>OY744481.1:67146910-67825970 GCA_963556165.1 Tipula helvola | reverse complement strand
TTCATTTTACAAATATAGAGTACACGTAGACGTACATACATAAATATAAAATATTTATAAAGTACAACTGGTAGGTGCCTAATACCATTGACTGCGATTTAAATCCGATTTAGCTAAACTCGTTTTAAATAACGAAAGTTATTGTTTTCATAATATGTATTTGTCAAACTAATACACTCCCATTACATCGTTTTAGTTTCTAAACTTAAAATAAAGCATAAATACCGAAAATCTAACTATGGCTAATCTCGGAAAGTCACTAAATCGGATTTATTAAACCATAGTATATCTAGGGCTTAAGCCTTAGAGTCCTAAGGCTCGTAAGAACCAAACAATGGTAAAACGATTAAACCCAAAAGCTAACTTTCAACCAACAAAAAAAGAAAATGTCAGACAGAATGATCTTCCGTTCGAAATAGTATAACTTATATTTACTTATTATTACAATTATATTCTTCCGAATTTTATTCTTTAAATTTTCTTTTATAATTTTATGTGTATTTTGGGGATTATTCCATCTGGTCGTTTGTTTATTTCTCTCAGAAAAAAAAATAAACAAATAAATTTAAATGAGGATTGTGGTTGTTTTAAAAAAGTATGTATATAAAAATAATTTTCCCCAAGCAAAAATTGTTTCCCATATTCTTAAGCAAAACAAAAATAATAATAATAGTGGTGATGGTAATAGTGATGGTTAAAATAATAATAACAGTCTGAAAAATCTTTAAGAAAATTTACAGAAGAAAATAGAATGGCAAAATATATTTTTCGTTCACTGAGTTTTGTGTTAATTCGTTTGGGATTTTCTTGATAGAGGATTATGATTTGCAGTAGAAGATGAAGATAGAATTTAAAAATGAGTTCTTCGTCTCGTGTGTACCTACTTATACATATGTATATGTACGTGAATATGTAGCTATTATATTTCTTAGGAAAATAGATAGAGCTAATTCATGGAGACAATACATATAAACGTATAAATAAAAAATTGATAAAAATAAACAAAATTACTATCTGTCTACTAACTTTTATTTAATGGATAAATATATAGTTTCAGCAAACAACACAACAAATTTTCTTAGGACAAGGGGATTTTTATAACAGGAGACGTTAGTATATGAATTGTAGATATGTAGATCGAAACATTTAGATCGACCTTAATGATATAGCCTTGAGATGGATACAATTCTGTATTCTGCATAAATTCGTCATATCAAATATATAATATTTATGTTCACAGATATAACCACCTATAAATAAACTTTGCCAAATTATTTGAATTTTATAAATGTTTTGGAAAAAAAAACCGTAACCATATCATTTTTTTTTGATCGAGTAAAATTTTTGTCTGCTGATTATTATTCCGATGTTTTTGGGTATTTTCCAAGTAATCCCATTTTATTAAGATTTATTTCGAATTTTCTAAACAAGAACAATAAAGAAAAATGTTCTTTTTCCGTAACTTGCAGAAAACAAAAATTAATTTATTGTTTTTCAATTGAAATTTTTCCATCTATAAGATTATCTAGAATAATGCCCTTTAAAATAACAAAAAAACAGTGAAAACGTACGCCGGTAGGATACAGTGGTGAGATAAAAACAAAGAAAAACGTTGTCTTTATTAGGAAAAGCTTAATTTTATTTTTTTTTGTTGTTGTTGTTTTTCGTTTAACAATTTATCAGATTTTTTTTTTTTTTGAAAATTTAGTTAATAGCACGTAATTTTTATTGGTTGAAATTAAAATTAATTTTTTTTTTTCATGATTTGTTTACGTAATGTGAAGAAAAGATTTATAATTGCTTGGCTGCGAATAGAAGGTGGTACAAATGTTTGGTACCTAAAACTAAATGAATTTGCAATAGGATTAGCCAAATGTAAAACTAAACACCAGAAAATACTTATCTCAAGTTTTGTGTCTCTGTAAATTCTGTACCCCATCCATATCATATAAAGTACCGAGAATTGAAAATGCAACAGCCATAAAAACGCACAAAAAGTTATATCTTGCAACTATTACGCTACTAGTTTAAACAAAAAATTGTTTTAGAAGTTGTTCTTTGTAACATTTTATGGAAAAATATAATTTGATGTTAAATTGTTTTATTGTTTTTAAAGCCATTATAATTTTTTAGCCTTTTTCCGATAAAATAAATTTGAGATAGAAGAACAGGTAAAAAGTGTAAAGTCACATTTTATGGTAATTTTTTTATTTCTATAATACATAGGAAGTCTTGATGAAGTAATAAAATGTACAATATATTTAATATTAGTTAACCCGCCTTTGTTGGCAATTATAGCTGCAATTCTGGTTGGCATTGAGTCAAATCGGGTGAATTTTCATGCTAAACTAGTGTGGGAATTGCGTTTTTCAATATAAAATTTTTAATCCGATGAAAAATAATAATAATTAATTTTTTCTTTTTCTTTAATCGTTTTAAAATCTAAAATTAACTAATGAAAAAAAAATTATGCCAACCAATGTCGCCCGATGACAAGGGGCAGAGTCATCCTGAAAAATCACAGGCTCTGTACTCAAAAAATCATTTCAATGGAAATGAAACTAATTAATTAGGGATTTTTCTTAAATGAATTGAATTTTTTTTAATAAATTTGCTAATAAATTAGTTTTCAAGTGACTAGTACATATTATAAATAGTTAGGCACATGAACCATTAAAATTGCAAATTTAAGTCTTATAAAATTGAATTTCCATATTCATTTATATTCCCACGACCAAAATATTCGGTGAGATTTTTTTTTTTTTTCATATGAGAAGATTTTGAAGTCATTTTTCCCCTTCTCATGAAACATGAATCGGAAATCTGTATTTCGCACTGAAAATACTTTTCATTGTACTTTTCACAGAACAAGAATTGATCCCTAGTTCATTGGTAGAATGAATTTTTTTTTTTTAGAATGATTCACACTCGAGTAATTGCATCCAACGTCAATAGCAATCTACCTCGGTCACATTTTAGGTGCCCCAGAATATTCCACAATTCGATTTTTCTGAGCCGTAGTCAATTGCGTGTATTTCGTCATTTTCGACAAATTTAAATTTTAGTAACCTTCTATAGTGGAAAACAAATATTAGAGGTATCAATCATCGAAATCGGAGCATAATTGAAGATTTTCGATTTTTAAAGCTCTGATTTTGTGAGATATGGATCAGTTGATTTTTAATAAAATTAAATTTTCCACAAAATGTCTAGAAATAGTCGAGTAATCTAAATACCCATTGGCGTCACAATTACAGGTCTCAACACCTATTGATAGAGGTATCAATCATGGAAATCGGAGCATAATTGCAAATTTTCGAGGTTTAAAGCTCTGAATTTGTGGGCTATTGTTCAGTTGATTTTCAATCAAATTAAATTTTCCACAAAATGTGTAGAAATATTCGGTCAATCTAAATACCCGTTGGCGTCACAATTACAGGTCTTACACCTATTGATAGAGGTATCAATCATCGGAATCGGAGCATAATTGCAAATTTTCGAGGTTTAAAGCTCTGAATTTGTGGGCTATTGTTCAGTTGATTTTTAATAAAATTAAATGTTCCACAAAATGTCTAGAAATATTCGAGCAATCTAAATACCCGTTGGCATCACAATCACAGTTCTCAGCATGTATTGATAGAGGTATCAATCATCGAAATCGGAGCATAACTGCAGATTTTCGATTTTTAAAACTCTGAATTTGTGGGCTATTGTTCAGTTGATTTTTAATAAAATTAAATTTTCCAGAAAATGTCTAGAAATATTAGAGCAATCTAAATACCCGTTGGCATCACAATTACAGGTCTCAACACCTATTGATAGAGGTATCAATCATCGAAATCGGAGAATAATTGCAGATTTTCGATTTTTAAAGCTCTGACTTTGTGGGCTATTGTTCAGTTGATTTTTAATAAAATTAAATTTTCCACAAAATGTGTAGAAATATTAGAGCAATCTAAATACCCGTTGGCATCACAATCACAGTTCTCAACACGTATTGATAGAGGTATCAATCATCGAAATCGGAGCATAATTGCAGATTTTCGATTTTTAAAGCTCTGAATTTGTGGGCTATTGTTCAGTTGATTTTTAATAAAATTAAATTTTTCACAAAATGTCTAGAAATATTCGAGCAATCTAAATACCCTTTGGCATCACAATTACAGGTCTCAACACCTATTGATAGAGGTATCAATCATCGAAATCGGAGCATAATTGCAGATTTTCGATTTTTAAAACTCTGACTTTGTGGGCTATTGTTCAGTTGATTTTTAATAAAATTAAATTTTCCACAAAATGTCTAGAAATATTCGAGCAATCTAAATACCCGTTTGCATCACAATTACAGGTCTCAACACCTATTGATAGAGGTATCAATCATCGAAATCGGAGAATAATTGCAGATTTTCGATTTTTAAAGCTCTGACTTTGTGGGCTATTGTTCAGTTGATTTTTAATAAAATTAAATTTTCCACAAAATGTGTAGAAATATTAGAGCAATCTAAATACCCGTTGGCATCACAATCACAGTTCTCAACACGTATTGATAGAGGTATCAATCATCGAAATCGGAGCATAATTGCAGATTTTCGATTTTTTAAAGCTCTGAATTTGTGGGCTATTGTTCAGTTGATTTTTAATAAAATTAAATTTTCCACAAAATGTCTAGAAATACTCGAGCAATCTAAATACCCATTGACATCACAATTGCAGGTCTCAACCCCTATTGATAGAGGTATCAATCATCGAAATCGGAGCATAATTGCAGATTTTCGATTTTTAAAGCTCTGAATTTGTGGGCTATTGTTCAGTTGATTTTTAATAAAATTAAATTTACCACAAAATGTGTAAAAATATTCGGTCAATTTAAATACCCATTGGCGTCACAATTACAAGTATCAACACCTATTGATAGAGGTATCAATCATCGAAATCGGAGCATAATTGCAGATTTTCGATTTTTAAAACTCTAAATTGGTGGGCTATTGTTCAGTTGATTTTCAATAAAATTAAATTTACCACAAAATGTGTAAAAATATTCGGTCAATTTAAATACCCATTGGCGTCACAATTACAAGTATCAACACCTATTGATAGAGGTATCAATCATCGAAATCGGAGCATAATTGCAGATTTTCGATTTTTTAAAGCTCTGAATTTGTGGGCTATTGTTCAGTTGATTTTTAATAAAATTAAATTTTCCACAAAATGTCTAGAAATATTCGAGCAATCTAAATACCCGTTGGCATCACAATCACAGTTCTCAACACGTATTGATAGAGGTATCAATCATCGAAATCGGAGCATAACTGCAGATTTTCGATTTTTAAAGCTCTAAATTGGTGGGCTATTGTTCAGTTGATTTTCAATAAAATTAGACTTACCACAAAATATGTAGAAATACTCGAGCAATCTAAATAACCGTTTGCATCACAATTACAGGTCTCAACACCTATTGATAGAGGTATCAATCATCGAAATCGGAGAATAATTGCAGATTTTCGATTTTTAAAGCTCTGACTTTGTGGGCTATTGTTCAGTTGATTTTTAATAAAATTAAATTTTCCACAAAATGTGTAGAAATATTAGAGCAATCTAAATACCCGTTGGCATCACAATCACAGTTCTCAACACGTATTGATAGAGGTATCAATCATCGAAATCGGAGCATAATTGCAGATTTTCGATTTTTAAAGCTCTGAATTTGTGGGCTATTGTTCAGTTGATTTTTAATAAAATTAAATTTTCCACAAAATGTCTAGAAATACTCGAGCAATCTAAATACCCATTGACATCACAATTGCAGGTCTCAACCCCTATTGATAGAGGTATCAATCATCGAAATCGGAGCATAATTGCAGATTTTCGATTTTTAAAGCTCTGAATTTGTGGGCTATTGTTCAGTTGATTTTTAATAAAATTAAATTTACCACAAAATGTGTAAAAATATTCGGTCAATTTAAATACCCATTGGCGTCACAATTACAAGTATCAACACCTATTGATAGAGGTATCAATCATCGAAATCGGAGCATAATTGCAGATTTTCGATTTTTAAAACTCTAAATTGGTGGGCTATTGTTCAGTTGATTTTCAATAAAATTAAATTTACCACAAAATGTGTAAAAATATTCGGTCAATTTAAATACCCATTGGCGTCACAATTACAAGTATCAACACCTATTGATAGAGGTATCAATCATCGAAATCGGAGCATAATTGCAGATTTTCGATTTTTAAAGCTCTGAATTTGTGGGCTATTGTTCAGTTGATTTTTAATAAAATTAAATTTTCCACAAAATGTCTAGAAATATTCGAGCAATCTAAATACCCGTTGGCATCACAATCACAGTTCTCAACACGTATTGATAGAGGTATCAATCATCGAAATCGGAGCATAACTGCAGATTTTCGATTTTTAAAGCTCTAAATTGGTGGGCTATTGTTCAGTTGATTTTCAATAAAATTAGACTTACCACAAAATATGTAGAAATACTCGAGCAATCTAAATAACCGTTGGCGTCACAATTATAGGTCTCAACACCTATTGATAGAGGTATCAATCATCGAAATCGGAGCATAATTGCAGATTTTCGATTTTTAAAGCTCTGAATTTGTGGGCTATTGTTCAGTTGATTTTTAATAAAATTAAATTTTCCACAAAATGTCTAGAAATACTTGAGCAATCTAAATACCCGTTGGCATCACAATCACAGTTCCCAACACGTATTGATAGAGGTATCAATCATCGAAATCAGAGCATAACTGCAGATTTTCGATTTTTAAAGCTCTGAATTTGTGGGCTATTGTTCAGTTGATTTTTAATAAAATTAAATTTTCCACAAAATGTCTAGAAATATTAGAGCAATATAAATACCCGTTGGCGTCACAATTATAGGTCTCAACACGTATTGATAGAGGTATCAATCATCGAAATCGGAGCATAATTGCAGATTTTCGAGTTTTAAAGCTCTAAATTGGTGGGCTATTGTTCAGTTGATTTTCAATAAAATTAAACTTACCACAAAATATGTAGAAATATTCGAGCAATCTAAATACCCCTTGACATCTCAATTGCAGGTCTCAACACCTATTGATAGAGGTATCAATCATCGAAATCGGAGCATAATTGCAGATTTTCGATTTTTAAAGCTCTGAATTTGTGGGCTATTGTTCAGTTGATTTTTAATAAAATTAAATTTTCCACAAAATGTCTAGAAATACTTGAGCAATCTAAATACCCGTTGGCGTCACAATCACAGTTCTCAACACGTATTGATAGAGGTATCAATCATCGAAATCAGAGCATAACTGCAGATTTTCGATTTTTAAAGCTCTGAATTTGTGGGCTATTGTTCAGTTGATTTTTAATAAAATTAAATTTTCCACAAAATGTCTAGAAATACTCGAGCAATCTAAATACCCGTTGGCATCACAATCACAGTTCTCAACACGTTTTGATAGAGGTATCAATCATCGAAATCGGAGCATAACTGCAAATTTTCGATTTTTAAAGCTCTGAATTTGTGGGCTATTGTTCAGTTGATTTTTAATAAAATTAAATTTTCCTCAAAATGTGTAGAAATATTCGAGCAATCTAAATACCCGTTGGCATCACAATCACAGTTCTCAACACGTATTGATAGAGGTATCAATCATCGAAATCGGAGCATAACTGCAGATTTTCGATTTTTAAAGCTCTGAATTTGTGGGCTATTGTTCAGTTGATTTTCAATAAAATTAAATTTTCTTCAAAATGTCTAGAAATAGTCGAGCAATCTAAATACCAGTTGGCGTCACAATTACAAGTATCAACACCTATTGATAGAGGTATCAATCATCGAAATCGGAGCATAACTGCAGATTTTCGATTTTTAAAGCTCTGAATTTGTGGGCTATTGTTCAGTTGATTTTTAATAAAATTAAATTTTCCACAAAATGTCTAGAAATATTAGAGCAATATAAATACCCGTTGGCGTTACAATTATAGGTTTCAACACCTATTGATAGAGGTATCAATCATCGAAATCGGAGCATAATTGCAAATTTTCGAGGTTTAAAGCTCTGAATTTGTGGGCTATTGTTCAGTTGATTATTAATAAAATTAAACTTACCACAAAATATGTAGAAATATTCGAGCAATCTAAATACCCATTGACGTCACAATTGCAGGTCTCAACACCTATTGATAGAGGTATCAATCATCGAAATCGGAGCATAATTGCAGATTTTCGATTTTTAAAGCTCTGAATTTGTGGGCTATTGTTCAGTTGATTTTTAATAAAATTAAATTTCCACAAAATGTTTAGAAATACTCGAGCAATCTAAATACCCGTTGGCATCACAATCACAGTTCTCAACACGTATTGATAGAGGTATCAATCATCGAAATCGGAGCATAACTGCAGATTTTCGATTTTTAAAGCTCTGAATTTGTGGGCTATTGTTCAGTTGATTTTTAATAAAATTAAATTTTCCACAAAATGTTTAGAAATACTCGAGCAATCTAAATACCCGTTGGCATCACAATCACAGTTCTCAACACGTATTGATAGATGTATCAATCATCGAAATCGGAGCATAATTGCAGATTTTCGAGTTTTAAAGCTCTAAATTGGTGGGCTATTGTTCAGTTGATTTTCAATAAAATTAAACTTACCACAAAATATGTAGAAATATTCGAGCAATCTAAATACCCCTTGACATCTCAATTGCAGGTCTCAACACCTATTGATAGAGGTATCAATCATCGAAATCGGAGCATAATTGCAGATTTTCGATTTTTAAAGCTCTGAATTTGCGGGCTATTGTTCAGTTGATTTTTAATAAAATTAAATTTCCACAAAATGTTTAGAAATACTCGAGCAATCTAAATACCCGTTGGCATCACAATCACAGTTCTCAACACGTATTGATAGAGGTATCAATCATCGAAATCGGAGCATAACTGCAGATTTTCGATTTTTAAAGCTCTGAATTTGTGGGCTATTGTTCAGTTGATTTTTAATAAAATTAAATTTTCCACAAAATGTTTAGAAATACTCGAGCAATCTAAATACCCGTTGGCATCACAATCACAGTTCTCAACACGTATTGATAGATGTATCAATCATCGAAATCGGAGCATAATTGCAGATTTTCGATTTTTAAAGCTCTGAATTTGCGGGCTATTGTTCAGTTGATTTTTAATAAAATTAAATTTCCACAAAATGTTTAGAAATACTCGAGCATTCTAAATACCCGTTGGCATCACAATCACAGTTCTCAACACGTATTGATAGAGGTATCAATCATCGAAATCGGAGCATAACTGCAGATTTTCGATTTTTAAAGCTCTGAATTTGCGGGCTATTGTTCAGTTGATTTTTAATAAAATTAAATTTCCACAAAATGTCTAGAAATATTCGAGCAATCTAAATACCCGTTGGCATCACAATCACAGTTCTCAACACGTATTGATAGAGGTATCAATCATCGAAATCGGAGCATAACTGCAGATTTTCGATTTTTAAAACTCTGAATTTGTGGGCTATTGTTCAGTTGATTTTCAATAAAATTAAATATTCTTCAAAATGTCTAGAAATATTAGAGCAATATAAATACCCGTTGGCGTCACAATTAAGGGTTTCAACACCTATTGATAGAGGTATCAATCATCGAAATCGGAGCATAATTGCAGATTTTCGAGGTTTAAAGCTCTGAATTTGTGGGCTATTGTTCAGTTGATTTTCAATTAAATTAAACTTACCACAAAATATCGAGAAATATTCGAGCAATCTAAATACCCATTGACATCACAATTGCAGGTCTCAACACCTATTGATAGAGGTATCAATCATCGAAATCGGAGCATAATTGCAGATTTTCGATTTTTAAAGCTCTAAATTGGTGGGCTATTGTTCAGTTGATTTTTAATAAAATTAAATGTTCCACAAAATGTCTAGAAATATTAGAGCAATATAAATAACCGTTGGCGTCACAATTATAGGTCTCAACACCTATTGATAGAGGTATCAATCATCGAAATCGGAGCATAATTGCAGATTTTCGATTTTTAAAGCTCTGAATTTGTGGGCTATTGTTCTGTTGATTTTTAATAAAATTAAATTTTCCACAAAATGTCTAGAAATACTCGAGCAATCTAAATACCCGTTGGCATCACAATCACAGTTCTCAACACGTATTGATAGAGGTATCAATCATCGAAATCGGAGCATAATTGCAGATTTTCGAGTTTTAAAGCTCTGAATTGGTGGGCTATTGTTCGGTTGATTTTCAATAAAATTAAACTTACCACAAAATATGTAGAAATACTCGAGCAATCTAAATACCCATTGGCATCACAATTGCAGGTCTCAACACCTATTGATAGAGGTATCAATCATCGAAATCGGAGCATAATTGCAGATTTTCGATTTTTAAAGCTCTGAATTTGTGGGCTATTGTTCTGTTGATTTTTAATAAAATTAAATTTTCTTCAAAATGTCTAGAAATAGTCGAGCAATCTAAATACCCGTTGGCGTCACAATTACAAGTATCAACACCTATTGATAGAGGTATCAATCATCGAAATCGGAGCATAACTGCAGATTTTCGATTTTTAAAGCTCTGAATTTGTGGGCTATTGTTCAGTTGATTTTTAATAATATTAAACTTACCACAAAATAGCGAGAAATATTCGAGCAATCTAAATACCCATTGACATCACAATTGCAGGTCTCAACACCTATTGATAGAGGTATCAATCATCGAAATCGGAGCACAACTGCAGATTTTCGATTTTTAAAGCTCTGAATTTGTGGGCTATTGTTCAGTTGATTTTTAATAAAATTAAATTTTCCACAAAATGTCTAGAAATATTAGGGCAATATAAATACCCGTTGGCGTCACAATTATAGGTCTCAACACGTATTGATAGAGGTATCAATCATCGAAATCGGAGCATAATTGCAGATTTTCGAGTTTTAAAGCTCTAAATTGGTGGGCTATTGTTCGGTTGATTTTCAATAAAATTAAACTTACCACAAAATATGTAGAAATATTCGAGCAATCTAAATACCCATTGGCATCACAATTGCAGGTCTCAACACCTATTGATAGAGGTATCAATCATCGAAATCGGAGCATAACTGCAGATTTTCGATTTTTAAAACTCTAAATTGGTGGGCTATTGTTCAGTTGATTTTCAATAAAATTAAATTTTCTTCAAAATGTCTAGAAATAGTCGAGCAATCTAAATACCCGTTGGCGTCACAATTACAAGTATCAACACCTATTGATAGAGGTATCAATCATCGAAATCGGAGCATAACTGCAGATTTTCGATTTTTAAAGCTCTGAATTTGTGGGCTATTGTTCAGTTGATTTTTAATAATATTAAACTTACCACAAAATAGCGAGCAATATTCGAGCAATCTAAATACCCATTGACATTACAATTGCAGGTCTCAACACCTATTGATAGAGGTATCAATCATCGAAATCGGAGCACAACTGCAGATTTTCGATTTTTAAAGCTCTGAATTTTTGGGCTATTGTTCAGTTGATTTTTAATAAAATTAAATTTTCCACAAAATGTCTAGAAATATTTGAGCAATCTAAATACCCGTTGGCATCACAATCACAGTTCTCAACACCTATTGATAGAGGTATCAATCATCGAAATCGGAGCATAATTGCAGATTTTCGATTTTTAAAGCTCTGAATTTGTGGGCTATTGTTCAGTTGATTTTTAATAAAATTAAAATTTCCACAAAATGTCTAGATATATTCGACCAACCTAATTGCCCATTTACGCCACAATTACAGGTCTCAACACCTATTGGTAGAGGTATCAATCATCGAAATCGGAGCATAATTGCAGATTTTCGATTTTTAAAGCTCTTAATTTGTGGGCTATTGTTCAGTTGATTTTCAATAAAATTAAATTTGTCACAAAATCTCTAGAAATATTCGAGCAATCTAAATACCCATTGGCGTCACAATTACAGGTCTCAACACCTATTGATAGAGGTATCAATCATCGAAATCGGAGCATAATTGCAGATTTTCGATTTTTAAAGCTCTGAATTTGTGGGCTATTGTTCAGTTGATTTTTAATAAAATTAAATTTGCCACAAAATGTCTAGAAATATTAGAGCAATATAAATACCCGCTGGCGTCACAATTACAGTTCTCAACACCTATTGATAGAGGTGTCAATCATCGAAATCGGAGCATAATTGCAGATTTTCGATTTTTAAAACTCTGATTTTGTGGGCTATTGTTCAGTTGATTTTTAATAAAATTAAATTTTCCACAAAATGTGTAGAAATATTCGAGAAATCTAAATACCCGTTGGGATCACAATTACAGGTCTCAACACCTATTGATAGAGGTATCAATCATCGAAATCGGAACATAATTGCAGATTTTCGATTTTTAAAGCTCTGAATTTGTGGGCTATTGTTCAGTTGATTTTTAATAAAATTAACTTTTCCACAAAATGTCTAGATAAATTCGACCAATCTAAATGCCCATTGGCGCCACAATTACAGGTCTCAACACCTATTGGTAGAGGTATCAATCATCGAAATCGGAGCATAATTGCAGATTTTCGAGGTTTAAAGCTCTGAATTTGAGGGCTATTGTTCTGTTGATTTTTAATAAAATTAAATTTTCCACAAAATGTCTAGAAATACTCGAGCAATCTAAATACCCGTTGGCATCACAATCACAGTTCTCAACACGTATTGATAGAGGTATCAATCATCGAAATCGGAGCATAATTGCAGATTTTCGAGTTTTAAACCTTTGAATTTGTGGGCTATTGTTCAGTTGATTTTTAATAAAATTAAATTTTCCACAAAATGTCTAGAAATTTTCTAGCAATATAAATACCCGCTGGCGTCACAATTAAGGGTCTCAACACCTATTGATAGAGGTAAAAATCATCGAAATCGGAGCATAATTGCAAATTTTCGAGTTTTAAAGCTCTGAATTTGTGGGCTATTGTTCAGTTGATTTTTAATAAAATTAAACTTTCCACAAAATGTGTAGAAATATTCGAGCAATCTAAATACCCGTTGGCATCACAATTACAGTTCTCAACACCTATTGATAGAGGTATCAATCATCGAAATCGGAACATAATTGCAGATTTTCGATTTTTAAACCTTTGAATTTGTGGGCTATTGTTCAGTTGATTTTTAATAAAATTAAATTTTCCACAAAATGTCTAGAAATTTTCTAGCAATATAAATACCCGCTGGCGTCACAACTAAAGGTCTCAACACCTATTGATAGAGGTAAAAATCATCGAAATCGGAGCATAATTGCAGATTTTCGAGTTTTAAAGCTCTAAATTGGTGGGCTATTGTTCAGTTGATTTTCAATAAAACTAAACTAACCACAAAATATGTAGAAATATTCGAGCAATCTAAATAATCGTTGGCATCACAATTACAGGTCTCAACACCTATTGATAGAGGTGTCAATCATCGAAATCGGAGCATAATTGCAGATTTTCGAATTTTAAAGCTCTAAATTGGTGGACTATTGTTCAGTTGATTTTTAATAAAATTAAATTTTCCACAAAATGTGTAAAAATATTCGGTCAATTTAAATACCCATCGGTGTTACAATTACAAGTATCAACACCTATTGATAGAGGTATCAATCATCGAAATCGGAGCATAATTGCAAATTTTCGAGGTTTAAAGCTCTGAATTTGTGGGCTATTGTTCAGTTGATTTTTAATAAAATTAAATTTTCCACAAAATGTGTAGAAATATTCGAGCAATCTAAATACCCATTGGCATTACAATTACAGTTCTCAACACCTATTGATAGAGATATCAATAATCGAAATCGGAGGATAATTGCAGATTTTCGATTTTTAAAGCTCTGACTTTGTGGGCTATTGTTCAGTTAATTTTTAATAAAATTAAATTTTCCACAAAATGTCTAGAAATATTCGAGCAATCTAAATACCCGTTTGCATCACATTTACAGGTCTCAACACCTATTATGTGTACCGAATGAAATTTGTGATTTGTACATGAAGAATTAAAACTAAACGGCAATATATAATCATTATTTTTCTGTACTTGTTCTATTGCACATATTGTACAGTTTTTAAATAATCGTATTCATTCAAACTTTTTGTTCATTTTACGGCGAACATTCACCTTTTCATAATCCCATTTATTATGTATGGATGTGATCTTAAGCCGCATTGGCAAACTGTTTGCCAAACCATATGTTTTTTTGCCAAATTTTTCAACAGCTATGGTAGTAATTGCTCCGTCCAGTTCTTTACCTTTCTTTTTGATGTAATATTGGGGACCTGGAAGTGTCGAGAAATCCATTTTGACGTAGGTCTCGTCGTTCATTACGAAACAAGAATCTTTTCTTTCGTTCAACCATTTGTTGTGTTTCTTTGCTCGATCGATCCCTCTATTAAATAGTTCAACACTTCTTTTGGGGATTTTTGACTTCTTGTATATCCGTAGATTATTTCTGGTTTTAGCTCGTTCCACAATCGATTTGGTTGTTTTGGTTTTTCTGGCCAAATCTCGCACAGACATCGAGGGATGTTTC
Organism: Tipula helvola; assembly: GCA_963556165.1. Taxonomy (NCBI): domain Eukaryota; kingdom Metazoa; phylum Arthropoda; class Insecta; order Diptera; family Tipulidae; genus Tipula; species Tipula helvola. The sequence goes on along the minus strand of OY744481.1, from coordinate 67,811,390 downwards.
GAAATGACTCTTACAATTTTCTGATCCAACATTTTATTTGGAGCACCCGATTTTTCTCCGGATCCGGGCTTGCGTGATAGAGAAAGATTGATTTGACATTTTTTTTTACATTTGTTACCGTATTATTGGAAACACCGGCCAATTTACCAATTTTTTTATTGGTATACTCGGGATGATCATTGCACAATCTAATTATTAAATCACATTTTTCTCCTTATGATGCGTCCATTTCGAAACAAATAAAACAAATGCCCAATTTGACGTTTATTCGTTTTTTTAAATTGTTTTTCTACAAAATAACGGTACCAGTTTTTTTCTTTTGCGTAGTAACCTATGAGATAATATAAATTTGGGAATCACAAATTTCATTCGGTACACATAATATTGATAGAGGTATCAATCATCGAAATCGGAGCTTAATTGCAGATTTTCGATTTTTAAAGCTCTGACTTTGTGGGCTATTGTTCAGTTGATTTTTAATAAAATTAAATTTACCACAAAATGTGTAGAAATATTCGAGCAATCTAAATACCCGTTGGCGTCACAATTTCAGGTCTCAAAACCTATTGATAGAGGTATCAATCATCGAAATCGGAGCATAATTGCAGATTTTCGATTTTTAAAGCTATGACTTTGTGGGCTATTGTTCAGTTGATTTTTAATAAACTTAAATTTACCACAAAATGTGTAGAAATATTCAAGCAATCTAAATAATCGTTGGCATCACAATTACAGGTCTCAACACCTATTGATAGAGGTGTCAATCATCGAAATCGGAGCATAATTGCAGATTTTCGATTTTTAAAGCAGTTGATTTTCAATAAAGTTAAACATTCCACAAAATGTCTAGAAATCGTTTTGCGCGTATCGATTTCGCAAATCGTTTCGAGCGTATCTCAAAGGTTAGCGCTTCACCATCATTGTAGACCACGCTAGTCCCAAATGTCTGATGAGCCAAACAGATTTAACCGAACGATTGGCTAGATCGAGCTTGAAGCTTCAGCCCTACAATTTTGGAATCAAATAACGCAAAAATCACAAACTGTGGTTCCAGATGCTCTTTCTAGGGTTAATATGGACGAATTTGTGACCAAACGGGAGGTACTCGAAAACGTTCAGATTCTATTTCTTATGGAATTATCATCACCTTATTTTTTAGATAATGATTATGTTAATAAAGTTGATTTACTGAATCTAACCTGGAATCGAACTTGGTTGAACAAATCGGTAAATTGTATATCCGCCTAAATCATGGAATCACCCATTTAGAAATTGAGGGAGACATTTTTATAAGCATAGAACCGTAGGCAGATCTCTAGCCAACAGATTGGCAGAACTCGATCCTTCTTATTGGAGAGAACGCACCTTCATTCTGAGAGTAGGAACTTCAAAAAAATTGTGTTTTAGCCCCGGGAGCAAACTCAAAAAAATGTGGTTTACAAGCAACCATTGCTGTGAACCCAACAAATTATTTTTGTCGTAATTTTATTCAATTCACTTGAGAAATTGTATTCAAATAATGCACCTTGCTGGATTTCTAATAATATTTAAAATAAAAACACCTGTTGAATGAAGTACACCAATTGAATTTTAACCCTGCATTTAATCTGCTGAAATTAAATATATCGCATTACTTATATATAAAAAGTTTCTTCTATATCTTATGGGTACCGGATGTCAATGCACAATGATTTGCAGATTAGTTGTGACTTTAAAAATACCACAAATTTAAAGTGTTCCATTTTGCTTCGTCGCTATTATGATTAGTACAACAAATTGAGTGGAATGCATCTTTCAATTTCAACTTTTACGGCAATGTATTTGTGAAAAATTAATGGTTCGAGACTTATGTGGTTTTCCAGTTACACAAAATAAAAACCGGGGCAAAACCGGGTTAGTTTTTTGACGTTTCAACTGGAACAGCAAAAAATGCGGTTTCCGTAATTTTTTGTTTTTTGCATGTGTATACGTATTAATTGTCAAATTATTTTAATAATTCTACGTTAATTTTGCAATGAATATTTAATTATATTTAGTTTTTATTTAAATGACGTTTGAAATGTAATTGTATTAGTAATCGCCCCGAAAAATATTACCGGCGACGAATGACGAATGACAGCTGCTGTCGCCCCGTTTTCGCCCGGTTTTTTTTTATCTGTCAAATTTGTTGCAGCTGGAAAATCACATTAAAGTATTTTGTGTGGAATTTTGTTCTTAAATCAAAGTATATCAAATATAAACATAATACAATTTTGAAAACTAATCAAAATTCAAATTTTTAAATGTTAATTTGATACTTCGAATTTTTTTCATTTTCAAAGGTTAGAATTAAGGTTTTTAATCGCGTTATACTATAGGGAACGTAAACGGTTCGTCTTTATATGAAATCATATACAGCAAATTTTGGAAATAATAAATTGGGGTATTCCCCTTGGTATAGCTGCCTGCCCCAACAATTTTTTCTAAAATTTCAATTTAAAAAAAAAACAGGACCGAGTTTAGATAAATGGTTAAATGAAAATAATCGTATATACTCGTATCAGAAGGGGCGGTTCTCTTGATTTAGGGTAGTTGAAAATATGTTTTACCACCTTTTGAAAAATGAGATTTTGGTGCCATCTTTGCTAAAATAAAATATTTTATTTACCCCGAGCAACGCCAGGCCTCAGCTAGTTGCTTCTAAAACCCAAACTTAAAAACTTCGCCAAAAAAAAATTAAAACGAAAAAAATCGCCAAAGTTTTTCCCATGTTTAAAAGAAAAAATCAGAAATATAATTTTTAACCTTTTTATTTGATTTAAATATTCAAAATTCGTTTTCTTCCAATCTGGGAAAAAATTGGACAAATAAAGTAAATATGCGGAGGCATTTTGGTTATGTATAGTGTATTTAGGTAAGTAGATAAATAAGAATGATTTCAATTTTCTTTTGAAGTGCATATTTTATTTATTCATCTCTCTGTTGGTTCTGTTGTTTCTGTATACAGTAGCAATAGCAAATAGAAAAATATTGTAGACTTGTATATAGACGAGTATAGAAATGAATATTATAATCTTATTTCATAATTTATGATCCTAAGAGATTTTTTCTTTGTTTTTGCTTTTTTTTATATTAGGTTGGTGTATCTGTAAAACTATTCATAAATTTAAAAAAAAATGTGCAAACAAAATATTACTAAAACCAACCGAATACATGGCCGATGAATACAAATTTCATATTGCTGAGAGATGTTCCTGGAAAAACAACAAGTCACGTACAATAACTTTTTTATTCGGTTGTTTTCTTATTTTCCCAATTTTTCTTTTTTGTTTGTTCCATTTAAATTTCTCGTGTTGTTCAATGAATGATAAGAAAAACAAAAATTCAAAACCAGCAGTAGCATTGAAGAAAAAACGGAAAAATATTTCTCTTAATTTAAGGAACACAGAGTGCACACAGCTAGAGACAAGCAGCAAAGAGAAATACCGTCTGAAATAGAAGTTAAATTGGAAATTGTGGTTTTCTGTACTATGCATTGACAGATTGAGAGGATGATTAGATTTGGTTAAGTTTAATGTATTTCTTGGGTTGGGAATTACAAGCACGTTGATCAAAATTGTATCGAAACGTTAATGTTTTGAATATAAAAATATTTGCAAAATGGATGTATGTGTGTATATCATTATACAATTTTCCAAGGAATTTCCATTATTCGGTATCTATTATTCAATTTACGTTTTGTATTTTGATTAGAAAACTTTTAATGATGCATTTACCTGGAGCTTTTTATTCTTAATACTTTCATATCGAATAAAATTGGTTACTAATTTGAACCATTTCCTTTCCGTATTTGATTTTTATGGATTGTCACATATTTGAACCACCGAACGACTTACTTTACATATTGCAGGTACGCGTGTAACAAATAAAGAACTACGACTTGAATAGGAATGACCTTGATATGAAAAACGGCTAAACATTTGTATAAGATTCAATGTAGGTATACTTATTATGGAGCAAGGATACTAGTGGGCTGCTCTTTTCCGAGATACATGATTTTCTGATAAGTTTGACGTCGCAGGGAACCAAGGCCATCTTTCCCATGGCTATAAGGGCTAGGGCGCCGCATTATTAGGGCGCTACCAAATGTCCAAGGCCTAGTCAATTTTAGAGAACATCTTTTTATTTGAATTTCATTTTTCACTTCCAAGGAAATGCAAACCGTTTTATTATAATAAATTTATTCTATTCGTCGCTTGGAATGCACGAGTCGCGATAGTTATTTTATGCATTGACGGACGACTGGTAAAGTTGAAAAAGCGCCTAAAGCGTACAATAGTAAACTACGAGACCATTTGCTATATGAAGCTATATGGAAATAGTGTCGGAGCACATTTGCAGATTTTAGAATTATGTGGCTGTGAATTTGTGTTCAGTTGATTTTCAAAAAAATTGAATTTTCCACGGAACGTGTAGAAATATTCGATCGATCCAAATGTCCGTTTTTATGACAATTACAGGTCTCAACGCATATTGATATAGGTATCAATCATCGAAATCGGAGGACATTTGCAGATTTTCGAATTTCGTGGCTCTGAATTTGTGGGCTATAGTTCAGTTGATTTTCAAAAAAATTGAATTTTCCACGGACCGTGCAGAAATATTCGACCGATCCAAATGGCCGTTTGTATGACAATTACAGGTCTCAACGTCTATTGATAGAGGTATCAATCATCGAAATCGGAGGACATTTGCAGATTTTCGAATTTTGTGGCTCTGAATTTGTGTTCAGTTGATTTTCAAAAAAATTGAATTTTCCACGAAACGTGTAGAAATATTCAACCAATCCAAATGGCCGTTTGTATGACAATTACAGGTCTCAACGTCCATTGATAGAGGTATCAATCATCGAAATCGGAGGACATTTGCAGATTTTCGAATTTTGTCGCTCTGAATTTTTGGGCTATAGTTCAGTTGATTTTCAAAAAAATTGAATTTTCCACGGAACGTGTAGAAATATTCGACCGATCCAAATAGCAATTTGTATGACAATTACAGGTCTCAACGCCTATTGATAGAGGTATCAATAGGTAATCGAAATCGGAGCACATTTGCAAATTTTCGAATTTTGTGGCTCTGAATTTGTGGGCTATTGTTCAGTTGATTTTCAAAAAAATTGAATTTTCCACGGAACGTGTAGAAATATTCGACCGATCCATATGTCCGTTTGTATGACAAATCCAGATCTCAACGTCTATTGATAGAGGCATCAATCATCGAAATCGGAGGACATTTGCAGATTTTCGAATTTTATCGCTCTGAATTTGTGGGCTATAGTTCAATTGATTTTCAAAAAAATTGAATTTTCCACGGAACGTGTAGAAATATTCGATCGATCCACATGTCCGTTTGTATGACAATTACAGGTCTCAACGTCTATTGATAGAGGTATCAATCATCGAAATCGGAGCACATTTGCAGATTTACGAATTTTGTGGCTCTGAATTTGTGTTCAGTTGATTTTCAAAAAAATTGAATTTTCCACGGAACGTGTAGAAATATTCGACCGATCCATATGTCCGTTTGTATGACAAATCCAGATCTCAACGTCTATTGATAGAGGCATCAATCATCGAAATCGGAGGACATTTGCAGATTTTCGAATTTTGTCGCTCTGAATTTGTGGGCTATAGTTCAGTTGATTTTCAAAAAAATTGAATTTTCCACGAAACGTGTAGAAATATTCGACCGAACCACATGGCCGTTTTCCTGACAATTACAGGTCTCAACACCTATTGATAGAGGTATCAATCATCGAAATCGGATCACATTTGCAGATTTTCGATTTTTGTGGTTCTGAATTTGTGTTCAGTTGATTTTCAAAAAAATTGAATTTTCCACGGAACGTGTAGAAATATATGACCGATCCAAATGGCCGTTTGTATGACAATTCCAGATCTCAACGTCTATTGATAGAGTTATCAATCATCGAAATCGGAGGACATTTGCAGATTTTCGAATTTTGTCGCTCTGAATTTGTGGGCTATAGTTCAATTGATTTTCAAAAAAATTGAATTTTCCACGGAACGTGTAGAAATATTCGACCGATCCACATGTCCGTTTGTATGACAATTACAGGTCTCAACGTCTATTGATAGAGGTATCAATCATCGAAATCGGAGGATATTTGCAGATTTTCGAATTTTGTCGCTCTGAATTTGTGGGCTATAGTTCAATTGATTTTCAAAAAAATTGAATTTTCTATGGAACGTGTAGAAATATTCGACCGATCCAAATGACCGTTTTTATAACAATTACAGGTCTCAACGCCTATTGATAGAGGTATCAATCATCGAAATCGGAGCACAATTGCAGATTTTCGAATTTTGTGGCTCTGAATTTGTGGGCTATAGTTCAGTTGATTATCAAAAAAGTTGAATTTTCCATGGAACGTGTAGAAATATTCGACCGATCCAAATGACCGTTTTTATGACAATTACAGGTCTCAACACCTATTGATAGAGGTATCAATCATCGAAATCGGATCACATTTGCAAATTTTAGAATTTTGTGGCTCTGAATTTGTGGGCTATAGTTCTGTTGATTTTCAAAAAAATTGAATTTTCCACGAAACGTGTAGAAATATTCGACCGATCCAAATGACCGTTTGTATAACAGTTACAGGTCTCAACGCCTATTGATCGAGGTATCAATGCTAGTACGCATTTTCACAATCATCCGGTGTTCTCATTTTATTCATTGTATCGTCTCCGATCGTCGGAACCACCACTAACGTTTTTTCGTTTTTGGAATTAATTGCCTCTCTTTCTAAATGCTGTTTGAACTCTTCATGTCTTGTATTTTCTCTAGAATTTCATGTTGACGAATGTACTGGTTTTAAAACAGAAGATGATTCTCCACTGGGAAATTTTTTTTTGCTTCTACAAAGGCACCTAATATTTTTAGCCCAGGACGCTTAAATATATAAGAACGGCCCTGCAGGGAACTTCAGCTTCTTCCCCGAAAATCGATTTTGTGAAATTAGGAATTGAACATTGGAATGTTTTATTATAATTAAAGGTTCCCTTTTCTTAGGGAATACATGTATTTAAAAATCTAGGTGCGAAAATCTTCTTATCAAAATCTTAAGATTGACTGACTTCCCGCTGCATTGGGATTGAATAGAGGTCTAATCTTCCGCAGAGAGATCATGACAGTGTCACACATTCAGTCTTCGAGGTTTTGTGAAGACTGATAGACCACGAGTTAATGTGGTGCATCACTTCATCTTAACGAACTTCCTTAGTCTATAAATCTCGTATGATATCCTTGAATTTTTCCAACAATGGTAGTACTCGATAATCGATATTGCTTGCGCCGACACTTCGTTGTGCGTGTTGGTTGCTACCTCACAAATTTATGTGAGCGGATCGAGTAACCGACTGTGCTGTTTATCCACTAGTAGGCCTGACTGATTGAGAAAATATCCACCTATGATCGGTATGGTTAACGTCCATGAAAATTTTCGGCTGAACACCAGACCTCAGATCCAAATTTAAAAGCATTTTGCCGAATGTTTTGACTACTAATCCGTTCGCTGCATGTAAATTGAACTCAGGGTTGTGGTTCTTCTGGTCGCTAGAAGTCAAAGGTATGACTGAAATGTCGGCGCCCATATCCATGAGATATGTGTATTTGGTTTGAAAGGGTGTCGTTAATCTTGGGGCGACAATTCAATGCACTTCCGTCGCAAGTTGCCATCTGCGCCGGATTCTTTAGTTTTTGTCTTGAAGACACCCCACTTCGGAGAAGTTGGCTTGCAATTGGGTGCAGCTTCTTGAAACCTAAATCATATTTATATAATCATATTTCAGGGTTGGCTACAAAATCTCGGTTTTCAAAATCTCGATATTAAAATCTCGGTTTTAAAATCCCGGATTTCAAAATCTCGGTTTTCAAAATCTTGGTTTTCAAAATCTCGGTTTTCAAAATCTCGGTTTTCAAAATCTCGGTTTTCAAAATCTCGGTTTTCAAAATCTCGGTTCTCAAAAGCTCGGTTTTGAAAAATAAATTTTTATTAATTCGGGCGGCCCGAATTAATAAAAATTTATTTTTCAAAACCGAGCTTTTGAGATCCAGTTTGCGATTATGTATCTCTCCTCGTGTTGCGAGTGAATGAGTGTATGTATAAGTTTAGGGAGCGTCTCGAAATATCGGTAAATTTATGTGTAAGTGTATGTAAGTGTGTGTGTGTGTGTGTGTGTGTGTGTGTGTGTGTGTGTGTGTGTGTGTGTGTGTGTGTGTGTGTGTGTGTGTGTGTGTGTGTGTGTGTGTGTGTGTGTGTGTGTGTGTGTGTGTGTGTGTGTGTGTGTGTGTGTGTGTGTGTGTGTGTGTGTGTGTGTGTGTGTGTGTGTGTGTGTGTGTGTGTGTGTGTGTGTGTGTGTGTGTGTGTGTGTGTGTGTGTGTGTGTGTGTGTGTGTGTGTGTGTGTGCAAGTGTGTGTGTGTGGGTGCGTGTGCAAGTGTGTGTGTGTGTGTGTGTGTGTGTGTCCTTCTCGGAACACCTTCGAGTTTACAGCTCCATACTGAGGCTGAGTGTTGGGTGATGGACAGCACGTTTGGAGGTGTTCCTATCGTTTATGCGCCAGCTTTTCACTATTCATGGAAAAATTGAGCATGAGATCGTCCCGCTACTTGTTTGTATTATGAGTTCAAAAAATCAAGTTTGGAATATAAATTCAAATACTTTAACCCTCTAATGCATATATAATTTAACAAAAATAAAATACAAAAAATAACAATCAAAAAACATTTTTACTTATTACCACCAAACCTAATTGACTAAAAATATTAAAAACCATTCAAAAACCGTTATTAGCAAAATATTTAGATATATGTACAATAGAAAAAATAAAAACCAAGATTTAAAAAAAACAGGATTTTTTTTCAGCAAAACCAAGATTTGTAAAATCGGAATTTTTAAAACGAGATTTAAAATACCGAGATTTTTAAAACCGATATTTCGAGACGCTCCCCATATTTCATTCATATCAAATGGCATTCATATTTCTAAAATGATCTTATGTAAATGTAACCTTTCAATCATAAAAGTGGCAGAAAACCGAGCAAAATCCTTTTATTACATCAAAAATTATGGAATTCAAATTTAGATTTTAGATTTTTTTTTACACTCGCAGACAACCAAATAATACCAACAGAAATCAAACAAAAAGAAAAACTGAAAACATTTTCCAATCTAAATATTAATTTAAACAAAATCCGTTCAAAGTAGGGAAAAATAAAAGAAAGACGAATGAAAATGAAATAAAAGATTTTAATCCTCGAATAAAAGAAAAAATCACACTCAACACAACACACACACACACATTAAGTATTCCTTTTGAATATTTGAATATTACTTATGTATGTTTGTATGCATATGAAAATTGAGGAAAACTTTTATTATTTTTATTTATGATTCCGTTCCTTTCTGTGGGATTTCCATCATTTTTTGTGATATGTGATGTGTGCCTCATACAATAAAACCCGTAATGATAATAATAATGCGCTCTGTGGATGAGTTTCTTTATACCAAAACGTAAAGTTATTTAAAATGCAAAAAATTGTAAAATAAAACTTTGCAGTACATACAGGTTTTTTCTCTATTAAATAAAGCATAGCACCACGTAAATTTCAATCATCTATTATTGTCTAGCACTAATTTTGGTTACTCTAAGATGGAATACGGGATATCGAAACTGTAAAATTAGAAACAAAATTTAAACACAAACAAAAAGCTCTCGGTGCTGTTGAAATAATCTGGGGAAAACTTAAAAAAACAGAAAAATCATTTCTTTTTTCTTTATAACATTATAAATGACATGAAAGAATCTGCTACGAATTATATATCGGGGGTCGATGAGAAGGAAAAGTTACAAAAAAAAAAAAAATGAAAAATTGTGTTGTGTATGAAATGTATAATTTCTTCTTATTTCTCAGCGGTACCATTTTAAAGAGAACACGTTACATAAGTCAGCTTGTTATATTGTACATACCTACAAATATGTATATACATGCTTATGTATGAGAAATCAACTGATATGTAATTTTTTCATTCGTTGGTGCTTATTAAAAAAACCAATTTTTCCGTTATGCATGCTAAATTCAGGGAAACACAATTGTTTTGTTGCTGTTTCGGTTATAATCTTAAATTTTGCGTCAGCGCAACACAAACGAATTTTCATGCGATTAATACGAGATGGTATACTATATTTATTATCGTTTTTTTTTTTATTTAAATATTTTAACATCTACATAATTTATTCTTGTGTTTTGATCATCAAAACTCCTACGCGTGGCTGTATGGAACTATAATATATAAATGATGCTGCTACTTTTGGTTTAAATCATTTTTCTTATTTCCGCTTCAGTGCATTGTGATAAATTTAATTTTAATTTATTCTAATTTTCAACGATTTCAAACGGTTGAGGGAAAACCAAACTTTATTAAAATATTATTTTATGCTAAAGAGTAGGTGTATTATTTGATACGATTAATAGGACTTCTGCGTAAAAATATTGTACAGTAAGTCTAATTATAAAAGCTTATCATGATACAATTTGATATGGAGATTACCCCGATAAGTAAAAAAAAAAATTGGAATTGGCCCAGCACTATTTGCTTGACGCAATATGTTCAATTGAAGAGGCGAGAAAATTTATAAGCATGCTTATAAACCTTTAATGCAATGTCAAAAATATGTCAAAAGCACTTCAACCTAAAAATAGATGGTAATATTACCAATGACAAAAGATCAAATCTTCAAAAGCGACCCTACATCTAAAGTCTGTTTAGAATAATTATTAAATCAAACAGCCACCACTGACGCATTAGTTAACCGTATTGACTAAAATTCCAACACGTAACTAACTTCATTAATCAATTTCGCGACTAGAGTGTGAATTTCCCCGCCAAATTTATAATCCCGGGATTCAGAGTTAAGAAATTAAGATTTCACGGGAAATTCCGGGACTTGATAAAGATTAAAAAACTCAGTTTAGCTTCAGTTCATTCAACAAAAATTAAAAAAAAATTAAAACTAGCAGTTAACGATTTTTTCATAAATGTATAGATAAATCTTAATACCATGTTGCATAGTTCGTAACGAAGATACGTTTTAAAATATTTGCCATTGACATCGTAGTCTCGTTATTTTCTCTAATTTTACAAATACATCTTGTTAGTTTGGTACATTCGCATTTTTGACTATGTTAATGATGGCAGAAGAATTAAAAATAAAATTTACGACATAAAAATGTTTCAATAGTTTTCGTTATATCGTGCATAAACTGAAAATCCTTCCAATAGCTACGGTGATCAGGCGTCCTAGCTTCTCTGGACATGTTCCCACCTTTCAAACTTGTCCTCGTTTTTATAACAATCGTTCTGATCGCTAAATTTATTAGGGGTAATGCAAAATTCCAAAGGAACCAGAAAAATAATAATTTCAACACAATTTAAATATTTTCAAATGATATGGCCCAAAAAATTCTTCAAAACGCGATTTAATCTATTATAGATTTGGAACTGTTTATAAAATTAGCTTACCGTCTCAAATATAAAATTTCGACCATAATATCATTAGTTAGAGTAGTGTTCCAAAATATTTCTTGCCATTGGGCCATGGTTTATTATACAAATTCTAGTCCCAGCCAAACCTAATAGCCGGAAAAAAATTCAGGAAATGAAATAATACGAGTAGGCTTCAGATATAAAATTTCACTAAAACCCATCCATAAATGTGCTTATTCCATTTGATGCTGGACACTGAGAAGCCTGAATTAGCTAAGCTTAAAAATAAATTTGGCGAATATAATTTTTGAGTTACATCGACCGAAACATCATATGGCCGAATTAATTCTCCCGAGCCGGAATTAATCAAATTTTTAGAAGGAACTATACAGAATCGATTTCACATCTGAAATCTCAGATAAAATATTTTATTGAAATCCATCCACAAGCCAGAGACTAGTGTCTGGATTAGTTAATCAGTTAAAAAAAAAATTGCAGAAACAATTTTTTCATTAATGCTATATTTCTTGAATTTGGTTCTTATTTTATTTAAGAAATCCCACCCCAAATCAAATGACGTAAAGAATACTTCAGAGCGTGATAATTCACATTTATATTAAGAACTACTTATAGATTTGGCTTTAACTTAAATATAAAATTAGGTTAGGTTAAGGTGGCGATCCAGGAAGACCGGCGTAGACACAAGCTGGTCCGTAGCCTTACCACAATTTATCCATCTACTCATTAAACCATTTTGAGTTGCTAACAAAGCGCGGAATACTCCTGGCGCCCATCCCACTGGTCCGTCAGGTCATTTAAAAAAGATGCCCCTAGAAAATGTAGCCTGTTTCGGGCCAGACAAGGAGAGTACAAAGAAGATGGAGTCCTGTCTCTTCCTCCTCTTCGTCTTCACAACTGCGACAGTAGTGTTAGAAGAATTTAAGTCTACTCACAAGTCTGCCTATGAAGCAGTGCCATATAATCACTAAAGCAACCATACTGACCTGACACCACTGATGTGAGATCAGCTACCAGATAATTATCGTTCCATTATTTGAGATATCTCGGGACCTATAAAGCGTATAATACACCTAAACAATTATACTTTACTGCAACAAAACTTCTAATGTATGAAATAAACTTGTGCCGACAAAAACCGTTACGCGCGTAAAATTATTATTTATTAATTCTTTCCGACCTCTTTGGAAATTGTTCAATGGAGCAATATAAAATAAATTCAGGCCGGTAGATGAATTTTAACTCGTCGTCAATTTAGTGGAATCGCATGTATAATTGTCTCTGATTTTGGTAGTGAGTCAGTAATCATAAGAGCCCTAAAGGGTGCCCCAGAGAGGCGTTTTGTCTCTATTTTTGTAGTCATTGGTTATTGACAGACTACTGACTCTTCTGAGTAACCATGGATATGATGTCCAGGAGTACGCGGATGATCTGGCAATTATAATCAGAGAGAAACTTGATGAAATCCTCTCCGATCTCATACAGGATACACCCAACATAGTAAGAAATTGGGGTGTCCAGGAAGGACTTAAAAGGAAGGTTCTTGACTTTATATACTTGCAGCAGTATTGAGACCATGCTAGGAATTCGCCTTCCACAGAATGTTATTGCAAAGATGGTGGTATTGTTTTCTTTTATAGGAATGATTGCCTCATTAGATACTTAGTGAAACAGCATCCCCTTCTGACCCTCAAATAAAAGTCTTTGATCTCAGATGCACTCTGATTTTTGTTACAAATCAAGTGTTAGCAATTCTCTAATTTGTAAGGCTAATATTTATAGTAGGGAGCAACATTCTTAAAAACAGCATCCCCCATCAAACGTTTTAAGTGTGGTAACATGGAGCATTTCAATAAAGAATGCTATCATTAAAAAAAATGTCAAAGTACAAAGAAAGTTCACAAGGTTCTTCGGTGAAGTTTATTCAAGTTGTTCGGTATAACGTAAACATTTTGACCCTATAACTCGACATCTTGCGATTTGAAATACACGCTTTATCACAATATTGAAATTTATTTAATTTAAACAACTTTTCGAAGTTTAACAACTCTTTCTTTATTTGTGAAATTTTTAGTTTTACATACTACTAGTTTTGAACATTTTCCTGTTCATCATCAGGTACTTTATAAAACCATTTATCATTGCAAATCTTTCTTCCGCTCAATCGTGATGATATTTAGCTTAACCTAAAACCTGACTGAGAAAATTCTCTATTCCATTAGAGTAAACCGTAACATAATCGGTTCAATGATTTTAAAGTTTATCGTGCTTCAAGATTGATTTACATATGCGACGTTCAACGTGTGACAGATGGAAATAAACGTGACACTTTCTTGCCAACAATTTACATTTGTGACAAGTTCCGCCACGCACACTTTATAAAATTTTTAATATTTTAATTTTTGTTCTTATTCAAGACAAGCAAACGTCAAATTTTAATAATTAAAATGTGGAATAATCGCTGTATGATACTCACTTTTTTTCCTACTTTTTCAGTGACTAGAAAAGACAGAGTGAGAGAAAAAACATATATACAAAATATTTGTGAGAGTGAGTGTATACACCATAGATTTGAAAAAAATATAGAAACGTCAAAAAAAAAAGTGGTAGCTGAATTTTTCTAGGAGTTAATCGAGCAAATATAGCAAAAAAAGAATTGGATTTGATTCTTTTTTTGACATTAGATACTTTTTCTGACATTTCTGAAATAATAGAGAAAATATTTATATAGTTGTTTGTAAACTATATCGTTGCAATTAATTGCGGCAGCTAATGCAAATTTATTATGCGCTGCCTCATATTTCTTACGAAAAGAATAAAATAAGAACAAAAAAAAAATATTCTTCCCAATGGCTACTTCACCGCGAAAGCGAAGGATTTAGCCACAATTTGTTAAATGAAATACAAGCCGAAGACGTAAATTTATATCGGAGAACGTTGCGGATGGCAGCTATAAAATTTCAAAAATTTTTGGGTATGTTACATCCATTTATACAAAAATTAGATACACAAAAACATGTTTGATTGTATATACATATTTTGTTTATCCGAAACTTCAAAATATTTACATAATATACTGTTATCTACACCAGCCTGCTCTGTTTCGCTTTACTAGTTTTGTAGCAATTTATTGCACTTGAAAAAAAGTGAGTAACATACCGCCATTACCAAACAATTAAAAGGAAAAAACTTAAAGTGCTTTTAAAATTGGCGATAATCAAAAATCAAAAATCAAAAAGATGTTTGGTAAATCAACTTCTATTAAAAAGGAATGGGCAAGGCCATTATGATAATTTGGTGGCAGAAATGAGGCTCTATGAAAAATATAAGTTTTTTAATTACCACAGAATGTCGGTTGAATTGTTTGATCAATTGCTCGAGAAAATAAAAAACAGAATAGGGAAGATATAAGTCGAGAACCAATATCTGCTGGAGCCCGACTTTCATTAACGTTGAGGTAAATATGCTGACAATAAAAATAATTGAAAAATTTAATAATTAATTTGATTTTAGATACCTAGCAAGTGGCGACATGATGAAGGATTCGCTGTTTCGTACATCGTTCGATACGTTGGCCGAAGCATGAGTTCATTAATAAATGAAATTTCCCAAATTGCATTGGAGCTCTTGACGGGAAACATATCACAGTTCAGGTAATTTTTTTAATACGCTGCTCTGCTATCAAGATAATTTTGTCTTAATTTTAGGCATTTAAAAATAGTGGTAGCAACTGTTACAACCATAAATCTTCGCACAGTATTGTGTTGATGGTAATTTGCGACGCAGATTAGAACTTCTTAGTTGTAGATATAGGAGCGTCAGGGAGATTCAGCGACAGTGGAATATTTAAAAGTACAACTTTCGGCCAAGCGTTGGTCGAACAGAATTACTTTTTAAGTATACCACAGGACAAATTATTACCGAACAGCACTATAAGTGCACCACACGTGATTGTCGGCAACGAGGCTTTCCCATTAATTAAACATCTTATGAGGCCATTCCCGAGAAGGAACACGTCTAGTGGGCGTCCCATGCCGGAGTCGGTATGTAATTATCGTTTATCACGGGCAAGGCGAGTAATAGAAAACACATTTGGCATTTTATCGGCTAAATAGAGAATTTTTCAAAAGCCCATTCACGCGAAAACGTGGTGAAATTTGTGAAGGCGGCTGTATGGTTACATAACTGGATAAAAAAATCTATTATATTATCCATCTGGATATAAGGATGTTGAAACTGAAAGTGGCAAAATTATTGAAGGGCGGTGGCGTCTAGAAACCGCAACAGATAGTAATGGAACTCTGCAATGCAGAACAATTTCAAAACTTATTTTAATGAAATGGATAACCTTCCATGGCAGCGGAATAGAATGTATAATTCATAGAAATAGTAAATAATAAAAATCACATTAAAATAGTTTAGTTTATTGCTCATTTATGTATTTTATTGATATACATTATTACATACAGGGTGTCCAAGGAAAATTGAGTTTTTTTCAAAAAAACCGTTATAATTTTTTTATTTAATTTTAATTCGCCATGATCTCCCCTACAATCCCCCAATACAAAGTTTGAGCCTAGGAGTTATGAAAGGTGCTCAAATTGCCTTCCTTTTGATTGAATATCGGCTAATATTCGTTTAAGTATACCTTTGGTTATTTCATTTCTTCGTAATTCTTTCCTTATCTAGTGTACTGCTGTGTGAATTCGTTGTATGAGTTCTACTTTTGTTTCATTTTTTTGGAGTATACAAGCGCCTTCATTGTTCCCCATACATAAAAATCCAATACCGTACGATCGGCCAATGAATTGGACCATTTCTTCCAATCCATTTATTTGGATAATTTTGGTTTAACCAATTCTTAACATTTTTATCGTAGCGACAAGATGCACCATCATGTTGGTATGTGTGCGAGGCTCTACTTAAAATAGGAACATCAACAAAGAGGAGTGGCAAATCCTTTTGTAAAAATTATAAATAACGATCACTATTTAATCTCGATGGTAATATGAATGGTACAATTATCCCCAATTATACCAGCACATACGCGGTGCTGAAATAATGTTTGTTTTTTCGAATGAGGATTTTCAGCAGCCCACTCGTGTAGATTCTGAAAGTTTGTTATGTCATCTCATGTGAATTATGATTCATCCCGCCACAGGATACGTTTCACAAAACTATCATTGTCCAAATTCCTTTCCATCAACCAATTAATATACCCCAATCTTTTATTGCGGTCTATCGCTAATAGTTCTTGAACGGGTGTTATATGGTATGGATGAAGATTCTCCTTGTGTAATTCTTGATGAATTCCCTTGAAAGATTTCCTGTTACATTACGAATTAAAGGGCCTATTGTTTTATTCACACCGAGCAGTGTAGTGTACAATTTTTCCTTGTTTCTCTAATAGAAAACAATCAAAGCAAACAAGGAAAAATAATGAACTGCACTGCACCGGGTGAATAAAAAAATAGGCCCACAATATCTTCGTGACATCCAAATGATGTGGTGAGACTGAAAGGGGCTCGGCTAGGGCATCCAAAATCGATTACGGTTAACCGGTTAATCGATTAATTTTATTAATCGAGTTTACGATTAATCGATATTGCATTAATCGATTAATCATAATAGTATATATTTCTTATCTTAAAATAGTAAACAAATTATAAAAAATTCTATTTAAAAATTAAAAGTATCAGAAATGCACAAGGTACAATTTTGGGGATGGTTGATTTTGGGCAGATGAATTGAATATGAAATTAGATGAAATCAATATAAATGTCGCTTCTTTCCAGCAAATTTTCAATGTACTTAAACCAGTAGAACTAACTATAGTAAAACTGAGTAGCAATGTAGCCTCATTATTAACATGTGAGGGTGTTTATAAATTTATTTTCATCAAACTATGTCATTTAAATACAGAATTAAGCTTAGAATTACTACAATACCTGAAATTAAGAATGTCTCAGAGACGTAACAAAGTATTAGTAACGCTTACATAATTTATTTCCAAATTGGTAAAATAGCAAAAACTACAGAAGATTTTGAGTTTGCATCTAAATTTCAAGTGTTAATGTACGCCGAACGATTAATAAATCGATTAAACCTTTTATCAGATAGCAACCATCAATCGCTTCGTAGTGGTGGAATTTCATGCAGCGAAGTTGACGAAATTCACATTAGCGATGATGACATGGATTTAAATAATTTTATTTATTTATTTATTGTACTTTAACAATAATTTAGTATTAAAAGGAAAAGCACAGATGGAAACAGAGTAAACGGAACAAAAGAACAAAAATAAAATGATGAAGCTGCTTCCATTAGGCAGAAAAACCTTTTAAATTTTTTCAAACAATTTCCATCTCATGCATACACATTCTATTTTGAGCAATAGCTCATTTACAATAAAATGTACAGCAAGAGGTGAAATAATATTAAAAATTAACAATAATAACAATAACAATAATATTAAAAATAAATTTAGAAAACTACGTATTGCCCAACTAGAGTCTGTTATTTCACCAATTGTTCCACCAAGCATTCGCCCGAACGTAGGTATAAAAAATTACTTCAAATTATATGAATCAACAGGAAAGAGAACACAGGTTTTCGAAGATTTGTATACGGCATTGTTGACAAGCTTCTGCGAACGCACATTTTCGGTTGCAGGGAACTTTGTAACAAAAATTAGGTCAAGCCTTCAATCTTCATCTCTAAATGCACTTGTCTTTTTAAAATATTACTTTTTAAATAATAAATAAAATCGTTAGAAATAAAACGTTAGAAATACATTCTGTTTGTAATTTGCATATGAATTCCTAATTTTTATTTTGTGAATTTTTGATATTATATGAATAATAAAATTCTGAAGTCTTAAATAGATAGTTTAATTTGTGCATAAAAGTTTTAACCGTTTCAGCGAAATATGTTTGACAAACCTCAACTGTAGTAATTCTACATAAAAGTCAATTAATTCTTCGATTAATCGGTTAATCGGTTAATTTCGATTAAAAGTCGATTATTTGGATGCCCTAGGCTCCGCCCGGGTATTTGATGTTGTTACGATATCTCGCAATTTTCTATGAATATTTGTAAATACTCTTGCGTCAGGAACGCGACCTCTCTCACAAAGTTTGTAGGCAAACAGGTAAGAAACGAGGAAGTGTTGCGTAGCAATGTATGCAGGTGTAGACTTTAGTATGAAACTGTTTAATTTTTGTTTTTTCAACATTTAAACAACATTTTAGTGATCAAAAAAAATTGTTACAATATTAACACTTCAACATCTCCTAATTAGATTGAGAATAATCGATATACGTAAAAAGCTATGGTACGTGGGTACAAATAATGTATTGGGGGATTGTAGGGCAGATCATGGCGAATTAAAATTAAATAAAAAAATAAAAAAATTATAACGGTTTTTTTTGAGAAAAATTTAATTTAATAAAAAAAAAATATTTTTTTTTTACTTTAAAACATCATAGCTCTCAAACGGATGCTGATGCAAGATAACCACCTAGATCGTAATAATAGCCTATACAATTACCAGTCAAATAAGACTAAGTCGGTTGCTCTCCGATTAGTGATGTAAAATTACCGATATTTTTTAATTTGGTAACATTACCGGTAATATTACCGGTAACATGGGTAAAATAGGTAACACGATTTTTATTCTATATTTTGATTCCCTTTTCTACCAAGAAAGAGTTTCAAAATTTTGACATATGGACAAAAGAGGGACACTTACTTGGTCTGAATTTAACCATATTAAAATGTTTCAGTTCAAAAATAAAAATAAGGAATATTGTATTTCAGTGTAAAACATTAATCAGTAAATAATACATTATCCATAATTATGAATTAGCAGTTTAGCAATCAATTAAACCATTATGTAAGTCATCGCCGTCGACGCGTTTATCATCCTCAGCATCAACCTCAATCATAATCGATTTATTCATAGTTTCCTCTAGGTTACCTTCTTCTTATTCTTCAAACGAATATACAGCTTCATCAATTACTAACTGATAGGTATTTGATACCGCAGGAAAAGCTTCATCTTTATTATCCAAAGTTCCAGTGTCGATTTTGATAGGTTGAATTTGTGCAAAATATTTATGTTAGTTTTCCCGCACGCACTACAGTGAATCGATTGCGTTTTTGGCTGTGAATAAAATCGTAGATACTAAACGTCGTTTCCGTAGCAGCTGTCGATGCGGTCATGTTCAATATATCAACCGCCAATGCACTTAAAGAAGCAGAAAGCTGCTCACTTGCAACTACAAACGGTCGTGAAAAAATTTCACTTCGAATATTGTAATGTGCCAACGACTCAATTATTTTGGTGCCTTCATTATATTTTGGGTGGAATTCTGCGATATTAAAAATAAACTCAGTTGCTTCAAGTTTTTGTGATTCCGAAAGATTATTTCCTCGACTACCTGGCTCAAGCAAATTTGCCACATAATGAGGCAATTGCAAGCATTTATCGGCCCGTGAATCAAAAATGCTTATAAGTTCTTCGTAAGCGCATTTAGTTTGTTCAAAAGATTCAGTCCACGACTTTGGACAAAACTACTTTCTTGTCGTTTTCAAATAAAGATGTCCATTCAACAATCGGAGAAAGCAAACAATGAACAATTTCGACTTTTCTCCAAAACGTTTCGCTTAGGATGGAGGATATCGTAGATGCCTTTATAACTGACTGCACTTCTTCAGGGCATCAGGCCATATCTTGTTTCAATCAAACTTGAGAGAAAGATTACAAAAGAGTTCCATCGCATTTGTACAGGCAGCTTAAGTGCAATATACTGTGATTTGCGGTCGCTTGTATGCGCTCGAAGGTAACATCTTCATTCATACGAATGGTTTCGGAAATAAAAACTCACATATTTTGCATGTGCGTTTGTATTTCCGAAAAAATCATCCGTATGATTGAAGATTTCAATGTGTTGATAGACTGAATCTTGAAGATATCGACAATGAGCAGGTTGAGTCCATGGCGCACCCATACTCAGTAATATGAGAATAGTATGTGTTAACCATTTTTCGGGCCGCTTTTAATTCACTCCATTGTCAGTAATAATCCCAATAAATTTATAAATCCCAACGTCTTTCAACACCGCTTCAATTTCCTCGAAAAGAATCTTAGCCGTATGTCGATTCTCCTTAGTGTGGGTAGATTTGTAGAAAACGGGCTTGGGTGTACTGATGACAATATTTGTTATGGAGTCCCTGCGTATGTTCGACCAAGCATCCGTCTGCAACGTGTAGTAGATTATTATACTAAGTATGTATGCAGCCAAGTATAAAGGATGGTGTAGTAGATTAATATTGTACATAAAGAAGTGAGTATAATCCAGTGGTGTTACAACTCTTATTGCAATTAGATTAGTTGAGTAGCTTCGAAAGGATGTTTTTAATTTATGTTACCGATATTACCACGGTAACAACACTTTGGGTAATATTACCTAAATTACCTATTTTACCGGTAATATTACCCATTTACATCCTATCTCCGATAAATATTTTGGAAGTTACAGTTTAATATTTCAGTGTACTTTTTTTCTGAACCAAATTTTTTAAACACCCTGTATCTCAAAGGATATCAAAAATGGACCCCCCCCCCCCACCCCATACGATTTTTTTCTCAGAATGAACCAAGGATTCACCCCTTGACGGATCAGCATCCCAAACCCGGACACCCTGTATATTATAAATATTTATTCTTTGTACGTAGCAGTGTACATAAACTTTGTAATTTCTAAACGTATATTCCTCTGCTCAGTTGGTTCCATTTTTTTAATCGTGCGCCAAAGACATACAGTAGTAGTCAATACAGTCGTGCTCGGGTATTGGTTTTTTCAGAATATTAATTAATTCTAAAATGTCCGTTGATTTATCTGAAATAATAAAAATTATTTAAATTTTAATTTAAAATGCCATTTCATAACCACACTTGTTTACCTTTGTTTTTTTTTTTTGGTGTTGTTGCCACAACTGCAGACGATGAAGATGTTGATGAATGTTCACAAAAATCATCCGAAAGTGTTTCAGGATCCGTTTCAGCGAAAAACGATCGCAACGATTTACTTGTACTGGCGTTTTCTTCTATGGACGGATTACTTATTTCAGTATGAATTTAATCTAAATTGCTTGCAAGATATCTAAGCAAATGTTTATGTTATTATTTTCATAAAAATCATATATAAATTTATGTATACATAATTTGGATTATCTTTTAAAAACAGTTTAAGGAATCCCATTGATACAAACAGTGAAGAATACTTACTTTTCGAATTTGCGGCACTACCGCTTTTTTTATTTATTTAATTCGGAATACCGCTCGTGCAAGCGCAACCGCTTCCATTTATTTTGGCATATATCAACTAAAATGTTAATCAAAATGATTGTTTTAAGGTTTTAAAAAAAAGTAAGGTAGGTAATACTAAAACTAACCAGGTATTCCAATTTCTATACCAATGTCGTTCCATATTTTACTACGATAGCTATTATTTGATGTGTGACGTCATATAATGTACGTCTTTTTTCAACTGCCCTTATAAGCTGTTCATCAGTCGTATTTACAAATCAGTTATATTAGTTATTATAATTAATTACCAACACTGGATTTTTATTTAATTTTGTAAATAATAACTACAACTACACACGCCAAACTCTATTCCAAAACAAAATAAAATGTACCAAAAATAAATTTAATGTCAAACACTACTACTTCGTTTTATACGTATTTGTGCGACCGTGACGGAATGATCTGAAAAGATAAAATTAAACCATTTCTCGATGTGTGGCATATGTCGTGTGAATGTCAAAATATTCATCTCTGATTGGCTAGATGCTCCCGTCACATGTCACATGTCGCATAATTATGTCAATCAACCTTCAGTATTAATCAAATTCAAATTTTATATTTTCTAAATCAACTTACCTTAGAATTGACGTAGAATTACGTCATTGTTTAGTACATGGGGCAGTTTAGAGCTTTCTTCTATTATTTTTTCCCCTGGATGTTCATAGTCCTATTTAAATTATTTAATTATTTTTTATCAATTGTGTGCAATGTTATATAACATCGTTTACTTTTCCGACTTGTTATATAACACATCGTGTTACATAACATTTTATTATATACAGAACTTGGTTTGCTATATAGTGGATACGGGCCTTACAAAGAGAAATATTACACAACAAATGATGTAAATACTTTGGAAATAAATTCAATGAAGGATTTGCCCAATATCGATTTTAGTTCATTTGTCCCCACGATTGGGCAGCGCTGATTACTTTTTTTTTTACATGCCAAAACAAGTAAAATCATGTTTACAAATACAAGTTTCTTGTCTAAATTAATGGATGCCCCCTACTTTTTTTTATGATTAATAAAATTGAGTATGTTGCGATTAATAATAAATATCAAATTTTAAAATTAATTTAGTCGAAATTAATAATTTAATGAAACATTCATACACATGCTGTTAACCATATAAAACTACATACGAAATATTTTAGCCGCCAGTCAGCAAGCGTTGGAATTATATTTGGGAAAATCACTTAGGCCCGATTTTATGAACGAGGATAAATGATTAATCCTCTGATTTAAGGTCGCTGCACGAGTATGGATATAAATCCGTACAATCTGAATCCGAACGAAGTTAGTAACTTATTTGAACTTTTGCTAAATAAATTTTATCAACTTCTCTTTGCTTTTAGTTTCAGTAATAACAAATACATTATATGAAAATTTCAATAATAATAAAATAACAAATTTTTTTAAAAATCGAAAAGTCAGAAATAAGCAAATAAACTAAAAATAGGGGAAAAATAGCTCGTAATATATATTTTTTGGTATGGTTATGTTGGTTTTCTGCGGATATTTTGCTTAATGTTGAAATAATTTTAACTCGAGAGGAGAAATAGGGGAATATTTTTTTCGGTCACATGACAATATTTGGGTAATTTCATTGGATGAATGACCGGATTCAGATTGTACGGATTTATATCCATACTCGTGCAGCGACCTTTAGTGTAGTTTGCCTTGTATGAAACAATGCAAACTACGCTAAATCAGAGGATTAATCATTTATCCTCGTTCATAAAATCGGGCCTAATTGCCTTTATTTTTTTTTTTTTCAAATGAAAATAAATTCAACGAATATTTAGAAATAAAGTCTAATTAGTTCTTTAAACTCTGAAAGTTATAGTTTAAAATAAGAGATTTCAATTTATCCTATACCTTGTTCATGTTGAACCTATTATATTCTTATAGTAAACAAAAATCATTTATATAAGTGTCCTTTAACGTTTAGAAGAGACTAGTTTATTGGTCTTTTATACTATCTGGTATGCAATTTATAAACTTTGTATAAGAATTTTTCTAAGGATTTATAAAGGGTGAGGAAAAAGTATGGAAACCCCTAAAAATCTCGCGAATTTCGGTCAAAAAAAAATCAACGAGGGTTATTCTTAGGTAATTTTCAACAAGGAATTTAATGGTGATCTTGGTTGTGCCCTTCACCTTCATCTTCAAGGTCATTTGTAGGTCAAGGCAATTTTTTTTTTTATATAAGTTTTTATAATTAGAACCCCTATTTTTGATGACAGAATCGAAAAGAGCGGTCAATTCTAAGTCCGAATATGTATTTTCCATGACCTCTCAAGGTAATCTGAAGAGATTTACATTGCGAGAAAAAAGTATGGAAACCCCTAAAAATCTCCCGGAGTATGTCAAAAAGAAAAATGAGCCAGGTTTATTCTGAGGTAACTTTCACCAAGCAATTTAATGGTGAGCTTGGTTGTAACCTTGGCCGTCATCTTCAAGGTCATTTTGAAGTCAATGTCATTTTTTTATAGGGAAACCCCTGTTTTTGACATCGGATTCCAAAAGAGCAATCAATTGTACGTCCGAATATGTATTTTCCATGACCTCCCAAGGTCACCTGAAGGAATAATGATTTGCTACGAAAATTTAAAATAAAATTTAAAAAAATCACAAATACTGAATATTGTAATAATGCTTGTGTTGCTATGAAAATTATAAAAAAACAAAAAAAAAATTTTAAAGTGAAGAATTAATTTTTTTTGATTTTTATTTTTTTTAATTCAAGGTCGCAACCAAGATCACCATTAAATTTCTTGTTGAAAATTACCTAAGAATAACCCTTGCTCATTTTTTTTGACCGAAATTCGCCAGATTTTTAGGGGTTTCCAACTATTTTCATGTAGTTTTAATACCATAATTTTTTACATGTGGCTATTCTGTCACTGTGTGGGTATATTTTCTGGAACGGTTTTGGGTGAGATTGAATCTGGTTTTTATTTCAAGTTTTTAGCTATGATGATTTTATAAATGTGAATTAAATAACAGACTTACATTTTCTAACGAAGGAATTTAAATAAGATGAATTTAAATAAGGAATCTACCTTTTGTTTCAAGTTTCTGGAATTCGGTTTCAAAATAATATTCGTGTAAGTTTTTTTTATGGCCCATTTTTCGAGCCGAATTATTTATTTCATTATCGGAAAGATATTTAACTCAGTATTACCCCTTTCTAAAATGCCATCATCGATGACATTTAAACTCCCGTTCCCATTTCCCACCTCCTAAAGAGGTCTAAACTCATAAAGACTATACAAATTAACCCTTTTTTAAAAATACTAAAGGTCTTGCATTCTTGCCCGAGAATATAAATTCATTGGGATCGAAATTGAAAATGCAAAATTCTTCATAATTTCCCGCTTCATAAAATATAATGTTCTGGCTAAAATCCGGTAGAACCTTATATTTCAAACAATATCAATTTTGCCATAATCCTTCCGAATCCAAATAAGGCAATATATTATCCGCTTCTATTTGTAAAGAATTTTAAACCAAAACGACTACTTTTAAATTTAGAACGCTAATCAATTTTATTAACAGGTACACACAGCAACAAATCATCAACGTATTTTTTAACAAATAGGGTTTAAAAATGGTAGAGCTCAGAATGGTGGCAAATAGCACTACAATTAAAATATGAGCCACTATTGGACTCATAGGCAAACCCACAGCAACTTCATTTATCTGTCTGTAGTAGCTGTTAAACAGGCTAAAATTTTAAATAAACTACAGAATACGTAACAAATTTGTTTTGCGAATACTAGATTAATGACGGGTCACGAATGATTCCCATAAAGCTAACGGTTTCATAATAACTGTAAGATTAAAACAAACTGACTTGTTTGATTTTCAAATTTAATTGAATTTAAATTGAGTGCCAGCTTTTGCCATGTATTAATACTAAATATTAAATTGGTGGTACTTAAGTGTTAACATTAGCTTTTCCTGAAAGTAGCATTTTGTGAATACATGAGCAGCCTAAACCAGTAAATTAAGAAAGCAAAAGAAGTTGAAAATAAAAGCTTACTGAAAAGGTGTTAGCTTTAAACATTGCCAATATTTATAAAGGCAATGACCTATATTATGAATAAATAGATAAATTATTCACCGCACCCATTCGCGAAACACTAATTGAACATTACGTAATTTGATATTTCGCAATGCAAACGCAATTTTTTTTTTATAACAAAAAAATTCATTTAATTTATTTTTACAATTTAAAATTAATTAAATAAACGTTTTATTTATTTATTATTATTATTACATTTTTTTTGTTTCACTTTTTTTTTTTAATTTATGAATTATTTTATGTCATAATTGCGCGAACCAAAAAAAAACGCAAGAATTGTTTTTTGTGTTATATGTTATTAGTATAAAAAATAAATTTACGATTATATAAATTAATTTTATGTAGTGGTCTATATAAATATGTGCATAATAATTATTAAATTTGCAATTAATTTAATTGTAAATTTATATTTTAATGTTGAACACAATATAATAATAAATGATCAATAAAATGTTGCTTGATTGCGTGCTCGATGGCATTTGGGAATATTAATACAATATAAAGTATATTCCACTTGATTTGAATATAATTGAAACAGTAATTTTCAATAAAGCGATGCTAATATACTTGTATATATCGACATTATTATATTCTTAAATTATCTTGCTTACTTTAATCTACATACAAATATCTTCAATGGAAAATGCTATTTATTTTTCAATTCAATAATTTCTTATTCTTATTACGTTGATCAAAAAGTATTCTAATGACAACAAAAAAATCCGACAAACTACTACTTGAGAATGTTTTCTTGAATTTTCCAAGTTTCATCCGATTACTTAAATATATTTAACAATGAATAAATTCTACAAAAATGCTTTGTATAACTTTTATTGAAATGTCGATAATTTATCTAAGTATGTATATTTTCTTTGCACTCCATTATTTTCTTTTATAACATATAGCCAACAGAACTTCTTAACTTCTTACCATTTCTAATTTTCTAACTTATGATTACACAATCTTGGCTTCCGTAAACAAATAACAGGGAAAAAAGTTTCGCTAACATTCAAAAGTCAAAAACTGAAATAAATTCAGTTAAAAAGTTTCTGTTTCACAGTAGCCCCTTTGAAAACATTTTCCGTTTGTCTTCATTTAGGATATGCAACAGAATGTCCAAATTTGTTCAGGAAAAATTAAACAAGAAAATTATTTTGAGATTTTTTTTTATGTTCTTCTTGTCCATCTCTAGTAGTTGTTTTTATACTGTGTGTGTGCCAATGCCAATGTCTTTATTTTCTAAATTTTAATTTAAATAAAAATGTACAACACACAAATGGAATTCCACAAAAGTAAATATAAGTGCTGTTAAAAGTCAAATGTGAACGAAACAATAGGAAACTTAATTTTGTTTTTGATTACAAATTATTTGTACAAAACAAACTAATTACCTACAACAAAACTTTTACTCATATTAAAATGTTTTGTGAAATAAAGAAATTTGTTCTGTTCAAGATTGAAAATAAATATTTCGACTTTATTTGGGATAATAATCTGTCAGAAATAAAATTAAATTTCCAAGTTTCAAAGTATATCATTCGGTAGACGTAAATTGCGGATTAAAATTCAAAGTTTTACTAAAATGGCTTACAGAGAGGTATAAAATCAGAGCCTTCTAGCGTGTAGAGCCATAATCATTATGACGTATTTTTTGGAAGCTTTTTTAGTGGTATAACTTTTCACTGATTTCCATAGAAATCCATAGTAAAAATGGTGTTTCTTAGCTTCAAGTTTTTCAATGAAAAAAGCAAAAATGTTACAAAATTTTTATACAAAAGTGTTCTACATATATTTAGCAGCAATATACAAGAAGGTTATATTGTTATTAAGTAAATATTAATTGCAGAAATATTAAAATTAAATTATTTCTAAAATATATTTTTCGAACTTTCATTTTGAAAAATACATCAAAGTTGGCTCTGACGAATTAAAATATTACTTGCTAAATTTATCTTTAGTTTTACTAGTGTACGTTAGATGTCTCAGATTTATACAGAAAAATACGAAAAAGATTGTTTAATCACAAAATTATGACACGTTCTTAAATATTTCGTGAATTTGTTTTGCTTTTCCTACAACTTTTGAACTCAAATTTCTCCAAGTAACAATATTTGGTACGATTTTTCAGAATATTTACTGCCAACTGCCATCTATGTATATTGGCTTAATGCACACGATTAGTAGTAAGCTTTTCTTTTTAATTTGACCAGAATGCTGTTGTTATGAACTTTTTTTATATTTTGGTTTAAATAAACCAATTATTACAAGAAAATGAAAACGATTTACTTAACCGAGATTTATATATGTTGAAATTCAAACATTTATGAAAATATTTCAGAAATCATAATTAAGAATTTGCAACGTTTTCATTTACAAATTTGTCTTCGGAAAAAAAAGTGATTTCCCATATGTTTTATGTGTTTTACTATGAAAATTTTGGTTTTTTCCTCGTTTCTAATTCTCTTATAAAAGCTTCGTTTTTTAGATTATGGCTTGTATAATCAAGGTTGCTTTGTATAAATTCATAAATTAATATTTTTTCAAAAGCTTATATCATAGACTAATGTAATATTATAGAGACGTCTTAATACGAATAAAAAAAATGTCCCAAAATTGGTATACATACACAAAGGGCTGTAACACAAAACCTACACATTTTTTTCTCATTCAGTTTATTTTATGATTAAACTTTGCTTTTGCTTTTGGTATAGAAAGTACACTCAAGTCCATTTTTGTTTTCCATTTGGTTTTTTTTTTGTTAATTCTACTAAACATTACTACTTATTGGCACCCGCTATGATATGGATTGGCACCCGGTAATTGGATCTTTTTTTTTTATTCGTATTAAGACATCTCTATAATAGTACTTTAGTCTATGCTTATAGCCTCAACTAATATCTTATACCCGCAATACAATAAAAAAATGGACCAAATTATTTGTAAATTTGATAATTTGGTAGTTTTTTTTACTGTTCCTATGAAATATATGAAGATATCCGGGGGTCAGGTTGACCCATATGCACGGGCAACGTGATAGTAAGCTATGTACACTCAGGGGTTGAACGGAAACTTCCAAGTCATAATGGCTTATAGTTCCAGTCAATGAAAATCAAATAAATTATTAGTTGAAATTTATCCAAACTTCGGAAGATTGTAAAATTACCCAAATTCCACTTAAGCAATTTTTTAATCAGAGAACCACAACTGCCAAACTAAAATTACTAGTAAAAGAAAACAGCAATTTCTCAAAACAAATCAAGAAAACTTAAATGGCCAAAACCTCGCAGAAATGAATTTAAAGTTTTTAGAAATATTAGAGGCATGGTTACCTTAAATCTTTACAAGAGAACGCCGACTTATTATGATAATGTCATATTAGATCGGAATCATCACTTAACAAACGGTTACTTAACCATGTTAAACAAGTTTTTCCTGGTGATTATACGTGTAGAACAATTCAAAATGAAATTATAGGTCCCTTGAATAAATTAAAAAAGTTACCATTTAAGGTTTGTTTTTCATAAATACCTAATTATCATTACTGATGCTAAAATTAATTTAAATTAGTTTAGTTAAGAAGAAATTATGCATTAACTTTAATTTAACGACTATCATAAACCTTCGTTTACCATCATCCCATATCATTATGTATTTAATCAATAATGATTCCATAATGTTTTTCTTATTCAATGTACCGCACCGAATCGAATATACAAACTTAAAACTTTACTTACAGATGAAATGACAAGAAAGTTAAAAATTCAAAGAATTTTGTTCCATATTACAAATTATTCGTATATTAACTCACTTTGTAATCCTGTTTATGCTCCGATCTGGTGTAATTGAATAGAAACTTTATGTAATTTTAAATTGATTTGGTAGAACAAATTTGAATACCAATAGATTTTTATTTCTTATTTATTAATTTCTCTCTGTACAAAATACAAGGAACTTAGCTACATAAAGTCTTATATAATAAAAAAGGACGTCAACTATGGAGGAGAATGAATAATTTTCTATTTATGTTCATTTTATAATTATTATATATTTCGTTCGATACAAGGGTGATGGAGTTGGTATTCGTTTCTCTAATCTTTCCCAAATAACTTTCCGTTTTTCTTCAGTTAAAAAGGAAATCATTAAAATTATTTTCATTTTATTTGTTACATTTAGGCTTAAGATTTCTTTTTGAATGGAGGTAATTGGTGTGATTATTGTCATTAATAATATGCAAGAGTTGAGTTTACGTCTGTGGTTGACTGGTGAAATTAAAATATTTTGTCTGGAAATTTAAATTTTAAAGTTCGATTTCTATACTAATATTCAGTATTCCTTTAAAATTAAGTTCAAATTAAAAATTGAAAAAACTAAAATATCAAGTTGTATTCGTATTATTTCTGTATGTTATGTAGATACATAATGTACTGTTTGTGACATATCATACATTATGAACAATATTGAAAATGTAGAAAGAAATAAAATATGCAAAACTTCACAATTTTTTGAAAAACTTTACAAAAGAGTCCAACAAAATAAAGTAAGGATAAAATGCTGTAAATATGACAACAAAGACAGGAAAATGCTATTAAAATTTAAATATGTAATACAAAAGTTAATTAATTTTTAATTGAAAATTGTATTTAACAGTTTTGCGCCCTTTGGGAAAATTATTTTGTGTGTGACATTTAGCAAGTGTTGGGGTTGAAGCAATTCTATGTATAGTATGGTCACACTCACAATACTTGAAAGTATATAGATAATTAAAATAATATCTTTTGCTATTTAGAGATTGCCCCCGAAACATCTACACATGTAGATACTAATATACTAAAGATATCGATATTTGTAAAATTTGTCATGACAATTCTTTTGTTCAGTGTGGGTTTGCTGCCTTATCTAGAAAAAAATAATACAGAAACTGAAAATCCCGAAAAAGATCCACAAAAAAAAAATCCAGAAACAAAAAAATTCAGAAAAACAAAAATCAAGAAAACTAAGATCCAGAAACGCAATTATCAAAGCGTGGGCCAAGTTAAAATTAAAATTTATAAAATGCAAAGATCTTAATATTTATGATAATGGAAATTGCTTCGTCAACCTTGCAGACACAGATCAAGGAAATTGTATGCTCGTATCGCTTCTACTGATAGATGTACCACAAATGTTTCAAGTGATGTCAAAAGTCTAAAAATGCCTATAAAATTGAATTTTTTCATTTATTTCAAACAAAATATTTTTTCTGGATTTTTTTCTGGATTGCTTTTCCGGTAATTTATAGATTTTTTTATCGGGATATAATTTTTCTGGATTTTTGCTTTTCAACTACTTATTGTGGATTTTAAAATTTTTGGATTTTTTTTTTTTTTTTTCAAGCAAATGTAGTGATCCCAATCTGTGTCTGCAAGGTTGACGAAGTATTTGCGAAGCATTAAATTCGCAATTCGCTCCAATACATTCGTCGATGCCATACTAACCCGACGAATTAAGCCAACCACAAAATAACTTAAAACATTTGTGGTAGAACTATCTATAGAAGCGATATGAGCGATACGATTCCTTTGATCTGTGTCTGAAAGGTTGAAGAAGCAATTTCCATGATCGTAAATATTAAGAACTCTACGGAAAAAGTAAAATTTGATAGACATTATATAAATTTTATTTAATTCACTTTTTAAGCTTTTTTTGTTATAATAAAATAATTTTCTTTGGTTTTTAACTTAATGTTTTATTTATTTTTATTAATTATTTAATAAAAACCCGACGTTTCGACGGTACATTCCGTCATTCTCAGGGGCATAATTTTTACTACACAATTTGAAAGAAAATTTTATTTTTTTAATAACGAATGTTTTCCTAATGTAACTAGAGTTCAAATTAAAATTTACGAATTACTCAGTTTAACCGAAAAAATTTAAAGTTATACAATTTGAGTGACAAAAAATTTTTTAAGAAAAACTACAAAATGTTGTCGTAATAATTTAACAAATATTTTGAAACTTCCTGGATATTT
Source organism: Tipula helvola (assembly GCA_963556165.1). NCBI lineage: Eukaryota > Metazoa > Arthropoda > Insecta > Diptera > Tipulidae > Tipula > Tipula helvola. The sequence goes on along the minus strand of OY744481.1, from coordinate 67,779,348 downwards.
AATAAATTTTGAGATAAATTTTGTTCTTTTTTGATGTAAATGCTTTCCAAAATTAACCTTTCATTGAGATTTTTCTCCCTATCAAGTATCCTAGCGTCATCTATAGATAACGAGTGGTTACTTCCACGCAGATGATTCGATAACGCACTGTGTGACGGTTTAAACTCATACGTAGAATCATAAATATGTTGACGAATTCGTTTTTTAAAATTTTGTTTAGTTTGACCGATATACTCTTTTCCACACGAACATTTTAATTTATATGTATATTAGATTTGATTGTAACTCTATGGGAATTTTGTCTTTTAATTTAGTGAATAAAGCCATGTCCAAACTGTGAAAAAATAAATATTAAATAAGTAATAAATTTTAATTTTAATTTGGTCCGCACTTTGAGATTTTAGTTTTCTGGATTTTTGTTTTTCTGAATTTTTTAGTTTCGGTATTTTTTTTTTTAGTTAAGGTAGCCAATCCATCGATTTTACATAAAACGATGCAGACAAAATTCGCCTTTACAGAAAAAAAAGTGGCGACACAGTTTATTTTTTCATTTTGAAAACGTTGTCTTTTTTAGAAAAGTCGATTTTAGGGTTTGGGCTATCTCGAGTTTCCTCTGCTTGTTTTTAACTTTATATCAATTATTTTCACTTTTATATTTTTTATTTTAGCTCAACGTAAGATTTTCCCACAAAAAAATTGTACCTAGCGATGTAGGTCAAACAAATGGAAATTTATTTTATAAACCTTAGGCTGCGGACCAATTTCCGGGTAAATCAATTTTTAAGAACAAAGAACTTTAAGGATCTATTTTGTTTTAGAAATGTTCATTTTGCTATTATTAACCAGCTTTATAGATTTTCAGTGATGTATCCAACAGTTTTCGAGATAACTTCATCTCCAAAATTTTGTTCAATGTAAACCACGCATAAAACCAATTATACTATCATATTTTTCACATTACAATAAATTATTGATAAAATAATTGTCACTAACACATTCAACTTTTTTAAAAACTTTTTCAGGGATGGCTTTTGGGGCTAAATTTACGTCGGCAATTATTTTTATTTAAATAAGTTTAGATAAATTGATGTGAATTTTTAGATTTTAGATGAATTGTTTTTTATATAAATTGTTTTTAGACAAAATGCTCTAGATGAATTGTCTTAGATAAATTGGTTTTAGTCAAATTGTTGTATGTTAATTATTTTAGACAAACTGTTAACTTGCTTTCGGATAAATTTTTGTTAGTCGTATTGTTTTAGACGAATTATATTTACATTAACTGTTTTTAGCAGGGTTGTGGAGTCGGAGCCGAAGCCGGAGCAGGAGCTATGTGGAATTGAAAGTTTCCGGCTCCGGATTTTGTTTGTTTTTATTCCTATACTCTTTTTCTTACGTAGCTCAACTATTTATACTTGGGCATGCATTAGGGCAGTTCAAATTGGAATTCCAAATTGGATTAGCAACTCTGCGCCGCGGCCCTCCCAGTTCCAATCCCGCAGTCTTACCTAAGCCATCTTATCATCGACTATTGTTCACATATCACATAGCATTGGTTTATTTAGGTATTCGTTGCAAGCAAGCCCTTCTAAAAATTATAAAGAAAAAAAATTTAGAAGTTGTAAGAGGTATGTTAATGTTATGAGAAAATTATCAATATGTATAAGTATTTTTCAATAAAAAAAGAATGCAAGAAAATAAAAAAATATTACTTCCTGCGGTCAAACCGATGAACTTTGCAAATTAACACCGACATGCTATCGTCCAGTTACTGCCTGCTTGCCAATTAGCAATAGTTTTTGAGCACATAAAGTACAGCGTTCACGGAAATGAAAAGCATAGAAAAATATATATTTGGTATCGGCGTATGAGCTAGAGTCGGAGTGTGAGCTGGAGTTTGAGCCTGAGCCGGAGCCGGAGTCGAATAATTTTCTCGAACTCCACAGCCCAGGCTTTTTGATGAAATATTTTTAGATAAACTGTTTTAGACAAAAAAAATTCTTTTTCCGGAAATTTTATGTAGGGAAAAATGTCTATCTATTTCACCAAAAAATTATACTTCTAATAAAAATGAGATCTTAGAAGAAATATCGTATAGAACTCGGAAATAAATGCCGATTATTACCTCAATGAACAATGATCTTCTGTTAACACGTTTTAAAAATATTAGCAAATAGTTTTATACAAATAAAATTTTATATTAAAATACAAAACTGTGACGGTTAAAAATTGTTCTGTATGTATTGTACATATGTATATAGTTTTAATTTTAAATTCCGAAGACCAGTTTCGATTTTCATCCACCATCATTCACAATGAAAAAACTTTTTACTTTTGACTTACCGGCTCGTATGAATTGGAGAAACATAACGAGAACATGTTGTGGAAATGCATACAAACCGGCAGCCTGATTCTATAAAAAATAAGATAATGTGTAAATAAGAAAAAGTGTAAAGTTTTACACATCTAAAGTTTACACATAAATTTATCTTATTTGACTAAAATCGCAATCTGTAAAAATATTATATTCAACCGTAAACTTTATCACTGAGCAATTCAGCACAAGTATCAAATTTGTTTTTATGACATATACTATGTATACACATTTGTTTATTTGTGTATTCAGTTTCATCGATTTGTTTATGATTTGATAAATAAATATAGGAATCTTGAGATGGAATTTCTCTGTAGAAAAACAGAGAGTAGAAATCAGATAACCTTTTTACAAACATTTCTAAAGGAATATCCCGTTAGTTTTTCTGTTGAAAAATTACCAAACATTTTACTGTCAATAGAATTTATATATAAGCACCCCCTAAAGAGCCAACTGATTTGTTTGTAATCTTTTCAAAGGCTAACTGTTTCCTAGTAAACAAACAAGTTTTACATCAATTTGTTTATTTTATTGTGAATAAATTACATTGAAAATATACAAAAATGTCACAACAAATTGTAAAAATTACAGTTTCAGTTGATCTAGCTTAGGCGACCACACGATATAAATAAAAACACTATCACAAAAAAGGCTCGTGAGTCACTAAATCATACCGACCTCCCATTACAAATCGTGCTTTAAATGAATTCTGTGGTAATTGTGAGTTATATCGAGTTCATATTTTATTATTTGCTCCCAGAACTTTATCTTGCTTTATTATGTCATCACCTAAACTGCTTGTGATCAATTTTGGTTCTTGCGCTTTGATATTCATATCATTCTTCAGCATATCAATGGAGCCCCCATCGATTCCACAACATCGATAACCTTGTTTTTTCCGTATTTTTGTCAATTCGTATAATACTCAAATATTAGTGTTATATACTCCATTGCAATTCCCATGAAGATGACGAAGAAAATACCGCCAATGTCTTGAATCGAAAGCTGTCTGATTCTCCTTTGGGTTTCTTGTATTTACTTTGTACTTCATCATTTTTCCACAATAGTTTCTTAAATTTTTCCAATTGGCGTTTGTTCAGCAACATTAAGATTCTGTAGAAATTAAGACATCAGGAATAATTATTATTATAGGCTCTTAAAAAAATTTCAAAATTAATCATAAAGGACTTTCAATCTTCTAATTAATTTTATTAATTTAGCGCGCGCTCAAAAACGCATACACAAAATATTTTTCCTAAGACAAAGAAATGGGATAAACATTTGACAGAAATTTTACTTGAATATTTACAACTTATCATTTTCAATTTTAGTGAATCGGAAAATAGTATGTCAATGTGTAAACGGTCGCTTTACCCATTTACACATTATTTTATTTTTTAGATTGTCAGGCTGCTGTAAGTTAAAGGTAAAAAGTTTTACATTTGAATGCTCTGTAAATGTAACCACTAAATTTGATTTTTGACAAAATCATGCATTACATATGTGGTTGCAGCCAGTGATGTGCCACGTCAACAAATCTCAGCGTCAACAATAATATTTGACGCGTCGACAATAATCGGTGATAATAGTTGACGCGTCGATGCACACCTTTGAATTTGTATCAACAAATTTCAAACGTTTGCAATAATAGTTGACGTGTCGACAATTATAGTTGACCCGTCGACAATTATAGTTGGCGTGTCAATGCCCATCTCTTGGTTGCACTCATCAAAAATGTTTTTTCATCTACTGTATAAAATCCTATCGTAGAGTTTATTTGTTTTGGTGTGGAATTTCTCATTGAGAATGTGTGGATTGTTTCGATGTTGTAAATTTCCATATCTTTTTAATGCTCCATCATGGTGCCTTTCTTCAATGTTTGGAATATTTTTAAATTCGTGTTTACATCCGTGAATGTATGTTTTTGAGTGACAAATGGTAAGCGCAATTTGATTTAAAGTTTGTATTGGTATGTGTTCAGCAAATTTTTGTGTGAATCTTCACACGCGGTTATGTTGTGTAGACAATTTGTGTTATAATTTTTGTGATGTTTTGTGTGCAATGATGTAATTATGTTTTCTAAATATTTTTTCACTCGTATAACATAGGTTGAGTTTATCAGTTGTGTACATTGTATTTAAAAGTGTTTGTTGAATTTTGAGCTTTATTTTTAAGTTAATGTTGTGTATCAAGTTTGGTGTGAATCAATTTTTGGTTCGCAATGTATACATTTCTCTGAAGTTCTTCAATATTATCAGCTTCCCTCACGGAATGTTGTTTAACTATATGAGCATATGATTGTAGGCTGATACTTGAGCTGTGCTGGGTGGTTCAAAGTAATGTGGGTTGTTTGATCGGGATGTTGTTGGTTTTGGTAGTCAAGAATGTTGATGGATTTTTCTCTTTCAATTTTCAAAGAGTGAATTTATATTTAAATCTATGTTGGTGATGTATTTCTGTAAGTTGTCAAGTTACCTGTCAATATATTATGTGTTTTTTTTTGTTTGCTTAGGTTTCTATATAAAATATGTAACAACCGCTTGTGGTTGTTATGTTTTATTTAATCTAAATCTGTAATTACGGTTGGAAATCCCAACAAGGTTGCATGTTTATCCACTGCGCTGCCTAAAATCTCTTCCACTACACGTCATTCTTTCTTTGGCTTAATTTGTAATAGAAAATATATTTTTTTTTTGGTAGAGTGTACCATTTAGCATTTTGTACTTCTCCGTATTTTGGTCGGTTACTCGATTCGTTTTATCATTTTTGTTTGATGGTATGTAATGACGTGTAGTGGTTGGTGTGTTGCTTCATCTGTTTTGTTTTGGTTAGCGCGTGGATTTTCCATGTAAATGGAATATTCCAGAAAATTGGTTAATTAGTGTTGGTGTGTGCGAATCGATTTTGGGTGATGTCGTATGTGTACGTCATCCGAAATCTATCGGTCGGGTTTTTTTTATATGATTAAAATTTCTTTTGGGTGGGGGAAAAAAATTATTTTTTTTTTGGTACGCGTCGTACGTTTTTTTGGAGAGTCTAGTTTTGAGATCGGAAAAAAAAGGTTGTGTTTTTGTTTTGAATATTTTATTTTAAATTAAAATATTAAAAAATTTTGTTTTGCTTTAAAAATAATAATAAGTCGGTTTTGGAATTTTTAAGACGATAAGTCTGTGTTTTTTTTTTTTTTTAAAGTTTTTTTGATTCAATAGTATCGTTTGAAATTTAATAAAAGTCAAGTTGGGTGTTGAGAATATGGTAGTTGATGTTTTTTTTTTAATAAAAAAATAAAATTCATAGTTGATTTTTTTTTTTTATACTACCAAGTGTAAACATAATATTGGTATTAAGAAAAAAAAAACCCTTTAAATTTTTTTTGTGATCACATAAAGTATGTTGGAAGAACTTTTATGTAAATATAATTTGTGATTGTGGCCTGTTTTATATGGTCCTGAAAAGCTTATACATATATATATATAAAAAAAAAAAAAAAGAAGAAATATAGACATTTTCCTTTATATGTTATAAAATGGGATGTTACCCATGTATTTTGATTATTTGTTAAATCGATACTCATATGTTAATTAGTACGATTCTAGTACTTTGTTAGAAATTAATAAAATAAAAAAAACAATTGTAGAAGTAATTTGTGATTTCAATTGGTGATTTTTATTTCCGGGTTTTTTTACTTCCTGTTATTTGGTGTTATATTGAAGTGGGAAGTGTGGACAAACAAATATATATACATATATATTACAAGGGAGGAAAACCAAAAGAAAAAAAATCTAAAATCCAAATTTTTGGTGGTGAAGCCTCTCTGATCCATTTTAAAAATCAGGTGGAGGAAGTAACGGGAAAATCGATCTGGCTTGTGTGGTGATTAAGCACCATAATCAATTAATAAACTGTTCTTGGTGCTAACAAGGATAACTGAAGCTAAGTGGTTCGTTATATTCAAAGAATTACCGAGTGTGTGTTGATTGGTTAAACGGAATCAGTCAATTTGATAAAATATTGGGTTTGTGGCAGCAACTCCGCCGAACGGAGTGGGGTTCGAGCAAGAGGGGGCTGCTGGGACGGTATCCTGCGTCGGCGCTGGTAGCTGTTTTGTGGTCGGTCTGGCCAAATTTGTATGTGTGTTCAGGTAGGGTGGCTAACGGAAAAAAATATATAATAAGCCGTTAACACCGTGTGGATATTTTTTTATTTTAAATTTTGTAAACCAACTTGACTGGGTTGGCGTGTTTTATTATTATATTTTTTTTATATATATATTATTTTTTTTCGCGGGTTTACAGGTTCCGGGTGGCGTCACGTACGACGTACCCCAAAAAAAATCGATTCGCATCACGTTATTTTTTTTCCTTTGGTAATTTTTGATAACGGTTCATTTTCCTTTTAAATTTCGTTTCATTTCATTTGTTTTTATTTCATTTTTTTTCCGATTTGGTTTTTCCAGTAATTACAGATTTTTTTTTTATGATTTACTGGTCTCATTTTGTTGTTAAGTGATGTGTGTGTAAATAATTCTGTGTGATCGCGTGAGGATGGGCGGCCTTATGCTGACCTAGGCCTTGAGCAGGGTCGCCGGAGTGGCACCGGCGTCCTTGTCGAACGCAAATTTTGTTTTATGATTATCTACCACTGTGGTCGTGGCACAGTAGAATAATTTTCTTGTCCCCTTCGTTGTATCTCTATGCGGTTTTCAAGCATAGTAATATGTCTGGTAACCCCCACGCCTAGCGGCGAGCTTCAGCCAGTGCAATACCGCAACCAGACCTCTGTTGCTATGTTCTGTTCAACAAAATCCCTTTTGGGGGATTTTGTTACAGTGGCGCCCAAACTCTTTGGCTAATTTTTTTTTGCATTTTCGTCTTTAATGTCACAATTTTTTTTCAGCTTACTTGTTGTGAGTACCACGTGCAAAGTCCAACGCTTGCGTTGTTTGAGCTTGCACGGGTGCTCACATCAACGTTTTCTGCCCGATCAACATTCAAATCTGCATTGCAACCAGCGTAAGCTGTTTGATTGCATGCAGATGAGAATGTTGATCCCTATTCTCAGCTCGTCTGATGAATGGGCTTACCATTTCTGCCATGTGGCATTGATTGTGGTTAAGCTCATTCTTCTTTCGTTCTGAGTTTAGTCTTATTAAATTTTTAGAGTCTTCGTACCTTATTAATTATTAAATTTTTATTTCAGTCCGACTACCTACATGGGGAGGGATCACAGCATGTTCTAACCTTTGGTTATTTGATCTTGCTGGATCGCTCGTCATGTTGGTTCCATGTGTCATGGGTGTTGGGATCGCGAACTTGTTGTTTCCACCAATGTGGTGTTGATTGGACAGTTCGTGATCGCAGTACTCATTGGCCCATCTTTAGTCAATTTCTACTTTCAGGTAAAATTTTATTTTTTCAAATTTTTTTTGTTCAATTCTAATTAAACTACTGGGACCACAGTGGTAATTTTTATTTTTTTTTATTATAATAGCGTTCACGCCTAGCTCAGCATGGGGCCGTGCTCACTTCTCACGTGATCACATTTTTTGTTATTTTTTGATACAAGTAATACGCTTTACTTATTTTTCTTTTGCTTTTTCATTTTTGTGAAATTTTGTTTTTTGATTATTGGTTGTTTTTCAGTTGGTTAATGGAGCAGCTAAAATACTGTTAATAATTTTGGTTAGTTCATTTTTTATATTGTAGTAATTCTATTTCGGTATTTTGATTTTTTTTTTTTGTTTTTGTTTTGGGTTTATATTTGCTTGCGAATGAATTCCGGCAATAATAATCTACCGTGGGATAGACCGGCAAGTGCGGTTGTTCATACAGTGTTTGAGTCGAGTGAAAGTAGTGCTTTACCGCGGATAAGTCCTTGGGATAACCATAGTAATTTTCCAGCTCCTCAATCCTTCCGACTTGTTGATATCTACGTGGTTATTATAGTCATAATTTAAAAGTTCATTCTAATTTCATTATTTTATTAAATTATTTACTTTAATTTTTTTTTTCGGTTTTGGTTAAGTTTTTTTTTGAAATTATTAAATTACTCATTCAATATAGTTAAAAAAAAAAAAATTTTATTATTCGATAATTTTTTTTTGATCGGGAATCGGTTTCATTTTATTTAAATTAATTTTACCGTAATTTTAGGTGTATATATATATATATATACATATATATTATATATATATAAATTCACTCTATTTTCTTTTATAATTCTTTTTATTCATATTCATTTCAATAGTAAACTCAGTAAACATAAATTCTTTTTGTCCTTTAAATTATATTGAGGTATTAAGCAACACTTTAGATTCCAACACATTACCTTGGGATAGACTGGCGAGTACGGATGAGAAAAAGGTTTTGAGTTGAGCGCTAGTTCAGTATTGACGCGAGTGGTCCAGTGGATAGTAATTTGTGCTCGCAGCTCCTCAAACAGCCCGGCTTGTGGATATCTACTTGGTCATAGTGAGTCTAATTTGAGATTGGTGCTTCAATATATGTTTTCAATAAATTTCTTTAAATAATTAATTAATAATTTAAAAATTTTTTTTTTCTGCTTTAAATTAAGTAATTCTATCTTGTTTTTTCATATATATATATGTATATATTCAAATATTTTTATAGTTAATTTTTTTTTTTGATGGGTAAAATTTATTTTTTTTCAGTAATTGCTTCAATTAAATAATTTGTTTGATTTTTTTTGTGGAATTGCCAGTATCGCTGGTTTTCATTTATTATTTACGTTAAATTTTAATAACTTTTGATTTAGGTAATTTTAATTATAATTATAATTTATTCAGTTTTCTATAAAGTAAATATAAGTTAGAAATTTTTTAAAATAATATTTTTAGTTTACATTTATTAAAAATTAATTCTCATTACTTTTAAAATCACGTTTAAATTCAATTTTGGTTAATTTTTTTTTGTAGCTTTAAATTTTTTTTTTTTTCTCTGTTTCACTCAATCTTTTCATAATGGACGAATTAATTAAGGCATTTAATGTGGATCCTAATTCAATTGATCAGGCGGAAATGATGAGAGTATTGACGGCTCAAGTTCAACTGCTGACCAACGAAGTGAGAATACAGCTGGATGCGGAACAAGCAGCCGGTGTGCATAGTCAGTTAAATCCAACGTTAAAAATTCCTGTTCCGGAGGTGTCTTTTGGGCCACCTCCTCACCCTGATTTTGCTGGTCCTGCAAGAGATCCACTTGTTTCCACGGCGATAAACCCGCAGGACAATAATTTGCCTGAATTAACTCATTCTTTCATGGAACCTGTCTCTAAAGAGCGTTCATCTCCGGAGCAGGCCACCCAACGTCCCAATTTTCAGTCAGCACCAGATGTTAGAGATCTTCATAATAGTACTTTGAATCCCGTGCCTTCAGCAATTCATAATCCATCTACTCAATATAATCCTGATTTCAATAGACGTTCTTTATCTCGATGTGGGATTTCCTACACAGGTTCACCTTCTGGTATCACTGTGGACATGTTCCTTTTCCAGCTGGACTCTGTAGTGAAATCCAACAATCTCTCACCTTCTTCTGTACTTCTGGATCTGCATCTTGTCCTGAAAGATGTGGCACTGCAGTGGTACTGGACCTACCGCAGGTATAATCCTTCAGCACCTTGGGATAGCCTCCGATTAGCCTTCCAAGAAAGATTTAAAGATAGGCGTACTCCCTACGAAATTCGTCGTATGGTTGAGTCTCGCAAACAGTTACCTAACGAATCATTCTTGGAATTTTATCATCACATGTGGAATTTGGCCCTGCAGTGTCACACCCCTTACAGCGACGATGAATTCATACAACTACTGATGAACAATATGAAGCCTGTCCTTCAGTATCAACTTACTGATCGACACTTCTCACATATCAATGAGCTCATCAAAAGTTGTACTTCATGGGAAGATTCGCTAAAACGTTTTCGTTCTCCACCTGATTACTCGATGCACCCTCGTCGTAGTATCAATGAACTCGGTGTTGAGAGAATGTATGATTCAGAACCAGTCGTTTCTATTTCTAATCCATCAGTTCCATCCGCAGATACGTCAGGAACCGCATATCGCGTTCCATCTGGTGTTTTTGTTCCGACGTCCGAATCTGTGCAACATATTTCTGCGATTAGTCCAAGTCATTCTTATCGTGCTCCAATGGGAACGACTATGACAAACTCTAAGTCTTTTAAACCCTCCTCTATTTCTCCTTCAACTAATGTAACCAATACCTCTAGATCTGGCCGTAATTACATTTGCTATAATTGTTCTGATATAGGGCATGGTTTTCAAGACTGTCCTCGTCCTCACTTGGGTGCCTTTTGCTATCGTTGTGGTCTCAAAGGCACCATCTCAACAAATTGTGTTCGTTGTGCGGGAAACCAGACCAGTGGTTCATGGAGATCGGGGAACCAGGAACCACAGACCATCTCAACCCCAACAATAATTACCAAAGTAGATGCAGTCAGCAATACCGACCCAGAGTTTCGGAAGAGACTGATGCCAGATGGAAAGAATCAGTCGAACCAGTGAAAGTTCGCGTTGAGTCCTTTGACTCCGCAACCTCTTCTGGATCTGGTTCAGCTGGTTCCGACCTAATGGTATCAGACTCTTGCTTGCCTGTTTCTCCACCTGAATGTCGAGTAAATTCCTTTTCCAAAGTGGAACACTCCATTCCTTCAATTTCTTCATTTAACAATAGTTCCAATTTTTCTGATTCCGGTCCATCTATCCCCAACACTTTTGGGAAACTCATCTCAGCTCAGTTACTTCGCTCAAAAAAATACTGGGAGCAACGTCGGATTTTGCGATCCTTTGTTGTTTCTTCAGTACTCGGTTCTGAGACTAGCGATAAACGGCCTTATGCCGATATTCTTGTCAATGATGTTCCATACCGAGGTCTATTAGATAGTGGAGCGAGTGTAAGTGTGTTGGGTTGTGGTTCTGAAAAGTTGTTGGCGGACAACAACCTTCATATTCATAATTTTCCTACTTCTATTCAGACTGCGAGTGGTCAATCTCAGAACGTCATTGGTTACATAAATGTTCAGGTTAGCTTTAATTCCCAATCTCATTACATGCGATTCTTTTTAGTACCTTCTCTAAAGCAATCTCTTTATTTAGGGATTGACTTTTGGAATAAATTCGGCATTACTTTGCAACTACCTGCGTTGAGTGAATTATCGGACTCCGCAGAAATATCTTGTTCTCCTAAATTCCATTCTCTCTCTCCAGATGATAACTTAAAGCTCTCTACAATAGTTAAAAAATTTCCGTCAAGTGCTAAAATGGGTCTTGGACGAACTACATTAATCTCTCATGAGATTGATGTTGGTGAATCCAAGCCTGTTAAGCAACGTTTTTACTCTGTTTCTCCTGCTAAGCAAAAACTAATGTACGATGAGCTAGATAGGATGTTATCACTGGATGTGATTGAAGAAAGCCACAGTTCATGGTGTTCTCCTGTCACTATGGTGCATAAGGCTAATGGCCAAGTACGCTTGTGTTTGGATGCCCGTGAGGTGAACAAGGTGACGGTCAGGGATGCGTATCCGCTTCCCCTTATCAACGGATTGTTGGGTCGATTGGATCAAACACGGTATATTTCTACTATTGATCTAAAAGATGCCTTTTGGCAGATCCCTCTTGACCCGCAATCCCGAGATAAGACGGCGTTTACTGTCCCTGGTCGTCCCTTGTACCACTTCAAGGTCATGCCCTTTGGGTTGTGCAACGCTCCCCAAACCCTGTGTCGCCTTATGCATCGGGTGATTCCTTATCAACTGCACGACAAAGTATTCGTCTACCTTGATGATTTATTGGTTACTTCGTCCACTTTTGATGAACACTTGGAACTTTTGGAAGTTGTGGCTTCGTTGCTAGTAAAGGCTGGTTTAACCATAAATTTAGAAAAGAGTCAGTTTGTTTTGAAGGAGGTTAAATACCTGGGTTATTTAGTGGGTGATGGTTGCCTTCGCACCAACCCAGAAAAATGTAAGGCAATTAGAGAATTTCCTCGACCAAAAACAACTAAACAAATACGTAGTTTCTTGGGTTTATGTGGGTGGTATAGGCGTTTTATTAAAAACTTCGCGTCTTTAGCTGCTCCACTAACTGATCTGACAGGGAAAAAATCTAAGTCTAAATGGAATCTTCACGCTGAGGAATCCTTCCAAGCTCTTAAATTATCTTTATCGTCTGCTCCTGTTTTAGCTAACCCTGACTATGGGCGCCCTTTCTTCATCCAATGCGACGCAAGTGCTGTTGGCGTGGGTAGTGTACTTTTTCAGCTTGATCCTGATGGCGCTGAACACCCCATTGAATTCTTTTCGCACAAACTTAATGCCGCTCAGAGGAATTATTCTGTAACTGAGTTGGAGTGCTACGCAGCAGTACTTAGCGTCCAAAAATTTCGGCCCTATATCGAGGGATACTCGTTCACGATTTATACCGATCACGCTAGTCTCCGCTGGTTGATGTCCCAAAAAGATCTATCTGGTAGACTCGCCCGCTGGAGTTTAAAACTGCAAGCGTACAAATTTGATATCGGATATCGTAAAGGAACGGTGAATGTTGTACCTGATGCCCTTTCTAGAGCTTTTTATAGTGAGCCCACAGACGATGAAAGTAACGATCAACCTTTTCCTCCTGTTGAAACTACTTTGAATGATGATTCCTCCTTACTTTGTGATTCTCCTGTTATACAAGAAAATGTGTCTAGTTTAAATTCTTCAAGTGACAATTCGGTTCTACATATTGATCTTAACTCTTCAGCTTTTCAGGACGATGAATATGTACAACAGATCAATCGAGTACAACTATTAAAAGATTGCGATCACAACTTCAAAATTCGTGATAATAAACTCTTGATCTTACCTTCCTACGCTTCTCGTTATACGTCCACTGATTTGTCTGAATGGAAGTTAGTAGTTCCGTTGTCCTTGACTGCAAACTTAATTGAACTGGCTCATTCTTCTCCTACTTCTGCTCATATGGGTATTAAAAAAACTGTAGAACGACTTCAACGGCAATTTTTCTGGTTTGGTATGACTAAACAAATCAAACTTTTCATCTCTAATTGTTTACAATGCAAGATGAATAAGCCTGTAAATTTTAGCACTCAACCTTTGATGGGTTCTCAAACTGAGTCTACCAGACCTTTTGAAAAATTGTTCGTTGATTTCCTTGGACCTTATCCTCGCTCCAAACGAGGTAATACCTGTATCGCTATAGTGTTGGATCATTATTCAAAGTTTGTTCTAGTCAAGCCTTTGCGAGAAGCTTCCGCCTCTTCTCTGTGTAGCTTTTTGGAAAATGAGGTGTTTTTACTTTTCTCTGTGCCTGCAGTGATTACTTCTGATAATGGCAAACAATTCATATCTAACTTATTTAAAGATCTCTTAAAAAAATATAATGTTGATCATATACGTACTCCTATTTACTCTCCTCAAAGCAACGCTTCTGAGAGAGTTAATCGGACGTTACTGTCTAGTATTCGTTCTTATCTTGATGATCATGCGCATAATGAATGGGATTGCCATCTCTCTGAAATCACTGCGGCATTGCGAAATGTTAAACACGACGTCACGAATTTTTCTCCTCACTATTTGGTCTTTGGTCAACACATGTCACTAAGCGGTTCAGATTATGCTTTACGTAAACTTTTATCTCCTCACGATGATAACGAAATACATGTGTTGTCCAAATCTAATAGATTGAATCTTATTCGTGATCAAATAACTCATTACCTGAAAGTTGCACATGAGAAATCAGCGGTTCGATATAATTTGCGTAGTAAAACTAGGAATTTCCTGCCTAATCAACCTGTGTTTGTCCGATCCTTCGCACAAAGTAGTGCTCCGGATAGATTTTCTGCAAAGTTAGCTGCTAAGTTTATTCCTGCTTTTATCACGGATAAAATCGGAACAGTCTCTTATAATATCAGAAATCTTGATGGAAAACCTTTGGGCGTTTATCATGCTAAGGATATTCGGTTATAACCAATTATTAGTGAATTTTTTTCTTTCCCTCTTACTTTATGCCTGGCTTTGAGATCTTTTCTCGGGTGTGAGTCGTCCCCACGCTGTAACAACCGCTTGTGGTTGTTATGTTTTATTTAATCTAAATCTGTAATTACGGTTGGAAATCCCAACAAGGTTGCATGTTTATCCACTGCGCTGCCTAAAATCTCTTCCACTACACGTCATTCTTTCTTTGGCTTAATTTGTAATAGAAAATATATTTTTTTTTTGGTAGAGTGTACCATTTAGCATTTTGTACTTCTCCGTATTTTGGTCGGTTACTCGATTCGTTTTATCATTTTTGTTTGATGGTATGTAATGACGTGTAGTGGTTGGTGTGTTGCTTCATCTGTTTTGTTTTGGTTAGCGCGTGGATTTTCCATGTAAATGGAATATTCCAGAAAATTGGTTAATTAGTGTTGGTGTGTGCGAATCGATTTTGGGTGATGTCGTATGTGTACGTCATCCGAAATCTATCGGTCGGGTTTTTTTTATATGATTAAAATTTCTTTTGGGTGGGGGAAAAAAATTATTTTTTTTTTGGTACGCGTCGTACGTTTTTTTGGAGAGTCTAGTTTTGAGATCGGAAAAAAAAGGTTGTGTTTTTGTTTTGAATATTTTATTTTAAATTAAAATATTAAAAAATTTTGTTTTGCTTTAAAAATAATAATAAGTCGGTTTTGGAATTTTTAAGACGATAAGTCTGTGTTTTTTTTTTTTTTTAAAGTTTTTTTGATTCAATAGTATCGTTTGAAATTTAATAAAAGTCAAGTTGGGTGTTGAGAATATGGTAGTTGATGTTTTTTTTTAATAAAAAAATAAAATTCATAGTTGATTTTTTTTTTTTATACTACCAAGTGTAAACATAATATTGGTATTAAGAAAAAAAAAACCCTTTAAATTTTTTTTGTGATCACATAAAGTATGTTGGAAGAACTTTTATGTAAATATAATTTGTGATTGTGGCCTGTTTTATATGGTCCTGAAAAGCTTATACATATATATATATAAAAAAAAAAAAAAAGAAGAAATATAGACATTTTCCTTTATATGTTATAAAATGGGATGTTACCCATGTATTTTGATTATTTGTTAAATCGATACTCATATGTTAATTAGTACGATTCTAGTACTTTGTTAGAAATTAATAAAATAAAAAAAACAATTGTAGAAGTAATTTGTGATTTCAATTGGTGATTTTTATTTCCGGGTTTTTTTACTTCCTGTTATTTGGTGTTATATTGAAGTGGGAAGTGTGGACAAACAAATATATATACATATATATTACAAGGGAGGAAAACCAAAAGAAAAAAAATCTAAAATCCAAATTTTTGGTGGTGAAGCCTCTCTGATCCATTTTAAAAATCAGGTGGAGGAAGTAACGGGAAAATCGATCTGGCTTGTGTGGTGATTAAGCACCATAATCAATTAATAAACTGTTCTTGGTGCTAACAAGGATAACTGAAGCTAAGTGGTTCGTTATATTCAAAGAATTACCGAGTGTGTGTTGATTGGTTAAACGGAATCAGTCAATTTGATAAAATATTGGGTTTGTGGCAGCAACTCCGCCGAACGGAGTGGGGTTCGAGCAAGAGGGGGCTGCTGGGACGGTATCCTGCGTCGGCGCTGGTAGCTGTTTTGTGGTCGGTCTGGCCAAATTTGTATGTGTGTTCAGGTAGGGTGGCTAACGGAAAAAAATATATAATAAGCCGTTAACACCGTGTGGATATTTTTTTATTTTAAATTTTGTAAACCAACTTGACTGGGTTGGCGTGTTTTATTATTATATTTTTTTTATATATATATTATTTTTTTTCGCGGGTTTACAGGTTCCGGGTGGCGTCACGTACGACGTACCCCAAAAAAAATCGATTCGCATCACGTTATTTTTTTTCCTTTGGTAATTTTTGATAACGGTTCATTTTCCTTTTAAATTTCGTTTCATTTCATTTGTTTTTATTTCATTTTTTTTCCGATTTGGTTTTTCCAGTAATTACAGATTTTTTTTTTATGATTTACTGGTCTCATTTTGTTGTTAAGTGATGTGTGTGTAAATAATTCTGTGTGATCGCGTGAGGATGGGCGGCCTTATGCTGACCTAGGCCTTGAGCAGGGTCGCCGGAGTGGCACCGGCGTCCTTGTCGAACGCAAATTTTGTTTTATGATTATCTACCACTGTGGTCGTGGCACAGTAGAATAATTTTCTTGTCCCCTTCGTTGTATCTCTATGCGGTTTTCAAGCATAGTAATATGTCTGGTAACCCCCACGCCTAGCGGCGAGCTTCAGCCAGTGCAATACCGCAACCAGACCTCTGTTGCTATGTTCTGTTCAACAAAATCCCTTTTGGGGGATTTTGTTACAAATAGTTTAAATTAGTACATACATATAATACCTGAGAAAGGGTTGCCCTTGGTTGTCCATTATTTTGATGTACATACATTTATTTATTATGTTAAAGTAATTTTGTTTCACGATGGTTTTGAGTTCTACTGCCTAATTTACTGTTTTGCTACCTATCTGATTATGTATTTGTAAACCGTCTATTATCTTTATATATTCAGTAATCGGTATGTTGGTGTATATATTAATGACGTCGAAGGAGGCAAGTTGGGCTCCACTAATTCCACAATCCCTGCATTTTTCAAGAACTCAAAGTTCCTCAACTTTGAGAATTTTATTTCGTTGGTAATTTCTTTCGTTGTAGTTCATTTAACAATGGTGACTGTTTTTAACTATACTTGTTTTTGTGTTGGAATTTATCTGTTTTGTTATTATTGAATTGAAACGTGTTGCTAAATTAAAATTAATAGAGTGATTTAATGGAAGTATGTTATTTTATCATCTATAGAGCCCCAAGAACTGCATCCAAAAAGAAATATTACTAAAGAATAAAAAGTTATATTACGCTAGCAACAGGTGCTAGCCACTTCGGCGATGAGCAATACTCAATATAACAGTGAATCCTAATATAAGAAGCCAAAAAAATTGACGCTTTCCTGTAATCAAATGAACGCTTTCTGTAGTACAATACCTCAACACAACTTATAAGGTACTCTGTTACTTCTAATTCGTAATAACAAAAAGCATAAGCAGTGAACAATTTTAAATAATGGATAGGTCTTCCCTCAAAATACCTAGGGTGATCAAATCTTATTTTAGATTAGGAACATTTATAGATTTGGCTTTACGTTTCAGATATAACATTTCACTCAAGTGCATTAACAAATGTGTGTTGCATTTGGTGCTGAAAGCAAAAAATATTGTCTGAATGGGTTGGCAAAAAAATTTTTTTTCAAATCTAATTTTTCATTTATAGTATCGACCACAATATCATTAGTACGAGCGGTGTTCAAAAATATTTTTATTTTAAAAATTCTGATTCCGGCTGAAAAATTCGTTAGGTCATAAAATAATAGGTTTATGTTAGGAACTATTTATGTAGGATCTACAAAACAATTCAGAAATAAAATTTCACGAAAACTTATCAACAAATGTGCTGTTCCATTTGGTGCTGGAGACTGAATAGATAACCTGAATTAGCTAAGTTTGTAAATATACTCCAGAGTCGGAATTAATCAATTTTATATAAGGAACAACTTAAAAAATCGACTTCACATCTCAAATCTCAGATATAAAATTTAACGAAGAGCAGAAATTGTTAATAGTTGTTCTGCAATTAAGTTTTGATCATTCATGTTGACTAATAGATAGCGCTGTAATGAGTTATCATTATTAAATTTCAAAAATAAAAACTTTTATTAACTAGACGCCACTTAAACGTTCAAGTCGATCTGTCATTTGGTTTGCATTTCACAAGCAACAAAATTGTATACTCTGCATTTTGTGAAGAATGGATAAATTTCAAATTCGTCGTGCAATTCAATATCGACACCGATATCAAAAAGGATCATATGGGTAAAACTTTGAGCGAGCTACACCATTTTAAAATCCTGAGACAGCGAATTTAAACATCGTCGGATAAGTAGTTTTGATGATGAACCCAGAGGAAAGTCACAACACCAGAAACGATTGACAAAATCTTTGATATTGTGTTGAGTGATCGTAAAGTGAAATTGAGTAAGATTGTTTATATCGCAAAGATTTCAAAAAAACTTATACAAAATTTATTGTATGGACATTTGCTTATGAAAAAGCTTAAAGCTAGATGGGTTCACTCACTAACGGTCTAAAACGCGAACGAGTAACCACTTCACAGCAATGTTTGGACATATTAAAGCACTAAGGAGGACTTTTGTGTCGATTAATAACAGTTGATGAAACATTGATTCATCAATACACATCAGAGTCTGGACAACAGACTACACAGTGGGTGGAACCCGCTCAAAACCGACCAAAGTGACCAAAAATAAAAAAAATCAGCTGGAAACGTATGGTCACGATTTTCTGGAACACCCATGGATTATGGCTCATCGACCATCTAGAAAAAGGACAAACAGTCACTGGCGAGTATTATAGTTTGACACATTTGGCGAGGAAAAAATTATCTTTCTTCTAGACAATGCACTCGCTGTCTCGCTCACAAGCTAACAAAGGTCAAACAAGTCGCCATCCATCGTACTCTCCAGATTTGGCACCTAGCGATTATTTTATATTACCAAAATTAAAATAATAACTGCAGGATAAGAGATTTGCGTCGAACGATGAAGTTATAGCCAAGGCAAATGCATATTGATGTTTGAAAAATCGATTTATAAGGCAACGTATTGAAATATTGGATAATCGTTTGGATGAAGTGTATTGAGTTAAAACGAGATTAAATTGAAAATTAAATAAAAACATTCGCAAAAGTTGCTTTTTATTAGCAATACAGAAAACTTTTTAGTTCGTTTAGTACTGTAAATAAAAATATAAGAATGATTGTATTTGATATAGACTATTAAATTTTCTGTTTCAAAAAGCATTTGGGCTGAAGGTATGCAATTTTTTGGAAGAATTTTTCAATATTTTTATTTAAACTAAATAATCATCTTCACAACTGCTCAGAAACTAAACTTGGAAGATGGATTCTCCTGCTCTTATCCGCCTTTACAACCTTTATAACTATTTACTCAATTTCTCTCTTAATTTACTGTATTTTAATATTTCAGCGGTCATTTTATAAAAAAATAAACGGTATTGTGGTCATCGTTGTTACAAAATGGTGTTACTTTTTTAACAATTTTTGAACATGGATTCGCAATGTTGATTTTCTCAAAAAAAAAAAACAAATCAATCAATCCGACAATTGGTTTTGTTTTCTTGATTGATACCGATATTATAAATTACATTATTCTGCGTTTTCTCCAGTTTCTTCGATATCCAAATAATATCGTCAATCTAATTTTATACGGCATGTATAATCAATCACAATTTTGTATCTGAATTTTTTATCCATTTATTCATAATTTGATTTTGATCCGGCACCCTAGAAGTTTCTGGGTATATTATCTTTCTATATCCTAATTATATTTAGGTACATCGCATTGAAATTTTATTGAATTTCGAATTTACACTCGCTTATTTACGTTTGTGATGTACATTTTATGTCACAGCCGAATTAACTTTATACATTTTCATAAACTACAATTTTAAATTTAGATATAGTAACCACTATAACCATAATCCCATAACCCATTTGCTATTTAACTAAAGAAAAACCAATAAAAATTGTAAATAAATTTGAGGTTCGACTTTTAAATAAAACTCAAAACTGTCTCGAACAACTAAAAGCACAGAAGAAGAAGATAATTACTGTTGTACATAATGAAATGTTTTCTTGATAATGAATACAAAACTATTTATGTAGGAGATGTTACGAACGGTTTCTAATACGCTAAGATCTATACAAACAACCGCATAATCCTCAAGAGTAAATCACGTTTAAACTAAATATGTATTAGGCAAACTTTGGATGGATAAGGGCCCAGTTAAAAAATTATATCCATATCAAGTTTTAGTTTGTGACAATTTTCCCAAACGTGTTGCACATTTAATTCGCCTATATGGACGATATATTAAGATACGTTGCCCATTTCGCCTAAGGTCAGCAAGGAAACAAAGCTGCGCTTAGCAAGTTAACTTTTTCGCTCACATATTGCCGTTTCTTTTAATTTATTTATTTTGACACAATATTTTAATTCAAGTAACCGACCAGTTATTAATAAAATACATAGAAAAAATGTCAATGTATATGTCAGCGATGTTAGCTGACATACTTTAGCAACGGGAGGACAACTCGAACTAAGATATAGTTTGCATAGCTCAAAACAAAACAAACATACTATAAGATAAGTTACAGAGTTTAGCTCAAGCTGGTAACGTTCCAACCTTTTTCTTTACCATACGAGATTAAAGAAAAAGTATCTTTTGGATCACATTCCGCATGGTCCGCCATTTAAACTAACCAGTGAGTTGTTCGACTCTTTATTTTTATAGCCACAACGTTGCTAAAGAATTTGCTCATTCACAAAGCAAAGCAATGTTAACAAATTTCGAATTTTTAAACTCACTTAAACTTCTGAATATGAGTCATACATGTTTAGGTTTTAATTTTATACCAAACAAATTTAAGAATAAAATTTAATTAGTTAATTAAATATGTTAAATCAATAATTCTTTAGATTAATAATGCAACTTAAAAATATGTTGACGAAAACTTTTAAATCAATTTCAGAAAATTTCAAATTACAGAAAAATTACATTTATGTATATTAAATTTGATAAAGCTAAAAGTTATCATGGCATAAGTAATTATAATTAAACTTATATTTCAAAAAACGTTTAAGTAATCCAGGATAAGATAATCAATTTTCGTTAAAAAAAGAGAAAAGATCAGTTCTGTTCGTTTTTTATCTATTCTGCCTATATGAGATTTGCGAATATCTTAACAGTCAAGAATTTGCAATTATACAATGGTATTTTAACGATAGCGTGTTGTTTATCAAAGGTTCTTAATACCCTCTTAGAAAGTAACACTCACCCTAAATAGATCCTATTGGTGAGACTGCCTTCGAATTCAGAGCCTATTATGGAATGCGACTCGGCCACCAATCTAACCGCGGTAAATATTAGTCAAAATTTTTAAAAACACATTTGTTATAAGGATTCAGCATTAATCTCTAAACGTATTCAAGAAAAGTTTTAAACGTTTATTGGGCAAGCGATTAAATGCTGAAAAACATTTCAGGGGAGCAGATTTGTTTCATGAAATCGGAAACCCACAAAAGAAAGAAGAATAGATAATTTCTGAAAGTAAAGGTGAATGGAAGTGGTGTTGCCAGATCAAGTAATATGCGATCAAATAAATCAGATTCTTAAATTTTTTAAATGTGAGAATAATCTATTTCATAAATAAATATTTTATAATAATTATCAAATACTGTTAACCACATTATACACAAACCAAATTTTTGATCCAACAATAAGTTTCGCACTCGAAGAGGTTCATGTGTGCAGATCACTGCCAAAGTGCCAAACGCTGCACCAAACTAAAGTAATTTTAGAGGAGACATCGATATTTTATTTATATATAAAAACGTATCGTTATTCATCGTTGTCGTCGTGATAATGAAGAAACAAAAATAATTGAACCTTCAAAAAAAATTTAGAAAAAAACTTTTTTGAATTGGGGGGAAAAACAAAGGAAATTAAAATTTAAATAATAATCACTTGAGAGATTAAAATAATATTCAGCTCTATGTATGTCTGTTCATATAATTATATCAAAAAAAACAAAATTTCGGTATATAGAATAGAACGTGAATTGAATCTGATACAGACAATGTTAAGGATTAGACTCGTTATCTAATTTTCATGTGTGTAATAAAAATGATAGTAAATGTTGATTATAAATGCAGTTGGAACTGGAGATGTTAATTAAAATTATTTTAAAACGAATTTATTCTTTAAATTCATTTAAATATTTGGAGCATGATAATTAGTGAAAGATTTTTAATTTATTTATAGAATTACAAATTCTGTTAAATGGTTAATCGGAAACGAATTTCTATGATTAAACCACAGCTTTTTATAGACAACATACTATTTGAAAAAAATCAGACAATTTTAACATGGTAGATTAAACCACAATATATTCTGTTTAGTCCACAGGCGAGTACCTAGTAAGGATCTAATTCTAAATGTTTTTCCATTTGGAAAGAAGTAATATTGTGTATCTAATATGCTTATTATAGGGTGGTCCGTATTTTTGAACCTTTCATTTTTTAAGGTCGTTTTTAACTAACGGACCTAAAAACAAGAAAGAAAAAAATCAGTGACAGTCGCATAACTTTAAGTGATACCCAGAGGCTGTGAATGTTGCAATTTTTATACAAAAAAAATTCATTTTTCCCAAATTTATTGTAAACTTAAAACAGAGTGTTACACCTACCGTATGTAGTAAAAGATTATCGGAGTCACACCAAAGCAAACAAACACTAAACCTTTTATTATTATAATTTAATGAAGCAAAAACTTGTTTTTTTGTGGTTCAGCAGTTCTAAGCCTTATTTTATTTGACCGATTTAATTTAAAATTAAATCAAAATTAATAAAAGTTGTACGAGTATATCAAAAATTAGGACTTAACAACTTTATTTAAATTTCCAACATCTTTGGAGCACATGTTAACTTTAAATAAAAACTGCAAAATTTTTACCAGTTACTTACTGACCCAAAAAGAAAAGAAATTGAAATTTAATAAAAAAATTAACGTTTTCAGTACATATGTATATACTATGGACCACCCTAATGAATATTGCACCAGTTTCGAGTTAGAGAAAAATGTAATTGGCATTAACTCTTAAAGAGAAAATTAAGTTATTTAAGCGTATTACATTTATCGAATGTCTGACTCTGGAGGTATTACACACAAATTTAATGTAGATTAAACATTTTAGAATCCCATTTCCGTAGTACGTGTTGAATTATGTACATCAAAATTGGTTCAGAAATATCCAAGTTCCAACTATACACAGTGAAAATAAATTTCAAAAAACATAAAAAAGTTTTTATGTAAAAGTCGTTCCAAGTGACCACATACATATAGTATGTCGGTAATACGATCTTTTAATGAGGGATTTTCCCAAAATCGATTTTAGTTCATTTGTCCCCACGCTTGGGCAGCGCTGACTACACTTTTTTTTTTTTTACATGCAAAAATAAGTAAAATCATGTTTACAAATACAAGTTTCCTGTCTAAATTAGTGGATGTCCCCGTACTTTTTTTTTATGATCAATAAAGATGAGTATGTTGCGATTAATAATAAATATCAAATTTTAAAATTAATTTAGTCGAAATTAATAATTTAATGAAACATTCAAACACATGTTTGACCATATAAAACTACATACGAAATTTTTTAGCCACCAGTCAGTAGGCGTTGGAATTCTATTTGGGAAAATCCCTAATTTCAAACATTTTTCTTTGTGGGAGCAAACCCAATCGGTTATAGAATCCGTGGGAATGAATTGGTTTGCAATCGAAAACTTCATATAAAAAAATTCGAAAAGGTTTAGGCCCGAACGTATTTATAAGCATTTTTGTTGTCTACAGAAATATATTATGGATAATAGTACATTATTCAACGAGCATATAATGATAGCTGTTATTTACGAAGATGAAGTTTGCCGACACGAGCCGATAGGCGAGTGTCGTAAATCATCTGAGTGAATAACATCCATTATATGCGAGTAGAATATAATACTTTGTCCATGACCGACAAATATCATTATGTTTTATAATTAAACCCTTTAAATACTCTTCAAATAATTTTCGTCGACATTTTGACGTTACAGTTTAATAATAATGAAAATGGCAAGAGACTACTAGATAAAATTTCAAAAATCAAATAATTTACTTGGAAGTATTGAATAATGAAAGAAAAGACTACTAGATAAACTAGCAATGAATAATGGATATCATTATAATTGATAAAACAAACGTATAATGAGCATATTATACGTTAGTCGTGGACAAAAGTTTTTAATTGATTTGTTTATTTATTAATTGTTGAAGAATCTACAACTGAAATAAACAAACAAAATTAATATTATATAATTTTTCTGTAATAATTTTGATACTTAGCTTTTGTTTACGTAATTTTTCTTATTGTTTACGATTTGACACTTTATAACATTGATTGTAAAACTTTTTATTGTAACTCAATAATTTTTAGATCAAATTTGGAGATCAATTGCCAAATATGTGTACTAGATAAGTTTAGCTAATCTATTCGCTGTAAAGGTCGGTACGCTGCTCGAGCTAAGATAAATTTTTCATATAAAACTGACGTAAAATTTAGCATGCTAAAAGCAAAATACAAATTTTCGCAGATGATTTAGCTTGATCAGTACGCTGCTCCAGCGAAAAAAAAAACAAAATGATAGGTGTGCGTATTGTAATCTAGATGGCTATACTATAGAGTCTACATAAATTTCGCACCAATTTATCTGCACGGTACATTAATTTATCTGATAAATTTTGACATTTCTATAAAGCGCCTATTGTTTTAAAAATCACTTAAGAAATACTATTCTAAAAAAATGTGTGATTATGATACAGAATATTTAGACGAGGAATATTACGACCAAATAAATTTTGAAATCAACAATAGTGCTAATGATGTAGTTGTTGATAAAATCGACGCCCCAAAACAGAAACGCAAACATACGAGTGTAAATGCTAATAAAAATAAAAAAAAAAAATGAATTCAGTGCCGATGAAAAAAAAAATTATGTGCATTGATCGAGAAACATAGGTGCATTTGGGATTTACAGGAGAAATTACATAAAAATGCACATGCCATTGCAAGTTCGTGGAAAGACATAGCTGCAAATATGAGCAAATCAGGTAAATATAAGTGTATTACTGCTTTGCGATTTGAACCTTTAAATAATTCTTTTTGTATTTTTTACAAATTTAATTTTAGTTGAAGAATGTAAAATAATGTGGAAATCGCTAAAGGATAGTTTGCGATACCACAAGGCAAGAGCCAAACACCCTAAATCGGGTTCACCTGCTGAAGTAGACGACGAGAATGAAGTTGCCGTAGATGAGGAAGTCGATTGGGAATTCACCGAAAATTTATCCTTTTATATATCGGCGTCATCCGAAAACAAGAGACGGTAAAAAATTAAATGTTCCTATTAACTGCCAAAATTTAATAACTGTCTTTCTATTTAGAACATTTTCTACAAGTACGCGGGATGACGATACCGAGGACACGAACCCCTCGAACTACTCATATGTAAGTTTATTTTTTTATGATTTTGTAAGTTTATATACATTTTTATAATTATTAATCCCAATATTATTCATTCGAAATAGATGAGCCGAAAGACCCCAAAAAATGCAGCCTTACAAAGCAGCGCAGACAATTTAAGTCATTCTATAAATGAATTGATCGCCGAGAAAAAGAATAGGGCATCTACTTCGGGAACTACCCAGTACAAACAAAAGTACGAAGTAATTTTGAATACCTTAGACAGACTGTTACAGAAGCTGCCGGAAAAACAGGTAGATGACCTTAGCGTAAAATTCCAACAGGATGTTTTAAATAAAATAAAACAACTTAACAATTAAATTTTAATTTTTTATTTTTTAATGAAGATGTGTGTTTCTATTCTAAAAAAACAGATGTTCGCTGCCATTCAAGTGATCCTTCTTTAGAATTCACATAGTCTTTAACAACATCTCGTATGGCTTTCCCGATATTGTTGGGTCTTCCAGCATTACTTATAAATGTACTAGTGAACATCGAATCATTTGTAATTTCTTTACGCCATACCCCTTCGACAAGCTTCCCATTATCGTAGTAATCGGCGTAATTGGCTGGCACGTAGCTTCTTAGACTATTTTTGATCATGAAGTTATGGAAGTAACAACATGCAGCTACTATTTTTTGTGCTTTATCGGGTGCACAGAATAATGTCCTCTTTAAACAAAGCCATTTTGAACATAAGATGCCAAATGTATTCTCAATTACGCGGCGAGCTCTACTGAGCCGATAATTAAAAATGCGTTCTTCGTCTGTTAAGGTCTGTGGCTTGCGTGGTACATATGGTTTTAAAATTCTCTTATGTAGAACGCATCGTCTCCAATAAAATAAAATGGGAATTTTCTGTCGCCCACTTTACAGTCCTCTGGAAAAGGCATATCTTCCCTTAAAAGAGCTTTTCCAAATTTAGATGCACTAAACACGTCCGCATCTCCTTCACTGCCATGTACTCCCACATCAAAGTAAATAGAGCGGTAGTTTGCATCAGCCACAGCCATTAAAACTATGCTATGAAATGTCTGAAAAAAATAATTCCCAATAATTGTTTTTTTCGAATTACCACTATATAACAAGCCACTATTGTTACCTTATAATTATAAAATAAACTGCCAGCATTTACGGGGCATTTCAATGCGACATGTTTCCCGTCAATCGCACCGATACAGTTTGGAAAATTCCATTTTGCATTGAATTCGTTTGAAATTTCCAATAAAGACTTTTTTGATAAGTCTGCTACCTCATTTTTCAGCGCAGTACAAATTGCAGTACACACATCGGTCAAAATTGTACGGAAATGTTGTTTACTGATTAGGTAAACTGATGCAATATGCCGTTGAATTGATCCGGAAGCAAAATATCTGAGAACAACAAATTTTTTAAATGTAGACAAAATACACAATAGATGCTTCTTATATATAGTATGCATATACATAATATGTATTTGCGAACTTACTCCAACACAATAGCAAGCTTTTCTTTAGGCGAGATTTCATCTTAGGGGTGTGACCGAACTTTTGGTAGCAATAGTGGTTCCACTATATCAAAGAGTTTATCAAATTCGGCAGGCCTCATATGAAAATTTTCATAAAATGTACCCTTGTTTTCTCTCATAATATTGAACTATGCAAAGTAAAAGCAAAAATTTATAATTATTTGTACTATAAAAACAAACTGAGTTATTTACGTACATGAGCATTAAAGCGTCCGCATCTTCGCCTATTCCTCAAATATGGGTTGACTCTGCATGACGGTCTTCTACTATTAATACATTCCTCCAACATCAACGCGACAACAGAGGCGGCCCCAATTATTAAATTTTCCTCGTCGCTTGAATCCATTATACGATTTTTGAAATATGTTTTTATAGAAGATATAACAAACACACAAAAGTATAAACTCAAAATGAAACGATTTTTAAAATATGTTTTTATAATTTTTGGAAGATGTAACAAACAACACTCAAAAGTATAAACTCAAAATGACAAACTCAAAATGTCAGATAAATTGTCAAAATTTATCTCTACACAAATATTTTAGCAGCGAATTTATCTGTTGTTTTTGTGTAGATGTTTTTAGCATTTATCTTAGCTCGAGCAGCGTACCGACCTTTAGATGTCACTATATCACGAATTTCCGGAGTTACAATGTATTATCAGAGATGTCACCAATAAATTTATTTGAACGTTGTTCAGTGGCTTACAACCGTAAAAACTGGCTTTGGAAAGAGATTTTCCCGGGAAAAAATTGGCGGACATCGATGATATGCAAAATTTGGTCATTATTAAAAAGGCGATCATTCAAGCAGTATTGTTAAAATTTCAAGATTTAAAGTGGCAAATATTTATTGAATATTAATAAATTGTACATTATACATTAGTTTTCCAACGTTTTGTTTTAAATTGCTCAAAATAAATTGTATACATTATATTGCTGCCGTGATTTATTATTTTCTGAACCGGCATCTTACAAGCTGTGCAAATTATATGAAATTTGCTCATTAATTGATCCTATTTTCATAGGTAAGTACTTGCAAAGCAAGTCAAAAACGGTTAAGAAATAACAAACTTCTTTACTAATAGGCCTTATTCCAGAACTCCACCTAAATACGGGGTGTCCCAGTACCTAAAGTACAAACGAACCTATAGTACAAATGAGCATAGCTGGATACGTAAATTTAGCTCAATGGTTATTATAAAACTTTAACGATAATGAGGTACTCTTTTTAGTTGTATATTTATAAGGGAAATGCATAGTATTTTCCACAGAAAACCGCGATGGAACTTAAAAATTTATAGGAAAAATTAAAAAACTTGTCATTAAACTCAATTTTCCTCTGAAAAATCAATTAATAGTTTTAATTTTTTATTGCAAATTTCAATTCGCCAAGGGATTTACTAAAAAATGATCCTTAGTATACTGTCTCTACGATGCTTAGGCTTTGAGATACATATTGTAACCATCAACGGTGCCGCGAATGCTTTTGGTATATGCTGCTATTTTTTTAGTTCTGGGTGAAAATGTGCTAATTGTAAGGGAAGACCCGCATACATCGGCCTAATATGTAATAAAATTGATGGATACGATTTTGATTTTATTTTTAATGATGATAAGATCATTTGAGAACAGTATTGTGTGAGTTCATTTTATGTATTGAAAAGCGGAAAGAAATCAAGAAGAAAATTTTGTAATAGTTAATAAAATTAGATTGTGGTATTTAGGGGTATATCCTCCATCCAGTCGCAAGTCCGCAATTTTAGTATGAAAAAATAAATGATTTGCACTCATATTTAATATTTTGTATTAATTGTTTTGACTTACTTGATTTTATTTGCATCGTCAAAAAGTCGGTGGTAACTTTTCTATAAAGTTTTCACTACTCAGGCCGTGAGTGAATATGTTAAAAATATTTTAGTTAAAAATTTGGTGAAAATCAAATTATCGTGGTGAAATATTTTTAACAACAAAATTAGAATTTGCTGTGTGAATTGGTTAAAATTTTAAAAGTTGAAATTCATTCAAAATACGTCGCATTTAATCATTATAGCGTTTATATACATACATAATAAAATTATGGGGTACCGAATTAAAAAAGGCTGAATTAAAAAAGGTCTTTAAAAATGAATTAAAAATGTTGATTTTTGTATGAAACATCTGGGCCTTTTTTAATTCATTTTTTTTAACAAATTTTCTGAATTAAAAAAGGCGAATTTGACGAAAAACGTAAAAACGAGAAAAACGTAAAATGAATTAAGAAAGGCTTTTGTTATTTCATTTTATAAACACATATCTTAATTCATTTTCAAAATGAATTAAAAAAGGCATATATTATTTCATTTTTTAAACATAAATCGTAATTTATTTTTTTAACAAAAATCAGAAATGCGTGTTTGGAAGAAAATGTACTAAATTCACCTTGTTACAAAATTAATACTAACATAATTTAAATGCGTCTCTAGTAAAAAATTGTTTTATATTTACGTTTCATTGGATTTCTTTTTTCTATTGTTTTTTGTGAAATATTCGAAATCATAGAAGATTCTGGCTACACGAATTAAAACGGCTGTCTGAGAAAAGATATTTTTCTGAATTAGAAAAGGGCCTTTTTTAATTCATTTTATAAAATGAATTAAAAATGCGTTTAAAAAAATTTAAATAAAAAAGTTAACTTAATTAGGTTTTTATGTTTTCATTAATGAAAGTAAACACTGATCATGAGCGATTTTAATTCGGTTTTGAAATATGTAAAAAATTAATTAATTTGTTAACTAATTAAAAGTTAATTAATTTTTAATTTTTTGCTTAATTTTTTACATATTTTGGAAACGAATTGGAGTCGCTCATGATCAGTGCTTGTTTTCATTAATGAAGGTATGAAGGCCTGATTTGTTAACTTTTTTGTTTAATTTTTACATATTTTAGAAACGAAAATCGCTCATGATCAGTGCTTATTTTCATTAAGGAATAATGAAACGTAAACCTGTACTTAAAAGCAAAAGTCGCTTAAGTGACTTTAAGCGGTTTCTCTGAAATTCACATTAAAAATTAAATTTGTCTACTATTTAGATTGTATCAAATTTTGGTGAAAATCGGGTAAACAATAAAAAAGTTATGAGGTAATACGTTTAATACTCTCAATGTATTTACATTTGATTTTAAAACTTTAACCTTCATTTTCTCAAAACTACTAAAATGCACATAAGCGACTTCTGCTTTTCAGTACAGATTATTTACTTTATTTCCTGATACTTGGTTATTCGCGTTTATAATATTATATGACTGTTATTCCCATTTTCCTTCTTTTTATTATCATCAGAGAATAAACCATATTCAACTCCGTTAGACATTTTATCCGAAAAAAACACGCATACATAATGATAATAACATAAATATAATAGATATTAGTACATTTTCACTTTTTGTTTCATTTTATAATTTACATCTTAATTCATTTCCAAAATGAATTAAAAAAGGCTTATATTATTTCATTTTATGGGCACACATATTAAAACATTATAAAAGTGAAATAAGAAATGCCTTTTTTAATTCATTTTGAGAAACTTATTTTATTTCATTTTTAGTATAGATTTTAATTCATTTTTAAAATGAATTAAAATCACTTATTTAAATTCAGAAAAATCTCATTTTTTAATTCAGCCTTTTTTATTAATTCATGTAGCCTAAAATTATAACTACATACATATATGCCTATACTTTTTCCCCATACAGTTACAGTAAAATTCATGATACATAAAATGTTGGACTATCTTACACATCATATGCGGCATATTATTAAACCGCCAGCTATTGACGAACGAGAAGAAATCGGGATTAGATTTTGCACAAGGGCAAAAACTGGAATCTTTGCTAATGTTTTCGGTGATATTGACGGATGTCATATAAGAATAAATTCCCAGTCAATAAGCACGATAAATATCTAAATTATAAAAGCTTTTATTCCATCCATTGTCAAGCCGTAGTTAATAGCCATCATTTATTGAACGACGTTCAATACTGAATGCTATTGAAAGACGTTTTTTTAACATCACTTGTCAAAATTTATAGACGGTGTCGACTGCGTTAAATTTTTTTGTGGTGAATAACGTATGAGGAATGAAATATGGACAAATGTAAAATGTATTTGTATTTGTATTGTACAACCAAAAATAAAAATTTCCTTGTTTTTAAATAAGGTGGTTCCCGTATATTTTATAAAAAATACATTACAACTGCGTCATTTTACGATTAGTTACAAAAATGTCGTTGTTACAAGTAGATCGTCGTAAATTAATTTATAAATTTTGTCAGGAAAATCCAGACAAAAAAAAGAACGAGATTTTTCACTACTTCAAGGATCTTGGATTCAAAAAATCCTTTATCTACAAAACAATTAAACTGTTTGAGAATAATGAACCTGTGGAAAGGAAACCCGACTCTGGTAAAAAATGTCAACTACAAGGTAGCAAAGTTCGAATGAAATTGAAAGGTGAAACAGTGGGTCGAACTGCAAAATCGTACAGAAAACTGGGTAAAAAATATCAAGTTGCCCCAAAAACTATCAAGAAATATTTACAAAGTATGAATATTTAACGCAAACCCAAAAAATCGGCACCAGCAACTACAGACAAACAATTAGCTACAATCAAATCTAGATTAAGAGTGCTTTCCCAAACATATTTCGCTGCTTCTTCAGCTTATAAATGTGTGATGGATGATGAAAGTTATTTCACTGTTGAAGGTAATGAATGGCAGCCAAAATACTACTACGAGTCTCCCAATCACAAAGCACCAGAAAAGGAGAAGTTTATTCATAAGACCAAGTTTCCAGGTAAAGTTATGTTGTGGTTGGCTATTAGCGAACGAGGTGTCAGTGACCCAGTATTTTTTAAAAGTGGTTTGGCGGTTAATGCGCAAACATACACAAACAAATGTTTACCTGTGCTTCAGAAATTTATAAATAAATATCATAAAACTGATAAAACGATTTTTTGGCCTGATTTGGCATCCTCACATTATGCCAACGCAACGTTATCTGATTTACGTCAACGCAGAATCGAATTTATCCCTAAAGACTATAACCCACCAAATGTTCCACAACTAAGGCCCATTGAAACTTTTTGGGCAAATCTGAAGAGAATGGTATACAGCAATGGATATCGTGCCAAAAATGTTGAATGTCTGATTAGAAAGATAAAAAGAGATTTAAAGAAGATTGATACATCAGGAACGCAGGCGGCAATGAAAAGAGTGCCAGAAAGGATCAGGAAAGCGAATCGATATGGAGCGCAAATTTTTCTGTAAATTTTATCTAAGAATTAAAGTTTTAAATAAATTATGGATTAAAATCGTTTGATTAGTAAATAATTTTTTTTTTACTTTTTTTTGTTTGTCCATATTTTATTCCTCATACGTTAAAAAAAAAATTTAATTTCATTTGTCAAAATTTTCATTTTTAACTAGTTTTTAACTAATTCACTAACAGCCTAATAAAGAAATATAAGCAATGCAACCTTGATTTTGAATTTTGAAACAAGTTACAATTTCATAAAAGAAGAAAGAGACGAGATATTATTTAACTGAGGATTTGCTGTTTTGTTCTGAAATCGGGCATAAGTCTTTTAACAAAATTATAATTAAGACATTATTTTATTCTTTTTTAACAAATTAACATTAAAATTGTATTATTATATGCACTGAAAACAATTAGATCCAAATTAAAAATTAATTACTAAGTATATCGTTATTTTTAGAATACAATGTACTAATTCTTTGTATACAATAAATAATTTACAAGTTTTATTACAAAACACTATAAAATTATTAAAATATTATAAATTAGTAAAATTAAATAAAAAATACATAAAAATAATTTAAGCTACAACTTAACATATTAAAAATCAAGTCTTGAGTAAGATATTAATAGAATTCCATCCTTAATAAGTGATAAAAATAGCATACAGATAATTGTTTTATTTTAACTAAGGCTACTTTCAGTTAAAATCATTTTTCTGTATGCGTGGATTGACGATTCCTTATTTGTATTAAAAATTAATTATTAAATTCGCCCTATTTATTTATTAACCAAAATTAACTATACTCTACTGTCTATTTCTTATACGTATTTTTATTTTTAAAAGCTTGTATAATTAATTTATATTCTCGGCAGAGGTTGTTGGTGTAGGTTTTAAAATTAACCCATTTGATCCCACTGTACTTGTACGGGTACAGAAAAATTACTAACTTTACGACTCCACTACTGCGATATTTAATGTCAAATTTCGATTTGTATTTTACCGTTAGTTATGGGTTTTAGTATGTTTATCATATTTAAAAATAAAAAAATCCATTTCGAGAAAGGATTTTGAGTGTTATAAAATATTTGAAGTACAAATATTTTACACAATTTGTTATTGGTGTGAGATCAAATGGGTTAATATTTTTCTATGTACATATTTAAAGTAATATGGGTAGATTCCAGGATTAGTCTAGATTTCACCCATTTTTTGTGGTAAATTATTTTGACATCATCAAAATTAAAATTGGGATTGTTGTCAACAGAGTGTGTTCTCAAATCTGTTGATTTATTTTTTTAATTTTATGTCATAAAATTTTTGATTTCTGCCGAGAATATAAATAAATTATACAAGCTTTTAAAAAGCGTATAAACTTTTAAGCAATACACACTTTTAAGCTTTTGAAACTAAAAATATGATAGACAGTCGAATATAGTTAATTTTTGATTAATAAATAAATAGCGCGAATTTAATAATTAATTTTTAATACATACAAATAAAGATTTGTCAATCTCACGCATACAGAAAATTGATTTTAACTGAAAGTTGACTTAGTTATAATAAAACAATTATATGTAGCTATATATGCTATTTTTATCACTTATTAAGGATGGAATTCAATATTTTACTCAACAGTCAAGACTTGATTTTTAACCCTAGTAGACGTACTGTATTATATCTTACTTACCGTGTACTGTTGCACCTAGTGCCCCCAAATAATTTATAAGTAAAATTTATTACACGTGCAATACGAACGACTTTTCTTTATCTTTTAAGTTGTTTAATTCGTCAGTAAAAAGATTTGCTAGGTTTTTGAGATAAAATTCCGTTTTTTGAAGAAGATGAAATTAATATTTTTTGGTTATTTCATTTATTTAGAAATGTTTACATTGCAAAATAAATTAATTTAATTTATTTGTTTACATGTCGAAAAAAAAATTACGTAGGTGAGTGGATTCTTAAGCGTTTTGTTGGAGGCTCAAATGATGTTGATGGTGCGTTATTGTCAATAAAACTGTTATTGTAGTCTTCCTCAATTTCCTGTGGTATTGCATCCATTATGTAACACTTCTCACTTTTGTGCATGTAGATATGCCG
Organism: Tipula helvola; assembly: GCA_963556165.1. Taxonomy (NCBI): domain Eukaryota; kingdom Metazoa; phylum Arthropoda; class Insecta; order Diptera; family Tipulidae; genus Tipula; species Tipula helvola. Next base: position 67,744,783 of record OY744481.1, on the reverse strand, counting down.
CATCACACATCGCTGTTGTCTTACTATATACTCGATTACCTTTTCTATCCTGTTTACATACAAAATTGGCGATATTCCGATTTTAAAATCGCTTGAGGCACTCAGTACCAAGTACACGAGTCTAGAGTTAATATGTTAAGTTGTATCTTAAATTATTTTGATTGATTATATTGATTTATTTTATTTTACCAATTTATAATGTATTAAGTTTTTAAAGTATGTTTTAATAATTTTATAGTGTTTTGTAATAAAACTTGTATGTATGTAAGTTATTTATTGTATATAAAAGATTAGTATATTGTATTCTAAAAATTAACGATATATGTTAAGTAATTAATTTTTAATTGGTTTCTAATTGTTTTCAGTGCATATTTTTGAAAATAGCATGAATGCCGAAATATCAAATAATAATAAAGTTGTAATGTTAATTAGTTAAAAAAGAATAAATGTTTTAATTATAATTTTGTTAAAAGGCTAAATACCACAAGCTAATTTAATTAACTATTACATAAATACAATTAGCCATTACATAAATAACGTATTATTGAAAAAAAATTTGATCAGTCAAGTTTGGACTCTAGATTCGAGCAGTTAAATTTGTTTTTTTTTTTGGTAAATGCAACAAAAAAAATCTGTTACGGTCGAAATTCAAGAAAACCAAAATTGAGCATTCGAGAAATTGATTTAATTAATTAATTTTCTAATTTTTGTATGCAAATAAATTCATAATGAAAAAGTGATTAAACATAAAAAATAACGACCTAATATTAAATAAAAACGAATCAGATAAACAAATTATAAATAAAAATAGTAATAAGTAAAGATTTGTTTATGAACATTGTAAAGTGAATTTATATTGTTGTTTACCAATTTTTTGTGGTGGTGTCACGTTGTTTTTTTTATTAAAATTGTGTTGGGTTGGAAACGTTATTGAACATTTGCTGATATCTACAAGAACAATACATAAGTCCATAAAATAACGTTTGTTCCATAACGCATATTTATTTATCATAATTAAAACCAAACCCAATCAAAACAAAAAAAAAAGAAATATTTGTTTCTACTGCAAGAGAGAAAAAATATTACAACGGCAACGAAACATTTGCTTTGCCCATTATTGTTGTGCGGTGATGAATTTGGCGACATATTCCGGTGGATATATTTATTACACTGGATCTTAAGATTGGCCTCAGTTGGACAGTGCAAACCAAATATAATTATTAAGACCTATGATAATCTGTTTACGGTACAATCGAGTAATCTGCCAAATATTTGTGATCTTCGTAATTTTTGTGCGGTGCCAAAGTTTGCGGTTTGTTCCGGTACATTATACTGTTGGTCCCGATCGTGCTAAGGGGTATAGTGCAAAATAATCAACCACTATAGTGAGCTGTTTATGATACAAATTGGTGAACTGTTTACAATTTGTAATTGAAGTTGAATGGTCATTGGTTGCAGCCGGGAGGAAATGAAAACCGTTCGTTTTTTTTATTTTATTGTTTATGATATGTTTTTTGTAAAATTTAAGGAAGTAAATTTGGTGCTTGATTTTTTTTCTAGTTTTTTTTAATTATTTTCATTATTTTTAATTTTTGGGTCGGTCAATTTGACACCTATGTTTTGATTTTGCATGCGAGTTCAAGTTCTAGCATGTTTTTTTCCTATTATTTATATTGTTAATATTATATATGTAAATTTTGTGTTAGCTGTCTCGCGTTTTGCTCCCTTTTTGGCTTACTCATATTTATTTTCGCTTTATTTTGGTTTAGTATGTTGATTAACGACTTAGAAATCATGTTGTAATTCGTATAAATTTAAAGGGATAAACATAGAAAGCGGAGTACTATTTTTTTATCATAACTCCTGCAGTTTTTTTTTTATTTTTTATTTCGCACACTTAGCTTTAATAATGACCCATCCCTGCCACTGAAACCTATTATTTTTACAGTGTGCAACGGAGTGTGAGTAATTCATGGTCGGATCCAGCTTTAAAGTTTCGGGGAAGGGGGGGGGGGGTTATTTGTAGTTAATGTGTAATTATTATATATGTACATAAACAGAAATATATTTTAGGAATTTAGGAACAGGTTATTAATTAAAAAGTAACACATATTTTTTTTGTTTAACAAAACCCGTTTTTAATTATTTATAAAACAAATATTGTATTTAGGTAAAGACATGGCCGGACGGACTTTATGATTCTTTCTTCTTTAGTGTTAGTAGTTTTCTGCTTTTAATTAGGATATGAGATATGCGTAAATACTAAATTTTTTGATTACATTTTATTTTAAATTTACTGGTAAGTAAATGTAATCAAGATGTGTTTTCATTAGTTCAATGCATTATTACATTATTTAATACACTTTTTAGCATTATTTCTGTAAAATATCGAGTTTTAACCTCGCTGAACTTAACAAGTGCATAACCGGGTGATTTTTTTAACCTGATACACTCAAATATCTCGGAAAATAAGCACTTCTACGAAAAAATGGATAAGATTTAGGGGCAGATATAAGGGGCAGGGGGCAACTTTGAAACTAAAATAGGAACCCTATTTTGTATTGCAGATTTGGATTCTACGGCTAAAAATACGTAGGATTCTGTTCGATTCATGAAAGATGGCGCTGTAATTGACGATATTCAATTTTTTTCGATTTCTCCTACTGAGAACCTACGCAAACGATTCTGCAATACGTCTGCAATAAAAATACCATGGTTTCGTTGTAAATACACGAAGTTATTCTTAAATTTTTCATTCATTTTGCAAATTTCGAATAACTGGGAAAAGGGTGCTTGATTTACATGAGTCCCCTCGCCTCATCATCTTTCAATTAAATTAAGTGCTCAAAATGATGGCCTTCGACTTCAATGCACTTATTAATTCGCATTTCAAATAACAGTACACAACTTAGAAGTGTGTCTGCTTGAATTTCAGCACAAGCATTTCTGATTCGCTCAATCATATTCTAACGTGTTGTTGGTTTTTGTTTGTAAACTTGATCTTTGAGAAAGCCCCACGAAATCTGGCGAAGTAAGATCTGGTGATCTGGCAGGGCAATTTTTGAAATCACGATCAAGTACTACACGTGCTACCAACGAACGGTGTGCGGGACAACCATCATGTTGAAACCACATGTTCCGTCGCACTTCTAAGCTCAAGTCTTCAAATAATATTGGCAGTTCATCTTCCAAAAATTTCGGAACATTTGACCATTCAAGTTGCCTTCAGTAATGTGGGGGCCGATGAGTTTGTTGCCAATTATTCCACACCACACATTGACAGTCTAAGGACGATGATGTTCAACTTGGCGAAGCCAGTGCGGATTTTCAACACTCCAGCAATGCATGTTGTAGCATGTTGGGCTCGTCGGAGAACAATACGAAACGAAAAAAATTTGGATTTTGCTGTATTGGCTCACGTGCCCACTGACAAAAAGTTACCCGATTTTGGAAATCAGCACCATGAAGATCTTGGTGTAAAGACACATGATACGGATGATACTTATGACGTTTTAAAATTTTCCAAACACTGGCTTGGGACAATCCGGAATGGCTAGCTATTTCTCGTGTACTAATGTGAGGATTATGAGCTATACTGCAGCCAATACATCAATTTCATTATTTTCTTCAGCTACTGTCGCTGGACGAGGAAAACGCAAAGCGTAGAGAGTGACAGCATTATCAAGACTCCGGCCAGCTTCTCCATAAGCCAGAATCATTTCAATTTTCTCTTGTACAGTTAAATTCACCATTCTGAAGTAGTATTGATAGCTTTACACAGGCATTGTTGTTTTCGAAATAATCTTTGGACTGAATCGGTATTTTTAGCACAAAATACAAACAATTTCATTAATTTGAAAGCCGATTTAATCGCATGTTCCTGGGTTGCGATAATGACAAGCCATTTTTCAGTATAATTGAAAATTTAAGAAATACAAATTGTTTAAGGCTAACTTCAAGTACATATTTACAACGAAACCATGGTATTTTTATTGCAGACGTATTGCGGAATCGTTTGCTTAGGTTCTCAGTAGGAGAAAACGAAAAAAATTGAATATCGTGAATTACAGCGCCATCTATTATGAATTGAAACAAATGGTTCAGTCAAATCCTACATATTTTTAGCCCTAGATAGAATCCGAATCTGCAATAAAAAATAGGGTTCCTATTTTAGTTTCAAAGTTACCTCCTGCCACACCTACAATGAGGGGAGGGGGTACTAATTTTAACACTAATGTATTTCCCCGCGGAGTAATTAAATTTTGATCTTAAACATTTTTTTCGTAGAGTGCTTATTTTCCGAGATATTTGAGTGTAATAATGGTGAGTGTAATATTTTGTCGTTTTAGGTGTTTTTTAGAGATTTTTATTTCATTTGGGAGGAGTAATTACCCCTATACCCCCCCCCCCTCCTCCTCCGCATGCAGTGATGATCAAAACCTATCGGTTACAATGTTATCATTTTAATTCACAAGAATGAAAAATAAAAACATTATTTATTGAATAATTTTTTTTTATATAAATGGTACATAATTTCAACATTAATCTAAAGAACAGAAGAGGATATAAATAATTTTCAAAATGGTTCCCTTTCTGTACTGAAGAACTTGAATTCTTTAAATTAGATTTTTAAGAGACATATCAGCATTTACATGATTTAAAATAAAGTGGTGCACTAAAATTGTTTACATGTAAATTACGTAGGTAACGATTCATTTCTGTGGCACTATTCTGGTTTTCCCGGGGTATTGGGAATTGGGAAATGATTTATTGTGACTTGCATTAGTGTATTTTGGTATCATTTTTGTTCAAAGCATACTGTGGTGATTGGAATTGTATTCCAATTTTGGGAAAAAATGATTTCATTTCAAAGTAATTTTGTTGTTTATTTTCTCTAAAAATTTTGTTGGGAATTACACAGTAGGCAGTAGTCTGAAAATGGAATTAATTTTTCCCAAAATTTGAACAAAATACCAATCGCCACAGTATGCTTTGAAAAAAATGATACCAAAATACATTAAAACAAGTCACAATAAATAATTTCCCAATTCCCAATTCCCCGGGAAAACCAGAATAGTGCCACTGGTCGTATCCTTAATGGACTTTTTTCATAAAATTGAGATTGAGATAGATTTTTACTATTCGTCTTGTACTATAGATATTGGAACATCCTGTAAGCTTTATTTTATTGATAATTTTACAACAACAATACTGTACATTTTATTCCATCCTGAATAATTTTATTTAGACTTGTATACCTACAGGTATAGGATTAATCCCGAGTAACCAAAAATGGTGATCACAAAATTTTAAACCAATTTGTCACAAAATGTAGGTTCCTTTTTATCACAAAAAAAGTTGACAATTTGGAACTTATTTATTCGGGTATTTTGTGACAAAATGAATGTTGATTTTACCACCCAAAAAAAAAAAATTTAGTCACCAATTTGTCACAAAATGTAAGTTTCTTTTTGTCACAAAAAAAAGTTGACAATTTGGAACATATTTATGCGGGTATTTTGTGACAAAATGTACGTTGAATTTACCACCCAAAAAAAAAAATTTGGCTACCAATTTGTCACAAAATGTAAGTTCCTTTTTGTCACAAAAAAAAGTTGACAATTTGGAACATATTTATGCGGGTATCTTGTGACAAAATGTACGTTGATTTTTCCACCCAAAAAAAAAACCTTTAGTCACCAATTTGTCACAAAATGTAAGTTCCTTTTTGCCACAAAAAAAATTGACAATTTGGCACATATTTATGCCGGTATTTTGTGACAAAATATATGTTCATTTTACCTCCAAAAAAAAGAAGATTTTCATCATTTTAGATTAGGTGAATTTATAATTCGCTAAGTCAATACGCACTTGCCTCACACTTAATGTCTGAAGTTGGAATTTTATTTTTGTAGTTTGTGTTTGGTCGTAGCTACCTGAGTACCTGACCTGAGTACCTGATGAGTAGACCGAACTTTTTGTTTATGCAAGCTTATCTGTACGAAACCAAACTACCACATAGAAAACTCAAGGAAAGTTTTCATTTTTTTGAGTCGAGACAGTTTGTATTGACTCTCGGCTCGGGTTAAAGTTAAAGTACGGGGGGCATTTTGATATTTCTACATTTTTGCTAGATATTTTTTTTTAAATAAATAATAATAAAAATATCAAATAAACCATACAATGGAGTATTTTTACAAAATTTTAGTAGGGTCAAAAAAAAATTTCTTACGCATAATTGCATCAATAAACCAACAAATATCAACAAAATTTTTATAATTTCAACAAATAGTTCATAATTAGTTCCACAGTTAAACCACCAATTATTCAGAAAATATCGAGATATATTTGACTTTATTACCATAAAAAAACTGTCGAATTTGTGACTAAATTTTCAACAAATATTTCAAAAATATTCCACCAAAAACCGACCAATTTGATTTACAAAATGTTCGTTTACGCGTGACAATCGGCGTCAACCCCATCAACCATTTTTCATCCATATTGTGACAAATTTTTGTCACATTTTTTTCCACCAATCACCATTTTATGTGTAATTTTTGTCGATTTTTGTGACACGTGGTTACTCGGGATCCTTTTTCACTTCCAGTTATAGTGCTTATCACCAGAGTAGCTATTTCAAACATTTTAATTTCTAACAGTGGTCGCCATAAAAAAATGAATGTGTAGGAAATGTCAAAACTTGTCAAAAATTAAATGTCTCATTTAATTAGCAGTTACCATTTTTGCAATGCGGAAAACAATTTTGATGTGAAATACAATACATTACGACTTGCCCAAACAAAGCTTATGAAATGTTAAAGTTCTAGACTTTTCTAAATTCATTTGAATTTTCCTCGATTTTTTTAGAATTTTATTTTTTATTTTTAGCAAAATTTTATTTTGTCTGATTCATTTATTTATGAAAATTGTATTTCACTGACAGAAAACGCCAATAGTGTTGTTTTTGCGATGAATATGTTACCAACTGTAACCAATAAAATAAAATCTAATTTATTTATAATTTTAAATCCTATTCTTATTCTTGTGACCAATTAAATGCTGTTTTACTTCATTAAAATCGCTAAAGAAATAGCCAAGTGCCATGCTAGATGGCCGTTGTCATGGACACGTGTTGAATTTCATCGAAAACGGTTTAAAAATGGCCAAGTTCCTTCAGAACTGGTTGTATTCCAAAACTTCAGCTAATAAATAACCTGTTTTGTGGCTTAAGTCGTAGGTAACATGCATAAAAATGTTGCAGTTCAATAATTTTATTTTAAATTCTTCATATATCCGAACACTCTCAACGACCAAATTAATAAGGTACCAATCAGTATTCTTCCTCTTGGATTACTCAAACCTTTTAGGTCGAAACACACCAAATGCGACGCGTCGGTGGCAAATTACGTTACGAAATCGTAGTTTGAGGAGAAATATAAATAATTTTTTTAAAAAACATTCAAATTATTCATAATTTTAATTTAAAATTTAATTATTTTTTATAAGCAAACACTACTCTATTTTAGAATTAATTATTTTAATATTATATGTATATGTAACTACCAAATATTGAACCGATCATAACGATCATTTTAATGTAATTAACACGTAGAACTATATTAGTATTATTCGGCGGAAGTAGGAATACACGGTAATGGGACATCCCTCTCGAAGTCCTTGGGTACCAATGCTACCGTTTTTTAAGCAGAAGTCTATGCTATAGAACTTTGTGCTAGGATAGCCATAGCAAAATAAGCCAATCGGTCTTAAAGCCCTGTACCGTTAAGTCAACGCTAGTATGGGACTGTCTGAAGGTTAACAAACATCTGGCAAGCTCATATAAGGTAATACTAATCTGTGCATCTGGTCATACTGGAATAGAAGACAATAAGGCAGCTGATGGCCTCGCCCTTGAGGGTTCTGCCTCTCCATTTACTGGACCAGAGCACCATAGGCACCATAGGGCAGCGGTAGAACGCTGGAAGGATGCTCAAAAATTTAGTACTTTGTACTTACTCGCCAAGGTCCAACTCACACATGACCCGGTTTTGAGGTTTTTGCGGACGCCCGAGGGACTTTTCTTGTATTTCTAGTTTTTCCTGTTAATCAGATAGGTTTGAAAGAAAGTACCTCTAATTGATTGAATGGCAGTAGACAAAGGATTGTAATAAGTTTGCAATTAAAATATTAATGGAATTATTTTGGCGACTTATGAAAAATGAAAAATAAACTACAAACGTTCAACTTCTGTGATTCTATCCCTGACTTGTGATTTTTATTTCTTACCTTTCAATAAGCAACGTAAAAGTTAAAAATTCCACAATTTTTTATGTAAGCGTTTTGCCCTGGTTTCCAAAAAGCCAAATATCCGTGATTATTAAGTTTTTTATTCACTGACCGAGCTTCAAGTTTTACGATCTAGTAAGGCTAAATCGAACAAGGATAAAGATAGTTTCATAAAATTTAATAGCTTTGAGATCTTTACTTGAAGAACTTCAGCTGCAATCCGTTCCGCGTATAAGGCATTAAGTAGATTGAAAAAATGTTCATCCTATGTGTCGAGCATGGCATCGATGTTAACCCGAATATTCCCGTCACGGCTCCGAAAGATAGTTGGCCTATAACTGAAAAATTCTATAACTTTGAAAAGTTCTTTAACTTTTGAAACTTCGGCTTTCCACTACCAAAGCTTCTTCCATTTAGGCTGTTTTCCAAACGCCGACTTATTTCAGACTTATTGACTTATTTGACGCCATCTTGAATAAGTCAATGAAGTCATTCCAATTGCTTTTATCGACTTATTTTGAAAATTTTTGACAAAACACAATAATTAGACAGAATGTTTCCATGACACCAAAAATAAATAAGTTTTCTATAGGAAAAATTACTAAAGAATAAGTCACCTATTCAGCAGACTTATTTGAATAAGTTCGAATAAGTCAATAAGTCGGTGTTTGGAAAACAGCCTTACTACTTGAATTAGCGGCTCCCCTAGCAAGGACTAATCTGACCATTTTCGAATTTATTTTGCACTACACCTAGATATCGCTGGGCAGCACTGACCAAAAAAGTTTTCAGAACCTTCCAAACATAATTTACCTTGTCATACTGGTAATTGGATTCCACAATAATATTGCTGACAAGTTCTTGAATTATTATTTTGGATTCTCTTTTTTCAGACCTTCAAAAATTATCATAACTTAGGATTCTATGCGAAACACTTACAAGAAAAAAGCGCATACAAAATGCAAAAAGACCAAACCCATCAACCTCTCACAGAAAAAATGCCCACTTAGAAAAATGCTCACACGGAAAAATGATCGCATAGGAAAAAACGGACAACAAAAAATATTTGAAGTCATGCGGTTACATTTTTTTAATAAGAATAAATATCTATAATATTAACACAGCAAGTTTACTAAGCATATCAAATTTATTAAGTATTGTTTTAATTCGTTTTGTACCATAAAGATAGCATCTGCCTTCAACTCTCCACTTTCCAAATTTTCTACAAATGTCAGAAGTTATGGAAATCTATGCGAAAATGAGGATTAAATTCTAAAAATAGGCGTTTTTAGTGAAATTACATCATCTTCACTTAAACTAATAACCGGGTGTTGTGAAGATGATTTCCTCGAGTCAGGAAAAATTTCAAAAATGTTTAACATAATTTTAATTCGCTTGATACCTTAGAGCAGTGGTGCTCAAGCAAAATGAATATTTTCGACAAATTTTTAAAATAAATATAGCAATGAAACTTCGATAAAAATCCTGCTGGGCAACGCAGCAATTATTTGTGTTTCGATTGTGTAACAAAATTCACATTCGCATAAATTCTTCACATTATGTTTAAATTTTAAAATATTTCCACCACAAATGTTAAGAAAATTTGCAAGCAAAATATTAAATTACGAATTCGTGCGTTTTTCCTTGTGCGTTCCTTTTCTGGTGCGTTTTTTCCTTGTGCGTTTTTTTTTTCTTATGCGCTTTTTTTTTGTGCAGTTGTCTATATGGGCAATCTTCTGTAAGTGTAATTTTCCTTGTTACTAATTTTGTATGTGGGCACGTTTCTGTGTGAGCAATTTTCCATGTGTGGCTTTTTTTCTTATGCGTATTTATGTTGGTGAGGTTTTTCTGGGGCCCTATCATGATTTCCGCGGCGAGTCTTAAAGAATTTCGATATGTTCTTTTCGACCCGCTTCAACTTTCTTATTATGAATTCCGCTATCGAAAAGGATGTAAACGCATTCATTTAACGTAATAAACGCACTCATTTAATGACGTTTGTTAGTGTACGCGTCACTATTTTGAGAATACTTTTGATTTTAGTACAATTAAATTTACCTTTACCTTTCTCAAACTATTTTTTGAATAAAAATAAAACACCTGTCAATCGAACTAACGCAAAATACAACAAACGAGTGACTTGTTACAATCTTCAATATTAACTCAATCGGAAAATTGTCCGCCTTATTTTTGTTGGCGGAATTTTTCTCGCTATCGAATAGATGGCAAAAATGTATCGTGTTTCGTGATCCCAAATTCACGATATCGTGAAAAAATTCTTTCGCGGCGGAAATCATGATAGGGCCCCTGTTCACCGAATTCTAGCGTTCCAGGATCGAACCCAACAATTATTTATGGCGAAATGTTACCTAATTAGGTCAACAACAACAATTTTGTTTTCACTAAGAGGATTGGATGTAATTAAGAATTAAGACATTTTAATAGAAAATAGTTAAGTAAAGATCAAAACCTAAGAGACTATCAATAAGCTCTTGGAAAATCTGTACAAAGTAACAAAAAAATTCCCTTTGAAAGTAAAATCTATTATGTATTTTTTCCTACTTTAATTTGGTTGGATACTTTGGTAAATTTTTATTTAGTTTCACTCTTTTAAAATTGAAACCGATGAAATTACCATAAAAGCATATTTTAATCTACGTCATTAAACAAACATGTCACATTAGATTAATTACTTATGAAAAAACCTTTGAACTAAAAGAAAAAAATTTGACATTTCACTTAACTATGTACAAGTATTTATCATATTCCTTTATATTTATCATCGAATATCGATTTTAAAAAGAAAAATGGATAACCACATAATTTTTATGTCAGGGACATTATTGTTTTATTATTTTGAAATTTTAGTGGGTAGTTATTTATGTACAAATATGTAAATGATGTGCGATAGTTTTTCCAATCATATATAAAAGCACAGAATTTTCATTTAATCATATCACAAGTATTTCGAATATTCAAGTGTTTGATTCACATCTGAATATTTATTTACAAATTTAAAAAAACATTATTTTTTGTACTACAAATAAAAACTTAAATCTTCCGAGGTAAGCAAAAAAAAGGAAGACATTAAAAATTAAAAAGAATCGTTGAGTTTTGTGAAAAGTGAAAAGTGATAACTATATTTATCTTATTTCTTGTGTGTGTGTGTTATTTTTATTTAAAGTTTATAATTTTGCGGAGTAATCCTGTAATATCGGAATAATCTTAGTTTACTAAACTTGTCTAAAATACAAATTATTTTAATATAAGAACAATTTTCTTCAAAAAATTTCCTGAAATCCTATTGCTAGTTAAAATAAAAGCCTTCAGATTTAAACAGACTATTTCCCCGCTCCCAATTTAACTTATGTTCATGAACATTTTGGCATTTGCAGTCTTAAGCAGAGCTTCTAAAAGTTATAAAAACTTCTTTTGCAACTTCTGCCCATATTATTGTTCTCACATTTTAGTCACCCGGTGACTTCAGCTAACCGAAATCATATTTTGTGTTATGGTTGTCACATTTGAGTCACCCCCTGACTTCAACTTGTCGCATTCAAATTTTGTATATTATGGATCTCGTGGTGAGCGAGTCTGGGTGTCAAATGTGCTCACCTACAATTGGCTGGTGACTTCAAAGTATAATGTTTTATTGTAAAACGATATGACTGAATTAATTCAACGTACATATCTTTAGAACTAATTATTTAAAAACGCTCAAAATTAATTGTTAATATTTATATTTTGTAAACACATAAAAACACTCTTGTTGATAAAAACAGTTGACACAACTTATTGTGTACTCACCCAAATAAAAGCGAGAGCCAAAATACGAAAATAGAGTCACACAACTCAAGAGGTGAGGTGAGTCACACGGTGAGGTCAGAACTATAATGTTTAATCATCAAATTTATAAATTTGTTTAATTCTACATAATTTGAAAGCGATTTTAATACAGTTTGAAGTTCATTAATATAATCGGATAGTCAAGACACTAAAATTATAACAATCAACACAAATTATTAGATGACAACATGTTGGTTGTAGTTTGAATAAATACGCAAACAAATTTTAACAGATAACAGTTCATTGATAGATAACCTTATTTAAGCAACAATTAGCTAAGATACAATCGAAAAAAAAAAACAAAAAAAAAATAGACTTTATAAGAAAAAAAAATATCAAACAAGAATTGTGGTCAGTCATAAAGTGTGGCAATATGTGTACGTACTAGTGATGGAACTTAAAATCTAACTGACATTTTTTTCCATTTGACACATTTTTGTGATGTTTTGAAAGAATCACCTGATAAGAAACGATTTTTAGTACTAACAATTTTATTGTTATTTTATGGCAGTTCAAATTTTAGTACAGTCACAAAGAAATGTCATTTGTCACTTCATCAGAATCTACTCTTTGGTCACTAAAGAATAAAATTTTAAGTTATCAGTTTAAAAAATGTTCGTCGAAATCTAGTACATACTTGTTTTGCCCTATCGGTTAGCAGAGAACAATTCAAGAAACTTGCAAAAAATATTGTCGTTTTCGATTCACCCAAAAAAAGCAATCTGATGTCAAAAAAGTGATTTTTGGGATGTCAAGTCCGTCGAGCAAGATTTTTGCTCGATTACAAATATTGATTATCCCCTACTTTACTAACGCAAGCAACAAGTACGTTGCTGTATAGATTGGTTTTTCAGAGAGGAGTAGAAGATGAATCGAAAATGACATTAGAGTTTAAATTAAAATTAAAAGAATTAACCATACAAAATTTTTCAAATCAATCTTAACCAATTCAAAAATTTGGAATTTTTTATATTGGTTTACCTACCAAATTTACGAAAGCACTTAGTCGTATTTTAGTACCCAAAAATTATAATAATAAGGCTTTAATTAATAGAATCAGTTTGTTACATATCGAACCAAAATAAGATAAAAAGTAAATTTTGCTACTCACACCAAACGGTTTTCTACAGGATAACGTTCTCGGCAAATAGTCGACCCAAATAATTATTTAAGAAACTTCAAACGAATATATGCATTACCTAAATCCCCAACCCAGCCAAACCAGACATTAATTATAATTTTCCAAACACACATATTTTTGGTCGGTTAATTTTAAATATTAAAAAAATAAAAATCTATTTAGTTAATTGAAACAATAAAAAAAGAAATATTTATTAATACATAATTTTTCATTATAGTAATTAATAACAGGATGTACAATAATTTGTTTTTTTTTGGTTTTTTAAATATATTGATTAATTTATTTTAATTATAAAATATACAAAAAATATTCGATAAAATCTAAACAAATTATTTAATAAAAAAAATTAATTTACACACCAAAAATTGTGTTCGTTAAAATTTTCACGGGAATTACTAATTAATTAACGGCATTGTTTAGGAGAAAAAGCTGATTATTTTTTTTTTTACCTCGACCATTGTCATAAAATATGTAAAAGTTCTTAACACTTATTTGATCCCATTCAACGGGGTAAATAATAGTGATAATAGCTACACAAATCCTTTCATGGTGTGTACATACCAATATAAAAATTAATATTAATTCATTTGTGATAAACAAACAGAGAGAGTAACAGCAACAAACATCATTGTTATCAAACTTCCAGAGTGTTTGCCGTTCTATATATTATACGTGCTAAATGTATGTTATTGATGATGTGAAATGTGCAATATGGTGTACATTACAATTTTTTTCTGTTATACCAGAATGTACAAACTCGTACATGAGTATGATGGTTAAGTTCAATACCATTTATTTTGATATTTGAACTGAAATTTTTATTACATTTAAAAATATATTATGTATTAAAAAAATAAATTAAATTAAATTTATTTATTTTTTATATTCTGTATTTCGAGTTGTGTGGACAAATTCGCATATCATATGTAAATGTATGCGACTCATGCAAAGTATTAAAAAAGTTTCCCTATTTTGTGTGTTTTTTAAAAAAAGGATTTTATTTTTAAATTAAATTTGTAGATTTATTCTTATGTTAAAGGCCGTATCATTTTTATGATATGTGTACTATACATCCCCCTCCCAAAATTGGGTTGAAGAATTTTATGTTAGTCAAAATATGATTGAAATGGACAATGATATTATGTAAATAGCTGAAAAATACGAATCTCTAAAAAAAAATATATTTGTATGTACATGATTAGCATATTAAGAAACGTAACTACTGTAAAATTCGTAATATGCAAAAAACTTGAAGATGTTGTCATTAAAAAACATTTCCCAAAAATAATTTGTAACACACGTCTTTATTCTATCAGCAAAACCTTACCTAATAATTATTTGATTTTCAATTTTCATAATTTAGTAGAGTGTAACAGATTATGCCAAATTTATTGATGTCAATTTAATAAAAAAATTGTTAAACACAACTTAAATGTGTCATACCATGTGATTATATCCATTTGGGTGCCAAATTGACTTTTATTTATGATAGCTCGTTTATTTAGCTACTCTTGTACATTTTAAAACTAAATTTTAATTTCAAGGTGAAATTACTCGCGATTATAAATTACTATCTTGATTTTTGACACAATAAATACGGAAAAGCATTATATTCTACCCTTTCTGAATTTAAATTAATTTTTGCGTTTTCTAAAACGCTCTTATTTTTAACATAAACAAATTGAGGCTTTTCTATAGCATCATATGTCAAATATTATGTAGGTCCCAAATTTAAACATGTAACGTTTTAAATTCTTAATCTTCGTTAAATGTAATAATAACTTCCATTATGAGGAACTGAAGCTACTCTGATTTGTTTCTCATCTAGAGATATGTGTATGTACCAAAATGGGTAGTCCTGGTCTGTTCAAAATCACTTCCCAAACGAAGTCATTCACTTTCAGAATTAAGAAACTGAAAAATTCGAGTAATCGGACTAATTGCTTCTTGTTTGTTTTCTGAACATACAGAATGATTTTAAAGTCTGATACAGACAGTTGGAACTACATCAACCAAAGTGCTAGTATGAATTTCGTAGAACCTTTTAAAAAAATGGTAGAAATTCAAAAATACTATACATACATAATTTATACACCTTATAGTCGCGGCATAGAAAAAATATTTTTAATTTTCCGTACATAATTCTCCCCCATAAATGAAAGTTAAATTTTATTTTTCTTATGTTATAGAAGAGAGTAAAAACGAAAATTTAATAACAGTAAATTTTATTTCCTCATAAATTTAAAAACTTTTAGCGAACACAATTTTTATTATTTGTTTTGCATTTCCCTATCCGAAGTTTTGTTACATTTCTGTTGTAACATAGAAAATAATAAATAATAATCGTATTATTATTAAAATACCTTATGTCCTAATTAATTTTCATCAAAATGCATAAATTAAATTTTTTATTCGTTTCTTTTTTTTTTTTTGTATGAATAAAAAAAAAAAAATTTTATGTTTAACCCATTCGATACTCGCAAGTAATATAAAAAGCTTCATGTATAGTGCTTTTCAACCAGCTTCCAACTAAAGAACTCATAAAATTTATTTAATACTCAATTTTACTAAATTCATGAATTAGGTTACAAAACAAAAAAAATAAAAATACCGGCAGACAGAAGCGTCTCGCAGATATACGGATCGCTTATACGGGTTAAATAAATGTTTCCCTCTCAAACGAAAAAACATAAAATTTATATTTAGAAAAATAAAAAAAAAATGGAATTTTATTAAGAATAAATTTCTTCAAATTGAGAAAAACAACAAAAAATGATTACAAAATTATATTTAATGTAATAAATTTAAATCTTAACTAACAAATTAATTTAGCTTAATAAAAACTTTTATGTTTTGTACAATGCATTCAAGTAGTGTACGGTGGGCCAGCTAAACATGTACATATGACTGATTTATCTAGATTTTTGACTTTGACCGATTTTTTTTTTCTGGAATTGGTGTTACAACAAAAGAGATGTGTTTAAGAAATCGTCACGACATGAGTTCGTTTATATTTTATAACAAAAACAAATGAGATTTAAATTAATTGTAACAAGCATAAATTGAGTCATACATTTATATTTAAATTTGTTGTTATACATATATTGGGATTGATATTTTTAGATTTGATAGAATTATTAATATATGGAGCGCGCAAAATGAAAATTGACACTCAGGAAATATTAGTTTGACCTAAAAATATATGGGAAACACAATGTAGGCTAGAAAATCCAAAATTTATAAAATTCCTGTTTTTTTTTTTTTGTTGATATTATTGTAGCGTATTTTAAAGCACGAGCTGTGGTTGTGTAATAAACAAAGTACAAATTTCATATTTCTTATTCTTAATTAAAATAAACAAAAGTTGTTTACAGTTCCATATATACTTTATGCGTTCCGATTGCAGCCATATCTAATTTCTTGCGAAATATACTGAAATAAAATCGTTAATCAAAATCTTAAATTAAATTATTTTTAAAAATATTTTCACTTTATTTACACAATAACCATGTTATTGCCTTTGAGCATTGAACAACTGGAAAATATATAAATACAAAAAACCCAGATTGAATTGAAACAATGACTTATTTATTGTTATTTGGAAAGATAACCAGTTGCTTTGACATTTCACCGCAGATTTCAGTTCAGTAATTCCCTTTTGATTTTTAGAGCCCTTGCAATAGTTGAATTTATTTTCATTTTTCCTTAATAAACTCGAGTAACAAATTCTAAAAATTTAGTATTTTTTCAATTTTCAGTTTCCAAATTTTAATTTTACGTTCCAAAATTGTTTTAAATTCTGATTTTCAACAGACTATTTCATTTGGTTTGGAGAACTACTTCAAGGTATATTTTGAACAAATTTTACGAAAACTCGGTTTCTCCTTTTTAACACTCTACGGTTTCCAACTATAAAATTCATTACACCTACTTTCTTTTGTCACCTTGTCAAAATTTTAAAATTGAAAAACAAGGAAACTTGAGATTTTGATGATTAGTATTTTTAATTTTTAACACGTCACACAACACTTACAGAAGACGAACAGCGTTTTCGTTCGTAATAAGGCTTTTTACAATTTCGTTAAATAAAGTTATATTTTGCGATTTTCGGAGGATATATAAGCATACCTTGAGAACAAGCCACAATTTAACTATTTTACCATGGATGTTTTTGTCTTATTAACTCTCGTTATTAAAATGTTTTGAACGATTAAGGGCAAATCAGACCAGTTTGTTGCTTGCCTTGCGAATTCAAAAGATTATTGTTTTAATATTTAAAGAAGTCTACATAGAAACATAAGCTTTCGCATTCCCGCCCTATCAATTTTAAGCCGCATCTAAATTCGTAAAAAAATATATCCAATTCATACAAATTTTATTTTAAAACAACAAAAAACTTTAATCTGTACATTTATACAAATTGAGAACAAAACAATAAAAAATTCATTTTCCTGATCTCTGGCCCAACTTTTGTTATTCTTTCTAAGAATAAACATAATTTCATTTCCTCATTTATTTAACCACGGGCAAAAATATATCAATTACATTTAAAACTCGTTCACAGTATACCAGTATGTAGAACACAAAATAAATAGAAACTAGACTAAGCTTTGCTCTACATATAATTGTGTTGCAAAAATATTTACATAGTTTAAATAGTGTAATTTAATTAAACTAAACAACTTTTTAAAAAAAAAAAACTAGGTCAATTTATTTAGTTACTTTTGCTGCACGCATGTACCGAGTCAAAATCTATGTACAAAATATTATGCATTACATATTAAGTTATATGAGTTCAAAAATCAAATAAAAAATTGTACAACCTTGGCCTCAGCCAAATTTTTTGTATTATATCGTACAATAACCCAAAAAAACAATTTATAAATAATTCAGTTCAAAATTTAAATGATTTGATTATTTTTATGTTGATGAATCAAAAGGCACAAAATAATAGGGAGTTAAATTTTAAGAAAAAAACGTGTATATCTAATGTTTGGTATACAGGAAGAATGATAGAGAGAAAGACCGAATCCAGTTTTTTGCAGTTATTGTTACGATTATTATTATTGTTGTTTATTAATCATCAATTTATCAATTAAGAGTATCTGTTTATTTTTATCTTTGTTCATGTCTCGTTTTCGAATATTATTATTATTAAAGGGGTAGCGGTAAACAAAAGTATCGCATTTGCAATGAAGTTCAAGAACGTTCGTGACTGGTACTAGTGTACTTTAATTTTTATATCAATCGAAAATATTCCAGATCACAGAATTAATGACCCTACAAATATGAATGAGGGCTCTACAAAAACGAAGGAAACATCAGTGCAGTTGCTTCAATCTAATTTGGGCCTTCAGCATCGGTCTGGCATACTTGGCAAATAATATCTAAAAGTATGTGAAATATATGCAAACGGTTTCTAAATAAGCTAAAATCGAAATGATCATAGTATCATAGTTAGTGCGTTTTTTATTTGCTCCGGATAGATGCTATGCGGAGCAGTCAATTTTCTATACCTAAATTTACATTTTACGTGCTATTTATTGGAAACTTAAATTTATTTTATGTGGCACTATAATTTTTAATTCAATTCTTCAGTGAAAACGTGATATAAAAATTATTTAGCTCCACCTATTTATAAGGAGCCGCTATTCGGAGCTGTTTTTATATGGCAGCTCTCGATAGCGGCTTCGGATATCGAATAAAAACCGTACTTACTGCATATACAGTAATAGCAAAAACAGTAAAAAATATATAGGTAACATAACCAAAAGGTACAACCGAATTTTTGTAAATTACACTAAGAATGTTATATTCTAAGAAGTTGCAGAAATGTTATTTAAGAGAGGTATTACAAGCTCAATTGGATTCCACTAACAATGCCACATATATATATATATATATATATCGTTCGCTATCACCCTATAGTCATGTTAATTTTGAGTATAATTCCGTGCTCTCAATTAGATACTACATAGTATTATTATTTATAACATGCTATGTTTTGAGTTCAATAGGATTAAAATTTGGGAAGTAAAAATTATGCGATTTTTAGACAATAAAAGGGGTCTTTCAATTATTCTGAAATATAAGCAAAAGAAAAAACTATTATAGGGGAGATGAAACATAATTGTTTCGGTTCGCTTTATAAAATTATTGAACAGAACTGCCAGCGGTCTTATCGTTTGATATTATCTTTTGAAATAATTATATTCTATACTTTCTTGTCTAAAAAGATAAATTTGGACGTGAATTGTTTTCAAAATAAAAGTAAATAAAATGATTGGTCAATAAATCATTCAGAGATATGTATGTATAAGGTCAAAATTTTGTGTGCCAAATTATTTGATATCCATCTAAGAGAACCTTTCTACATAAATATTTTTTTTTCGTTCTGCTTATTTATTGCTTCGCAACGCAAAATTTCTAACACTTTAACTCTGTACAATTATTTAATGTTATCCGGTCTATATACTTTTTTTGGGGGGGGGCTGGGTGGTCTTTCCAAGTAGGTCATTCGAAAAGAGGCATTTCGGTTTTTTGATTAGTTTAAACAAAAAACACAACCATTTTATATGTTTTGGAATTTTTGACCAATTTCGAGACTCGCTTTGTTAAGATATTTAATATTTTAAGATATTTGCCATAGTCAAATTTATTGAGGCTTAGGGCCGAATTTACTCTAACAGAAGTAATTCTCAATCTACAAAATATTAACAAACCAATATTTCCATAATATAAAATATATGAAATCACCTTTTCTTTATAAGACAGAGTTTTAAATGAAAACGTCATTTGTTCTTAACTAAGATATCTGAGATATTTTCATAAATGTTTGAATTTCAACATATACATATAAGCGTCGTTCAAGAAAATCATTTTAATTTTCTGGTAATAATCTATATATGTACATATATAAACCAACAGTTATAAAATGTTTGCATTTTTTTTACACCTCCCTATCCTCTCGTAACACAGATCGCAACGTATCATGGAACATCTCCCCTTCTACCACATGTAACGAAACAGCAGTTTAAGTTCGGTTTTAAAATTGTTTGCAAATAAAGTCATTTTCAATTTTAAAATTAAAATGAAAAAAATTATGGCCGTATTGCACATTTAAATATCACAGATTTCAAACAACTTTTTATATTTTTAAAATTATTGAATTTTCCGAAATTCCGAATATAATTTTTGTAAAAATATTTGAAATTCAAACGAATTCATAAAATATTTTACTAAATCGTAAAGCTCAATTTCCCGAAAAAGTTCGTACTTAAAAATGATTCGTAAACTTGTAGCAGATAAATCTTCTTTTAATAAATATAATCGTTTGAATAAATTTAAAATTTTTAATTATATTAAAAAATTGCCGATATTGAAATTTTTTTAAATTCATGCCTAATTTCTAAAATGTAAAATAGTGGTTTAGTAAAGTTCGTAGCATATTCTGAAATGTTTGATTGAACCTTTAAAAAATCGAAAACATCTTTTAATTTTAAAATTCACAAAATTGATCAAATTTTCTGATTTATTATTAATATAATTTTCTAAAATATTTCGTTCAAAATGTTTTTAATTTTAAAGCAAATTAGCAAATTATTTAAAGTAAGCAATTAAATTTAGTTCGGTATTAAGAAGCTTGAGGCTTCAACCAATATACATACAGCTTGGGTGGCCAGAAGGTCTCTTTAAAAGAGAACATGTTCTCTTTTTTCATCCCGATCTTTTTTACCCTTTCTTTTCTTTTTAATGTTCTCTTTTGTTCTCTTTTTTAATTTTCTATATTTATTGTATCTTGACTCTAAACCAGTGCTGAGATGTTCTAACATCACTTTCGATTCGTTTTCGATAGTATTTTGTCTCTTGTAACAAGAACAAAATTGTACTCTATTTCCTTTTCCATTACAATTTTTCTAATACGATCTCAGCCTATTGTATACTTACTATTTTCTTCACGTCGATAAAATATCGTAAACAAAAATTGGAATGATAAAGGGTGATGAATGAAAGTAGAAATAGAATGATGTTTTATGCGAGCATGCTGAGATCGCAATAGAAAAAGCTTAATTTAAAAGTCGAAATAGTATACAATTTTATTCTTGAAAAGAGAGACATGAATACTATCGAACATCGAAAAATGTGATGTTAGAACATCTCAGCACAGCGAAGGTGAGGTCGACAATGACATGTCAAATTATTCAATTGTCGACAATTGTCATTGTCTACTACCACCAATATTTATTACCATTCTTTCAAGATTCGGATGTTTCTATTCCTTTAGAACGGTTACGACATCGGTCAGATAGTTAAGATTGTTATCTGAGAGTATATCTTTAGATAACAAATTCCAATGTGGCTATTACAAGTCGTGTGCCACTGGGAACTCAACCTTCCTATTTTCATTATATTTGCCGTATTGTCTGATACCACGGCATAAATATGAGTTTTATACATTTCAAGAGCTAATTCAGTTGATTCCAATACAACGTCAGCCAACGCTTCTCCTGTTTCGGACTTTGTTGTGAAATCCCACGCATTTAAGAAAGCTTTTTCACCGGTTGTGTTATGGATCATCGTTAACGGTTTTTGAATTATTGACCGTATTTTTCCATCCGTCAATAACCAGAACCGAATCTTTACTACAATTTGTGGATATACTATGTACAGATTTCTCATATAATTGATTTAGCATTTTTGATGAAAGTGATGATCGGCCAAGTATTTTATCGGCGTAGCTCGGCCGTAATGCCTTGATAAAATTTTTGATTTACTCTGAATCTACCACGCTAAATGGAATAATACATCCGAAGAAGAATTTAGCCAGAAATTCATTTATGTTTTCTTCCTCGTCTTTAGTAAGGCAGTCAACAAATCCGCTCATCTGTTTTCGAGAATTTATAGTTTTCCGTGATTTCGTCACAGTTTGGCTTGTTAATTTATTTAGCGTAGCATTGGCAAATAAGTAATTATTTCTCGATGAAATTTCTGGTTTACTAAATACCAAAAAAATGTTAGATTCTGAGGTTGTGCCACTGGATACCTCAATAATTATTAATTTCTGGTTCGGAACATTGAGAAACGATCGGATTTACGTCTGAGACTGACTCAAGATATACACCACTTGTTAATTTTGTTGTATTACCACTAGTTGTATTAGAAAGTGGAAAAGAAATCAATGAAGACGATGAGCCAGAAATGGTTGATGATGGCATTCCGATTCCATCAGAATAAATATTAATCATGAATCATGATTGTTAATGAATTATTAACTAAACTAAGGCTATACGAATTAAGAGCTGAATGGTGATTATGATTTAAAATTTGAATTTTTTAATTAATTTTAAATTTCAGAGAATTCTTTTTAATTTTTTTAATTCAGCTATTTGAGAGAGATCATAAAAATAAAAAATTTTAAAAAGAAAAAAAAAATTTTTATGAAATTCTTTTATTTGTGGGTGGAACATAAGGGGTGCGGGGGTAGCTCCCCTCGAAATACAATCAAATTTTATAATTGTATCTGATAAATATGCTAAAATAGACAAAACGATGATTTAACCGATGCGGGGGTGAAAAATAAGGGATGGGGGTGGATTCTCTTAGGGAACACCACCAACTTGTATTGTCACCGAAGTTACACATGCGTGCCAATTTTCATCAAGATTGATAAAGTCTAAGCATTAAAAATTTCCAATGCAAGATTTGATCACATCCGTGTAAGTTAAATAAAAGAATTTAAAAATCCTAACGATTTTTGTTTTGTTTTTTATTAGCACATTCGAAAAGAGACCATAGTAAATTTATAGTAAAATTTATTTTTGTTATGTAGGTAAAAAATTTGCTAAAATTACCTTGCCCAAACAAAAAGTTAAAATATATAAAATCCAATAGCGAAAAAATTCGAACACGCATTTTCAAGGATAATAAATCGCTTGCCAATTAATAGTATATTATTCAACGAGCATATAATGATAGCTGTTATTCACGAAGATGAAGTTTGCCGACACGAGCCGATAGGCGAGTGTCGTAAATCATCTGAGTGAATAACAGCCATTATATGCGAGTAGAATACGATACTTTGTCCACGACCGACAAATATCACTGTTTTATAATCAAATCCTTTAAATACTCTTCAAATAATTTTCGTCGACATTTTGACGTCACAGTTTAATATTAATGAAAATAGCAACAGACTACTAGATAAAATTTCAAAAATCAAATAATTTACTTGGAAGTATTGAATAATGAAAAAAGAGACTACTAGATAAACTAACTGTGAATAATGGATATCATTATAGGTGATGAAACAAACGTATAATGAGCATATTATGCGTTAGTCGTGGATAAAACATATTTTTTTGTATTTAATTCGATATAAAGTTAATTTTTCGTCACATAAATCCGGTCATTAAGATTAAAAATGCCAAAATAATAAAAACAACGTCATAAAAATTTACAACCCATATTCGGAAAAAGATTGACAAATTTTATCTTCGAATTTTACTACAAATTTACTTTGGTTTTTTTCCGAACATGCTAATTGTCGATGTTGTCGGCGAATTGATGACTTTGTCGACATAGATGACGCTGAAATCTTATAGATCATGTTTTCCGAAAGAGGCTGCACGAATGTTGAAAAAGTACAGAGCGTTTTCCAAAATAGGCAGCACGATTGTTGAAAAAGTACAGAGCGTTTTCCGAAAGAGGCAGCACGGTCAAAAAAGTACAGAGCGTTTGCCACTAGATGTCACTACACAATTAAAAACATATTTCCGACGTTTTTCAAAAGGATATAGGCAAAACCAATTTAATTATCACGTATAAATAATAATATCTTTTATAACACGAAAATATTTTTGTTTATGGCTACAAAATGCACACATAAAAATGTCATAAAATTTTTGACAGCAAATATTTATGTGGTTTTCTTTTTGCCAAAATATATCAAAAACTCATTAAAAAAATGTCAAAAACTTATCAAAAAGCAAACTATTTGCCACCAAAAATCACCACTTTTTTGCCGTTTTTTTGATGAACATCAAAGCAGAAAAATCTTGATTTTTTCTTCAATTTGCACTAATACCAATAAGGAAAAGAAATGTCAATTTTTGTAGAAACGTCAATTTTTGAGTAAATGTCGATTTGGTAGTGTCTTAAAATTTTTATTATCAACAAAATATAAATAAAATATAAATTAACATAATTATAATTATAATTATAATTATAGAAATGGCAAAAAGAAATCGGCCTTAGTGACACCTCGTGACATTATGTGAAAGTTGCTTGTGTTTTCGGAGTTTTCCGAAAGATGGTAGCTCTTGCGGTTGTTAAAATTTGACATTTAAACATGATCTATTGTCGAAGCTTGTCGACTCGTCAACGTCGACAATAATAAATAACGCGTCATCAAACATCCTTGCTCTAAACTGTGCTAACTATGCTAAAGTAAATTTTTCACAACGCCACAGAAAGAAGGCACTTTCTTTTTGTACTTACAGCCGAATTGTTCAAGAGTATATACTAAAATTAAAAACACCATTTACGAAGAATAACCAAATTTTACTGATTAATTTATTGAAAAAAATAGGTAAGCTGAAATTTTAAATTAGCAAGTTAGTTTTGGTTTCTGTTAATTATATGTATAAGACCAGGAAATATCCGCAACCGAATTTTTATTTTTAATTTTTAATAGAAAATATGTTTATAACCGCCGTCAAAATGTGTGCAAAACGAAAATGTATATTCAGTGACCAACTTAAAAAAAATACACATGTTTCAAAGCCATTAGCCAATA
The DNA here is from genome assembly GCA_963556165.1 of Tipula helvola. Taxonomy (NCBI): domain Eukaryota; kingdom Metazoa; phylum Arthropoda; class Insecta; order Diptera; family Tipulidae; genus Tipula; species Tipula helvola. Next base: position 67,719,713 of record OY744481.1, on the reverse strand, counting down.
CAAACATGATGCTCACTATACAATTTGTTACAACGGTCTTAGTAGCTAACAAGGAAAAATTTAACTTAGAACAACACCTAGAATCGAAAAAATATAAGTTAATATAGGAGCAGAATGTTCAAATACACTCAACTCATGTTTAGTGCTTAAATTTTCAAAATTAGGTGGTAAAGTTTCAGTTGTGGAGGGAACATTAAAAAAAGAAAGAACAAAGGGAAAGTTTACCGACTCACTAACAACACCAAAAACAAGATTGATTATGAAAAATGTAATAGCTGCATATTGTATAAAACAAAAAATTCGTTTAATTTTCAAAATTGAGTCTTTGTCAGTTTCAACGGACACAAACCATGGCGCGAAAAAATTAATTAATACAATTCTTCGTTGTAAAAGCAGGAATAAGTACAAAACTAATATACATATATGTATTGATTTACCAAATGAGGCAGCTGAAACTATCACAAATTTATTTCTGCTGTTAATTGCAATACCAATTTCGGAGGGATTAATCAAGTAAGAGACGGCAATATTTTTAGCAAGTTAAATTCCTATGGAATTCCTTTCCATAGTACATACATTAAAACATCGTGACAGTCGGTTTTACCTCTCCAAATGAATTCAATTTTATATAAATTAATATGAGACAGAAGTCATTTAATTTAAAAACTACGTTTTTAGATCTTACGAAAATTCCGTCGAATGTATAAAAATGTGGGCTGATCAGTTCGAAGAATTTAGATGCTTTTAATGGATAAAATTAGATAAAGTTCCCAACAGGATGTTACGGGACATTCATTGAAATATATGCTAGAGAAAGAAGTAAAAATTAATTATTCCAAATTATTTGACCAGTTTCACAATCTGCAAACATTTGTTAGATAAAATCTGAAGAAACAACAGAATATTTAAGGTTATTATCCAGTAAATGGGCGAAATAATTTTTCGTAAAATTTCCGACTTTTTCTTCTAAAACCAGGCCAAAATGCCAATATGGAAAGGGTGTATTCATTGACAGGGGGGAAAGAGAGGGGAATGGATCCATGGCGAAATAGACTCGAAGTACCTTGTGTGGAATTCTTAAAGAAAATCAAATCCGACAAAAAAGTCTTATTGGCATTCAAAGCTCAGATAAATATGTTTCTTCGGAATCCAATGAAGATGAATGAAATTATGTAATTTTATCCAATATTGTTAGACAGTTTATTTGTTTTTTTTAAGAATAAAACAATGTTTTTTATCTTTACAAAAATAACCGTCCTTACAAAATTAACCGTCATTTTCAATTTCGAAAAATGTTCTCTTTTTTTTAAAGAAACGTTCTCTTTTTCTGACTTCGCATAATGGACACCCTACGATACAGCTGACATTTTTTTTACGATTCACTAAAGTTTTCAGATGGTTAGCAAATTTTAGAATAGGTCAAAAGTAGATCCTCTGGCGCTCCTTTTACATAGAAATTAAATCCAAATTAGTTGTCAAAATATCTTACCTACGTACTCGTATTGTTTACATTCACTTGTGTAACAGTTGACGAATAAATCCTACATGTTACCTACAGTTAACAGGGTTTCAGATTCATAAACCCAGGGCATATTCGATTTCTTTGTACAATAGACGGTTTGTAAAAACCTCACGCAATATTGTGTAAATAAGATAATAAAATCTTGTTTAATAAAATGCATACCTTTCTTTTAACAAAAAATCAATTTTGAGTTATGCCAAAATTTTCCTCAAATGCCTTGATAAAGTGTTTTTTTATAGTAAAATGCTAAAAATGCATTTATATTCCTTTATATGTATGTTAAAAAAAAAAATCAGGTAAGACAATATGGTGTATAGCATAGTGTTATGTTCGATGCTTAATTGCGATAGGGATTCGGATAAAATTATACATATCGAGGGAAACTATAAATAACCAAACATTCCAGCGCCGTAGAGCAAAGTTTTGCGAGTAAATAATTGCCGGTACTACATATTTTCCGGTAGAATATTCCGTTTCGTAAATATTAACTAGAATGCAATATTATTTTATTAATCCGCTATAAACTATTAAGGGACATTTTGGGAAGCTATAACTTTATTCTAAAAATATCTTTAGATAGAGACAATAATTCGGCGATCACTTCATTTTACTAAGAAGTTAATTTTCCGTTCGTTTAACTTGCGTGATGGCTATCAATAAGGCTCAACCGGTTCCAAAGGCAAATCTTTTGGAATTTTAGCATTCATTTACCTTAAACTTACAAATACAAATTAAAAGTACCATGAGGCGAGGCAAATCAATAGTACACATTTGTACACAAAATTTTATGTAGACAGAAGGTTTATTTAGTTCTACCTAATAAAGTCAATCAATAAATATGTCGCTTGATATTCAAGATATTTCAAAATTTACTAACCAGAATTTCAAATGGTTTCTTAGGCATCTTAAATAGATATATCCGTTCACCTCCTATAATCTAACATTATCCACATACAGTAAAAAAACAATTGTAAGTTTCGGCGACACATCTAGAATTCTGAGTTTGGCTATAACTCGTGAAATGTTCGGTATCGAAATACCAAAGAAATACTCAAAAATACAAATTAAAACCTAGAAACCATTTTCTAACGTCTTTATTAATTTCATGAAATTTCGTAGTTGCAACTTTATTGATAAAAAAAATAACAAAACAATAATAAGGTCAAATAGAAATAATTACTGATAATAATACTTAAAGTCTATCAAATATCATTGAAATATTTTATATTTAACATTTAGGATGAAATTATAATGTATAATTAAATGTGAGCTAGCTAATACCCCCACATACACGGATTAAATAAAACAAATTAAGATTAGATTCGAAAATTCACTAAATTCGTTTAATTAAATCACAGTTTGTCTAGAGCATAAGGATTTTAGGCACGCTCGAGCTTATTGCAAAATTTGGATCATTCTAAAGTGACTTATAATTTCCAAAAATATTTTGAGCCAAAGCAATAATAAAAGCGTTTATGTGAGAAATAGTTTAAAATAAACTGAACATTAATAATTCTAAATTATAAGCGATCTAGAAAGTTAAAAAAGAAAAGTTGCGAGATATACCTAACCTAAATGAAAGATTTCTCATTTTTAGTAATACCAAAACATTTTGTAAGCTCAAATACAGAAAGCTCATGAGAAAATAAAATATTCGTATAATTTGATTATCATTTAACCTTCAAAAATGAATTTCCACTTTCAAATGCATTCTACTTTGCCGCATAAAATATTGCCTTCAGTGTAAACAAATTGCACAACATAGATTTACTTATCAAAATCACGCACAACATGATTAAATTGAAATGTACATAATATATTTCTATAAATAACAACAATTTCTATTTTTATTGAATCACAATCAACAAGACTTATTTTTTGCGAAACTTTTGCTACTCAAAGATCAATTTAATTGACAAAACGATTAAAAAAAATGTGTTTGTTTTCCACCGCAAACATCAATTTTCCGACCCCTTGCGTTACTGTTATAATTAATAATAAATGAATAATATTGAAAAAAATTAAAAAATTAACAATAACAAAGATAATACAATTTGTTTCATAAACCTTGAAGTGTGCGAGCACGAGCACAGAAATTTAAAAAGCAGATAAAGCACATTACTTTAACTTGTAGCCAAAATTCACACATAAAAAATAAATAAATAATTTATTTGGACTACTAGTTTAATCAAAAATCTTCTCAAATGACGCATGACAAACAATACAACTACTACAGTTATAAATTGACCGTACACACTTTGGTGGGATTTGTATTTTTCGATCCGTTTTATAAAGCAAACAAAATGCTTCAAATAAAAACAGAACAGATAACCGCAAACATAATGCGATCTCTTAACAACCCGTGACACTGAACAATTCTCTGGAATTAAGTTCAATTGAAAAGGTCATAAATTATAAACATATTTTTTTATTACATAAAGTACTAGTAATTAGATTACTGAACCCCTACTATAAATAGATATTTTGTTTTAATATAACAATTAATCTTAATTTGTACTTTTTAATGTTTATTATTATTTTTTGTTTACAATCTTTATAACAACCACATAAAATATTTATTTAAATAAATAATCTTTAACATTTTTTTTTACATATATATATACATATATGCAATATATACATGTATTGTATAATATTAATATTTAAATCAAAAATATATAAAAATTTATGCAGTCTTAACTTTACATACATTTCGGACGCATTGAAAACAAATTTCTAATCGTAAAAAAAAAAAAATATTTTTTTTAAACTACATAATTTACAAACTTAATGAATACACGAACGAATATTTTTTAATTTATTGTGACTGTGCGATCTATTTGTAATTACTGTGGATTTAATGACCACCAATGCATTTTGCATTTATTATAAATAAAATTATTTGCATAGTTTTAAGGTAAATTTGATTTAAAACTTTGTAATTAAAAATATTTCATATTTATTTTAATAAATTTAATTAGTGAAATACTAAAATAGAAGGTTAAGGTGACTAATATTTGCATAGAAACGTATATAAAATTAGTGAAACGATAGTGATGATAATTTTGGGTGAAAATAGACTAGTAAATTTTAAAGAGACCATCTAATCAAACAACTTTTGTGAAAAAATATATTCAAAACGGTTCGTTATTTGCGCTCTAATGTACATAATTTTCATAAAATGTGTAATGTGCATTTAATGTGGGAATAAGGCCAACCACAAAAAGAGAGCCTAATATATTACAATAAAAACACATGTGATACTATTTTAATATTTAGCGGGTAAAACGATCCAAGAGTAGAATTGTACAGGCGCTTTTATTTAATTTTTCCTTTCAGATGATAAATAAACGTGGATGCTGCACCCTACGGTATATTTATTACACCTGTCATTTACCATCTGAAAGGAAAAATTAAATAAAAAAAAATATACAAACCTCACATTTGTTTATTTACTAACTGGCTAACTATTCCAGTCGAAATTACTATCAAAATATGAATGGTTGAAACACTATAAAAAAATCTCCTAGTGGACGCTGCTGCAGTTGGATACTAATCTTAATCTTTAAGTTGCAAGCAACAAAACACTTATAGAAGAACAGACTTCCACGCGGGAAATAAACATAAGTTCCCGGAGTGATGGGCCTAAAATTCAGTAGAGTTCGTTTGTCGTCAAGTTTATTGTTTAATATTGTTGAAGTTGTTGAAGAAAGATTAGACATGTCACATGTATCACCAGTGGAAAAATATCGAAAATTTTCAAAAATTGGAGAAAATCAAACAACGTTTACCGCTTTAAAAATGATGTTTTGATGTGACGTTCTCAGGTTGCTTTATTCCAGATACTCCAAATTTGATAACCCCATTTTTCGCGAAAAGTGATCGAAATCGATTGGCTCTTATTATATTTTAATATTTCCAAAACTCGTGAAACATAACATCAAAGTGCAAATTGAACTTTAAATTCTTTTTTATTCTTTTTTGTTTCCATCTCTCTGCTGATCAATGAGTTTGATAAGAAATTCGAAAAAACAACTGATTTTAGTACAAAGAATAAATCTTTAATTTGTCTTTCCTTTTTTGTATTTTAAGAACAAAAAAAAGAATACAGAACAAATTGAAGAATTTCGTTTCTTATTTGTAAACCAGTTCCTCTCATATAAATTTATCTTAATATTTTTCTTATCTCTTATTTTTTTTTTTTTTTTTATACAATATTATGTGAAATACAAAAACATAAATAAAAATTAATTCTAAAATTAATCATTTATATTATATAATGTGTATTATATGCTATAAAAAAGAAAAAAAAAATAATACTCAAACAATTTACGGCGTCGACTCGATTCTTGATCAACTGGTGCCACGGTGGATTGGATATAAATTATAACATTCAAATGAAGAAAGAAGAAAATTGTGAAGGGTTTATCTCAAATCGTGCCGATACGAATACAAAAATATCCAAATGAACCACAACCGATGTTAATCTAAAATATTCTTATAAGTTCATGAACAAAATAAGAATTACATAATGTCATTTCTTGTCACTTATGTATCATTGGATTTCGTTTTTTTTTTTTTTTGTTTTTTTTTCAGCTACTTAGTTCTTAAAGAAACTAGAAAACTGAAATTAGCAACATGTATACATTTATGTAATGTATACACTTATGTACTTAATTTAAAATAGGATATTGTATTTAGTATAAATGCTAAATTAAAGTTGAATAGATTAGTGCGCGCGAGATTGATAACAATTGATTTAATTCTTATGTATGTTATACGTTTCCTCTTCTAAGGAATATATCGGGTAATTTATAAAATGATTCCAATTAATATTAAGTATTAGTTCAATTTTTAAAATTTCATTGATTGGCGCGAATTTCAAAATATGTATACACACAAATCACCAAATTATCCTATTGCAATTATTACGAGTCTTCTTATCGTTTTATTATTCTTATTTTTTGCTAACAGTTTTCTTTTTGTATGAATTATTTAAAGTGTTATCTTACAATACAATGTATATTTCGTCGGATTTTAATTTTTTTGGGATTATCTATGCGAGTTGGCATCAAAGATGATTTTAACGGAAACTTTATATAAATACATTGTTGATTGTGGGTGTAAGGTGAACGTACAATTTTGAACTTAAAGATTGTCTAATCTGCTAAATTCTGTATAAGCAAATAAGCAAACAATTAATGATTTTTGCGTAATTATACCGAACAGTGACAAGAAGTAAACAAGGCTCGTTTGTGTATGTATAATCAGTTAGAAATAAATTTGTGCTCAAACCTTAAAAAGATCTTCCAACCAGTAAATTTTTTAAAAAAGTATGCTTGACTTAAATAGTTAAAGGATTTTATTGGGGTTTGTTAACCTCAAATTTAAGAAAAAAATTGAGGCGTGGCCAACACACGACTTTCTTCTACGAATAGGGAATTTTGAGAATACAAATTTAATTTTTTTTTTTTTAATTTCTAAGCATGAAGGAAACACTTCCACTTGAGCTACTCAGCTTGAACATCAATACAACATATGATTTTGTGAAAACAATTTAACTTAATGCTGAAATGAGATATTTTGAATATGCCTGCCAATTATCTCAGTTACATGATTGATTACTAATGGGAAGATTTGAGGAAAATCTCAGTTTAGTTGATCTTTTTTAATTTCAAGTAAACTTTCCTAGCAATAGAACATATCTCCCAATTTAAACTCAATTTACAAATCAAATCAAATTTTAACTCAATTTTCACAAAGAATTAATTTATTTTTCTGATTGTAATATCAAACTGCCTGCAAATTAAAAAATAATAATATTTCTTTCGTTTACTGTGTTGTCAAACCTTTCAGTTTCACCGTTACCTGACTATTTGAAGACATCGTTGATTGGGCGACCATCTTGTAAACAAATTTGTAATGCTTACAATCCACAAGACCAGTCATATTTAAAATACTGCCCTATTAAAATGATATCTATTAACCACCCTGCATAAAATTACTTAATCGAATGTCTATCTACTTTACTTAAATAACAATAACAACAAAAAACCAGAAGAAACTACAAATTTAATATTAATTCATTCTGTCTGTCAACTTTACAACAACAAACTATATTAATATTAATAATCATAATAAAAAAATATTTCATACATTATGTGTACTTATATATTGATTTCAATTATTTAATTCATGTTACAATTTTTGTTTTATTATTATTTGTAGTACATACTTATTACATTAGTTGGTAGTTTTTGTGTTCTTTATTATTTTTGTATATTTCTTCTTTTTTTTTTTATCAACACCAACCATCTGTAAGTATATACTATACACTACATTCAACAGTCACATAAAAAAAATCGAAGAATTATGTTCAAACAACAACACAAACTGTATATTGAAAAATAACTATAATAAAAACTATCAGTTGCATTTAAGAGATCGACACAATAAGAACTCAGATCTCTCGTAACTCTGGGAGAAACTATAAAAAGGAAAAAAAAAATTAAAATATTATAAATTATTTTTGTTAATTAAATATAAATTATAAATTGTAAACTCCCGAAAAAAGTTTTAAAATTTAGTTTTAAATTAATTATCAAATTTAATTATAAATATTTTAATTTTTTTTTTTTAATTTGTAATTATCTTTCGCCTCGTGCCTGTGTAAATTTGAATGTGTCATAATAATAACAAAAAGTTGATAAGCTTTATAGTTGAAAATTGTTGTCGAAATAAAATTGATTTTCAAAATAAAAATACAAAATTTAATTATTGCAACTCAAAATTTTGTAACACATTTTGGATACTAAACATATTGCATACAAAATAAGGATATATTTTGTCGTAAATTAGTTATACATATATAGTAGTCTATTTAGCTATATATTATATATATAAGGTAAATATTAAACAGCAAAATAACACAAATTTTATTATATTAATAATGGGTGTGCAACAAGGGTGTGCAGCAAAAAACAAAACAAAACAAATTTATTAAATCACTAACTATAATCATTGTGAGGAGGCAGATTTAAACAGCAAAATTCTTAGAAATGTGTCTATTTTTGTAATTCTTATCACTTAATTCATAATCAAAATTAATTAAATGTGTTTATTTATATTAAGAAAGAGGAATGCAAAAAAAGAGCGTCTTATGTATAGTAGATCGCTCTAGACTCTAGAGAACAAATTAGCGGAAATTATTCATCAATTTGTCTTGTTACTGTAAAAAAATATATTAGAAGCACGCGAAATATGTATGATTTGGTAATTTCTAGATTTCATTTTATTTTATTCACAAAAACACAAGAAATTAGATTAATAGGTCTCTTTATCATAGTTGTACACACATATAAATAAATACAATAATATACTCAGTTATGTATTTTTTATTTATTTTCAGATGGTTTCCATTAAATGTATTACATTAAAAAATTTAGTTATATTTGGCGTACTACTCCTAATTATAGCCGTTGTATGTGAGTCAAAAACGACTGAGCTAACAAAACGTAATCAAAAGCGAAGATTCTGTGGCAGAATGTTGTCAGAAACTCTACGAGTACTATGTAATTCACGCGGTGGATATGCTGAGATGCCAAAACGGTTTGCTGAAATGCCAAAACGATCAGGTATAACAAAATTCTCATCTTAATTGATTGTATTCTTTTTACAAAATGATTCATCAAACAATTATGTACATACACACATTAATTATTATTATTTATATTGCAATTTACAATTAGTTAATGTTTTATAATTGATAAGCAACAAATTGCATTTTTCAACTGAAAAACAACGCGTGAGATCAAAATTCAATAAAATAAAAAATAGAAAATAACAAAGTTTAAAAAACTGAGATTACCACATAATTTATACTGAAGTCACAGAAAAGAATGAACAGAAATGGAAGTTCCATGTCAAGTATTTACATTTGAATATTAAATCTAAAAAAATTTATTCCTGCTCTAATCTAGCCAGCAAGAGAAGCGAAATATACAGTATTGCATTATATTGTCCCTGTCTTAACTGGTTAGATTAAAGCAGGAATAAATTTCTTAGATTGAATATTCAAATGTAAATACTTGACATGGAACTTCCATATCTATTCATTCTTTTCTATGCTGAAGTTATCAATCTATGCTGAAGTTATCTTCGCTTTACAGATCACATTATTGTTACAGTGGTAGACATGCGTATAAACGCACTATGTTTTTTGAATCTAGGTACTTCTAAGAGAAAAGTGTTTTGATTTTTTTTTTTTCAAGTACACTAAATTGTGTCTATCATCTTAAATCTGTTGCTAAGATAAACCATTAGTAAAAAATTTAATGTTTTACTTTAATAAAATTGAAAATTTTAAATTTCTGGTAGACCTACGTATGACCGCGCTTCTGGTAATGTATTAAAATAATAACAAAATTAACAATTTTTCATATATTATGTCATTTAATATTTGGTGGGGCTCCCACCTTTTTGAATAACTTCCAAAATTCTTGTAGGCATATAATTTGTTAAATTTTTAAGAGTTTTCGGATCAATGTTGGGCCAACATTCACGGATGGTACTTTTCAAATCATTAAATGAATTATATTGCTGTCCATTTCCAAGGCCCTCTAAATGTTTTCGATAGGATTGTAATCAGGACTATTGCATATCCAAGATCTCAGCTCGCCAGAAAGGTCTAATTCGCAAAGAAGCTACACAAAATCGTCTATCATGTAGGCAAATAAAGGAAAATTGGATCTTCCTGTGACGACACGACACATTGCCCGCATTTTAAATAGTTCACCGAACATAAAATGGACAAAACTTCCGTGCAGACTACGTTTGACAACCATGCATACGAATGTCGTGGATAACATATTGGCAGAGAGGGATTATTTTTTCTAACGAAAAAAAATGTAATCTTGATGGTTCCGACTGCTATAGCTGGTACTGGCATAATTTGCAGGAACATCGAAGCATAATTTTGATGTCGAAAGTGTTATGGAATGGGAAGCATTTTCTTATTAAGCGAAGCTTCCCATCTGCTGTATAACGACACGAATGAACTTCCGCATGTACGTGGAACTTTTGGAAGATGTTTTGATAAATTATCTGGATAATAGTACAAACGAAAATTATATATTTCAACAAGACAATGCTTCCATCCTGCAGTCCTGATTGCAATCCCATCGAAAATCTTTAGAGGGCCTTTCCCGAAAATTTTATGAAAATGGACAGCAATATAATTCAATTAATGATTTGAAAAGTGCCATCCATGAATTAGCGAATTTTGTTGACCAAAATTGAATCCAAACTATTTTGGGTTTATTTGTTTCCCAAGAAAATAGCCAATTTGATTTAATTGGCAAAAGCCAACTTTACGAAATAAAATATAAATTTAATATGTAATATAACCTGGTGGCAGGTATCATAACCAAAAATTAGAATTGGGTTTAATTTAACCCAATATTTTTTTGGGTTAATGTTATTCTTACGAGGGTTTATCCTATGCAATTGTTGTTGTAAATTTTTCAAGGAAATACGCTTAATGTTGGGCCAAAATTGATCCGAAAACTATTAAAAATTTTACAAATTCAATGCCTACTCGAATTTTCGAAGTTATTCAAAAAGGTGGGGGCCACACCAAATATTAAAACAATATAAATGAAAAATAGTTGATTTGGTTTTTTATTTTAGTACCTACATTATCAGAAGTGCGTTTATACGTAGGTCTACCTGAAATTTAAATATTTCAATTTTATTAAAGTAAAACATTAATTTTTTTACTAATGGTTTATCTTACCAACATAATTAAGATGATAGACACAATTTAGACTATTTGAAAAAAAATCAAAACATTTTACTTTTAGAAGTATGTATATTAAAAAAACAGTGCGTTTATACGAATGACTACCACTGTATTGTCCGTGTTTTTCCAGTCAGTCAATATTTGGCTTTTAATCAATCAATAAATTACTGTAAACAATAACAACATAAATGTTAACAAGACACAATGGATCATTTAAGATAAAAAAATAAAATGTATTTTTAGTCTACATTAGTATGTAAATAAATAATAAGATTACGAAATTTATTACTATATGTATATTTTTTTTTTTTTTAATATTTTCTAGATGATGAAGATGATGACACATACATTGATCAACCACCATCTGAAGAAATTGATCTTCCATATTTTCCATTTGTGTCACGAATTTCGGGCACTGAATTAAAACCCGTACAATTTAGACGTTTCCGACGTGGTGTAATTGAAGAGTGTTGCCGAAATACTTGTACAATACACGAACTTAAAGGATATTGTAACAATCCATAAATTTAACAAAAAGAAAAAACATTAAAATTAATTAAAACTTTACTACATTAAAACTAAAATATAATACCTAACATAATAATTACCTGGCCAACAACATAAAAACAACAATATGAACAAACAAATTTTAATTTAATTTTTAGTTTTAAATTTTTTTTTTTTTTATAAATTTATGATTTGTTTTAATGTGACTGATTACGTTTTAATTTGGAAAAAAAGAATTGTGATTTAAACATTCGCTGGAACATTTTGTTTAAATTTAATTTTTTTTTTTTTTTTTTTTTAGTAATGAGAATTAATTATTATGAGTGTTTTTTTGTGTAGCAAAGAGATTTTTTATAAAAAAAAAAAAAAAAGAAAAACCAAGTGATATACATAAGATACAATTTATTTAATTAAATATTTTTTGTTTATTTTTAATTAAATATTATTTTTTTAATTTTATAAATGCGTTTTAGTGTAATGTTTTAATTTAACAACACTATTATCTTTATACAATGTACTATAGATATAAATAATAAAAAAAAAAAAATTCAAAATATTAGCCGCATTTCTTGACGCATTAGTGATCCGGATCAGATCAAAGTTTACATTGAAAACAACAACAAAAATTTAATTTTTGTTGTTGTTTTCAATGTAAACTTTGATCTGATCCGGATCACTAATGCGTCAAGAAATGCGGCTATTATGTTTTTAAAAAAGTGTTTGGGATTATTTTCCCTGTCTGAGAAGACTAAACAGCAAGGTTATTTAATTGATTGGACGTACCCAGGTAACTATATTCTTAGCAGGTGTATAATTTAAATTTAATTGTTAGGGTTTCTTATTGTCAAAAAAATAATGTTTCTTTCTTTATAAATACGATGGATTATAAATTTCGGTTTATTTTTATTGTGTCTTGTCGCCTTCCTGCTCTCTTATAAATATGTGCGGCTCCCATTTAGGTAGTCAACGTTTCCTTTGATAAAACAAATGATAATTTTGGTTGTAATAAATAAATATAGTGTCAAAGAAATTTGTTTACCTTTTTATTGTTACATAAATTTAACAGTGAAAAAATTTCAAATAGATTAATATTATAGTCTGATGAATTTTAGAATGGTAATAATTTCACTCTGCTTGAATCGCTAAGTTTTTTTTGTGACAAGCTGGGCACTCAGGAATTAAACCTAATTCGAGTACGCTGAATCCAATGGTGCGTCATAATTTCATAATCGTAAGCAAACTTTTTCCGCTCAAATTTAGTAATTTTTTTCTATTTTATTGGTTATTTTTGTTTTTATTGTTTAATTGAGTATTTTCTCAAAAATGGGGACTAACTTTGAAATGGGACTAGCACCATTGGATTACGCTTACTCGAATTAGGTTTACCACCTGGGTACCCAGCTTGTCACTTTTTCCAACTAGCAGAGTGTTTTTATTTGTACTTATAGCATTTCTCCAGCTGTAACTATAGGGTTCCCAACTGAAGGGAAGGGCAATAATTTAAAAAAAACAATTGTATGGTTGAATATGTTGAGATACATTCAACACATAAAGTTATGATTGTTTAATATCTCTACTTTGTAGCTTTTTAATTATTGTCCTGCGTTGGGAACCCAACTATCTAGTCTAAGGAAGCTTAAATATAAAATGTTTGTAAAACTCTTCAGGTTTTGACTGAAACTAATGAAAAGAGTCACTAATACACGTTTTAAGTTCATTAAATGTTTTAAAAATGTTACCACTTAGAAGATTTTGAAAATTTCTAAACAAATAAAAATCCGATGGCATAATATCCGGAGAGTATGGCGAAAGAATTAAAATTTACCAACTGAACTTTTACAATTTGTCTAAATTCTTAGAGCTCTGCGTGTTCGTTTTCTTGGTATAAAAAGGTGATTTTTTTCTATTAATCAAATTTGGTCTCTTTCCGTGTAAGGCTTCCTTTAATTTGTCGAGTTAGTAACTATTAGAACAGCGTTTCCTAAACTATGTTCCGCGGAACACTGATGTTCCATGGATGATAAACAGGTGTTTCGTGAAAAATTCTAAATATACTAAAAAATTCGAAAGTAGATGCTAAAGTCTCCAAAGTAATTTTAGAACTTTTTCATAATTTACAGTTAAGCATTTTATAAATTTTCCAAAGTCCACTGAGGATAACTCTTGGATTAGGAACCCATTTGTAAAAACAGGTAAGCCAGAAGCTTTCAGTGCAACTGATTATCAAAACCTAATTGATTTAATTGCTAAGTCTTGCTTAAAACAAAAATGCATGTAACTTCCACTAAATGATTGTTTGTTAAATTTAACAGAAAAGTATTCCAACATGTCAAAACTAGCCACTCATGGTTTGCTTCCTTTTACAACAACATATTTATGCGAGACCGAACTTTCAAATTATGCTGCAACAAAATCGAAGTACAGAAACCGTCTGAATGCTAGACCAGAATTCAAATGAATAAGATTCGTATTTTATTTAAACAAAAACCGAGCGAATCTGATTCAATTCAAATAAGAATTTTATATTTACGAATTCGTATCGTATTCAGGAATAGCTCCCCAAATATAAAAATTATAGGGCTGAAAGGCCGAATATGTCGAAAGCCCGAATGTCGAAAGGCTAAATATCGAAAAGCCGAATGTCGAAAAGTCTATAGTGGCGAAAGGTCGTTTGTGTTGAAATTGATTTTAATTTTTCGGGTTGGCTACATTATCTAGAAAAAAATAATACAGAAACTGAAAATCCCGAAAAAAAATCCAGAAACAAAAAAATTTAGAAAAACAAAAATTCAGAAACGCAATTATCAAAGTGCGGACCAAATTAAAATTTAAATTTATAAAATGTCTATCGAATTTTACTTTTTCCGTAAAGCTCTTATAATATTTGTGATAATGGAAATTGCTTCGTCAACCTTTCAGACACAGATCAAAGGAATCGTATCGCTCATATCGCTTCTACTGATAGTTCTACGTCTACCACAAATGTTTCAAGTTATTTTGTGGTTGGCTTAATTCGTTGGGTTAGTATGGCATCGACGAATGTATTGGAGCGAATTGCGGATATAATGCTTCGTAAATGCTTCGTAAACCTTGCAGACACAGATCAAAGGAATTGTATCGCTCGTATCGCTTCTACTGATAGATGTACCATAAATGTTTCAAGTGATCGCACAAAGTCTAAATGACTATAAAATTGATTTTTTTCCATTTATTTGAAACAAAATATTTTTTTCTGGATTTCTTTTCCGGTAATTTTTAGATTAGTTTTTTCGGGATTTTTTTTTCTGGATGTTATGGCTAACTTTTCAACTATTCTGGATTTTAAAATTTCTGGATTTTTTTTTCAGGCAAATGTAGTGATCCCTAATTTTTCATCTTTTTATGAATGAAAATTTTCAAAATTTTTATTTTTATGAAAACCAAAATTTATATTTTTATTAAAATTTTTGTATAAAAATGTTTAATATTAAATCGCGTTAAATATTAAAATTTTCTTACGTTTTTTTTTTGTCATATAATATTAATTAATTATAATAAAAAAAGAAAAATAAATAAATTTATTTTCAGTTGGCTACCTTATCTGGAAAAAATTAATACAGAAACTGAAAATCCAGAAAAAAATTCAGAAAACTAAAATCCCGAGACACAATTATCAAAGTGCGGACCAAATTAAAATTAAAATTTATAAAATGTCTATCGAATTTGACTTTTTTCGTAAAGTTCTTAATATTTGCGATAATGGAAATTGCTTCGCCAACCTTGCAGATTCGTAAATGCTTCGTCAATCTTGCAGGCACAGATCAAAGGAATTGTACCGCTTCTACTGGTAGATGTACTACAAATGTAGTTTCGACCCATTCGGCTTTTCGACATTCGGCCATTCGACATTCGGCCTTCCGACATCCGGCCTTTCAACATCGAACGAAAAATTCAGCTTTCTAATATTGAACCTGATATTAGAAGAATTAGTAGCTCAAAGAGCCAAGAACATCAGAGTCATTAAGAACCTAATTTATTTTATTATTTTCATGTTTTTTTGTATCTACAATTATATTTCAAAAAAATATGATTTTTATTTTGTTTATAACTCTTACATGTATGTAGGTAATATACAATTTTAAAAATACAAGCTAATTTCCTATATAAAAACGAAAGTGTTCCTCCAGTAATTTTATTTATATAAAGTGTTCTTCGATCCGAAAAGTTTGGGAAACGCTGTATTAGAAGATGAAAGAAAACAAAACTTTTATTAGAAGGGAGAAAATATCAAGAATTTTGCAAGTACAGTTTTGATCTGATCGAATCTGTTCAGATCGAAACTGCACTTGCAAAATTCTAGATAATTTCTTCCTCCGTAAAAATAATAATTTGGCTAGTACCGATAAACTTAATATTTCAAAACTTTTTTACAATCCCATCTACATCATAACATCATGTTTCTCCTTTAGGTGGCTAATGTCGTTTTCGAATCACATTATCGTAGATAGTTCAGTTTCCACCACCCGTTACAATTCTGTTGAAAAATGGTTCACATTCATGACAACTTAGTAATGGTGAACAAGCACTATATCAATCTAACAAATTTTTTTTACTTAACTTGTGCGGTACCAAAACATCGAGCTTGCAAACAAACCATGTCGAGAAATTATAAAAGATTTTCGAATGTTGTTCGGCCAACTCCAAGGTTTGCTGCTAAATATCTTGTCTTTTGTAGTGAATTTTCCTTTGGCATTGCAATAGCTGACGGTTTACCAAAACAACAATCTCACAAATACTTATCTCGCAAATCCGCAAGTTGCTCTGGCCTGTGCATAAGAGCAAATTTTATGATCATATTCCTAAACATTTCCAAAGCCGCTGCTATAGGGAAAATGCATTTACTTTCAAAAGGAGCGTAAACGTAATAGCAAAAAGAGATTTGCCGAAGTAAATGATTTATTCTAGAATTGATCTAAACCTCAATAATTATTATTCAGTAATATTTTAAAATTTTAATTTATCTGTTAAAATTGTTCCCTTCCATTTTAAATCCACTCGTTTAAAAATAATATTAATAAAAAAATATAAAAGTTTCCTTACTTTGGGCATATAAAATAATAATAGATTTCTCTTTACCAACAAAAAAATTCCATCCTAATGTTATATACTTATTATATTCGCAACGCATTTTAAAATAATTTCCTTATAAAATTCACCAATCAGTGCGAGTTCGCGACAATATTCTGCGGAAAAATTTTCAGCAGGATTTCATATGATTTAAAAATATTTTATTCGGAAGGGGAAATTTGTTTACGAAATAGACTACTTTGATTGGTTGCTTGCTGAAAATTTTTCCTCAGAATATTGTCGCGAACTCGCACTCAACGATAACATTGGAGATATCAGAAGTTTTGTTTTTTTCCTTTAGTATAATGAAATGAGAAATCTAGTATGAATGTCTATGCTTTGAGTATGGGTTCTCATCTAAGTAGCTTTGCGATTATTCGCAATCTGTTTTAAATATTTTGACACTGATAGTATTACTGTCCGTGATAAAGCGATACACACGGAATACATACCGGTATATAAATTTGTCTCCGCAAAATATAGACAGATTTAAAATACGATTCGCAATCTAAAGTAGTCATGCCTACATCTATTCCATAGCGAATTTTTCATTATTACAAACAAAAAAAATGTTCCCTTATCTTGTTTAGGAAAATTTTCAATTCTGCGATAAACAACATATTAAATAGATGAAATATTTTTCCTATGTGATACTTTATTGACATTTAGAAATATCTAAAATTACAAAATTATTTGGTAAAAAATGTCACTACCACAGTGACATGAAACAAAAATGTCCCTTTGCGATTATTCATAATCTACATACTTTATGTGAGAACCAATATTTCGTTTATGCGAATTTTAATGTCAAATAATACATTAGAATTCGGATTCAAGTAAGATAACTAAGATCTGGGGGGCCTTACTATGAATTACGAAATGAAAGTTGTTTTATTGGCATTTGAAAATTTCGTAAAAGATTTTTGAAAGTTCAAATAATCCATAATTATTGAGGAAATAATTTGTAGTGATATACATATAACTACGGCCATTCGATTTCCCCAATATTATCGAACAAATTGGTGATACATTTCCACAAGAAAGAAACGCAAAGGTAAGATTACTTTAATAATTTTTTGTTAACAATTTTTTTTTTAATTCAGTCTACAACTTTATTCCAAGGCAAGGCAAAACTAATCCGAAGGGAAAATCATATCTACTCGAATATAATGGCAGTTATTCACTCAAATAATTAACGACACTGGCCTATCGGCCCGTCTCAGTAAACTTCATTTTCGTGAATAACAACTATTATGCTCACTGACTAATACATACTATTTTTATTAATTTGTCGTCGCTTATAAATATATTTGAAATAAATGCTTTTGGTGAATCCTCTTGATGTAAAATTAAAACTTTTCCACAGAGCAACATCGATTTATTTTGTATCCGGATAAAGAACTGCACTTTTGTACACCAAATGGGAATTTTTCAAACCAAAATTAAAACGATACTACGAAATAAACATAAATAATAATTCTTGCAAAAACTTATTTTGTTTATAAAAACAATAACAAATAAAGGTAATTTTCAACGTCAATAATATTTTAATATAAAACAATTGTTTTCATGTTTTTTTTACAGATCCCGAAGGCTATTTGTTAACTATACTAATAAATGTAATTATATTACCAACAACTCGCTTCAAGGATAAAACGATCAGCGATGCTCAGGAAAGTTTTATCATACGTTTTACATGGTTCAATGATTACCAAAACAAAGTTAATGAATTAGTGCAAAAGTATTTTTTAATCAGAACCTCAATTCAACCGTTTTTAATTGTTGAAGGTGTATTTGAAAGCCACATTAAAAGTTTTTACTAATATTTCGATAAAACATTATACAAATTCGATTCATCGAAACCTTGAGTATAGCTTTCATTTATAAATTATTGAACCCAACAACAACATAGCTTAAGTTTGTCTGGAATTCCTATTTGTAATCGTAAATTGTGTTTACTTTTTTTGTTATGTTAATATATTTGCTGTAAATTTCAGTCTAAACATTTATTTTGTTTGTAATCAAATATTAGAAGTAGCAATTAGTAATATGAATATAGTTTCAATTTCAATCATATCCAGTTTATTGGACTACACGAATCAAAAAAGGCTGAATTAAAAGTAGTGATCAAAAATGAATTAAAAATGGTTTTGTTTGTATGAAAAATTGGTAACAGACTTACCTAATTCAATTTAGAAAAATAAATTCTGAATTAACCCTATTCCAACCAAGGTGTGTCTTTTTGGCACATTTCATTTTTAAAACGGTACAATTTTCAAAATAACATTAACTTATTTATGTTTTGCATGTATTTTATTTTGAAGCATTTCCTTACATTAAAACATACTTGGTATTCTTTGCAAAAATTTGCTAATATTATTTGATTCAAATTTGAATTTACTAATGTAACAAAAATATGTTGGTTGGATTATGGTTAAAAATGGGTGATTTTCAAAAAATTTCTAAAATTGAAAAATATAATTATAAACGGTAATTTTTTTCCAAAAATGGTGTATTTTATTAGATTTTTTAACTTAATTTTTTATCATACTTTTAATTCATTTTTAAAATGGGACAATGAACATTCAAAAAAAATTTTGTGGCGATAAACATTAGCAACAAAAATTATAAATTGGAAACACAAATAATATTTTGGGACAAAAATATGAGAATACAAAAAATTATTTTTGAATGACATATTATACATTCTGACGACAAACATTTGGCATCAAAATTAATAAATTGGCAACAAATATAATATTTTGGAACAGAAAAAAATAATTTTTAGCAATAAAAAAATAAAAAATCGAGAGACAAACCATCAAATTTAATCGATACAAATTTTTAATATTTGACCTGCAAGGTTGATGAAGCAATTTTAAAAATAAATCTCCATTTTCCAGAATAATTTAAAACTAATTTCAATATTTTATTTTATTCATTTATAATTTTTTTGCCAGTTTATTATTTTTGTCGCTCAAAATGTTTATTTTGATGCCCAAAAATAATTTTTTGTGTTCCCTTCAAATAGTTCCAAAAAATTTTAAATGTGGCCAATTTATTATTTTTGATTCGAAAAAGTATGTTTTATGATGCCAAGAAATTTTTGTTTTTTTATTAATTTTTTGTAATTCAACTATTAATTGTTTGCGTGCCACTTTATTGTAAGCCTTTTAAAATCATTTAAGAAAGGTACATTTTTAATTCATAAAATCGACTTTTTTAATTCAGCCATTTTTAATTCGTTTATTGTAAGTATAGGTACTACATAATATAAAACAGACATAATTTATTTTTTTCGCTTACCTTGCTTAGCTAAAGTAGCAGATGCTATTTACTGAAATTAGTTAGTTATTTAAGGAAAATAATAACTGCAATAGTTGTACTTAAAAGGTTGGAAGGCGGACTATCCACAGATTTTGTATACAACGGATATCTCCATGATTTTGTTCTCGCAGAATAGCGTGGCTTATTTCTGATATTAAATTTAAAAGAGATAACCGATAACTATGTACAAAACTGTAATACAAATTCAGATAACACTATATGATAGTGTTACGAATTACGATACTGACTAGTTTTCAAGTGCCAAAATTGCTGTAAAAACAAAAAAGAGGAACAAAGTATAGTGTAGATAATACTAAACGTACTTATTTTGACGTTTTGGAAAACAAAAATATGAACTTGTATGTATTTATGTGTTGCCAAATTTATAATTTTTGGAGCATGAAAAAAATATTTTTTCCAGTTAAAAATGCTATAAGCAAAATGTTAAAATATATTTTCTTCCACTTAAAAAAATGTACATAAATGATATGTGAAAATGACAAAATGATAAAAGAAATTAAAATTGAATTTTTTTTGATAGAATTACTCAATTTATCATGAATAATTAATTATTTAAATTTTTTGCACTACCTATATTATAAACACTCACTTTTATAAATATTTTGCATACACATTATTTGGCCTATTCTCTTTTTAATCACTTGAAAAACTAGCCAGTGTCATAACACCATCACTTTAAATGGATTCGAACAAAAAAGCTTACCCTGGCTGATTTTTAATATTCAATTAAAACAATAATCAGGACAATGAATAAAATATCGCACTTGTAGGTGTCCTCACCTTAACCTCTCATGTCGAAAAGAAAAGAATGTATCAGCAAGAAAAAAATATCAAATTAAATTTCCCCTAATTCTTTAGACTTATTTGAGTCCCTCCCCACACAATTGTATTACCAATATGTACTATAGAAATCATTATATCTAAACCAATAAAACCTTAAATGATAATCATAAACCGTTCTTATTTTTTGTTGTACATTTAACTCGTCTCTGAAACCGATAGATATTTCATACTTATATTGACTTATTCGATCTAATCTTAAATAAGTAACTAAAATCGTTCGAATTGATTTCACTTACATATTTTGACAGCAATCCGAAAGTCAGCAAAAAAATCGATATTCTCAGTTCACAAAACATACAGAATACAGAATATTTTCGACTAACACCGCGTCCCAAATGAAATACTTTTTACTGTTGCCTTTTTATTTATTTATTCAAGAGAAAAGTCTACAAATTTGGCTTGAATTTATAACAATACGAGTACAATGTGAACAGGGTAAAATAAAAATTAAATTAAAATTAAGAAAGAATTAAAAACGACATAAAAATATTTGTATGGATATCGCCGATGTTTTCAACTGTTTTAAAGATTTTGAAATCATCTGCAACCATTAATATCTTAGAATGTTATATTACTTCAGTAACGTCGTTGATAAAAATTATAAAGATCCAAGGACCAACCAAAGGTTAAGAATAAACCAAAAGTTCTCAATGGGGTTCATGTTCGGGGAATTTTCCGGCGACGGCAAAACCTGAAATATGTCAAACATGAAAGTGGTGTGTTGCCATCTACGCAGAGGCGTACCTAGGGTAAATGGCGCCTATGGCAAACAATGATCTTGCGTCCCTCTTCGACGATAGGTTGCTTACGTTTTATTTTCTAAAAAACTACTTTAAAATTGGGTAAAAACGCACACAAATTAAATCTACTAACACTCTATTACAAATTTATTTTTCTTGCTTTAGATGACGCAGATTTTTTAATTATATTATCAAAGTCACTTTTTCGGTCATTTCTCGTTCTATGCTCAGTAAATCAAGATCACTTAATCGACCTTGGCCCATCGAGGCTCTCAAATATGAAAGTATCAATTTTATTTTATTAAATGATCTTTCGCAACTGGCAAAAATCCAGTCAGCAATATTTGCAATGTTATACGCATATTGGGAAAAACGTTTTCATCTCCATATACTGAACTTTAAAATTAAGTAATTGTTCAGGGCTTGATATTTTTTCGGTACGGCTTGTTAGCAGCGTTCTAAAATCCTAAATTTCTTCATATAATTCTTACCCATCCACATCACAACTGTAGGCTTCTCCAAATTTTTCACAACGCTCTTTCAAGTAGCTTGTTTCGGCTTTAAAACACAACCCTTCCATATCAAAAAGAAATCCAAATTGTTCATTAATTTCTTGTAAACGAACGCTTCTACTTTTTAATTCATTGAATAGATGATCGACAGTCGCTTTCATAACTCTTTCCAATTCCTCTTTAGCTGATAAACCAGCATCTCTCTCTCGATGTTTCGCCATCCATTCTTTTGTTTCTTCTTTGATGTCTTTCAAATTCAATGTCCCATTCATTGCAAATTCGAATTCCTGCTTTCAGTGAGTCACTAACTAACACTTCTCTTTCATCATGAAAATAATTTTGGGGAGCTTTTAAATTTCAAGCTGCATCATGAAAGTTCATTTTAGGATCCTGCAACCTCTTTTGAACGCGGTCAATACGAATTAAGATCTTGTTCCAAAACCCTAGCAACGCTAGAAAGTTATATGTTAATATTCGATTATAGAGTAGCTTTGCGTCGCTTCGTCGTTCTGGAGAACTTCCACTATTTCCTCGAGGTTTTTGTTAACAGGTTTTACTGAATCCGTTTTTGCACTCCACCTGATACCGGAGTCAGACTTTAAAGACATAGGTACAACAGCTTTGAGCTTATCCCAGTATTGAACGAGAGATGAAAACATAAAGTGCATCGATAGTTCCGAAAAACGTTACCATCATTACTTGTTTGGCTGCATGGATGCCTACCAAATTGGCTCTCTCTCGATGTTTCGCCATCCATTCTTTTGTTTCTTCTTTGATGTCTTTCAAATTCAATGTCCCATTCATTGCAAATTCGAATTCCTGCTTTCAGTGAGTCACTAACTAACACTTCTCTTTCATCATGAAAATAATTTTGGGGAGCTTTTAAATTTCAAGCTGCATCATGAAAGTTCATTTTAGGATCCTGCAACCTCTTTTGAACGCGGTCAATACGAATTAAGATCTTGTTCCAAAACCCTAGCAACGCTAGAAAGTTATATGTTAATATTCGATTATAGAGTAGCTTTGCGTCGCTTCGTCGTTCTGGAGAACTTCCACTATTTCCTCGAGGTTTTTGTTAACAGGTTTTACTGAATCCGTTTTTGCACTCCACCTGATACCGGAGTCAGACTTTAAAGACATAGGTACAACAGCTTTGAGCTTATCCCAGTATTGAACGAGAGATGAAAACATAAAGTGCATCGATAGTTCCGAAAAACGTTACCATCATTACTTGTTTGGCTGCATGGATGCCTACCAAATTGGGTGAATGATTACCATAATTCACAAATATTGCCATGTTGTTTGCCATGCCAACCCTAGTTACGCCTCTGCATCTACGACATGAAACACAATTGTATTTTTTTCAGTCATAGGTGGTGTTTTAAGAACCGATAAATCAAAAAAAATTAAATATAATTGAAACATTCATACCAATATGGCCAGGTACTGTATTATCGACCCAAACATGCACCCCTGTGGAATACCAGATTTAATTGGGAGAACATTTGTATACGCGTCTTAATGCTTTATTATAAAATATCTGTCCAGTTGATATGATGTTATTATTCTATAGAATATTACTGATGATCATTCTCCTCTTTTACTTGTTTATCAGAACTGAGAAAGAAGTTGTGATTACTCCTTTTTAGTTAGCCTAAAGGAATTAGCTTGTACAAAAAACGAAATATACTGTATTACATGACCGAACATCGGTTGAGCTTATCGATCATTCGGTTGAGTTAATCGATTATTGGTTTAGGATTATTATAAATTATAGTTGTCGTGACCACTGATCGATTATAATAATAGACTTGGTTATTAAAGCAACTTTCTTTGTCCGGTTAGTGCAATCCTATTTTATAATTAGAAGTGGTTATTTTTTGGCATCGAAATAAACATTTTGGGCGACAAAAATAATTAACTGGCAACAAAGTTATAAATAAATAAATTAAAAATTAAAAAAATTAAATTAGTTTTAAAATATTCTGGAAAATGGAGATCCCTAATTTAACTTAGAATTGTAGAGGCTAACGGCTTCGGTAACTCTCACGGGGCCTTAGATTTAAACTTCGAGGGACGTAGGAGCCAGGATAGGCAAACATGTCGCACTGCGTGCCGCACGTAGGAGCGGATTATATAGAATCTATTAATGACACTGCAATATTTTATATCGATCCCCCATCAATCAAATATTAAATAATTTGTATCGATTAAATTTAATTTTTTGTCTCGATTTTTTTTTTTTTTTTTTACTCTAAAAATTATTTTTTTCTGTTCCAAAATATTATATTTGTTGCCAATTTATTAATTTTGATGTCAATGTTTGTCGCCACAGTATTTAATAATGTCCTTCAAAAATATTTGTTTGTTTTTTCATATGTGGTGCCAAAATATTATTTGTGATGCCAATTTATTATTTTTGATGCTAATGTTTGTCGCCAAAAAATTTTTCTTGTATGCCCGTTTAAATTATCCCTTTTCGATTTAGCAAATCAGAAAAATACAGATGCCAATCGCTCATAAATCATAATATATGAAGTAGAATGAGGAAAAGTAGAAATATCATTACCCCTGTGCCCTGTCCCTCGAATACAATTCTCGCTTAATACCTTAAGTATCAAGCAGAGCGTACTGACTTAGCGAATTATATTCACTAAAATCAAAAAAATCAAAGGAGAAACCTCATGTGTGTGCGTATTTATGCCAACACGAATGATTAAGAAGGTAAAAAATTGACATTAACAATAAAGCGTAATGTTGAATCGTTTATTATCATTGCGGTAGAGTTTGCCATACACGTAATTCGTTTGGACTAATCGAAAAGGTAGTTGTCCAAATACCAATTCGGTCATCGCAACTGCGTTAAAGAAAGATCGAGATAGATGTTTAATATAAAAACTATGAAGAGATCATATCGTTGAGAATAATTCTCTCTATCCTAAATTTTATCAAATATTACAGAATTATTGTTTGTAGTTGTTTGGATAAAACTAACATTATAAGATTTTTTGATAAACAAAATATTAATAAATGTAAATAAATAAATATAGAATTTTTACTTTTAATTATGAGTAATTAGCGTACATTATAAAACAATTTATATTATTCATGTGGTGTTCATGTTTGCGAAATAACCACAAATCATTTTGTAATTTTTTCAAATAGTAAATCTACCCTCTCCTCATATAACACCCTCTTCATTTTGTATTAGGAATATGCCAACAACATATTACACATTTTAGGCAGTTAATCTGCAATCACAACAACCGAGTAAGAGTTAATGAAGCTAATACGCTTGTAATATTTAGTTGTAGAAACGGAATTCCAAAATAAATAATTCCACTTTGATATTTTGGTGCAACGACAGAATGACATGATTACATTGAACTACAATATTGTTCTCGCAACAGCATTAGTCAGTTAGTTTTGTTCGCATTTGACACAAAAGCCTCGTTTAATTGGTGTAACAAAATTACGTTTGTGGCAATTGAAACGAGGTTAATACTTTAAAAATTATTAGGCTCATTCGGTTCTGACAACGAATATCTACGAAATTAGCATCAACGGAGTTGAAAATTTGGAAACGAAGTTGTTGCAACTATATGTGCATTAGTGGCTACCGTAGTTTGTTTGTACCAATCTCATGTCAATTGGTGCTATCGAAATTATGTTTTAGCAACTATAATTCGTTCATCGCAATGTAAAGTATTTTCTCGCGACCTCATGCCAACGAATCATTTCTCTCAGTGTAGTTGCTTGTAGATGCTCTTACTTATACTTTTCTCTTCATGGTATTTAATTATATTTTTGATTATAACTGCAGTGCCAAAATTACTACAACTCTCACAAATATTGATGGCGCCATTATTTGTTTGAGTTGTGGCGGTTCTCCGACTTCCTCGGGTAAACTATGAAATCGAGTATAGAAAGGCACTGCAGGTTGCGCTTACCAGTAATCATTTATCTTCATTTGTTTGCATTTGGTGTTAGGTGTTATTGGACCTTTGCCTCTACCACTTTTGTTGGCCGTTGTCCGTCCTTCATTATCTTCAGATGTAGATATAAACGGCGTGAACACAGATGGATTGCTCAACTCTTTAGGTTGTCCTGATTGTGGAAGTAGTTGCGGAGTTAAGGGAATTATACCTAGGAGAATAATTTAATTGTTGAGATGACATGTTTTCTGATTAATTTTGATTCATTTCTGTCATTTGAAGTGAACTACCTGGTAGAGTTAATGGAGTTGTTGATGCTCGCTATCGCTCAGGCTGCAAATTTCACTTTCGTATTGCAATGACTCATTTTCACACGAGTTATATAATATACTATTTCGATGAAGTTCTGGAATATGGCTGAAAGCAAACTAACTTCGAGACATTTTCGACGTGAAACTAATTGATTTTAATTATGAATCAATTCCGCGACAGCAAATTTTTTTTAAAACTGAATTAAATCCGCAATGAAAAACAATGAAATTATTTTTATGTTGTTTCACAATAATATGTTAAATTGATTTCAATTTATTGTTTAAGTACAAGTTTTTTAGTAATCTTTCAAGAAGGTGTAAAGTTTGTGAAATATTTAAAATTCATTCCAAGACGTTAAGTCGGTAAATTAAAATTTCCAATCTTTGTAATAAAATTAGTTTTTATAGTTATTTTTCATGAAGGTATAAAGTATGTGTAACATATCAATTTCAAGACGTTAAATTCGTTTCAATCTTTGGTAAACCAATAAGTTGTTCAGTACTTTTTCATGAAGGTATACATTATATGACGACACGTAAATCCAGTTAAATTTTTTGTAATGCAACAAACTTTTTCGTGAAAGTTTAAATAAGTGTAGCATTTAATTTCATTTCAATTCATTAAGTTTATTTCAATCCTTTGTGATTCAATAAGTTTGTACTTCTTTTTCGTGAAGGTATGTATAATATATGTATGTGTGACATTTCACGTCAAGTTCATTCATTGCAAGACATTACACCCATTTCACTTTCGATAATAATATTTGTATTTCATTTTTTAAATTTTGTGACGGATAAATTTGTATTTTTCGGCGAAGTGAAATTTATTTGGAAAATGAATTTAATTCATTGATAAATTTGAATTTATTCCGCGCTAATTTAATTGATTTTCAATATGAATATTTAAATTTTAAAAACTGAATTAAATCTGCGCGAAATTATTTCATATAAAAAACATTAGATGTCGCGAATTTAATTCGTATTGAAAATGGAATTAATTTCGCCAGACAAAAATTTTCGGTGGAATAATTCCTGCGGAGTTAATTTTTACCTCTAGAATTTGGCTGTTTCTTAACAAACAAACTCATGTGATGAGTTTGGAGAAAATTAGTTATTCTGTGGTTACCTCTTATTTAAGTGATAACCCGTGAATTTAAGTTTTAAAAAATGAAGAGCTGAACAATGTTGGGTATTTCAGCTAGTAGTATAACAATGTCTTCGACAACCCGCTATATAATGTTGTTCGTGTGATCCATAATCGAATTTCGTCAATTGATCAAGAATATGCTACATTAAATATAAAATAATTATGTATAAAAACTTTGTACTTTTTATTGTTGACAAAATAAACACTTACAGGTTGAGAAAGTTACAACACTTAAAGTTTAAACGCTAGAACCTACATCGAAAATGTATCAATACAGAAACATTGATAGAAAAATAGGCATTTGAGATTGTTTACCAATTCAAGAAAACAAAAACAAACGGATCCCAAGTATTTTGATTTTGTAATAAAAAAAAAAATTGGGAAAATCTTCAAATATTTGCACAGTTGCATCAATTTTTGAACAAAATATAATATAAATTCTTTGCTCGATAACTTTATCCAGTTTAAAAAATCGCCGATAAAAACTAACCTAACAAGCTAAACTAACCTAACATACCAAAACAAATGGTGGTATATATCGATAGGTAAAGCGCGAATTTTAAAAACAAAATCATCTTTTTGATCGTAGTACATCAGTGCCTGACTAAAATGGTTGAAGTAAATAAAAGAAGTAAATGCTTTTACTTGAATTTTTCAAAATTTTTACTTAAGAAATAATCAATTTCTTCAAGTATTGAATTTTTGGATAGGAACGCGTTTTAAAGTAAATATACTGCTTATTTTAAAAGTAATAAACTCGATTTAATTCCTATACTGGTAAATAATTTTTTGAAAAACCTAAGTTACTTTTTGTTATTCACTTCACCCATTATAAAAGTTGTATTTGTGTAGCTATTTTCACAATAATATCCCTATTATGGTTCTCACCTCACTGAACGACTCACTTCACCTCTTGAGTCGTGTAACTCTTATTTTCGTATTACGGGTCTCGCTTTTATTTTATTATTTGAATGAGTAGTATGCGTAGTGCCGTGTGTTATTTCATGTATTTTGGTGTTGTCAAATTGGTATAATTGATTTTTCACACAACAAGTTGTATCAACAGTATTTATCAACAAGAGTATTTTCAAGTGTTTACAAAATATAAATATTAACAATTAATGTTGGGTGTTTTTAGATAATACACAATATCAAAAAATCCATGGTGGTTTTCGGCTTGAAATATCAAAATTCAAATATTTGGCGAATCGGGTAAATTTGAATTGTTTTTAAGGAAAATATAAATTTAACTTGGTTAAAAATAGAGAATTAACCAAAAAGTAATTAAAAAGAAATTAACTAATTATAAAGAAATTACTTTTCATTAAAATTGTTAAATGTAAAAAATGGGT
The DNA here is from genome assembly GCA_963556165.1 of Tipula helvola. Lineage (NCBI taxonomy): Eukaryota > Metazoa > Arthropoda > Insecta > Diptera > Tipulidae > Tipula > Tipula helvola. Next base: position 67,690,591 of record OY744481.1, on the reverse strand, counting down.
TATTTATTTAATTAACATAAGTTCTAAATATACGCCTATAAACATCTTTTATATTACAAACTACTTTATAACCATATAGAACAAAATTTCCCAGCTTATACGAAGGAAGGATTTGATCAACTTACTATCATTGTTCGAATATACGGAAAATTTAGCGATGTGAGGTTCATTAAATACCGCCTTGCAGAAATGACTAAGCATACGAAAAAGTGTTATGTTGATGTTCCAAAATGTGCTCGTAAGCAGTACAAATTGTGAGCAGTTGGAGGAAATGGAGTACATTTAGAGACTATATTTAGAAATTTAGAGATTTATATTTAGTTTTTGTCTCCGTGCACAATTTTTATAATTCAGTTATTTAAATTTTTTTTTTTATTATAAGCAAGCCCTCGATTTTCCATATAAATATTTATTATTTTGATATTCTTGCCGTAAAATAACAACAGAGAGATCTACAAGTTGTATTTCATATCGCGTATTAGTTGTATAGATATGTACGTACGTAAAATTAATTCAATCATATCACTTTACCATAAAATATTATTTTTACTTTTAGAGAATCATAATACACAAAATTTTAATGCGGCTAAAATATGAGAACCATAATAGGGCCTAAACTAAAAAAGTATTTCCAAATATTATTCAATACCACACTGACTTTGATTTTAGGAACTGACAAGCAATACTATTACTAACTGACAAGAAATACTACAATTTAGCCATGTTCTCTCGATTTTGTCGTAATAGCAAAAAAAAAATCGGTTTGGCAGATTACCTAAGATGTTAGGTATTACAATTATTTTGCTCAATTGCAAAAATTCGTAATTTTTTTTCACTTCATTGGGTTCACTATATTTACACTAAATTTAAGTAGTTTCAATCATGGGAAAGTAATCACTACATAAACCAAATATATTTCTTCTCAAACTTTCCACAAATAGAAACATTTTGAAAGCCTAAAACAGAGATGAACCAGGAGAATCGAAATTCTAATCGAACTAAAGCCAACAAATATGGGCACATAAACAGACCAAGCCAGCTTTCGGAAATAAGATCTTCCCCGAATCTCAAATTCAGTTGGTTCAGTAACTAAAATGAAGCATAACCCGGGGGAAAATGCCAGACCCCACCTTAATGGGGTTTAAAAGGGGAATGAAGTTCCACATCATAAACGCCTAGAATATAAAGAACATTGAACAAAGCATGAGAAGAAACCCTTTTTGTGGCAAAAAGTTATTTGGATAATGACTACAGCAGAACCTCGCATAGTCCGATTTCAATTTTTAAAAAAGAAATGTTAACCGATTAACGATTCTCGTATAATCTTAACTACTGGATTGGTAAAAATTCTCACCGATCTAGCATTAATGATTATACGAGAATCCACAATCGGTTAAAATTTCTTTTTTAAAAATTGAAACCGGACTATGCGAGATACTGCATAGGTTTACCTATAGATTGTCCTGATGGTTACAATCAACATGTTTTTTATTTACCGGAGGGCAAAAACCATCTTTCAAATTAGTCGAGAATGTTTAAATTCTTATTTGTTTATCTAGTAAATTGGCCATCATCCATGCGCCTGAATATGATTAAAGATAATTGTGCTTGATCGTCTAGGGAAGTTTATAAAAATGAAAAGCAATTTGAGAGCAAAAAGTCATGGAGCTATTAAAGCCAGAGGTGGCACTTACTAATAAAAACGATAAAAGTTTTCAAAAAAGTATTATCAAAAATTGATTCTTCAATCGTCAATAATGGCTAATTTCTTCCAAAACTGGGTAACCCGAACGAGCACACAAGATTGTGCGCAAATAATTTCATTTTCAATGTCCGGGTTTTAAAGTGAAATAAAAAGCAAATGGAGTGAAATTTCTACAATACTTTTAGTGAAAGCACAATCGATGCCATTAATAATAGAAAATAATATAGTTCAGATGGCTGCCAACGCTTTGCTGAAAGCACGCATTCGTTTGATCCAATTTTCAATGACGTTTTTACAGCTCTTTCCAACTAACGTCATCATTTGTGTGGCATATAGTGCAGCCTTTTTAAAGAAATGTATCTTGCAGGTCCTCATTTACGGGTAATTCTCGTCCTTCATCGTTCTAGAAGAAGTAGGTTCCGATAGCACCACCATTACCAATCTGCACCAACCAGTATTTTTTTCGGGTACAATGAACTTTTGCGGATTGTTTTCACCCCATATATGGCAATTTTGATTGTTTAAGTAGACGCCCATACAAAAATGGGCCTCGTCACTGAAAATGATTTAGGGGGATAGAGGGATTTAGCCACTTCTAATGAAGTTTCATAATCATTTTTTTATAAAAGGATAATGGTGATTAATTCATTGAACCTACATTAACTAGCCGTGATTTTTTCGTTATAAATTGTCGTTATACCATCCATAGGCATAGCTCATGCACGCATTAATCATTCTATGTACAATTAAATAATACACGCAGTAAGCCATGTTTAAATAATAAACGCGCCCATTTAGCATATCCTTATCTTTCTATAGCTTAACTCTGTATAAACTAAACACGTAACAAAAATTGAGAAATTGAAAAAAATAAATCACTTATCAATGATACATCAATGACGACTAATTACGCGGTTAGTTTTGATTCTTTCCACAGTCACGTAACGGTTTATAACGAATAAATATATATCTATGTATTGTTTTCATTTCTACAATATATTCTACAATATTTCTACAAGTTAATTTACAAATAAACGCTACAATTAAATTGAAAACATTGTAGCGAAAATTTATCGACAGGAATCGGTTACTAAGAATTTGGTAAATGTCAAGTAATGTACATACCAGCACGTACTCAGAAAATTTTAGGCGTACTACGACAACAATATTGACGGATTATTTTCCATGATTTATATTGTCACAATATATTAATGATTAACAAAATTTCTACATTCATTTGATTATTACTTAGTTATCACTCAGTATAAACACTAAACAATTATAAATACATAAAATAGAAAAAGTATTCTTTGTCCTAAAAGTACTATATCATTCTAGGATAATGATGTGTGCGAGACGTTTGAAATGTTCAAACGTTTGAACATATATAAATCGATAAAGGAAATAATGTATTCCGTACAAGCGGTTAACCATTGCCAAACGGTTTTCTTATAGCGAAAATACGCAAATAGCCTAATGATATTCAAACATTGGAGTTTAATGTATTTATGTATTTATTATTTTCATGTAGTATAATAATTTAAACATTTACTGTGGTATTTTACTTGCTTGAAATAAACATTTTAATCTTGTTGAAGCATACCCAAACCGACAAGAATACTTTACACAAGGAGTAAACACTGAAAAATACTCGTCTATTTCTATTTTGGTTGTATAATAACAAATACACAACAATAATATTATGTATTCTTAAAATAATTAATTGATTGTTATAGAATATGTTATTGTATTATGTAAGATTGATTTTGGAATCAATGGAATATTTTTACTGATGGGGAGGGGTTATAACTTTGGTGTTATGTATAATATGATACAGCAATACACTGGTTTACAATTTTTTTGTGAAAAATTATTTCTTAATGTGTGACACAAGTTTCTGAACTGATTTCAAACGCCGATTTCAGATATTACTTCAATTTATTAAGTTTCAGATAAATTTACCATTTTCACATAACGCTTATTTATGGCCGCTTACCGTTCGCTGAAGAATAAATAGAATAGTGCCATCATGTCTGAATTAAATGAAGTATGTACGGTAAAAAAAATGGTATCCAATAAATATTACAATTTTATATATTATTTTATTATTATACTAAGGCTGCAGACCAATAGTCGGGCAAATTGTTATTTTACCTACCTTTTAACCTGCTACAGGGTAAATTCAAATACTGTACTAAAAAATTAGGTAAAATATGAGGAAAAAAGGAAATAACGTTGAAAAATATCCGCGCTTCCATTATATAAATATATATATATATATATATATATATATATATATATATATATATATATATATATATATATATATATATATATATATATATATATATATATATATATATTATTGGTACTCATAGGTAATAAAATTATTTTTATTTTAATTTTACGAATGAAAGCAATAAAAAATATTTGACGTTTCTTTTTGCACCTAATAGCCAGCTATTTCAACCCTCTAATCCATAATTTGTACTCATCAAACCATTTTTACTTCTAGAGAATTGGCGTGATTGAGGTAAATTTGTACAAAAATTGTAATTTACTGTGCTAAATGATTTACCCGACTATTGGTCCGCAGCCTAAATAAATAATACATATATTATTTATATGTAATTGCAACCGAAATTTTGGAACAGAGAATGAACACAATATCCACCACTCGCCTGCTGTTTCAATCTCCTGAACGTACCTCTAAAAACCCAGTAGAGAAACAATTGCAATGTTAACTCATTAAAACCACTTTACCTAATCCCACTTAAACTAAATGAAATGCTTATTGAATGATTAAATAGGGTGTACAATGTACATCCAATCCTAAGCAAGTAATACCGTATTAGAAGCCCAGGTCACATCGTACACCCCATTTGCACATAACAAAACAAAAACGAAGGATAGAAAGGTTTATTAGTATTAAAGAATCGACCTGATCTCAAATACCTAAGTAGTTAAACATAAATCCAAACTCAAAAAATTGAGGTGTGGCCAACACACGATTTTCTTTTACGAACAGCGAATTATGAGAAATGTATTATGCAAATTTTTTGCAAATTTAAGATTTTTTTTATTTTTTTCATGTTTTCTGTAAATTGTATATTTTTGAGATATTTGCAACATAAATTTTCTGGTTCACGGAAGCTGGGAGCTTGGACTTCAAAATTTATGCAAAAAGTTTAAACATGAACTTGCAGTATGATTCATTAAACATCTAGGCTACAAACTGACAGACATATAGACCAACAGACACTACTTCGAAACCCAATTTTTCGGACTCAAGGACCCCAAAAATCTCAAGGTAGAAAATTAAGATGACAATTTCTTTAACATATTTTGTTTTATTTTTTTATTTTAATTTTTTTTTTTGGGGGTGATCATTTTATAGATATATACAATAATTTTTGTGTAAACCTTATACATTTTGAAATGAGTATTTGAAAAATAAATGTTGTCGTCCAAGAGAGTGGTTACTTCCGGTTGACCGATTTTCACTAAAATTCACTGGGATATTATGAAAAAAAAAAATTACAAATTTATTTTTTTGTAATTGATTTTTTTTTTTTGATTTTTTTTTTATTGTTTGGAAACATTTTGTATCTATTAGTTTTTCTGTAAACCTTATACTTTTTGAGACATTTGCAAACAAATTTTCTGGCCCATGGAAACGACCATTTCCAGTTGGCCGATTCGAAATAAAATTCACTGGGACACTATTTCGAAATACACAGACACTATTTCGAAATACACTTTTTCGGACTCAGGGAACCTCAAAACAGATAAATCTTTAAAAATCTCAAAGTACAAAATTTTTAGAATTACCATACTTTATTTTACTTACGTAAAAGAAAGTAAAAATATTTAATTTAAATTAAAAAGTATATCTCTGAAACCAATTTCATAATTAATAGTCATACAGCAAAAGAATTGAATATCAGCAGTTTCATACTCCCTTAGATAGGAACTTGAAGAAAACATTTTTGAATTTTGGTGATTAATATAAACTACTTAACTAAGCTTTAATCTACATAGATAAAATAAAATAATTAAAATACAAAGATGTATTAAATATCTAAAACCCAACCAAAAATTCTAGAATAATTTTGATTAATTGATTGATTGATTTGGATGAACGACCAAGCTTAAGCAAGTAATTCCGCTAAGATAATGGGATAAAATCATAATGTACTACTGCCGGCTTATATCACTTTAAATAAGAATTTTTAAAATAATAAACAAATATATTTTAAAAAATTTTAATAGCACAATTTATATTTAAAAACACTTTAAAATTTGTATTTACAATTATATATAAATAAATAGAGCTCGACATACTAAAAAATGATTTAGCTCAGTTTTTTTTTGCTCGAGATAACTTTTTTTAGTCTGAAAGAACTCGACATTATTGCTTCATGAAACATGATCTGTATAGGAATTCCGTGCAGTTTAGTGAAATTAACTAAACTAGAGTTTTTGCCAGTTGTTTCATCCCTTCAACGATTATTTTAAATAATTTCAATGAATTTGCAAATTAAAATATTCAATTGGGTTGTAGAGGGTTTCGAAAAGTTCACTATAATTTTCATTTTAGTATAGTTCATACTAAATTTGTACGGAATCTCTATACTGATCCGGATCAGATCAAACTACAAGAAATGCGGCTAATGTTACAAAATAATTGTATTGCAGGAAAAATACGTCTATCGCATATTTTTGGAAGCCATGTTTTAATTTTAGAAGTATAGTAAAATATTGGGATGAGTCATGTATTTTGTTAGGTACAATCCCTCTATTTCCCTGTACCCAGGGCCGCCTTAACCATTGTGCTAACTGTGCTAAGCACAGGGGCGCTAGCTAAAAGGGGCGCCTTTCGTTTCCAAAACAGAATGTAAAAAAATTCTTAACAAACAAATTTCGAAAACATTTTTGTTTTTAATTTTTTTAGTTTAAGTTATAGTTGGGCATGTATTTCTATTGCAATGGCGCCCTTTTCACGTTTAATATGATATATTTTCAACGTTTTAATATCACTGCTTATGAAAAATCAACTATCAGTTATTTGACCATCCCTAGGTCGAATATCGACGATTTAATTGTTTTTCGAACCCTGCGAATTGTCAAATTCGAATAGAACTTAACCTAAAAAACAGTCGTAATTGAAGGAGTGGATCAGTTTTGAATAACTTTCTTATTTATTTAAAAGATATGTAAACATTTTTTTTAGGGCGCCTTATAAATTTAGCACAGGGGCGCATAATTTCATAAGACGGCCCTGCCTGTACCTGGACAAATATCTGTTGAACGCCTTCAAAAAACAGATATAATAAATTACAAGTATAATAACTGGTATAATGTAATTAAAAAGCAGATATAAATTAGTGTCAAAATTAATATTCCAAGTAAGTAGTTTAATTTTTTAAAATGTGTTTGATTTAAACAAATCAAAAAAATGAAAATCTAACTTTATTTTAATAAGTGCTAGTGTTAAAAAATGGTATAACCTAACCCAATTCCTGAGTTCAACTGAAACACAATCAATTACAAATTACCAAAATGTTATTAATCTCAAAAAGAACCAAACGCAAATTATTTTCTTATTCTCAATTGATTGATTGATTGATTGTATACGACCAAGCCTAAGGCAAGTTTCCCGGATACGCCGGGTCCACCGTACACCCTTTTACGAATAACAAGATCGAGGGAAAGGAAAGGTATGTTAGGTATGTTAGTAATAGAGAATCAACTCGGTTCCACACCATGGCGGTTGATAGTTAGTAAATAAGACAACACAAGACAACACAATTTCTAAACTACGTTAACTGCTTGTCGCCTGAAGCGTTGAGTTGAGTTCGGCTATAACTGTTTTTGTTACTGAAAATTAGGGTTAAATTTAATCCCCTAAGATTAATTAATTCTGGAATAATATTAGATGTGTGTGTATGTATGTATGTGTGCGTGTGTGTATATGTGTGTGTATGTATGTATGTATGTGTACGTGTGTATGTATGTATGTGTACTTCCAGCGGCGGCGGGAGGTGTGAGATTTCGTTCCATCATCATATGTTCCCAAGCGGTCACCCAAATTTGTACTAACCTAAGGAAATGTTGCTTGACATCGTTGTTGAAGTTGTTGCGTCTCTTCTCTATTGTCTACTCGCCCCCCCCCCCCCCCCCCGCCCCAAATTATTTTCTTATTCTCAAAGAGAGAAATTCAAATTACAGTCAAACCTGTTTTTGTGCGGTCTTTTTTTATGCGATTTTTTTGTGCGATTTTTTTTTGTATGCGATTTTTTTGTGCCAATTTTTTTTATGCGGTATATAAATATCGAGATTCTGTTCAACCATTTTCATACTTATTGCATCAGCCAAGTTCATTAATCATTAGCCATGCTCAATATTCTTATATATTCCATATTCCAGCAAATTTCAATATGTAAAATTACCTATTATTTTGTACACAAAGAATATAATTTAGTTAAAAGAAATGTTTATTTCACAATCAACGAAATGCGTAGTAATGGCCACACTGATTGTTAACCTTGAACATAAACTAAAAAATTGATGTAAGAAAAAAGGAAATTTACCGTTTTATTTAAAAATGAGAAATTAAAATTTTTTTAAATGTTTCCATGTGTAATTTAATTATCTATTTTGTTTGGAAAGCACTTTCTCGCTATTTCGTAAAAATTTGACATATTATGTATTTTCTAAGGGAGACTTTTTTTATGCGGTCCCTCTTCACCGCATAAAAAAAATTGTTTTATAATTTTTGTACAAAATTATTTACTATAGCGATTTGGAGTTTGTGAATATTTTTTTTTGTGCGGTTTTTTTTGTGCGGTCCCTATCTACCGCACAAAAACAGGTTTGACTGTACATAGTTTCATTCGTTATGTTAGCTGGGGGTCAATTCTCGTTCTGTGAAAAGTACAATGAAAAGTATTTTCAGTGAGAAATACAGATTTCAGATTCATGTTTCATGAGAATGAAAAAAATGACGTCAAAATCTTCTCATATGAAAAAAACTTTCTCACCGACACCGAGTATTTTGATCGTGAGAATATAAATGAATATGAAAATTCAGTTATATAAGAACTTAATTTGCAATTTTAATGTTAAATGTGCAACCAAACTATAATACTAGTAACTTTAAAACTAATTTAAAAGCAAATTTATTAAAAATATTTCAATTTTAAGAAAAATCCTTAAATAATTAGATTCGTTTAATTTTAATAAAATTTGGCCATTTTAGTAATTTATTTTATATTTTGAAAAGCAATGATGAAAACTGGTTTAACTCTCTATTTCCCTCTCTTTGAGAGAGTGATTAAATTTAATTACAAATTATAATCTCTTTTATCATTTATTTAGCTATTATTTGTACCATTTACCTAGAGCACCTAGCGGAAATTAATACGAAACATGATAAAATATATTTTGCTGTGTAGTATTCAGCGTATTTTCAGCGTTCTTTTTCATTTGGACAACAAGAATTGCATATTGTTGTTGCGTGGAAAGATACTAATGAGAAGGGCGTAATGGAAACCAAACGGAAAGATTTGTTTCATTCCATTTTTCATGGAACGAGAATTGACCCCCAGGTGTACAAAAAATATCATGTAGTTAGTCCATTCGTCAAGAGAAAGGTTAACTTATAGCTGCGATTATAGTGTTATAGTTTATGTTCTAACATTATTATTTATGTTTTGTAGAATCGATGAGAGCTTATTTGCTACCGTACAGATTTACTGAACATTTACTTTGTAATTCTGTTCATACCGTCATAAACTGATTAAACTTTCTAACAAAATAAAGTCATTTATTATTTTGAGGGAAATGTGAAAAAAGTGAAGAAAAATTCTAAATAATTTCATTTAATATCATCCTATTAAAGCAAAATAAAAAAATTAGCAAACTTGGAAAGAAACTGTTTTAATAATTTTCTGAAAGACGGTGTCCCCAAAACATTGTAAATCCTAATAATATTATTGCTTGCGAGCCCAATATTTCTAGTACCTACATCGAGTTCACCACCATGCGTGTTCAATATTTCTATTAATCCAAGAGCTTCGCATTTTCCGACACGGATTTCACCAATGACTATGAAAAGTCAGATGAAGAAGAAAAATTCGAAACCAAAGTTTCGATGATGAAAGACCTAAAAGACAAATGTCAAAAATTGAATAATTATTATTAGTACGTGGTATTTACACAATGTAAACAAGTATGTATACACATTTAGTAGGAAAATATAGCTGGTCGAATCCTTCTATATATTTATCTTATACGTCGCGGTTACAAATCATAAACAAGTAAATATTTTTAAAAGGAAAACACAACCGTATATTTACTATTACTTAAAGCGTTTACGTTTCGTAAAACAAGTAAATATTTCTAATAGAAAAGTGTAAATGTTGAGTCAATTTGTAAATATCCGTCTTCCATTTACTCTCAAAATATAATACAGTGCTGGGGGGAAACAAAAAGGTCAAACATATTTTGTTACAAATTGGAATATTTTTTGCTAAAATTACAAAACTTTTGAAATCAATTGGCTTATTGTTTCATTTTAAATACATTTATGACTGAATTTAAAAAAAAAATGTATTTACAATTTAGGGGGCAAAATCGAAAAACTTCTAAAATTTTTAGGACTTAAAGGCGTGGAAGTAGTGGATTAAAGTAAATATAAATATATATTTTTTTATGCTTTTTTTGTTTATGCAACTTCTATCTTTAATATTATTATTTTTGCGGGTAAACGAATTTCATCCCATTTCAAGAAAAACATTTCCGGTGTAAATATTATAAGCATGCTTCTGGTCTGGCGCGGATTCAGAGGGAGGCAATGGAGTGACTGCCACCTCCAAGACAAAACATATTGCCTATTGTAAAATGTTACTATTCCTACACAAATAATTTCAGCTTCAACTGCTACAAAAACGAAAACAAACCAAACAAATTGTTTTTGGCTAGTGCATCAAATAAACCAAATGTTACCTTAGATCGATGAGATTTTTGATACGATACGATTATTTTAGCTACAATTGAAATTGCAAGCCCTGAAAGGAATTTTTCAACAATAATACGGATAAAACCTTAAATTCGATCTATATGACTAAAACTCCACATCCATCACATATCGAATATCATCGCAAGACATTAAGATAGAACAATTTAGTTCTGATATTTTATTAAAAAAGAGAAATTAAATTTTTGTTTTTCAACTCACCCTTCCCTAGAACATTTCTAAGATCCGAGGCTGCCTCTGGATAATTTTGAGCAAAGAGGTCCAATGCTATGTGGCTTTTAATCGAATGAAATAATTAATTAGGAAGAATTCTACAAATTCGGGGAAATCGGGGGATGAGGCTGCAGTGCCTATCCTCGAGGGCCAGGATTCCCAAATCGTACCCCAAATAGGGTCACTGACTCTAAAAATTGGATGTCGAGAATTGAATGTGCCGATATGTATTAAATTACCGTTCATTTCATTACGAAGCCTTAATAAGCATTAAATTCTCTAAAATGTCCGGTGGCAAAAAAAGAGCTAACTTAGTTTAATTTGTCTCCCTTTGTTTTCCTCCCTTCTTGTAATCGCAGTATAATCATAGACACAATACTTCGAAATCGGGATTTCATTTCACAATTTATTTGCCTTAATTTTTAATGTGCACAAGCAATATTGAATCAACATTTCAGTGTCCAAACAATTCTAATTAAAGCTTTTTAAGCTGTAGGTTCTTTTCATAGAATAAAAAATAAAAAAAGATTGTATTCAAATAACAAGCTTAATAATTAATTTAATTTATTTAAAATTTAAAATTTCTAAAAAATTATTATTTGTTTCAGTTCTAAAGAGGTTTGTGTTACCGTTATAGTGGACATTTAGCTCGCACAAACAAATTTGAATGAAATAGTTTGTAAATATATACAATAGTGAAACATTGTCTCTAACATATAAAAATTGCTCTTTAAAACATCAAACAGTATATAAAGAGAATAATTAATATTAGTATGTAGCTAACAAATGATGTACAGTGAATAAAATTACGTTACGTAAATGAAATTATTATTTGATTTTGAATTTGTAATCAAGTACGCAAATTTTAATCAAATTAACATGATTATCACGGTGTTTTTGACTGATTTTCCACTATTTCATTGCCTTTTAAACATATGTATGTATATTGGGTTGGAAAAAAAAGTTTATTCGTACTCTCCCGGTAAATATTATGTCATGTTATTGCTACTACTATCTACTACTAGCTACTATACAAAAATATTTGAAAGTTTTAGAAATGGTGCAATCTCACCAAGTGTGGCAAAGAACTGGTTCAACCGTTTTTAATCTAGAAATTTTAATTCAATGAAGACGGCCAAGATTGAAAAAGATGATGTAATCATCGATAAGATTGAGAAATCGGCGTATTAGCAGTTATGATATCGCTCTAAACATCAACCACAGTTTTAAACCATTTGAAGAAGGCTGGTACCAAAAAAAAATCTGTCTTTGTATGCCAAATGATTTAATATGAAAAATTGAATGGATCAAATTTTTATTTGGGAATTTTTGCTGTATTTTTGAAACGACTCGTCTGATCATATGTTTAACTCTAACCTCTATTGCTAACTAATAGAAAGATTACGCCAAACAATCGAAAAAAGCGACCAGAATTAATCTATAGAAAGTGCGTCATTTATCACGACAACAAAGGATGTCGTTGTTTACATTACAAGCGATTTTAATGTAACACATTTATTGCACCCTCTCAAGCTTTACGATGAGTGCGAGCTGGTTTGATTATTCGTGGTAACTTCTTTTTTGCTGTTTAGCTTGGTCTGGGCTTTTGTATTTTCTCAACTTTTGATTTTTGAGGTACTTTAGAAGCTAAATGACTGGATTAGCTGAGATCTGGTCTGAAGGTATGTTTTGTCCGATCCGCCTGGCCGCCTTTGGTACAAGTTAGTATATTTTTCGTTTCCTTACCCTGTTTGTTCAAAAGTTATAAGCGGTTTATAATCAAATACACAAATATATGTATAGCTACATTAAAAAAAAAAATCGTTTACTTTTGCCTTGACATACGAAGAAACTTTTCCCCAACCTAAATGCTTACTAAAAAAAATTGTTGTTTTCTAATAGCTAATGTGTAGCGATGCTACTAAAGATGCATTCAAGAAATTATTAATTAATTTGTTTTGTTGCAAAATTTTTATTCTTATCTTAATGATTTAAAATGACCATCAATTGATATTTATTTGTGTACTACATTAAGTTAATTCCTTAGCAGCAATAACAAAAGCGTAATTTGTTGTTTACCAGAAACAATTAATACAATAAAATTATCGTAAAATTAAATATGTATGTATAATAACAATAAGACCTTTGTCTGAAAATGATTTGGAATGACACAGATTTGCCGGCATCTCAAATCAAATCAACAATTTTACTCTTGGTACAACTGTTTTCTGCGCCATATACCCAGATCTACAGAAATTGGTAGTTCGATTATATTTAGTTATGTAGTCTTAACTTTAACAATATGTAAATTTTACTAACATAACTCAGCATCCTAATCATAATTAGTCATGTGGTGGTAAAGCAAAGGGATTCATCTTGTTGAAGCAAAATCCCATCTTCCGGCATTTGAAGGTGTGTTATTGATAGTAAGTAGTAGATGATTATATCTTGTTATTTATTAGCATGATCTGGTGCTTTTCCAAAATCAAGATGATTTTTTTAAAAAAGTAAAAATTGTATCCAAATCAACAGTCAATAATCTTGCATCTATAATAAACAAATTCACGGCTACAACAGCACGGATAAACTTTAAAAATTCCCTTTAAAACTAGATTTTTTGCCTAACATTGCAGATTTTTCGCATATTGCATTTTTGGTTTTTGCATATTGTGATTGTTATGTTTTCGCGAAGATTCAAATAATTCGCAAGTGTTATACATTTAAGTTCTTGATATTATCTTACCTAAGTTCACAAATTCTATTTTTATTTATCATTTGATTATTATTTTTATTGTTTTGAACTTTCAAATCTGAATATTGTGTTTGTTTTTGTTTAGTTTCATCCAGTTCTCAATTAGTTAGATATTTACCTGTTATTTTCATTTGTTAAGTGGTGGTATATGAATTCAACTAAAACCTTACAAATGCTATATTTGTGATATGGTTGGATTCTGTGCTCCTACAATAATATCAGTCTAAGAGCTGTTAGACAATTTTGAGTAGGTATTTGAGGCAGCATGAAAATTTGTGTGACGCTTCTTTAGCAATGTCTTAACACAAAATCAAAGACCTGACTGAAGGGTAGCGGGGCATTGTCAACCCTTGATATTTTAAAGTTGCGAAATATTTTTTGCAAAAAATGTCTTTGAAGCATTTTGAAATTTTAATACCTTTTAGATCAGTATTTAATAAAATATAAAATAAAAAAGCCAGATCAGTTAGTCGGGTGTAAAATATTGCCAGGTGGTTTCAAAATTGAATTTTTTAGATACATAAAAGATATATTTGAGGCAAGCTAAGACTTAGACAGATAAATATATGTATATACCTTAAAAACATATAACTTCAAAAAACCAGGTCATTTTGGTGGGGCCAGGTGGTCAGGAATGCACTGAGTTCTTAAGAGCTTTTGACGTAATTCTACTTTGCAGTTTTCTGTTTTGCTTATTCTATTACATCTAGTTATCATCAACACTACTTCTAAAAATATTGTTCTCGAAACACTGAAAGAAAGTCAAAAAATCGTTGAAGAAGTACAGCAGTCTCATATTGAAGTTACTTACGATTTAGCTATTACTAAAGTTGCGATGCAAATCCAAGCTAGTGAGCAACCATTATTTGATAACATATTTATTCATTTGGGATCTTTTCATATTATGCTTGCATATTTCAAAGCTGTGGACTAATGAATATTGCTGTTGAAAGTGAAAAATAGCAAATGGATCTATTGATTCATTCCTTTCTGGCGAGTACTTCAATAGATGTAAACGATTACACCCACTGATGGCAGTTGGAGTAGAAATTTTGCATTTTCAATTTCTCTTGGAAAATGAAAAATATAACGATTCCAGAAAATTTACGTACAGAGCTGATGGAGTTTATTGGTCAAAAATTATCTTATAGTGCTTTATTACAAAATAGTGATGCCTCAAACCTCATATCTTCAAAATAAAGAAGCCGGTTTGAATGGAGCTTATGGTAAAAAGCCTCAGTTTTATATGACGTACATATATCTCGTCAATTATTATCAGATGTTAAGCCGCAGTATACGGACAAGCGATTTTGATCTATTTAAATGTATTTAATCAAAAATGGCCAATCTTTTCTTTGTATTTAAATCAGCCAAATTATTCATGTTGGTTGGTTAAATATCACGATATTTTAATTAAACTAGAACAAACGCATCCACGATTACAAGAATCCATGGAAAGAGGTTATTTTGGAATCCAAATAACGGACAAGTCATTCTCTAGGCATCCAATTGGTCTGACTATGGAACAGACAATCAACGCAGATGCTGGAAGAAGAATAACCGGTGTAGTACATTTTATTAACTCCATTTCTGTTTGGCAGCGCTGGTGTAAGAGCCACGAGATTCGATCAACTGTTGTATCATTTACATACCAGGCTACTGGTCTACTGAAACGGCAACATGTTACAGCTGATTTGGAAAAATATAATTTAAAAAAGACACTAAACAAATTAAATCATTTGTCAATACATTTTCCAAAATTAAGAATCCATTCGATACTAGCATCGACCAGCCACGACTTTTCAATATTTGGAGTGGAAAAGCAGCTTTAAATGCGGTACAACATTTTTTGATAAATATTGAAGAAGTAGGTGCAAAATTACGTGAAAAGTTTATTTCTGAATGTAACGAATCTGCTGATAGGTTCGAAAAATCTATTTCAAAGGTAAAAACTATGAATTTTTCTTCTTATATATTGAAAAAAAACTGTTAAAACAGGTAATAAGGTTCAAGAAAGTAGTGTTGATAATAACTAGATGTAATAGAATAAACAAAACAGAAAACTGCACAGTAGAATTACGTCAAAAGCTCTTAAGAACTCAGTACATTCCCGACCACCTGGCAGATAGAGAGCCTCACCAAAATGACCTGTCTTTTTGAAGTTATGTTTTTTAAGGTATATATTTATCTGTCTAAGTCTTAGCTTGCCTCAAATATATTTTTTAGGTATTGTATCTACAAATTTCAATTTTGAAACCGCCTGGCAACATTTTAGACCCGACTAAATGATCTGGCTTTTTTATTTTATATTTTATTAAATACTACCCTAAAAGGTATTAAAATTTCAAAATGCCTCAAAGACATTTTTTGCAAAAAAAATTTCGCAACTTCAAAATATTAAGGGTTGACAATGCCCCGCTACTCTTCAGCCAGGTCTTTCATTTTGTGTTAAGACATTGCTAAAGAGGCGTCACACAAATTTTCATGCTGCCTCAAATACCTACTCAAAATTGTATAACAGCTCTCCGTCTATATGCTCAATTTTGAATTTAATTACATGACCAACACTGAGATAGCTGTTTACAATTTTTTCACAGTCATAGATGACACTCATTTAATTACACAAAAATTATTACGGCATAAAAGAGTAGTATTGCACTATCGGATTTTACTCAACGTATATTTGAGTGGTTTTACAGATATAATATTGGAG
This sequence comes from Tipula helvola, assembly GCA_963556165.1. NCBI lineage: Eukaryota > Metazoa > Arthropoda > Insecta > Diptera > Tipulidae > Tipula > Tipula helvola. The sequence continues at coordinate 67,674,168 of OY744481.1, read as the reverse complement.
TTTATGCTTTTTACACTTTCTGCCGTAAACACTTGGCGAAACACACTTCATACACACGTTTTTAAATTTTTAAAAACACTTGTTAAATATTTCGCAAAATTACAAAAGGTTTAAAAAATTACTCGATCGATTTCGGCTTGTTAGGCCGTTTTTAGGTATATATTAATCGATCGAGTACGATATTATTGGTTTGTCTGAAACTTCGATTTAATGATGAAATTACAAACTTCGGTCTGCATGATTATAACCTGTTTGATTAATGTAATGCAGATTATAGGTCCGGTGGTCGTAGTGTTGCAATTTACGCTAGTAAAATGTTAAACTGTAAGCAGCTCAATCTTGACTTTAGGTCTTTTGATGGTGTTGGTATAAGTTTTCCTTGGTGTTCGAAAATGTTATGTACTGTGTGTATTTACAGACATGGCGCTGATATTCCAGATTTCATTAGGCTTCTACAAAACTTGCCTTATCCAAACCTCTTAATTATGGGGGATTTTTAATATTAATTTCGTTCCGAAAACTATGCATGTAGATAATCTCTTAGTAATTTTGTCCAGTTTTGGTCTTGAAATATTAGTTGATGGGCCTACCAGGACTTTTAAAACCTCGGCTACCTGTATTGACAATATATTTTTTTAGGTTTGATTACATTATGTTCAAAATATTTCATACAACGTGCATAATTTGAATATCTCAGACCACTGTCTAATTGATGCCAAATTCATCGGACATACTGTACAGAGCTCGAATAAATGACAGACTAAAATAAATGTGAGGCAGATGTTTCGAATAGATTATGATTGTTCAAAAAAATTGTTTATAAATGAAGAATGGATCAATGTTTTTAATGAGTCTAATGCGTCTTTACGTCTTTAGCTTATGACAATTTAATAATTATTTTTAAAGTCTTCTGGATAATTGTACTAGATTAGTCTCAGTCAATAAAATAGTCAAGCTTAAGCCATGGATGTCTATTAATTTATTAAGAGACATACGTAAAAGGAATAAAATATACTACTTAGCGGAAAAACTTCTCAATAATAACAGACTAGTTAACTACAGCCGCAAACGGTTATAATAAGAGACCAATTTGTGCCTATAGTTGCTTCACCAAAAGTTTGATTAATGAAATTAGATATTTGGTAGTTATGATTCAGCTGGTATACTTAGCGTATTGAATCTAAGTATTTACAGTAATATAATTAAGCACTATGGATGAATAAGCAATTATTTTTAATTTTGATTTTTACAAGTATCTCCTGGAAGTCATTCCTAATTAATCTATTAACTTAGTTTTAGGAGTCCAAGGATTGGTGTATACGATATATACGTTGTGACCTTGTGACTGAGAGTAAGTTAGTTTCAGTGGGTTGAATTATGTGGGTTGTAGGGAGCGATAGATAGGCTATACCTAGGTGTTAGTAATCGGGCCGATTTTGACATTACCAACTAACCAATCTAGTCCTTAGATTCTATAGTGTAAACGGCTGTGTAAAAAGACACTAGGAGCCTTCACGGGCATTTTCTTATTTGGGTATTTTACTTTTACGTAAATTCGTATATCAAATTTGATGTCTTTTCTGATTAGCTTAAATTATTTCCCCAACAACAACTAAAAATAATAAGAACCGTCAAAAGTAAACACGCTCGCATCCTATTTATTTTCGTAAATATGTATATAATATAAATTTCTTCCTCTTCTTGCCGTTTTTTATAGACAATCTTGCTTCCAATATTTGCATATCATATTTATTTTTATTTATTAAAAATCACAATAATTTTATCACGATACGCTGACGAATTTACGAAAACAAATAGCCTGTGAGTGTGTTTATTTTTGACGATTATTGGTTTTTTTAGTTGTTGTTGTAAAATAATTTAAACCAATCAGGGGTGACATGTTCTACTTTCTATTGACAAAGCGATATAGTGTACGCCAACTCCTATCGAACATCGAAAATAGTGATAGTAGAACATGTCACCCCTGATTGGTTTAAATTATTTCCCAACAACAACTCAAAATACATAAGATACGACAAAAATAAATAAGTCCACAGGCTATATATTTTCATAAATTATTCAGCGTATCGTGACAAAATTATTGTGATTATTTGTGATTTTTAGAGAGAGATTGATATTATATATTTACGAAAACAAATGCCTGTGAGCATGTTTATTGTTGACGGTTCTTGTTATTTTTAATTGTTGTTGGGGAAATAATTTAAGCTAATCGGAAAAGACGTCAGATAAACGAAGTTACGAAATTGTACACAAATAAGAAAATCCTCTTGATGGACCCTACTAATTCCACATAGCTCCATATAAATATCAAATTTTTGTTATATCTTTTACATAGTTCACTTTTCTCCGCTTAAGGCACTTTTCAACTTTATCATTCGTCAATTCAGTGCGAAATACAATAATACTACCAGGAAAATTTCGAATTATATGGGGCACAGCAGCTAAAGTGGTTTTTCGCTAAATAATTACTTCGGTCTAAAAAGACCAAAGTATATATTAAAATCCTTTTAAAAATAACCAAAACTACTTTTCTCGACGTTTTAAAGTCACTGAGCCTAAAAAAAAAAATGTCCGTTCGTCTGTCTGTATGTCTGGATGTCTGTACCCATGGTATCTCGAGTAAGGCTTGTTCGATTTGGAATATTTTTGGAGATTTGAAAGCTTTCGAACCTATCCGTCAAGAGAGTCGGGTACCTGCCATACGAATTAACCAAAACATCTGGGTATATGTAAATATTAACCAATTTGAATATTGAGTTGGGCATTGAGTTGGAGTTCAGTTGGGGTTGGATTAGGATATAGTGAGCAGTTGACCAATTTTTTATATTATACCGGTTTAAGGATTAATGGTATGATGCTATGATTATATGATGGTATGATGGTATGGCGGTATGATGGTAAGATGGTATGGTGGTATGATGGTATTAAGGAATGATGGTATTTGGGGTATGATGGTGATGGTGTTGTTATGATGGTATGATGGTATAATGGTATGACGGTACGATGGTATGATGGTATCGTGGTTAGATGGTATATAAGATGGTATGATGGTGTTTGAAACTTAATATAACATTATTTTCTTTGTGAAAATATACCATTTTAAAACAATCAATTAATCAGAAGTATACACACACAAGTCATAAACAACATTAAAGTGTGCAATACATTTCAGTAAAATGATGAACTTAAATCAACGGCTAAAATAACCAAAATATGGTTATAAAAAAATAAAAACGGGTCATATTTTTCACGTGTCACTGTAGGTAAAAAGGTCAGTTTATTTATTAGAAAACTTCTGTTTAACGTCAAATCATAATTATCTGCAGTTTTATTTTATCTGGAAATACATTTTTTAGGATTTAAGATGAAAATTGTTGAGTTCCATTAATTAAGGCTTTTAGAATTAAAGTCGGATATCATTACTTTTTAAATGGTGCAAAAACAGCATACTATTAACATATTAGAACATAAACAGCATGTGCTGTTAGAATGTCAAATCTAACAATAGGCGTAGTTTTGGGATAAACTGGAAATTGGGAGAATTTGGTAATAGTGATTTTGATGGATTTTATCACTTTAGTTATTAAAATAACTTTAATTTCAACAATTGTATGTTTCTGTATCTACATTTATGTATTGTATTTGTTTGAAAATTTAGGTTCTGATAGATATTTCGATTTAGAAGAAATTTACTAAATTGTTTGGAAACAAAGCTTTCGGTATAAAACTACCGATGACAATTTAAGTGTTCGCTCGGTTTTATTTGTAATATACGTTTACTCCTTTTGCACTTCAAAATCAACTTTTACAAATCAAATTAAGCCTTTAGCCAAACAAATTCAACATTTTACAAATCAAGTATTGATTAGAAAGGTTAAATTTGACAACATTTTACAAATCAAGTATTGATTGGAAAGGTTAAATTTAACTTTCAAAAGATTGAATGTGATTGACAACAAATTGGATTTCTTTTCCAAAAGGTTAAATTAGATTTGAAATGGGATAGTCTGATTTGTAAAAGGGAGCTATTACTAATCTGATTTGCTGCTAAGCAGCTTGCGAAGTATCATTGTGATGTTCATAAAAATCAAGAAGAAATTGTGGAAACTTTCTTCTTAGAAAAATACCTAACCGCAGCTGAAAGCAATTTATTGTTTCACTCATTAGCAGTGTCTTTGTCTTTAGAAAGGAAATCAATGGATACTAAGCCAAACCAGTTTGTCTCCATAATCATTTAATCATTTAGCGTTCGTTCTACTAACAGTTTCTCTTTTAACGGATCTTTTGATTACTGGTAAACGGTAAATTCAAATGAAATTTACCAAATGAATATTGTAATTTTAAAATTATGTAGACGTAATAAAGCGGCTGATGATGTTTTTAACCATCGAAATGCATTCCGCATAAAAAATTATAAATAAATAAACAAAAATTCTGCGTTTTTATTTAATTTGTTTTAATTTAAAAATTTGTGAAACAAAAATTTGGTGGTTTTTAAGTTATTCGCGTCGAATAGTTTGCTGTAAGCCCGGTTTATTTTGAAAAACAATTTTAAATATAAGGAAAAATTGAGAGGGTCTATTATAAAACTTGTTTGTTGTTGTTTTTTGGTTTTTTGCTGATATGCAATGTTTATAGTATTTATACAGTGGAACCTCTTTTATCCGGAACGACTGGGGCCAGAACAATTCTGGATAAACGATTTTTCCGGATAAAGGTTTTTTTAATAATTTCATAGTAAAACAGCATATTTTAATATTTTTTAAACTTCAGTGTTATTTATTAAGATTTTTAATTCATTTTAGTTAATCACATAATAAAAAAAACATTTCATTTTTGGAAAATAAGATAAAAGTAAAGTCAATTTTACACAAGCGAATTAAAAGGGAACATGAAAGAATAAGAAAAAAACGTTTTTCCGGATATTAGAGGTTATTCCGGATAAAAGAACTTTATTTTAGAGAACCAAAATTTACGGTTATTAGATATTCCGGTTGGTAGAATTCCGGATAAAAGAGGTTCCACTGTAATTCTATAGTAAAACGTTAAGAAACGGTCAGTTTCTCCCTAATTGGCTATACTCCAGAACTTCACCTAAAACTTATTTTAAAATCATAATCGGTTAAGAAATCACCAACCTTCCTAATTGGCCTTTTTCCAGAACTTTATGTAAAAATCATATGAGAATCCCATTTCGGTCGTGCATTCTAAATTTCAGCATAAAAGGGTAAGAAACTGCCAAGTTCCTTCCTAATTAGCCATATTCCAAAATTTTCTCTAAAACACATTCTAGAATCCCATTTCCATCATGTATCTTGAATTTCATTCCATTCATCATAATCGGTTAAGAAACGGCTAAGTTCCTTCCTAATAGACCATATTCCAGAACTTTATCTAAAATTCATTTTGGAATCCCATTTCCATTATGCAAATCGAATTTTATCATAATCTGTTAATAAATAACCAAGTTCATTCCTAATCAGCCTGAATTTGGCTTGAAAATGGTATTAATTGATAAACTTCTATACGGGATATTTAAACTTTATACATTCAGATCTAAGGGCAACCAGATATCAGAGACAGGACAATCCTAAATTAGGATCTAAACCTTAGTGTTACTGTAATATATTATTCCTATGCCGATATATAGTTAAACGAATATATATAAAAAAAACGAAAACCGGGAAATCCCGAAATTTTCCGGTTACACTTTTGATACAGAAAACGGGATCCCAGAATTTCCTTTGAGTATCCCAAAATTTCCTATGCGGGTTTTAACTAAAAGACTACTAACACTAAATAAATTGAAACCCGGGAAATCCCGGGATTTCCCGGTCATACATCCCGGGAAACCGGGATCCCGTTTGAGAAACCCTAATTCGGAGGTTGCGCATAGTGTGACGACGGATTCCTTAATTATTGTATTTCGAAAATGTATGGCATGTATGGTAGGGGTACCAGTGGAAATGTAGTGTGACAATGGCTCTAATTTTCGTGGCGCTAAAAATGAGTTGGGCCGGTCAATCCTCGACGTTAAGGAATAGAAGCTGCAGAATAATAGAGGATGCGGTGCCGATGACCAAGTACGACAAACGATCGTTCGCATCGAGGATGGAGTTTATAGAAGGCAAACATCGAAGCTTGCAGTGCTCGACGTGAAGCCTAGGACTAAAGGCACTGTCCCATGTACAACCGGCAAACCAGCATTTCAAATCGTCAAATCCATTTTCTGATAAAATTGTTTCATTTTCAATATCAAAATTATAGATTATAAATAGTTTGAATCTATAAGTTCCACTTTATTCTTAGAAAATTGTATTTAATAAAATGCATGAAATTAAATCAAGTTTAATAAAATTTTCTAGAAATAAGGTGTAACTTATAGATAATAAGTGGTATTTCAAAGTGAAAGAAATTTGCCAAAAATTGGATTGAACGGTTTGAAATGCCGGTTTTCCGTTTTGCATGGGGCAGTGCCTTAAGGATGTTGGTGAATGGGACCGAGTCAACGCACCGGGCGGGATGATGTGATGATGTTAGGATGAAATGGGAATTTAACGAACCAATCATACAAATGCATTCGATAATATTATGGTGGATAAAATTGGACCCCCCCCCCCCCTTCCCTCTTTATATCGACTAAAATAAAGTCGACTGGCCAAAATGTCGATTTAGGAAATGTTGAATTCAAAAAATCAACAAAAATATCGACTTCGTGTTTATTATTTTGTTGATTCAAGATATATTATACAAATTGAGATACTTATATGTACTTTAATTACTGGCCTGTATTGATATAAAAATACTTTTGAATTGATTATTCTAACAAGAAGCTGAAACTTGTAGTATCGTAACGTATGTAAGTATAAGGAGTATGTCACCCAAATAAAATCTTTTTAACAAAATATAAATATTTGGTTACTCTTGATAGGTTGATAAACAAAAATGAATATTAAAACAGTAATTAGCAACAAAGGGAAGGTGGTTGTAGTTGATATAAAAAAGAAAATGTTTCCTGCGTTGTGAAGACACGTGTTAGTACTAACATTTGTAAGACACGTGTTAGTACTAAGCTGGAAAATTCAGAACACATAAAATATTGAAGGATCCTTAAAAACTTGAAATTACTTTAGAAAACTTGAAATTACTTGGTAATTCAATAGTTTGTCTGATGGATGGCACATTTCCCGTAGTACCATCTACAATGCGGCAACTTTGTACCATTCACTGTAAAGTGGATGATGGGATGAGTGTTCCAATGGTATATTGCTTAATGTCCAGCAAAAATAAGCATTGCAATAATGATGGGTCCCATTTGAAACGCGATATGGTAGAAAACGCGATATGGTACAAAACGCGATATTTCAAAACGCGATTTCCTAGTTCTGATCGTACATGTTCAATTTCATCATTTTGATGAAGGAAAATTTTATTAAATGAAGATTAAAATTTTAATTTTAAAATATCGCGTTTTGTACCATATCGCGTTTTGAAATATCGCGTTTTGTACCAGATCGCGTTTTGAAATATCGCATTTTGAAATATCAGGTTTTGCATTTTGAAATATCGCGTTTTAAAATATCGCGTTTCGAGCGGATCCCGATAATGATATAAATCTAGCATCAGAACACATAATCTCAGATTTTGAAAAGGCGAGTGAGAGTGCTGTAAAAGTTTTCTTTCCAATCGCCTACTTCAAAGGTTGTTTTCCACTTCGACCAAATTATATGGCGAAAAATACATGCAAAAGGATTGGCAGCAAAATATGGCAAAGATGAAGAATTTAGTATTCAAATGCGAATGCTTAAATGTTTGGCATACTTCGGTGAGGAGGAAATCCCGGAATATTATGGGGAATTAAATAATCATTGTTTACTAAATGCCACAAAATATCCGAGTGGTTTGAGAAAAATTATGTGTATGGTAAAATACGAAACCATATACTAATCAAACACAACTAAAAGAAAGTATTGTTCCTTATCCGCCACAATTTTGGTCTATACTCGACATTATAAATGAACAACTTCTAAGAACTCAGAATAGTGTGGAGACTTGGCATCGAAGGCTTAAAATCCTCGTAGGAAAGCTGGGTGTTTATAAATTAATGAAATTTTAGGCAAAGAACATATTTATGTAAAATAAAACGGAAACGGAATTAAAAATGTGTAACGTGGTCACCTACGTTACAAGGGTTTGTGTCAACAATTTTACTTAGGCTTATCATTCTGCGCTAATTTTCTATTTAATTATGACGTGATTAATATATTATAATACTAGTGCGATACTTTCGCGATAGTAACGCAAACAATTTATAGCCCCGTCCGGTTTTTGGTTCGTAGTCACGATTAAATTTAAAACGGGTGATTTATCGTAAATTTTCGGCAGTTTAATGGTAGGGGAAACTTAATAAAAGACAGATTTTTTTTTCAATCGGGGCTGTTCTTGTTAAGCTGGGATTACGAAATTAGCTGGTCGTAATTGCTGGTCAAAAAGACCAAAAACAAAAGAATTTTTTTGAAGTGGAAAAAAAAACGTAATGTTGTGTAGTCGGGCGTAGTGTGCCATTTATTTGTTTTTAACAAAATTCCAATCTATGCAATTGGATTATTTATGCTAAAGTGAATTTAAACGCAGATGAATAGGAAGACATTACAAAAGTGTAATTTCGTGATTTTTTTTTTTTTTTTTTTTGCCATTCCGTAATTCAACGGTTGTGTGCTCGAGATTTTTATCGTGATGCAAAAAAATTATACGTTATGAAATGTTTGATGTGAAATCTATGCATAACGTAGTAAATAGATAGTGACTCGAGAGAGTATAATTATTGTATGTAATTAGGTTAAGTAAAACTATTCATTTTACCAGAAAATGGGTTGATATGAACACGTGATTAAATACGGTTCCTAAGGCCACAAAATTAGTGTCCTTGACAAAAAACATTGATAATTACAAATTGTGGATAAACAATAGTTGTGCTAAATAAATCAATAAATAATCATAAAAATATGTACACCTAAAGCTAAATATAATCGATGGTAAAATGTTTATCAGTGCGAGTGATGAAAATTAAAACTAAATTGAATGGCTAACAAAGAAAAAACAGTAGTATTACAGTGAACGAAACAATGTTAATGAAGTGGAAATCTTTCTAATAAAGTTAATAATCCTAACTCAATAACCTAAAGTTATAATTATTCTAAAAATAAAATAAGAACATAAATTACATTAATAAATTAATAAAGTGATTAATTACAAAAATTAGCATTGTTCAACTAACTATGCCTTGTGCTAATATTACGTATTCATTAATATTATGTGTAATGACCATTGAAACTGTATGGCAATATACCGTCTACGAAGCCGAAAATCAACGTCATCAATCAACAATCATCATTCAAGATAAGATTTTGTTATTATAATTATAAACATTTTAGTACATCAATTTTTCAATATTTATTTAATTTTTTTTTAATTTAATTTCATTATATTTTCCGATATTATTATTAGTATTTGAATCAAGTGTTCGTTTCTTTAGATTTAGTGGGTTCTAAGGTATTTTTTTTATACATGCGCATACGTGGGTTAGTTACTAGTTTTTTTTTCCTTATTGTATTATTATTTTGGATAATGTTTGAATATATTTGGCATCAAACGTATGATCATTAATACGCAAATTAGACGCTTTTGTTCTTGTTTTCCTTGGATTATTCAACGGTGAAGTGAATTTTTTTTCAGGATGAGATAAATAATAGTGGTGCAAATGGAGGAGATTAGCATGTCAGTGTAAAGTGTCATTGGATGATCTAGGTGGGTATTCGTCGCCTGTCCGCATTTCTTCCGAAAGTTTTTTTTTCAGATGTTAATTTTTTTTTGTATTTTTCCTTTTCGCGGCAAATCTAGATCCACTTATGCTTTGGTAGTAACACCCACCCCATCCGCTGAGCTCTAGCCGGCCAGTGATAACCGCGAACCAAAGCCTCTGAGTGGATAATTTTCTGTTAACGGAATTACTGGTTGTACGTATAACCAATAGTGTCGTTACAGTGGCGCCCAAACTTCCTTCGGTCCGTGGATGGTCAAATATCATTAAATTTGTTTTTAATTTTTTTTGTTGATTTTTTTTTGCACCGCTGTCGTTACAGTGGCGGGCCAAATTGTAAATGTCTTGAATTATTAATTTTTTTTTCTTTTTTAAATTTTTTACTTCCCGGTCCCATACGCGCAGCTGTAGTCTACATTCATTAGGAATGTGTTGAATCAGATGTTAGGATTGTATGGGAACCACAGTTATTTTTTTTTTTGTTTTTGTCAATTTTTTTCTCAAATACTTCATCAAGATCACTCAATACTTTCACTTTTGCATCAACACCCGTTCTTACGTTGAAGTTGATCGCAGTCTGGGTTCGTATTGATTGTTCTTTAATTATGCACTTTCCATGTTCCGCATGATGTTCTACCTTATAGGTATTGATCTCAATGTAAGTGAAACTTGGAATTGCCAAAATATTTGTGAGGGGTTCTGGAAGAATATGTCTTGGTCGCATGTAGATCTAGTTGTTTTGGTAGAGCTGTTGAGTTATGTGTATGCTTGCTGAGACATATTCATAGTAATCCTTTCAACCAGTTATTATAATCGCGAGACAGGCGAAGATTATCAACCGAAAAGATCAGTCCAATTTATAGATGTAAACACTGAACTGTTATGCTGTCCTCCTCCGTGCACTATTCAAGATTGTATAGATTTCAATTTTGGTTTGGCTAATTGATTTTATTAGCATTTACATTAATTTTCGTGAATTTAATTTTTTTTTATTACGTTTTTTTCATTTTTTTTTCTTGTTGTTAGCAAGACTTGCTGAATTGTGTGGGAACAATATCACGCAATTAATAGAACGCGAGAGAATACTCTAAATTATTTTTGAACTTATTGTGAAATTTACTGGGGGAGGGAAGAAAGAAAAGTTTAAGTTACAAATTTTCTCGGCGAATTTGAATTTAATTTTCGTCTAGAAATACGTTCAACGGTTTAGTATACATTGCGAAAAGCAACGGCTAGTTTTTTTATTCAGGTTTCGGGTTTTTATTAATTAAATTTAGGATATAATTTTTGGTGTAGGTTTCGATTTATTTTTGGTTTTGGTTCGGTTTTAGTTTAACCTAAGTATATTTTTAGAATACGATTAGAATTTGACGTCGGTTTAATTTTTTTTGTTATTATAGTTTTTTTACTTAATAATAAGATGGCTCGTTACATTATTAAATCAGATGATTTGCAGAATGATGAGTTTAAAATTGAATGTGACGTGCGCCAAATACATGGTTCACTCCGAAAGCAATTCAAAATGCTTGACGAACGATTAACGGCAGAGCAAACCAATAAAGAGTTAGAACCTGAACAACCACATAAGTTCGCCATGAAAGAGCCAAATGTCGAAATTTCCATTTGTGCGGTAAAACTACAGAACTTACAGGTACAAATCTTGCAATGCACACAGAAACCAAACACTGATAAGGAAGATGTCGAAGTTATCACTTCCCGGCTTTTACACTTGCTTGGTAGACTCAAGCGAATTTCCACCATAGGGACAGTCAAATCTTCGGCTGATAAATTAATTTCAGCCTGTGTAACATTGCTTGGTATATGCGAAAAGGCTCTAGAAAATTTGGATACCTTAAATCAATCTTTGACGGATATTAGTAGCGTTCAAATCGATACCACAGAGGCTGTAAGTGTAATGGATCAAACGGTAAATCAACCGACACAACGGTTAGAGCAAGGTACTTCCTCTACTCCTAAAGCCGCAACTCAGCCAGAAAATCAATTGGTTGCACAGACTACACCTACGGGTAGCAACTTAACTCATACAAATCCGCTAAATATTACTCAACCTTCGGGTGAAAATATTTTAACTAATCAAAATACCCAGTCGATTCAGGGAAACACAAATGTACCATTTTCACAAGTTCCGAATAGTGTCCCTCCAACTCAACCAGTTCCAAATTATACTAGTTATGGTGATTCACCATTCATATCCAACCGCTCGACACACTTTAATTTCACTCCCGTTCATAAATGGAATGTTAATTTTGATGGTTCACCGTCCGGAATGGCGGTAGAAAAGTTTTTGTTTAGAGTTGAACATTTGGCAAATACAAACCAGATTCCCACCGCAAATTTAGTAAATGAAATATGTTTTCTGTTGAAAGCAACGGCCAAAGAACACTATTGGCTGGTATTAGAACGTAAGCCAAAATGTACCTGGCCAGAAATGAAGTAATCCCTTCTATACAGGTTCCAAGACCGGCGTACAGATAGTGATCTGCGGCAATTAATTGATGCTCGTAAGCAAAGAGTTCGGGAATCATTTACAGATTTCTATTACGACATTTTAAATCAGGCATTACCCTTAAAAATACCACTGACCGATATCGAAACGATGGAAATCCTTAAAAAGAATATGCGACACGGATTAAAAGCTCACTTGGCTGGTAGAATTTTTGACTCCGTGCCAAGTCTGGTGAGTACGTGTATCGCAACAGAAGATGCCTGGCGACAAATGAATTTTGTACCGGAGATGACCATGAATGTTAGGCCCTCACAAATTCATGAGCTTATTTCGAACGGGGGCAAGCAATTTGTCGGAGCAGAAGGTGATCCTGAAATCGTGGGTGATTTAAATGCATTTAAAGCAACTACTCAAAAAGATCACCGCTTAGGACAAACCCGGGCTACACCAGTGCAAATTACATGCTGGAATTGTAATAAAGCAGGCCATGGGTACAGGCAATGTGATACTCCGCATAACAAAATATTTTGCTATGGTTGTGGGTGCCCTGATATATTGTTCCCTCATTGTTCGACATGTCAAAATAAAAAGGGAAACCGAGCACCGGAAATGAATCCAGCTGGGTCTATACATTTCCGGACACCTTCTCAAACTCGACCCAGCCAAAATCCAACTGCGAATCCCGAGGCAAACGGGCCACATCCAAAATAGTACCTCAACTCAACACTCAAAGCCAATTCGCTACCCAACCTACAATTCATTTATCTCAAATCTCACGAAGAAAGTCTCGTTCAATCAAGTATTTTAGAAATAGGAAGAGGTTTATTTCCCAAATCGCTGAAACCATATTAGCATCTGATATAAATGAAGACACCGACCATCGTCCTTACGCAAATATACACATAAATGGAAAGCCCATGAGAGGTCTTCTAGATAGCGGAGCTGGTATAACTGCTTTGGGTAAGGATGCTGAAAACTTTGTACGAGAAAATAAGCTGGTTATCCATCCTCTTCCAGTCTATATCCAAACCGCGGATGGGACAAAACAAAAAGTAATCGGTTTTGTGAACGTCAGCATCTCATTCAAACAGAAATGTGCAACCATGAGAGTGCTTGTTGTCCCTTCTTTGCAGCAAGAAATTTATTTGGGATGTGATTTTTGGGATTTGTTCGGTATCAAACCATATATAGTAAGCGAAATAAAACCACCTGTAGTACTTCCTCTTGACAATGACTCTATACAACACAAGCTAGACCATAATCAGCTGAAGCAACTCCAGGCTGTAGTTGAAACATTACCCAGTTTTGGAACAAAGGGACTTGGGAGGACATCACTGTTAACCCACACAATTGACGTTGGAGATGCTAACGGTATCAAGCAGAGATTTTACGCTGTATCACCTGCTGTTCAGCAACAAATCTATGATGAAATTGACCGTATGCTAGCTCTCGATGTAATTGAAGAGAGTAACAGCAGTTGGAGTTCCCCAATGGCCATCGTCAAAAAACCAAATGGTAAGGTTCGACTCTGCCTGGACGCGCGTAAGCTAAATAATGTAACCAAAAAAGACGCTTATCCGCTTCCATTGATAGATGGACTTCTAAGCAGACTGGACAGAACGAAATTTATCTCGACTTTGGATCTTAAAGACGCCTTTTGGCAAATACCCCTGGATCCAGAGTCTAGGGAAAAAACGGCGTTCGCTGTCCCGGGGCGTCCCCTATACCACTTTAAGGTGATGCCTTTTGGGCTCTGCAATGCGCCGCAGACCTTATGCAGATTGATGAATAAAGTAGTCCCCCACCATTTACATGATCGCGTTTTCGTGTATTTGGACGATTTGCTCATAACTACCTCAACTTTTGAGGAACATTTATCCCTTCTTGCTGATGTGGGGGAGAGACTCGCAAAAGCAGGTCTAACAATAAATATTGAGAAGAGCAAATTCGTCCAAAAAGAAATCAAGTATCTCGGGTATGTGGTTGGCGAAGGAGGATTGAGGCCCAATCTGGATAAGGTCAAGGCCATTGCGGAGTTCCCTACACCAAAGACTATTCGGCAATTACGTCGCTTTTTGGGCGTCTCGGGATGGTATCGGCGGTTTGTGAGTGGTTACTCAGCATTGACAGCTCCTCTTACCAATTTACTTAAGAAAAGCAAGAAGTTCCACTGGACCAATGAAGCACAGAAGTCATTTGATGCACTCAAAGTAGCACTTAGCACCGCGCCTGTCTTAGCAACCCCAGATTTTTCAAGTCGGTTTTTTATTCAGTGCGATGCCAGTTCTACTGGAATTGGGGCAGTGCTCTTTCAAAAAGACGGTCAGGGGGAGGACCGTCCAATCGCCTTCATGTCCCAGAAGTTGAACGCGGCACAAAGAAACTATAGCGTTACGGAGCTGGAGTGTTTGGCTGCTGTACAGGCAATAAAGAAGTTTCGTGCCTATGTCGAGGGCCTTCCGTTCACGGTGATAACGGACCATGCTAGTCTGACTTGGCTGATGTCATTAAAAGATCTTACGGGACGGTTAGCTAGATGGTCCCTAAAACTGCAGGCGTTTGACTTCGACATAGAGTACCGAAAGGGTTCCCAGAACGCTGTTCCAGATGCTCTGTCACGAGTGCACATGGATGCACTAAACCTCCAGTCCGTAACGTCTTCTGCAAGTTTAGACTTGAGTTCGCCCGCGTTCAACTCGTCTGAATATATGGATCTAATTCATAGAGTCGTACAGAATCCGGAAGCTGGTCATATGAAAGTTGTCGATGGAAAAGTCTACGTAAATACAAAACCAGATGCATTGCCCGTAACCGATATTCCATCTTGGAAATTAATTGTGCCAGAAAGTCTAAGAATCCCTCTAATTGAATCTGTACACTGCCCTCCTACATCGGCTCATCTTGGCATAAGCAAGACCACCGAATTAATACGACGATATTACCATTGGCCTTCTGTACTGCCTGACGTTACAACTTTTATCAGAAATTGTCATGAATGCAAATCTAACAAATCAATGACAAGCCAGAGTAACCCTCCACTGTGTACGTTACCCGTTACATTCAGGCCCTGGCAAAGAATATATTTGGACTTCCTAGGACCGTACCCTCGTACCAAAAACGGAAATTCCTGTATATTAATAGTTGTAGACCATTTTTCTAAGTTCGTTTTAACTCGAGCCTTACGGAAAGCTACCGCAGCAGATGTATGTCAGTTCTTGGAGGAGCAGGTATTCCTAGTATTTGGAGTTCCGGAGATAATTGTAACGGATAACGGACGACAGTTTGAAGCTCATATGGTGAAGGATCTCTTGCAAAAATACGGAGTTCGTCATATATTTACCCCTAAATATAGTCCTCAAGCTAACGCTTCCGAACGCGTAAATCGTACATTATTAGCCTCTTTGCGAGCATATATTAATGAGGATCACCGAGTTTGGGACGTCAATCTCGCTAGTATTACTCATGCGCTACGTAATTGTGTTCATGATTCAACGGGACAATCACCTCATTTTATGGTCTTTGGACAACATGCACTTCTGCATGGGTCTGCTTACGATTTTCTTAAAACAATTTATGCATTCACGGGCTCAGAGATTATTCTTGAAGATAAACCAAGTTTTTTGTACCAAATTTATGCCAATGTTAAGCAAAACCTAATTAAAGCTGCACGCAAAAATAATGCAAGATTCAATCTTCGAGGACGAATTCCTAATCTGCAAGTCGGGCAATCCGTGTACGTCAGAAATTTCACCCAGAGCAAGGCTTCTGATCAATACTCGGCAAAATTGGCTAAAAAGTATCTGGCAGGAACAATACTTAGGTTAGTTGGTAAAGTAGCTTGCGAAATTGCAGATCAACAAGGCAAATCAATGGGTGTTTACCATGTCAGAGATCTAAAAACTAATTAATTCATACAGTCATAGTATTTAGCCCGGCTTGAGACTCATCTCAAGGGTAGGTCGTCCCCACGATTTGTAACGTGGTCACCTACGTTACAAGGGTTTGTGTCAACAATTTTACTTAGGCTTATCATTCTGCGCTAATTTTCTATTTAATTATGACGTGATTAATATATTATAATACTAGTGCGATACTTTCGCGATAGTAACGCAAACAATTTATAGCCCCGTCCGGTTTTTGGTTCGTAGTCACGATTAAATTTAAAACGGGTGATTTATCGTAAATTTTCGGCAGTTTATTGGTAGGGGAAACTTAATAAAAGACAGATTTTTTTTTCAATCGGGGCTGTTCTTGTTAAGCTGGGATTACGAAATTAGCTGGTCGTAATTGCTGGTCAAAAAGACCAAAAACAAAAGAATTTTTTTGAAGTGGAAAAAAAAAACGTAATGTTGTGTAGTCGGGCGTAGTGTGCCATTTATTTGTTTTTAACAAAATTCCAATCTATGCAATTGGATTATTTATGCTAAAGTGAATTTAAACGCAGATGAATAGGAAGACATTACAAAAGTGTAATTTCGTGATTTTTTTTTTTTTTTTTTTGCCATTCCGTAATTCAACGGTTGTGTGCTCGAGATTTTTATCGTGATGCAAAAAAATTATACGTTATGAAATGTTTGATGTGAAATCTATGCATAACGTAGTAAATAGATAGTGACTCGAGAGAGTATAATTATTGTATGTAATTAGGTTAAGTAAAACTATTCATTTTACCAGAAAATGGGTTGATATGAACACGTGATTAAATACGGTTCCTAAGGCCACAAAATTAGTGTCCTTGACAAAAAACATTGATAATTACAAATTGTGGATAAACAATAGTTGTGCTAAATAAATCAATAAATAATCATAAAAATATGTACACCTAAAGCTAAATATAATCGATGGTAAAATGTTTATCAGTGCGAGTGATGAAAATTAAAACTAAATTGAATGGCTAACAAAGAAAAAACAGTAGTATTACAGTGAACGAAACAATGTTAATGAAGTGGAAATCTTTCTAATAAAGTTAATAATCCTAACTCAATAACCTAAAGTTATAATTATTCTAAAAATAAAATAAGAACATAAATTACATTAATAAATTAATAAAGTGATTAATTACAAAAATTAGCATTGTTCAACTAACTATGCCTTGTGCTAATATTACGTATTCATTAATATTATGTGTAATGACCATTGAAACTGTATGGCAAGGCAATATACCGTCTACGAAGCCGAAAATCAACGTCATCAATCAACAATCATCATTCAAGATAAGATTTTGTTATTATAATTATAAACATTTTAGTACATCAATTTTTCAATATTTATTTAATTTTTTTTTAATTTAATTTCATTATATTTTCCGATATTATTATTAGTATTTGAATCAAGTGTTCGTTTCTTTAGATTTAGTGGGTTCTAATGTATTTTTTTTATACATGCGCATACGTGGGTTAGTTACTAGTTTTTTTTTCCTTATTGTATTATTATTTTGGATAATGTTTGAATATATTTGGCATCAAACGTATGATGATCTAGGTGGGTATTCGTCGCCTGTCCGCATTTCTTCCGAAAGTTTTTTTTTCAGATGTTAATTTTTTTTTGTATTTTTCCTTTTCGCGGCAAATCTAGATCCACTTATGCTTTGGTAGTAACACCCACCCCATCCGCTGAGCTCTAGCCGGCCAGTGATAACCGCGAACCAAAGCCTCTGAGTGGATAATTTTCTGTTAACGGAATTACTGGTTGTACGTATAACCAATAGTGTCGTTACAAATGTTTATATTGAACGTGACAGAAGATTATTCAAGATTTTAGCAAAAAAACAGAGGAGATCCTAAATAAATTTCTTAAAAGGATTAGCTTTTAATACATTTTTATCTTAATATATATATTTTTACGTACTTTTGATATTAAATTATAAACCATTAATAAGAAGAAAAATCAAATATTATGTACACATACATAATTTCAATTATATTTTTAAAATTTGTTGACTTGGAGAAATTGTCGATGTTAAAATAAATGTTGCAAATTTATTTTAACATCGACAATTTCTCCAATAGTCGATATTTTAGAATCGACATTTTGTCCAAGTTGACATTTTCGAATCGATATTATAAAGCGATATATTGTCCAAGTCGACATTTTTCTAGTCCATGTTTTTGTAGTCGACATTTGTGGAATCGACATTTTGAAATTCGATACCTACCCAATGACACCCAACCCGGATAAAATAGAAAAGAAAAAAGAAGAACTAAGAAGTTCATTCTCAAGTGAACCTCTCTCGTGTTAAGTAGTGTTTTTGTGAGAAATCAAGTTATCGGTGAAAATTAATTTTTCGGTGCAAACTAACTTTTAATAATTAATATATAATTAGATGTTTCTAAAGTTTTCTATTTTTTCTTGTTTATTCTATTAAATCTATCTGGTAAGTTCTTTATAGTATACATTTTCACAAAATTTCGCATCTGTCTTCTACATTAAAAAAGGAGCAAAGTGCTACGCACTTTGCTCCTAATACGGTTTATACCTCTGCGGATGAATCTTATGATTCAGATACAAACGGTATGGCACACAAAAAAACCAAAACTGTTTATGCAAGTGAAAATATCGTGAATAAAAAACAATTTTCTAGCAAAAATAATTTTAAACATAAAATAAGCAAAAGTGCGACAACGATTCCAATTAACAATATGGAAAATTCCGTAGCGTCACCTAATAATTCAGATACGAACAGTAAAATTCTTATTCCAGCTAATCTCTATAATAAATTCGATTCAGGGCCTTTTTCTGTGTTTATTAAAAAAGAAAAAAGAAACTTAATTCATCTCGCCAAAGCAATCAAATTCAACAATTTTAAAAATATTAAAAAGGAGGGTATTGGTAAAAACACTGCAAAAATCACTTTTGATAATTTTGACGACGCAAATAAAGTAGTTAAATCAGAAGCATTCAAAAAATTTGACAATTATATCCCTTTCATACCAAAAAATTTTACAACTTCAATAGGCGTTGTTAGATATGTCCCTACTGACCTCACAGAAACAGATATTAAAAATAACCTAAATGCTAGCATTCCCATACTTAAAGTTGAAAGAATGAAAAAATGGGATTTCAAAACAGAAAAACTAGTAGATATGGAATTGGTAAAAATTACTTTCGACTCGGGAACTATCCCCTACAAACAATGTTTCCCTTTACGACAATATCCTTCTCAAAGTCAAATACTTTATCCCAAATCCATTTTTTTGCAAAAAATGCCTAAATTATGGTCACACCTCCAAATACTGTGAATCAAAATTATCGAAATGTTTAACGTGCGCTAAAATAAAAAGTGATGATCATGTTTGTGATGAGATAAAAGCTTGCAATTTTTGTGGAATTGGACATATGACTAATTACTACAAGTGTAATGAAAAATCAAGACAGAAACAGATCAGACAATACATGATCATAAATAAAGCCAGTTACGCTGAAGCTAGAGCTCAACTTTTCGGTACTAGAAATAAGCCCATTAGTTCAGACTTTAATACCACACTTACTAACAAAAATCAAGCATGGACTAACAACAATCTACCGGACAAAAATCTAAAAAAAATTGAAATCCTCAATACATTATTGGAAGAACATAGAGCGAAATTGACTGAAAGAGACTCCATCCTCAAAGACATTTCCACTATTGTTTTAAACGACAACAGTTCAAATCACGGTATCATCGATTCACTTAAAATAAAACTATCGAATTTTTCACAGTAATAATTTTCCTTTTCCTTCATATCTTATATGAATTCAATCAAAATTTTACAAATAAACATTAGAAGCATAAATAGTAATAAAGACCTTCTACAACATTATTTGCTATCGAACAAAGTAGATATAGCCATACTATCAGAGACCTGGACTAATCCAGGATCTGACATCAAATCCAACAATTTTAATTTTTTAAGAAAAGACAGAATTGACGGATACGGGGGTGTTGGTTTCTTAATCAACAAAAAATTCTCTTGCAAAGTCTTAAATCCTTCATACAATTTTGCACATTTAGAAGTTCTCAAAATTAATATCAAGTTCAAAAATGCAGAATTAAACCTCATTTCATTTTATAACAGTTCACCAAACGACTCCTCATTGTTAATTAATGAATTTGATCATATTTTACTCAACAATACGGTTAATACCTTAATAGCAGGTGACCTAAACATCCATAATAGTCTCTGGGATTATTCGATATCACCTACACACAACAAAATTGGTGATAAAATCGCTGATTTAATTTCTTCTAACAATATATTCTTGCTTAATGACGGCACACATACTAGACAGGACTTATATAGACATAAATCATCAGCAATCGACATCTCTCTATGCACCACAGATTTAATAAACAAAATTTCCTGGAAAGTTGACCAAACGAACCTAGGCAGTGATCACCTCCCAATAATAATGGAATTTAAATCAAGTTTTGTTTCCACTAAAAATATAACAAATTGGAGCAACGTACTGTCCAGATTTGATTTATCAAATGCACATAATTTCGATAACATAGAAGCTTACATCAAAAATCTTATTGAATCCAACACTTCGGTAAAAAAACTTAACAACAACTTCAAACCAAAACCATGGTGGAATAGCCATATTCAGAAGCTCTGGTGTATCAAGAAAAACAAACAAAAAATATACAACACTGATAAAGATCTGTATACAGCATTGGAACTAAAAAAAGCGGTCCAGAAACTCAAAATCACTATCAGAAGGGAGAAAAGGATTTCTTGGAATGCTTTTCTCACCAACATTAATCATAAAATCAATAATGGTAAACTCTGGAACAATATCAATAAAATCAAGAATAAAAAACATGCATATTTCAATGTATTAGAAAACCCCACTATTGCTACGGATTTCCTAAATTTCAACTTTCCCAGTTCTTTTGAATCTTTCATGCCACATCTCACCAACAGTTCAAATACAATTACCTTCAAAGCCTCAGAAGTACGGGACGTAATTATTAATGCCAATAAAACATCTGCCGGTCATGATAACATATCGTACAAGCTACTAAAACATAATCCAAAAAGACGATAACATCATAACACATATTACATCATACTTTAACGATATATGGAAAAAACAAATCTACCCTGAAAACTGGAAAATTTCAAAGACAATTGCAATCCTCAAAAAAGGCAAAGACGATAGAATTCATTCAAACTACCGACCCATCTGTTTATTACCGGTTTTCTCTAAAATCTTTAACAAACTAATCTTAGATAAAATTAATATTCACATTAACTCCAACAACATTATCATTACAACAACTTTGGCTTCAGGAAAAATAAATGCATTACCGATTACTTAACATTAAAAAACAAAATAAAAAAATTATCTTAGTTAATTTGGACATTTCCAGGGCTTTCGATAATGTTGACAAAAATATTTTACTAAATATCATGATAAATTTCAATTTCCCTCAAGCCATTACCAATTGGATACATCAGTTCCTAACCAACAGAAGAATAGTTTTACCTAACAACAGCTCACTCCCTCATTACACAAATAAAGGTATTCCACAGGGTAGCGGTTTGAGTCCCACCTTATTCAACATTTACACCACTTCTTTACACAACAATATCAACAACAAATGTAAAATCTTTTAATATGCTGATGACATTTGTGTTGTCATTTATGCGGATAACCATGAAGAGCTACAGATCTGGGCTAACTCCACACTTCAATCTCTATCACTTAAACTTCAACAGTTAAACCTACAAATCAATACAGAAAAATCACATTTCCTAAGGCTTTTCACCAACAGAAACAATTCCAATTCAATACGCATCTCAGTCAATAATTCAAATTTAAACGAATATAAAACCACTAAAATTCTTGGAACCACCTTTTCTAACAGACTCTCTTTAACTAAACACTATACAAAGCTGAAAGCTAATATCACAAATTCAATAAATCTTCTCAAAACACTCACTCACTTCAATGGAGGTGTAAACTCAGAAACAATGATCAATATATACAAGGCATTAATAAAATCAAAATTGGACTACTCCTATGTCTTGACAGATACTAAGTTTAAAAAAGACATCAAAATATGTCAACCAATAAAAAATACCTGTCTTAGAACATGCCTAGGATTCATTAGAACTACTCCGATTCCGACCATTCTGTCTGAATCTTTGGAAACCTCCTCAGATTTAGATATCATCAAAAAATCACTAAAATACATTTCGAAAAATTTATTCCACGATACAAAGGTGGGTAGAGATATTGTTCTCAATAGATCTATACCACACCTTAACAATTTATATACGGATCATCCATTCCTTGCAAAAATTATCCCGTTTCAAAAGAAAAAAACCAACCCCGAAAATTTCAGCATTCTATCCGAAATCAAAGGACTTCCTAATAAAAACTTATCTAATCTCTCTGTTCAATATTCATTATCTATGCAGGAACTAAATAATTACAACAATTTTGCAAAGATCTTTACGAATGGCTCTATTAGGGGTACAGAGGCCGGTATAGGAGTTTTTGTGGAGGATCACAATTGGAATTTCTCCATTAAATTAAAAAATTTCACAGACATTAAAAACACAGAAACCATATAGCCATAAAAATTGCAATAACATTATCATTAATTTTGAAAAACAACAATATTTTAATTATCACAGATTCCAAAAGCTCCTGCACATCTTTAACAACTGCTTATTGCAAAAACACGAATAAACATTTCGAAAATCAAATAATAGACACAGCTGGCTTTAACCCTAACAAAAATTTCGTGATACATTGGTTTCCAAGCCATTGAGGAATTAAAGGAAACGTCATTGCGGATGGCTTGGCCAAGAAAGCAATTGTTTCACCCTCACACTATTTAGACCATAATCCCACAACTACAGACATTCTAAACACAATCTCCAACTCAATACTTAATAAATGGAAAACAAAATACATTTCTCTATGCTACTCAGGCAACTATTATAAACAGATATGTCCTCTCACTAGACTTTCCTTCCTCTTCAAAAATTCCAATTTTTCATCTACCCAAACCAAACTGATTTTTAGACTATTATCAGGCCACGCTATGAATAATAAATTCAAGCATCTTGTAGGGCTAGAAACTTCTCCTTACTGTGAAATTTGCAATACAATAGATGACAATGATCACATAATTAACGATTGTACCAAATATAACAGAGAAAGGAATAAATATCCGTTACTAGGGTACGATTCTGGTTCGATGATATGATAATGAAAAAACAAAAATATCATCGGATTTTTTATTTGCTTTTATCATTGAATTTTATCATAGTAGATTTCACCATAATAAAAAGCGATTCTGGTTCGATGATAATTAAAAATTATATCATTATCATCGATGAAATACAAATAGCGATTCCGATTTGACGATGTATGATAAACTTATGTCAAAATTGGTGAAAAAAATGAATATTTTTTCATTTTATTTTTGTCGCTTTATGGCCGATGATAAAAATTATTTTCTTCGCCTATTCGTGTTTTTAGTAGCGTGTGGTTAGATTAATCGATTAACAAATATACAATTTATACTACCTACAACATTGGAAAAGTAAAAATAATTTTCTAAGAAAATAATATGTATTTAATAGTTTTACTGATTTATTAAAAATTAAAAACAATAATTAATGGAAAAGGAAGATTTAACTTTGAAATATTCTGGAAAATGGAGATTTTCATTCTAATTTTAAATCTAAATATCCATTTTCCAGAATATTTGTAAAGATCTTAATTTTAAAGCAGATTGAATAGTTTTAAATAATTTTTGGGGTATTATTTCTTATCCGATATAACGACTATGATGAAAATACATATAAATATTTCCGATTTGAAAACCAATATGAATATTTATGATTGTAAAGAGAGAAACTCTCTTTTCAAAATGTTAATGCGCAGTGCGCATACTCAAACCCTTTTTTTTTGGAAAACGAAACCAATTAACCAATATTTACTATCATCAAGAGAGGAAACTCTCTTTGAAGAATAATAATTTTATCATTTTTTATTATCATCGAACCAGAATCGCTTTTGATATGTTGATGATCAAATAGAATAAAAAGATAAAAAGCAAAGGCGAAAGCAAAATGACAAAAACAATTGATAAATTCGATGATATTTTTGTTTTTTCATTATCATATCATCGAACCGGAATCGCACCCCTATATAGGAAATCACTGCTAAACATACTAAAAGATACTAACTTCAAAGAATTTGAGACGGTGTGCGATTTTGTGAAAGAAATTGAGTAGGGTTGCCACCTTTCCAAAGTGCGAAATATGGACACAAAAAATTTGTAAAAAAAACATATATGTTGGCCCATCAGCTCCGGCCTTTCTTTCACCCGTTTTTACAAATTAGTCATTCAGAGAAAATTCTTTCGATTAAGCGTTGCTTATCGATCTCGGTCCTCTTCAAAACTTCGACTCATTTAAAGCCATCTCTTTGATAAATATCGATGAATGAGATGACAGTTTTCAAAATATTGGTTTCTTTATATGGTTCATCGCCACTATAAGTAGAATCAAAACTTTTTAAAATTACTAACAAGCTTTCAAACAAGTTTTCTTCTTGATGCAGACTGCATACTTCAAATAATTTAAATTAATTATTGTCGCTAAAATGAAACCACACATTTAAATAATTTAAGCTTTGATTATAAATAGCCATTGCATTTTTTAAATTTTAATTGTTGGCTGTTATTAAACTTTGGAGCAGCCGGTTTTCAATGAAAATAAAAAAAATATTTTTTAGCCGTTTTTTTTACGAAATTGTAATATTGGGGCCGATTCAATCCAAATTTTCTATTTTTCTTTCCTTCTATTATTTCAAGAAAAACTCGGTACAATTTAAAAAAAATTGGGTCTATCCGACTCCTCGGACGACACTTTTCCCACAAATCATCCCTTAAAGATCACCAGATCACAAATCCAACCATTTATATTTTACAAATATTTTCCCTTATTTTGAGCAGGCAAGGTCGTTAAAAGATGTCATGGCTGGAAAGTGTATTAACCGTAGAAAAATATTGTTTCAAAAGGTTCGACATTACCTTGGAAAATAGATCGAGAAATGTATATTACTCCTTTTTGTCAAAATGACCCCCACGCAATGCTTCAATCGACTTCAAATTTTGTGAACAGATAGATGATAGATTATCAAATTTATCATCAACATAATAAAAAAAATCGTCTGTCTCGTTTTTGAAAAAATCTGTTTGGCAGTTTACTGTTCCACTACAACTTCCTCTATTTTAGACTCTAATGAACCTACTAAAATCTATCTTTGTACAAAATTTCGACCTAAACTATCAATATTTGTGAGAATGGGAGGCAAAACAAAAATAATAAAAATTTGTGTCTGGAAGAACGGAAGGACTGGCACGACATTTTTCTAATTGTTCTAATTGTTCGGGTCCTGGTAATCTAATTCGTCGAGAAATGTGAAAATTTGAAATACATTTTTTTCCCGATTACAATACTTACGCAATATAACTTCGTTATAGTGGGAGAAGCAAAAATCTACCCAAATTTATAGATTGTTTGAAAATCACATAGTTCTCGTAGAAATAGTGGCAGAATAGAAGAAAAGACAAATAGAAGATTTACATTGAATCGAACCCATTATTTTAATAAATAAAGAAATTTATGGACAATCAATATGTCCATATCATTTTTAATTGTCATATGGACAAAACGTTTATAATATGGACAGTCAATATGAAATATGGACAGGTGGCAACCCTAAAATTGAGTGTGTACTATAATCAAAACCTGCTAAAATTCTCTTTAGAAAGCCTGCTCATTTTGCTGATACGCAGACACATACTTATAAACCTCAACGTTAAGGCGTAGTAGTGACTACGAAAAACCATAGAAAAAAAATTTAAATTTATTTGTTTATCACTAACAACACACCACGTATAGGTCACACACACTACTAACGTCGATAATTTGAGCATTTTTTACTCTCTATTGTTTGCAAACCTACTAACACCACACCATGTATTTATCACACATACTGCTAACGCCGATGATATTTGAGCATTTTTACTCTCTATTTTTTGCTTTGATCTATGTCAAAACCAACACAAATGTCTTATACAAGCCATATTATTTCCTTGACGCACGCATATTATTAAATCCAAAACCTACTATTTTCTGTAAGTGTTAGTGATATTTTATACTGTTTGTGATACAAGCTAAAATTTAAAATCAAAGTATGTAAAGATTATACTGTATTATGACGCTAATACTTACAGAAATAGTAGGTTTTATTTTGCGTTTGTATGGCAATAATATGGCTTGTATAAGACATTTGTGTTGGTTTTGTCTATGTACAAACAAATTTTCAAACATATGTTTTTTTGTTTTTCATAATGACATTGCCTTGCCGCATGATTCGTGTTGTTTTTTTGTATAGAAATGTCAAAAAATCGGTAAAATAATGTAGTGTCACACAACAATATTATTATGCTTTGTTGTTTTAAGTTGTATTCGATATTCTCTGTTTTTACTCTACTAACTACTTCTACAATAAAAAAAAAACATACGGAATGTCAAAAATACCGGCCTTAAAGGAAATATTTCCGAATAAATTATTTCCGAACAATTTATGTAAATTATGTAACATCATACAAAATAAATAAAAATTCAAATTTTAAATAAAAATATAAAATATGTAATTTAAATCTTCTTTGTGATTTGCTAATTTGACAGATTCGATTTTATTGTTTTTTTATGATACATTTTATTCTCTTTCAGTTTCGTAGTATGCGATTGTTTATGTTTTTTCTACACTGTATTCACAACCGTATATGTACATGGTGACGTATCGCTAATACAATCTCACATTGAGGTATTTTTACAGCAATAGCAAAACCTGCTAAAATTCTCTTTAGAAAGCCTGCTCATTTTGCTGATACGCAGATACACACTTATAAACCTCAACGTTGAGGCGTAGTAGTGACTACGAAAAACCATAGAAAAAAAAATTAAATTTACTTGTTTATCACTAACACCACACCATGTATAGGTCACACACACTACTAACATCGATAATTTGAGCATTTTTTACTCTCTATTGTTTGCAAACCTACTAACACCACACCATGTATTTATCACACATACTGCTGACGCCGATGATATTTGAGCATTTTTACTCTCTATTCTTTGCTTTGATCTACAAACAAAATTTCAGACGTCACACAATTATATTGCGCAATTTAATTGTACGTGAATACCGGCCTTAAAGGGAATATTTCCGAATAAATTATTTCCGAACAATTCATGTAAATTATGTAACATCACACAAAATAAATAAAAATTCAAATTTTAACACTTTCGCGGACATGACGGCAAATGCCGTCAAAAAAATAAACTTTCGTTTAGACATGACGGTATATACCGTCATACCGTTTTGTGATCGTCGAAACGAAAAAAAATATTGAACAAAACAAAATTACGAAAAAAGTTCTACAAAAGGGTCCAAATTAAAATTGCAATACATTTTGCTAGGACATAAAAGTGTTATTTTTTTGACTGTGCTAACCTAAGACTGTGCTGCCCTAAGCAACTTATTTTCGATGACGGTATATACCGTCAGGTCCTAAACGAAAGTTTTTTTTTTGACGGCATTTGCCGTCATGTCCTCGAAAGTGTTATTAAATAAAAATATAAAATATGTAATTTAAATCTTCTTTGTGATTTACTAATTTGACAGATTCGTTTTTATTGTTTTTTTATGATACATTTTACTCTCTTTCAGTTTCGTAGTATGGGATTGTTTATGTTTTTCTACACTGTATTCACAACCGTATATGTACACGGTGACGTTTCGCTAATACAATCCCATGTTGAGGTATTTTTACAGCAATAGTATACAATACATTGGGCTTTCTAAAGAGAATTGTAGAAGGTTTTGAGCAATAGTATACAATACATTGGGCTTTCTAAAGAGAATTGTAGAAGGTTTTGACTATAATGGAACATGCCTTATTAATAATGTATTATTTTAAGTAACTTCACAATATTGGTTCAGAGAATTATTAGAATTAAGGATTTATCTATAATTAACACTAATTAAGAACCTTCTATATTTAATTGAATTAAAACATTTTTATTATAAATTTTACTTTTCATATCACTTTATTATTTTATTATATTCATTTTGATTTCTCTTTTACTTTTATAACCATTTATTACTATTATATAAATTATTTTTAATTTAAAAAAAAAAAAAAAATTTTACTTTGAATTATATAACTTCATCAACTAATTTATGTATAGTCAGTATTTCGCCTTTAAAGGGCCGCAAGAGGCGCTACGATCGCCACTAGTTAAAGGTGAACAGCAATTCAGCGTTTATTTTGATGTGTGTTATTTTTTAATTTTTTTTGTCGCTGAATAAATAAATATAACTTTCATGTGCAATAAATGATTGTTTTGAACCGAAATCAATAACAAAATTGTCCAATTTTGTATTTTTTTTTATTGCTGTTCACCTTTAACTCTAGTTTCAAAATCGTCCACCAGATGTCAGCCACTTTGCGTTAAAAGGCGAATACCAGAAGTAAGCTACAATTCAACCCTCCAGCATCACCCTTGAATGGTTTTTGGAATTACGGGCTGCTAAATTTCTCTGGTCATATGGATTGAAAGATCTGACCTGAGCAATCCAATACACAAGCAAACAAACAAACAATAACTAAGAAGTTTCCGCTTGATTAAATGAACAAAAAGGAAAGAAAAAATACGGGAATTTCCACTCGACAATCTTGTGAATACTTCACAATAAATAAATCAGTATTTAAAATTAAAAGAAGAATAAGGAAATCTAAACAAATAATCAAACGAAATGTAGGTAATTTATAATAAAATTGGAAATGTAAATTGTAACATATAAAGAAATAAATAAATTTTCAATTGTACCCAGGTAATACCAGCTCAGGGTTCCTATTCTCGAATTCCACATCCATTTTCCACATGTGGACATCTGTCAAAATTCATCAATGTATGTATATTATTACACATTCAACCAAATATCCTATATGGAGAATTTTTTTCACCTGCTTATACCCATTCGGAAATATTCCCTTAGTACCAAAAAAAGGTCATTATTCCAGATATTTTTATGAATTTTGACAGATGTCCACATGTGGAAAATGGATGTGGAATTCGAGAATAGGGCCCCAGAACCCGTTTGTTTGTCAATTCAAAATCAACGCGTTCCGATTAAAAGGCATCGGAACAAAGCAAATACCTATACATATTGAAAAGGCAGAGGTTCATCTTCAATATCGAAAATATTGTAGGAAATATCGTTTCTAATAATCATACCAATCCCTCCACCGGCCCATCTCTATATATGAGAAAGTAACAGTAAAATTATCTATATTAACAGAAAATATATTTGAACTTTTAACAGGTGTTTCAGTTACTACGGCTAAAGCACATTGCTTGAAATGTCAGTCTGTAGACTCTCCATAAGCTACCTAATAGACTATCAAATTTCTATAACTCGGTTTGATGAAGCCCTTGCAGGTTCAGATAGTAAATAAAATAATAATTTAAAAAATATTACTAACCTTTCGAAATAGGTACTCACCACGTGATACATTTTAATATTACATATTAATAACTCAAGGGTTGATATTTGATTTAAATTAAAGATTATTGTAGAATTAAAAGTTGCACCATCTTTACCAAAATGGAAAAAAATTGATGAAATCGGTAATTAATTAACATTTCCAGTTTGACCAACACGTTCAATCATGAAGCACATTCAGCCATTTCTAAATTATGTCCGACTTGGTACTTAACTCCACCATATTGGTTAGGCGTTTTAGTATTCAAATTTTCAATTAATTGTAAATATCACACTATAATTTTTCTATCATTTAGTAATATATGCTACATCTATATTGTTAATTAAATTAAATTAAAAAACACATTTCAAAATCACAAAATTCAAATAAACTAATAAAACAAATGAATGCACGTTCATCAGCCGTCATCTCAATTTTGAAACTGAGGTAGTGCGATTCTAGTATTTTATTTTAAACATTTTACAACAGACACTGTAAAACCGTTAAACGTTTGAAAAGATTCGGCCCAAGTGTTTATGCGTTTAGAATTGGAAAAGTTTTCCAGAAAATGATACAAAATTGTTTAATCAGTATACTTAAACACTTATACAGCAAAATTCTGTGAAAACTGTTATACTTATTTGCATGCAATTTACCTAACCACACAGAAGTTATAAAATTATGTAAAAAAAATAAAAAATGTTTCCGCCCGGGATCGAACCGGGGGCCTTCCGCGTGTTAGGCGGATGTGATAACCACTACACCACGGAAACTTCTAACGATTGTATGTTTAATTACCAACTGTTCAATTAGATATCAAAAATAAAAATTAAGTAGCCTACAGTTTGATAATTTTAATTATTGTATCCGAACATCGAGATGATGCAATTTTGCATGCCACTTACCACTAATCATAATATAAAAAAACTCAAAAGCGTATGATTAAGATATTTTTTATTCTATTTTAAACAAATAAAACCACCAAGAAAATGTATCAAGATATTCTGACACGAATATGTATAGTTAAATTTACATAACATTGAATTGCTAGAGGTATTCATCGAACAGCGGTTACTTAATTTAGTTACATATTTACAAATTATGTTGAGTAATAATACAACCGTAGTATTACGGGATTGAACTATTATACAAAATCAAATTTTCACTATCACATAATTTAGGATCAATTTTATTTAGGAAATTAATTAGGTAGATATTAATACTATTTCCAAGCTCCACTATTGCAGCGCACTATCAGCATTGGCACTTTTCTGTAACATTTGTGCAAAGCGATTAGTAATTAGCATCGATGTATCAATAAATCGATCAACACAGTTTTGTAGGCAAACTTCTGTTTTACTATCCAATTTGGAACCCGGCTTCGAGTCCATACATTTTTCCCAGCATATTTCATTAAATTCGTGAATCTGTGTGAAACAAATGTAAATTTGAGGTTATGATTTAGTTGAAAAAGCTGAAAATTAATTTTTAAGCTGTAATCTTACCTGTGCGTTAACTTGTTGCTTCTGTTTTTCAATCAATAAGAATTGTTGTAACTCTGGATCCATTGCCTGTCCCTCCTCTGCCATATTATTTATTTAAAATTGAAGAATTTAACAACAGAAGAAATTTTTTCTTGTTCGTCGAGAATGTCGAGTTTGATTTGAGTGAGGAAATATCAAATAATTGACGTTTATATAACTTCCACTGAACTGATTTGTTGAGCGCTATATTTTTACTGATGTTAAATGACATCTAGCGGACAATAGGCATAGTTTTAGCTTTTTATTGCTTTAGTAAGCTTTTGGGAAAACGTCTTTTTTCAATTTTTTATACTTTTCTTAAACTACTGGACACGATTTTTCTTCAGAAATATTATAGGAAAGTAAATCACCCCCAATCACCTTAAAAATGGAGCCAGATGTACGTTCAATTGATTATATTAACGAATTTAATCAATATTGTCAGGAATATTGTAAGTCAAATTCAGAAATGCAGTTGGATTTGCTCAATCAATCGCTATCGGTACGTGGCTTGATGATACTGGATTTCATGTTTAAAGAGAATTAATTAATTTTCTTATTTAGCTTCTAGGATCAACAAAGAATTTGCGTCAATTTGATCCCGATTTAAGCGACACAGCAAAATTTTATATAAACCTTTACAATTTACTCGCCAACACCGAATCACGAAACAACATTGCAGCCTCTGCTCTACAAGTTCTACAGCAAGTGTGCCGGAATAATCAAGCTCGCTTAAGTCTAGTGGAAAAATTTAAATATATTCCTATTCTAACGAAAATCCTATCGGCCGAACAAAAGACTGATCGACAAACTCGCCTATTAAAAGTACTTCAAGATATTACCTATGGCATTCGGATTAAATGGCAAGAGCCACATTTAAGCGATCTGATTAAGTTGCTGATCAAATTTATTGAGAATGCTGATGATTCAATACAAAAGTTGAGTTTATCGGTCCTCATAAATTTGTGCTATAAAAATTTGCCATCACTGTACCTGCTGTCCCGGACCATTAATGTGGCGGAATTTGGAAATCGAATACGGGCTCATGGGATACTAGCGTGTAAAATGTTTCTAATTTTGGAAAATTGTTTTGTCGACACGGATAATGACAATTTACATCAATTTGTAAAATTTACATTTGTTGAAATTGTTCATGCAACCAGGTATGTGTGAAACTTTAAACGAATGCGGGTGTTCATTACTTGACCAAACTTGAATATCATTTCAGAGCTTATGATACAACACTACTTCGTCACATTGTCGATTTTTTCATTGATACGAAGCACAATGAAAATACAAAATCTGTTATAAATGCATACAAAAACTACTTGCCTGATGTTAAATCGATGCTGGAACAGTTGAACGCATTCAAAATAAAATCACCCGACACACCCAACTACCATGAACAAAATATCAGCATGGCCGGATGTTTCTCGATCATATTTGAATTGCTGGTCGAAATTTTAGATTTTAAAATTCAAACGGTTTATGCGGATCTAATCGAAGTCATTTTGAATTGGATCAATATGGATGAATCTTGTAATAAAGGTTTAGAATTGTTGCGTAAAATTATCGGCCGCCTAGATAGTTTACCAAACGAGAATAACGATATTGTTGATCGCATATCAAGATTACTGCCGGAGGTACTTTTTATAACGTTCCGCTTAGAAATTCCTGTTGAACCAACATCTTCGCTACTTCAGCTTCTGTACGATATGATTAAGAAATCAAATGAAATACAAATTCGGGTCTACGACATAATCACGGAGGATTTCTTTGATAATTTATTTGAGAAAATTTTTTCAAACTTTTACCTCATGGAGGGGAACCAAATCGCCATGAACGAAGTGGAAATGTATATGCACGGAATACACTTGTTGCACGAGAGTACCAAATATTTACCAAATAAATTTAATCGATTTATTGTAAAGCTGTTCGAAACAAAAACAATGCAGATTATATTCGCAAAATGTTTTTTATCAGATAATTCGCGACTCAGTTGGATCGTATTGGAGCTGGCGAAAAATATAAATTTTCCCAGTTACTGTGTTGCCGAATTGGTGGCCAAACAGAAACCGATTGGTGATGAAACAAAAGATTTGAAACGCGTTTCATCCGATATATCGCTAGACGATTCAATGAATTATATGAATTTTTCGATAAATCAAACAATCGAAACGAAATTGAATGATACAATTGATAAGGTGATACAGTTGCGCGACCATCAAAATCCCAGTTCAATAAGCGAAATAATTGAAATGTTCGAGTACAAAATTATGATATCGCAAAATTCGGAAAAGGATTTGCTTACGCGTTTGGAACAATCGAATAATGAATTGATCACTATATCGCAGCGGTGCGCTCTATTGTCGGCCGAAATTTCAAAATTTCAAAATCGAAATTTTTCACTACACATGACCAACGAAAAACTCAAAGAAAACGTTATAAATCTTCAAAAACAGGTAAAGCAATTGAAAGTAGAAAATGATCAGCTTAAAGTTAAGTTGCTTAACGAGGCAAAAAATTATCGACTATTGAACGAAACCAAAACGAAACTGACACAAGATTTGTGCGAATTGCAGAAAAAACTTCGCGGCCAAGAAAATGAAAATGAAACGAACGCATTGAAGATTGGTGAGTTGAGGAAAGCGAATGAGCGCTACAAAATGGATTTGGAGCAACTCAATTTAGAGGTGGAACGTGTGATCGAGTTGAAAACTAAATTGAATGAATACGAAGGGAAATTGCTTGAAAATAGTAAAGAGATTAATAGTTTGTTGAATGTAAAATTGAGCTTAGAAAAAACTTGTAAACAATTTGAAATTGATTTGGCCGAGAAGAATGATACGATTTCGAGCTATGAACTGAAACTGCAAGAAATTGATAACATGAAAAATACTGTAGTGCAACTGATGCAAAATAATTTTAATAAAAAATAATTGTTTTGCTTATTGTACGTCTAAGGGGGTTTAATTGGTTCTTATCGTACTATCTAGGTAAAATACAAAAAAATACTCAAACTTAGTAGCGAGCCGATTTTATTATCTCATACATTTTAATTTCAAGTACATACCTATATATATACGGTTTGACGTCACTAACATTTCACAATTTATAGTTTTGAATCCGCATGAATTGCTAGGACACCGTCGGGTGCATTTGATGCCAAAAATATATTCGCATATCCAAAAACTTCAACTTCAATTGACGTACCAGTGCAAGTAGTGCCAACTTTGCTGCCCGAGATTACGTCACAGTAAGTACCAGCTGGTAAACAGGTTTGTAATCGTTGACTCAAGTTTGAACCTTCATTGTTGAATGCGACGAAACCTTTATCGCCGCGGCAGAAAGCGATTTGATTGTATCCGTTACTCCACCAATCATTAAGTCCAGTACCCGCAACAGTATTACGGAAACCAATCATGTTATAAATTTGTCTCCAACGATGCTCACAAACCCATCCATTGGAGCATGTGTTATCGGCATTTATGCCCGGTGAAATTGTGTATCCATTAATGTCGTGCGGCGGTCCTTGATCGCGATCATCAAACGCGAATGAGCTCATCACACGTGGAATACCAAACGGATGTGCTAACATAAAAGCGATTGCCATTTTGTATTGTCTTGGCTCCTTGTATGTCAATATTCCTTCATGTCCCCGTTGATTGTCATGATTATCAACAAACACGAAGGCTAAATTTGATGGCAGGAAACCCCATTCTGGGCCCCAATTCACTAAATATTGGAGTTGGTCATCGCCATGGAATACACGACCAATCTCCGCTGAGAATCTGAATTCAGTTACTGCTCCCAAATGGGTATAATGTTCCCTAAAATATATAAAATATGCTTTAATATCGAACTTTCTTTAAGATCGGTCTAATACGTACTTTTTAATAACTTCAAATCCCATATCAATTACTTCCTGGTAAATGAAGGGCTTAGAACCTGCTGCAAATCCATGTGATGTATTTAAATTGTTGAGCCCACCATAAACCAGTTCCAAATCTTCAGGCCACATATGTTTAGCAGCATCAACTCGATAGCCAGCCACACCGAGTTCAGACAAACGATTCAAAAAATTGATGATTTGTTCCCGAACCCATGGAACTCCAAGATTTAAATCTGGTAAATTATCTAATCGACAATTTCTAACATTGATTGGATCAGCATAATTATTAATATGGCACTCGGCATTGAAATCACTCGGTACATATGGAACACCCGGAAAGTTTGTTCCAACTGGATCAGCAAGTGAACCACCAACACCAATACTTGATGGATATCTGGCCATATGATTTATAACAACATCAACATAAATGCGTACACCAACAGCATTACAACGTTGCACCATGCTTGCGAATTCAGCTTCGGTGCCCGATCTAGTTTCGAGTTTAAACGAAACCGGTTGATAGCGATCCCACCATGGCCGATCACTCCAATAAGCATTTTCATTGGCCGGTGATGTTTGAACACCAGCATAACCCATCGGTGCCAAAAATCGTTCACATTCATCAGCAATATCATTCCACTTCCATTCGAATAAATGTACGATTGCCGATCGCCCAGATACTTGGTTTGGTTCAAATTGTGCCAGAGCACCGATCCACAAACCAATAAATACTAATAAAACTTTCATTTTTATTTTATGGGCTGCAAATTTTTGCCCAAAAACACAGTCTAACTGAAAAATTACCACTGAATGAGAATTTACTAAAGGCATGCTTTACTTATATATGTATATACTTACGATAAGTAAGAATGACGACGAACTAATTATCTCTAATATTTTAATTGCTATTGTTGAATTAATTAAAAATATTAAATTCCAATACTTTAAAATTGACATAGATTACAAATTATCAAAGTAAGTTGTTTCGAGTTTCTACTGCATTCACGCTAGGTAGTCATGTAAGCTGCTTCTGGGTAATTAAAGGATTGCAGAGTGAAATGTAACCAAATTTCAAGTGTTATAGCGAGAGAAAAATTATAAGAATGTATGGAGATTTATTTTGGTACCCAATTATTCTTACTTTAAGCACCAACGTCGGCGCCCATGGTAATAAAGTGTTTCGCTTATCTTAAAATTTAAAAAAATTAGTTAAAGTCACGTGTGACCCTTTCATTTGACAAGTTAACCTTGGAACTATTATGAGAAAACAGATATTGAAGTTCAGTCTAAAAGTAAACCGCACGATCTCAGATCCTAAAACATCTTGACAAAAAATTCTGAATCTCAAACAATCAATGAAAATTTATTTATAGTATTTGTTTTAAATTAAATGAAATATTTGCACAATTTCAATAGCTATTTGAAAATTGAATTTGTTAATTAGCAATTTACTTAATGGTAATACTTTAGAAGAAAACAAAAGTTGTATAACTGATACAACATGCATCAAGGGTTTCTCAATGGGCAATTAAAGTATATATGATGTCGAAACTTTGGTAAATAAAATCTACTCCGAATTTCCGTCCAGTACAACCAGTGTAAGGGAATTAAAAGAATGTTTCAATTTCTTTAATCTAGAATATTCAGTTATGTTAAAAATGTACAAACCAGGTGGATAAGCTTGTACAAGGCAGTATATAGAGTTGTAGCTTGTTGGCTTGCAATTAAACAATATATTTAGCAGCAAGGTGAGGAGATCTGTCACAAAGTCATATGGAAATTTATACAATCTCAACAAATGAAATGGAAGACGATATGACCTCAATAACAATTCCGGAGATGTATCTATATTTTATTTCATATTTTTTAAGTTTCATGTGTCGTTCGATTGCAATACTGTAAGAGGAACCTGTTACGGCCACAGAGTTTTAGGGAATAATGACTTTTCTAAGGGAACAACTAGAATGTCCACGACACAATTTTTTTTTAGCAAAGTGAAAACAGCTTTATTAAATCTTAGCTCTAGAGAGCAAAACAAATTCATTGAACTGATACTAGATGCATACATACTAAATTATATTTTGAAATATTACGACATATAAAGCAAACCAATATAAAACTCTTTCAGCTCTTATTTAACAAATTTAGAACTGAATTTTCAATCCGTTTTGAATGTTGATGATTTATTAAATATAAATATTGACGATGATCTGACCTATGACGAAATAATAGCAAATTCCCTTTGAGAATATTGATTCGTATACAACCCAAAAGACTTTAAAGAGGGTAAATATTTTCAAATCAACCGACAGTATTACCTAAATTAAAATTTAGTTTCAAAAATCTTAAGCATTCTTGTCAACAATGCCTTTGTAAAGCGGTTTTTTTTCGCTAATAGGGTCAACATGGAGGGATGATCGCAATAAAATGAGTATAGAACTGGTGAAAGCCGAATTTTGTATTAGGATTAATTCTCAGTTAAACAGTTTTCCAAAGCTATCCGATATCACACTTCCAGTATTTACTGGCAACTTGTTACATTGGTCAGATTTTTTGAGTCCTTTAAAATTTTAAATCATTAGTTCATTTAAACAAAAATCTGTCGGACATTGTAAAGTATACGTATCTGAAAAATTCGTTAAAATAACCTGCTTTGTCTACGATTGCATCTTTGGATTTCACTGCCAAAAATTATTTAAGGACAATCGAAATCTTAATAGAACAAAGGAACATATAAGATCGTTGGTTAACTACAAGGCAATCGATAGGCCTTCATCGAAAAAATTGGTAGACATGGTCGATAACTTCAAGTCCCATTTGAGATTGCTGACGATAATGAAGCGGCCAACTGCTCAATGGGATGGCCTGATTGTTTTTCTGTTTGTTTATAAGTTAGATTCAGAAACCCGATCGAAATGGTTAGATGCCGCTCCATCAAAGAAACTTGCAACCTTTCAAGAGTTAATTGCATTTATTACACTGTATTGCCATAAACTTGATGTACAACCTCAAACAGCGCAGGTTTCTCATAAAATCTCATCGTCTTCAATCTCATCAGTACATCAATCCAGATCTAGCAGATCGAATTTTGGTCATCGCACTCCAAGTAATTCATTCCTATCAGCGCCTGCAGAGAAGTATTTTTGTTTAATGTGCAACAAACCAGGACACTAGATTTTTCGTTGTTATCAGTTTTTGTCTAAAGATAGTTCGGATCGATGGAATAAGGTCAAAGAGCATAAAATTTGCTACAATTGTTTGGAAAGGGGACTACATGTCGCACTTGTTCAAGGCGACATCATACACCACTGCATAGTACCAATACAACGATGTCTTCCATCGGTTCAAACTCACCTACTGCAATTAATTCCACACCACAAACCAATCCAACCTCATCGAAATCATCTGCACATCAAGGATCAATAATTGAGAATACTTCATTAATTTCCACGTTAAAGAACTACATATTTCTGGCTACTGCAATCTTCCAAGTATTGAGTAAATATGGAGAGCCAGTGCTAGCACGAGCACTTCTAGATTCTGGGCCTCAAATCAGCTTTATAATCTTGTTATTCACAAGGCCAGGATTCAAATTCAAAGGATATAAGAGTACTGTTTGCGGAATTGGAGGTACCACGGTCACTTCAGAGGTTTGTGGTACAATCACAATTATATCGACAATCTCGGAAAACTGTGCTACAATCAATGTTCAAGTGTTGCCAAAAATTTCACAACCTCAACCAGTAATGTCAGTCGATATCCAGAATTGGAAATTGCCTTCTAATATTAAGTTTTGGCTGATGACATCTTCAATAAACCACAACACATCGATTTACTATTGGGAGCTGAAATATTTTGCAACTTGCTGACAAATGGACAGATTCGGCTGCCCTTATTCCGATATTTCAGAACACCGTGTTTGGCTGGGTGGTCTCAGGTTCATTTATGCCATCAACATCTTACAATTCAGAATCAAGCACCATTTTGTCGTGTTTGAAAAATGAATCTAAGTCAATATCGTTAGAGGAACAAACGTGTGAGAAACATTTTGTCCGAAATGTTACGAGGAATGATCAAGGTAAATTTATTGTACGTCTGCCATTCAAGAGCCACCATTAGTTTTGGGCAATTCATTTTCCATGACACAAAGACGATTTTATAATTTAGAAAAAAAACTAGGACGTGATCAAAAGTTGAGGCAACAATATTCTGACTTTATCAACGAATATAAATAATTGAGTCATATGTCACCGATTTCTTCAGGTAACGTGCCACTTCATAGCTACATTTTTCCGCATCATTGTGTGTCGTTTTCGATGGATCTACAAGATCAACAAGTGGAAAGTCATTAAACGAGATTTTAATGGTGGGACCTGTCGTTCAAAATGACTTATTCACCGCTTCAGAATCCATCGATATGTTTTTAGTGCAGATATATCAAAGATGTATCGACAAATTGATGTTCATTCAGATGACACTAATTATCAGTTAATTTTGTGGCGTGATAATCCATGTAGTGAACTTCAGTTTTTTCGACTCAACACAGTCACGTATGGCCCAACAACTGCACCATTTCTTGCTACTCGTTGCTTACAAGAATTAGCAGCAACTTTACAAGCGACGTATCCATTGGGCTCCGCTGTTGTGAAAGATGACATCTATGTAGACGACATTTTAACTGGAGCAAATTCCATTCACCACTTGATGTCTGTAAAATTGGAAACGACTAAGTTACTATGCGTTCTGCCGGTATGGAACTTCGAAAATGGTACTCTAATTCCTCAGAAATACTTCAAGATGTGCCAGTTGAAGATCGCGAATAGCCACTTCGATTAGATGAAGCTGACTTTGTTAAGACGTTGGGCGTTTATTGGCAACCTAACAGCGATAAATTCCACCATTCTGTGTCTCACCATTCACCAATAACGAATCGATCAGTGATATCAGACATCGCTCGTGTGTTTGATCCTCTTGGAATATCGGCACCAGTCATCACTGTAGGAAAATTATTTATGCAAAACTTATGGAATTTAAAGTAAGGATGGGATGATCACCTGCCACCAGGGCTCATTAATCAATGGACCCAATTTCGTAATGATTTACCAAATTTAATTGTGTTTCGTATTTCACGATATCTATTCAAGATCGATGGTCCATCAAATATTGAACTGCATGGGTTCGCGGATGCTAGCGAAAGGGCGTATGGGACTGTGATATATATGAGATGCTGCACTGAGAAAAAAAGCAACTTTTAATTTAAACAATTGAGGTTCTTATTTTTACAATTTTACAAAATTGTATATTTAAGTAGTAAATATATTAATTTTACACCAAAAATTGTAGATTTGATTATTTTTAATTTTATTTTGAAAATGTAGGTACATTTTATTTTAAACGTTTCAAATTTTTTAATATTTATATTACCATTAAAAACTAAAAACTTTCAAATTGAGCATAAAATGAATTTATTTATACCATTTCTATCGTTCATTTTATATTGTTTTTTTAAGAGTGACTACTGGTAATACCAACAACTTAGTACTCTCAAATCAAATGTTAAAAATTATTGTTTTTAATAAAATAAAGGGCAAACAATCTCGTTTTTACATTTTTACAGCTATTTCAATATTGCTATTATACGCTTTAGGTGGCTACGCTTCATTTATCGAAAAGTCTTGTTGTGTTACAATATAGATTGATACCGAAAATTTGAAAAAAAAAAAAAATGTTGATAAAAATTAGCAAAGTTTTTATTAATGCGCTAGTGAATAATTAGTGTACAATATATACATAAGTGAATAAAGAACAAAAAGCATTATTAATTTATTTTAATTTATATTTCAAACAGTGGAAAAGTGATCAGATTTGCCCAAAAGTTATTTGTTAATAATTAATATAATAATACGTGAGATACATATACGTCTAGTTGAGAATGTCCGCAACCACGTCTTACGAATGCGTTTTAGATGGTTTGAACGAAGTGAATCTTAATGAAGCACAAATAGTAAGTATATCATGCAATATACAAGAGCTAATTATGTCGTGGGGTATATCAGAAGATACTGTCAACCTTCTAATGAAAGAGGAAACCACCGTGCACGTGCTTTTACAAATGGAACGCCTAGATATCGTCCGTTTATTTGATAAAATTAAATCGCCGTTCGGACAAAAAGTCTTGTTTAAGGCTGGTTTAAAAGCATGGAGAGATACAATAGTAAGTCAATAGTAATCACTGTGTGTGAAATGTTTTCTCCCTTGTATAATTTATATTCGAATCTCGAATTGTTTGTGATTTCGAGAAGGAAAATGTTGCGAAACATTTACGTATAATTAAATCAATTAAAGGGAGAGATATAATGGACTTTTACAAAAGCAACAAGATTCTCAACAAAATTTCTCAAAAAAATTTAGTTCAAATTTTGATCGACCATTGTGTAGAAGAAAATGTAAAATTACTGCAACATGATTTCTGTAAGATGGCTACAGCGATAGTTGAAACATTTCACTCAGAAAAAAAGGCAAGAACATCTCCAGCG
The DNA here is from genome assembly GCA_963556165.1 of Tipula helvola. Taxonomy (NCBI): domain Eukaryota; kingdom Metazoa; phylum Arthropoda; class Insecta; order Diptera; family Tipulidae; genus Tipula; species Tipula helvola. The sequence continues at coordinate 67,632,337 of OY744481.1, read as the reverse complement.
TTATACAATATATCTTTTAAAACTACTTTCCATATAGGAAACTTACTATAAAGGGAGGTCAGGCAAGATAAATCCGTCCGGAAAGTTATATGACAGATATACAAATATATGTCATACAACTAAATATTTAAAAAAATTTAAACTGGATCCAGAAATAAACTCTTCACGAACCACCAACGAAACATTTTTTATATCTGAACGGGACTATTTGGAGAAAAAGAAGTGGCTAGCAGAAAACGTCGGCCCGTGGGATACAATAATCGAATATTGGAAATCATCGTCCAATCAACGAATTTCAGAGTTTAAATCGTCTAAGGATAGGAATATATAGGTTTTAATTGGTAAATTATTTGAATATTAATGATCGGTTAATTAAGATCTAATATTATTTGAATTTCAGATTGAAATTGACTTTAACACAATGTTTTTAAACAAAGGTAACCTATTGATTGACAATTTTGACAAGTTTGTTGAAAAATGTAAAATTGTATTTAATAGAGAAATGAAAGACAAAAACTCGAAAATATTATTATAGACAAATTGAATACCAATGATCTAGATGGTAAATAATTAATTTTTAAATCTAAATATGTAAATCTAAATAATATCATTTTTTAAATTTTCTATTGCACCTTCAGATGATACAAATACACGGGACTGGATAGCCTGCAAATTAATACATGCGATACTATTACCACGGAGGATCAGCAAAACACAATTACCAAGTATAGTCGATGGGCAAACTGATTTCGATTTACAAATTAATAATATAAACGATTTACAGAATAGTTAGTTTGGCTAAATTGCAAAATAAGTTTGTTTCTAACAAAACGACGATACAACCGCGCGTTATCGTGGTCGAAAATGAGCCTGGTCATATCAAGGAATTTTTTGTTTATTGCGATGGTGTGAAGTATAAACTACCATCATTTAGAAAGTCTATAGATATACTAATTAAGTTGATTTTTGTGTATAATTTAAATTACTCAGAAGTAAGTCAGCAGGTATGGTTTTTTTAGCAGGAATATTTTTTTCAAATCGATAGTCAAAAGCCCACTGTATCTAATTTAGTAGAACAGTTTAAGTCAATCAATCTATCATCAACTGTAAATCAATCAATCGATCAGTTAAGTCAATAAATTCACTTATTTATAGTATACTCTTAATAACCATGCCTGACTGCTTTTTATGTTGCCATCAATTTGCATTACCACAACTTATCAAACATTTAAAAAAATTTCATAAAGTACCATCATTATACAATTTTGAATGTACCAATTGTTATCAAATGTTCCAATCAATATACAGTTATGAACGACATTTAAAAAAACATGAAATGCCAACACCATCAACTTCAAACGACACTTCCAAATTAGTTAATAAACCTGTTTCATTGCAAGCTGTCAGTGTCTCGTAAACAGCAACAAATACTGACCCAAATAATTTTATAATACAAACCTTAGATTCATTCGTCAATTCTAGTTTATATCAAAATGTTGAATCAAAACCAACAGATTTAAATCAAATTTTAAATAATATCACAAATTTTTCTGTTTTACTTCATGGTACATCATTTAGTAGCAAAATGGATTTTCCATTCAAAATAAACTAACAAACTTGATTACCAATCCTCTATCGCACGTACTTGCTAGTTTTTCCAATTTTATTTCAAGTGACACGAAACGCAGTGAATTTAACGAAATTATAAGTTTATTAACAAACCCTTTTCAAAATATTACAAACGAATATCAATTTTTTAAGCACATACAAGCCTTGAATATTTATTCACCATCAAAAACCGTAATTAACAATGAAATTGCAGAAACAATCAGTAATTATACTCCAACTTTAGATAATTTCAAAGCACAAGGATGTTTATTAAATTTATCATTTCAAATCAAAAAATTTTTTGAAACAGGAAATATTCTGGAAGAAACTCTAAAGCACTTAGATTATCTAGAATCTCAGATAAAAATAAAAAATTTTGTTAATGGTTCAATATGGAAATCCATAAAAGAAAAGTTTAATAATAAAATAGTAATTCCTATTCACTTTTATTCAGATGATTTTGAAATAAACGATCCTTTGGGATCGCGTTCTGGTAAAAGTTCTGTGTTAGGAATTTATTATTTTTTCCCAACCATCCCAACATCCCAGATTTCCAAAACCGAAAATATTTTTGTCGCAGGGTTTGTTAAATCAAAAGATGTTAAGGAGTTTGAAAACAATGCAGTTTTACAACCCTTATTAACAGAAATTAATAAACTGATTGAAGAAGGATTAGACATACAGTTTCAAAATACCACTATTAAATTATATTTTATGTTTGGCCAATTACTAAAGGATAATTTAGGCTTAAACACAATTTTAGGTTACTCTAATGCTTTTAATGCACAACCAACATGTAGAATTTGTTCACGTAAAAAAAATGAAATGAAAAATGATAATGTCGAAATTTCTGAGTATTTAAGAAACATTGATAATTATGCCACACATTTAAATTTAAATAATGTAAGCCAAACTGGAATTAGAGAAAATTCAATAATTAATGAAATTAAATATTTTCATGTAAACCAATAATGTTAGTTGTGGCATAATGCACGATGTATTTCTAGGTACTTACAAATATAATTTGCATCATTCATTAGATTATTTTATTTTCAAGAAAAAGTATTTCTCGCTAAAAATGTTAGTATCCCAATCTCACTGCAACACATTAAGTCTGGTAATTTCAAAATGTCCGCTCGAGAAATATAAAATTTTTTACATTTCTTTCCCTTATTAATTGGTGATTTAATACCTCTTGATGATCCAGTATATAATTATTTATTGATTGCAATTCAAATTACAGATCAGCTAATGATTAGCACTTATGTATGACGAAAATTATTTAAGTACTTTAAAAGAGTTAATAAAGAAGCATAATCAACTATACCAATTATTATTTAGTGACAGTTTGAAACCAAAATTTCATAATTTGGTTCATTATCCTACAATAATTAAAAGATGTGGTCCACTTAAACAATTGTGGTGTTACCGGCTTGAAAGTGTTCATCAAATTTACAAACAGTATGCTCGCAATACTACTTCACGGTTAAACATTCCGCTTACATTGTGTACGAAGGCCACCTTAAAATTCAGTGGTAACTTTCTCAACGCGGACTTTTTTTCTGTCGAAATTATTTCTTGTAAAGAAGCCAAAAACATTCCAAATCATGATTCGTATCTAAATTTATTTCCTTCTATAATTTGTCATAATACAATATATTACAAAGATTTAATTTATAAAGGAACATTGTATAAAATTGGTTACTTCCTTACTAAACAGATAAATGAAGATATAAAATTATATGAAATATCAGAAATAGTTATTAAAGATAATAATTGTTATTTGATTTGCAAACAGTACGAACTAAAATATTTGCCCCATTATGTGTCATATTTAGTTGGAAACATGTTACAATGTACTACTTTATGTAATATTGATGATTTTGAGGGACCCCCAATTCATGTTTATTATATTCAAGAAAAAAGAAAAGTGATAAGAAGAAAACAATTTTATTAGTTTTTATTTTAATTTTATTTAATTGTCTATATGGCTTTACTATTATTAACGAATACTACATATAATTTATATTTAATAAATGAATAAATCTGTAAAAAACATTAACTGAAATAAATACATACATACAAACACTAAACTCAATAAAATCTTTTATTATGCATAAATTCGGATTATTTGGGTTAAAAATAAGCATCAAAACTTCTTAAATAATATTTAAAAACTAAAATGTATACTTCTTATTTTAAAATTTTATAGTTCTTAAAATAAGGTAATATCATTTTTAAAATAAAAACTCTAGATGATTATTCAAAGGGCTTTCCAGGTTTTAAATTAAAAGTTAAATGTTCTTAATTTTATAAATTAATTACTTTTAAAACAAATATATTAAGAGATCATTTTTACAATTTCTGGTCCCTCTAAAATTAAAAACATTAAAGTTTTTGTTTTAAAAACGGATACTATTTCGCTAATTTCTAAAAAGAAAAATGCTTAAATTTACCAATAAAATCATTGTTTTTACATACGTTTTTTTCTCTGTGTGCTTACCTGATGAAAATATCTACACTGCACTGCGCTTGGAATTATGTGCTGCCCAACTCCTTGCCCAATTGATGAAAAAAACCACAACTTCACTCAATATAAAGATTTCAAATATCTACTGGTCGGATTCTACAATAGTGCTGAATTGGATTCAAGACCCATCCCATCGTCTACGTGGAAGACATTCGTAGCCAATAGGGTGTCGAACAATCAAGAGCTAACCAAAATTTCTTCGTGGAGACACGCAGATTCTAAAAATAATCCAGCAAATATCGTTTCGCGTGGCTTATATCCATCACAATTGCTACAGTCAAACATATGGCTTCGTGGTCCAATGTTTCTATCAAATTCAACCATTGAGTGGCCTGCAACCACTATTAGTGACTCATCAAGTGAATTTCTAGAAAGAAAAAGAAATATATGTATGTATGGCTGCATCATCGGTTGAAAGACTTGACGTAATCAAATCAATAAAATTTTACAAATCATTTGGTCGACTGCAAAGGGTTATGTCATTTGTGTGTCAGTTTATAGCGAATGCAAGATTAAAAGGTCCAGACTGGACTGGCAATAATCCGCATTGCACAAAATGAATGTTTTCCAAAGGGAGGTCTATTTTGAAAAATCCCTTGAAATCGTTGTCGGTGTTTTTGAACCAAGATGGAGTTTTTCTAGTGGGCGGCCGTTTGCAATAATCAACACTTCCATATACAATGAAGCACCCAATCTTACTTCCGAAAAATCATTGTTTTACGCTAACTGTTTTATTTTATTATCACTCCAGGTACCTCCATGCTAGCCCTCAAGTGCTTCTTGCTGCAACACGTGAACGATTCTGGCCAATCAACGGAAGACGTTTGGCCAGTGAGGTATTTCGGAAATGCGTAGTGTGCTTCAAGGTCAGGCCAAAGGTACAACTACAGAGAATGGGAAATCTACCTGCAAAGCGGATTCAACCAACCTCACCTTTCGATACGACTGGTATCGATTTTTGTGGCCCATTCTACATTCACTTCAAACCTAGAGGAAGAGTTCCGGTTAAGGCTTATGTCTATGTATTTCTGTGTTTTGCAGTAAATTCTGTCCACCTAGAGTAAGTGGGGGACCTAACTACAGCTCCTTTTCTGGGTGCTTAGAAACGGTTCGTGGCGACCAGAAGTCTTTGTCGATTTATATATTCAGACAATGCTACAAATTTTGTCGGGGCCAACTCTACCTTAAATGAGCTATTTAAACTGTTCCAGTCCGAAGATCATACGCAACGACTACAAGGATGGTGCTCAGGAAACGTAGTTACATGGCATTTTGCTCCACCAGGCTCTCCACATTTTGGGGGTATTTATGAAACTGCGATAAAAAGTACGAAGTTTCATCTAAGACGCATTTTGGGTGACGCGCATTTGACTTATGAACGCCTGCTAACTACCTTGAAACAAATCGAAGCCGTTCTCAACTCTAGGCCTTTAGTTCCATTGTCATCTAATCCAGATGATTTCCGAGCTCTAACTCCAGGCGATTTTTTAGTTGGCCGGCCGTTAATGCCACTGCCACAACCAAACTATACAAAGCAGAAGTTATCACTATTGGAACGATGGGAGCTAGTCGATGCTCTCGTACAACATTTTTGGGTTCGCTGGACTAAAGAATACGTCACTTCATTGCAATCTCGCTATAAATGGTCTAACGAATCACCTAATTTAAAAGAAGGTCAGCTAGTGATCATAAACGATGAAGGTCTTCCACCGTGCAAATGGTTATTTGGTAGAATCGTCGAACTGCATCCGGAGCTAGACCTGAAGGTTAGAGTAGCTACTGTTAGACGGAGAAAATGATGTTGACGGATGATTCCGTCAAGGTGCAGAGATTGTTGACTCCACAAGTAACTTATGTCGCCAAGTGAACAATTTAAGTTAAATTTATTGTAGATTATATAGATTTAAATGCCAGTATATAAGCGCTAAACATAAATTGCGAATTTTGTTCTCTTTTATTAAAATAAATAATTGTAATTATTGTTTGTATTGTACAGTGCATAAGTACTAGTAGTACATAAGTTGTTTACCATAAATGCTCTTTTGAGCGCTATGTATACAATTGCTGCATGAAATGAAAATTGTAACTATATAAAATAAAGTTTGTTCTCGACCGTCTTTCAACAAAAATACATTGTTAATAAAATTGGCTATCATCAATCACATTTACTTTGTTTTTCCTCGGCTATTCAGTACACTATGGCACATTTCAAAACGGCGAGTAATTTCACACCCTTCATTCAAAATTGAATAAAGTTCAGAATTAAACTTTATTCTTCAAAGAAAGACCAACAAAAATTAAAATTAAAATCTGGATTTTCCCACATATCTTTCAAAATTTGTCTATTTGCAAATAAGTTTATTTAATAGAAATAACCTCTAAACGCTACGAGAGAACGAAAAAGCTAAAGGGCTAATTCACGTATTTTTAGTTTTAAAATTATAGATTTACTATTTCCATTGGAAGAATAAATTTAATTTTATTAAGTGACCCAACTACAACTTTGGCTTGGCGTTTTAATTTTAAAATCATATCACAATTAGTTTAGTTAATTTAAAAGACGATGAAGCCTAATTAAATGAAGCTTTTTTTCACATTACCCTATAATAATTGATTCATATACTAAATACTAAATTTTGAATTAATATTTGTATTGTCAAAAGCCTTATTCATTATTTACAATCACAACCAATAATTACTAAACAAGTCAGATATGTATACATATACAAAAATCACTAACTAATTTAGTTTAGCACCAATATGAATTGCAACCACACCGTTCGGATCATCGGCTGGAACATTCAATTCAGTCATACGATCTAGGCTAACCGATATAATTTTTCCACTGCAACGTGTTCCGTTAAATTCTCCCGAGATGATATCACAATAATTACCTGGTGGCACACACGCATAAACATTTGCTTTGAAATCTTCTATTGCGTCACTATTAAAAGCGATAAAACCTTTATCGCCACGACAAAACGCTATCTGATTATTCGCATGGCTCAACCAATTTTCAATATTTGTACCAGTTACAATATTACGAAATTGAATTATATTTTTGATAGCATTCCATCGATGTTCACACACCCATCCATTATTGCATTGGCCATTTTCATCAAACGTTGGTGATACAATATTTTGTTCATCGTCTTGTGGTGGTCCTTGATCTGAATCGGTAAACTCATATGAACTCATCACCCGTGGTACACCAAATTTGTGCGAAAGAATAAAAGCGGTTGCCATTTTGTATAATTTTGGTACTTTATAGGTTAAAATTGAATCCCCTCCGGCGCCATGTCCTCGTTGATTATCATGATTGTCGACGAATACAAGAGATTCGTGACTTGGTAGGAAACCCATTACAGGTCCCCAATTGATTAACTGATTTAATTGTTGTTTGCCGCGGAATGTTTCACCAATTATTGATGAGGCTAAAAATTCGGTTACAACACCTAAGTGATTGTACTCATTCCTAGAAATTACAAAAAATTATAATTAACAATTTTATGAATATTTCGTATACTTCATACTTTCCAATTTTTTCCTGTCCGAGATCAATTACTTCCTGGTATATAAATGGTCGTGAATTTTCCGGGAACCCATGTTCAGTGCTTAAGTTTTTTATATTTGAGAAAATATAATCCAAATCTAACGGCCACATATGTTTGCAGGCATCCACACGAAAACCAGCCACTCCCAAATCAATCAAACTATTCAAAAATTCAATAACTTTTTCCCTAACATGAGGATGTGTCTGATTCAGGTCCGGCAACGAAACCAATTCACAATTTCTCACCTGATTACTAACACCATAATCTTGAATAGGACAACTTGGATTAAAATGTTCTCGTGTGTATGGCACTGCAGGAAAATCACGTGCTAATGGATCTGCCGTCGAACCACCAGTTCCAATTACCTCCGCTTGTGGTGCAGCCATATGATTAAAAATAACATCAACGTAAATTCGAATGCCAACGGCATTACAACGTTTTGTCATGTCGAGAAAATCTTCTTCGCTACCGGAACGTGAAACAATTTTGTATGAAACCGGTTGATAACGTTCCCACCATGCTCGTGACGCTGAAACTAGATATTCGTTTACGGGCGATGTTTGTACGCCGGCATATCCATTCGGTGCTAAGAAATTTTCACATTCTTCTGCGATATCTTTAAACGTCCATTCGAATAAATGAACAATTGCACTTTGATTTTGTGTCCAATATGTGGTGAACTGAGCTTGTACCATTGTGACGGTTGTCACTAGGAATATTCCCAATAATTTACACATATTGTTTATGTCACACTATTTTTTTTAACAATATATCACTAAAATAAAATAAAAATGTAATTAGAGTTTACGTTGCTGTACAGATACTGTTAGTTAAATGTTATATGAATTTTCAAAGTGTTGATTAAAATTGTATACGCGGAAATTGTTAGAACCTTGCAAAGTGTATTTAACAAAGCTTATTATGTTTAGTATGCTTATTGTAACCATGCAAAGTACTATAAATTCCGTATAAACTAACTTTAATGTGCATTTTAATTATAATATAATTGGATTGCACGCAAAGCATATATGTATAGTATTTACATTTTGATAAATTATCCAACCGATCGAAAATTTTTTGTAATCTTTATAATGCCACCAACAATGATCTTCAATTTATTTCTATAATTTACCGTATTTATACCAAGGTGTTATGGTTTTTCATTCAAAAGGTACGTACTCGTACCGGATGACAAATCTTAAAAATTGAATCTTAAGTTTAGTTCTGCTCTGACTCTGATATTGCTATTTAGCCTCATTGACATTAGTGCATTATTTGAACAGGTATATGGCAAATTGTTTTTCTAAAAAAAAACAAACATATGCCACTTTAAAAACAATAACATTCATCAATTATAGAATAAATAATTACAATACAAATATGTAACGGAAATTTTATATTTTTCAATGACAAGATCATTCATATGTATATTTATTCCATATTCTATCTAGCGATCAAACCTAATTTCTACATCTTGTCCACGTTAAATTGAAATGCTTGATTGTACTGCTGTCAATCGGAGTAGCTGGCACATTTCTATAAGTTGGCTTATCCAACCGCTTTCTTTTTGCAATTGCACGAACTCAGCACAAGCAGGGTCGGATTCAGCATTTTGTCGCCCCTATGCCGTCGCCCTTATTTAGTTTTTATTACAAAAAAGAACACAGTTTTATTTATTCTGCTAACAAAACATAAAATTAAATTAAAACAAATTAAGGGCTGAAACCTCATGAGGGGATCAGAACTTCTGTCTTCAAAATTAAGCCTACTCCTAAATCAATCCCAAACTGAATCTCTTAAGTCAGTCTTCAGCTCAACTTCCAAAACAATATTTGTATAAAGTTTGGTTCAAATTGCTCAAGGCGTGTAGATTTATTTAAATACCTTACACATATACTGGTTTTACAATGGCCAATTAGGATAAAACTTAGCGATAGAAATGGGGATCCTAAACTGATTTTTGAATAAACTTAATATGACCAAGTGGGATGGAACTTGTCTATTTCCCAACCGATTATTATGAAATTTGGCATGTGCGTTGAAAATGGAATTTTAAATGGTTTTTATAAGAAACTAGCTGAGCCCGGTCCGCCTTGCTGGCCCTAAGTAAACCTTTTCTTTTGTATTGGATCTCAATTTAAATAGATGTCACAGCATTTAGTTATTGAAAATTCATTTTTCGTATATCTGTACAATAAGTACATTGTATTAGAGTGTAAACATTATCACACTTTGGTTACGTTTCAATTTTGATTTATAAAATACTTTGTAGAATCGCTCGTGCTTATCATTTTGAATAATTAATATTTTTATGTTTTTTAAAATTGGAAATTAATTATCTATACCACCGGTAAACGTTTTTATCTAATCACAAAGATACTGACATAACGCTCAAGATAGGCTTTTCGGCGATATAAAAGCAATCACTGTTAATTTAATTTTTACAATTATACCTAAAATATTCTGTTATGAAGTTTATTATATTGGTGGCATTGTGTGCTACGGTGTTGGCCCAGCACAATCCAAATCAGTGGGGCAATCGCAGTGGCATTGTACATCTATTCGAATGGACATGGAACGATATAGCGAATGAATGTGAAAATTTTCTGGCACCAAATGGATATGCGGGCGTACAAATATCACCGCCAACTGAAAATGTTGAAATGTATAATAGGCCGTGGTGGGAACGTTATCAACCGATTACGTATAAATTTGGTACACGATCCGGTGGTGAAGGTGAACTAGCCGATATGATTCGAAGATGTAATGCGGTTGGGGTGCGAATTTATCCTGACATTATATTTAATCATATGGCGGGTGGTGGTGAAATTTTTGGTACTGGTGGTTCAAGAGCTGAATCACATCTTCTTAATTTTCCGTCGATACCATTCGGTCCAACCGATTTTAATTATGATTGCTCAATTGAATCGTATGCTGATCCAAATCAAGTGCGTAATTGCCGTTTAAGTGGAATGCCTGATTTGGATCAAGGTGCACAATGGGTTCGGGAACGTATTATTGAAATGTTGAATCGGCTGATTGATATGGGTGTGGCTGGATTTCGGGTAGATGCCGCTAAACATATGTGGCCCGGAGATCTTGAAGCGATTTATGGTGGATTAAATAATTTAAATACTGAACATGGATTTGCTCCGGGTTCGCGGGCATTTATTACTCAAGAAGTTATCGATAAAGGATGGGAATCAGTCTCTAAGTAAGTATAGTTCAAGCGCTATTTTAATTTTGATAACAACTTTAACGCCAAATTAATTATTTCAGATATGAATACACACATTTAGGCACGGTAACAGAATTTAGATTTTCTGATGATATCGGCCGCGGATTTAGAGGACATTTTACACTTAATTATTTAGAAACTTGGGGACCGTATTGGGAATTTTTGCCATCTGCTGATGCACTTGTATTTGTTGATAATCACGATAATCAACGCTCTCATGGTGGCGGTGGAGATACGGTGCTCACTCATAAGAATGCAAGAGAATACAAAATGGCAAGCGCTTTCATGTTGGCACATACTTATGGTATTCCCAGAGTGATGAGTTCATTTGCTTTTGTGGACACTGATCAGGGACCACCGCATGACACTTTAGGAAGAACAATCTCGCCTACTTTTAATGCTGATGGAAGTTGTAATAATGGATGGGTTTGTGAACATAGATGGCGGCAAATTTCTAATATGATCGGATTCCGCAACGTAGTTGCGGGTACTGGAATTAATGACTGGTGGACCAATGGAGCTAACCAGATTTCATTTTGTCGTGGCGATAGAGGATTTATTGCGTTCAATAATCAGGGTGTTGATTTGAATGAGCGTTTACAAACTTGTCTGTCACCTGGTACATATTGTGATGTCATCTCAGGAAGCAAAGTAGGTGGTACTTGTACGGGAAATTTTGTAACCGTTGAAGTATTTGGTTATGCAAACATATTTTTGGCAGCAGATGCAGAAGATGGTGTATTAGCAATACATGCCGGATCAAAATTGTAAATAAGTTTAGAAATATAAAGATTCATTTGTAATTAATCTTAAAAAATAAATTTATTATTATGGTTTCCTATTATGTTGTACTCCATATATTTTTGTGGCCTCCCTTAAGAGTTCTACAGAACGGCAATTAAAGCCGAAATACATTTCTAACTGCTTCTCCAGTAGCATCGAGCGTTAAATTTTTGCTGGGTTAATGCGACCTGCACGCGGGATAATATTGCGATTATTTTTATTAGACCATGTGAACTGCGGCCAATGAAATCTATTGTATAACCTTGAGTCAGACAGTCATTTGAAGTAAAAATTATCTTACCTAACTATTGAGTCGGTGTTATTGAGTCGGAATTTATGATCGTTGGCCTATTGGGAACCTCCCCATTATTTCTAGAAGGCCATTAATCGAGGCACACATGCACACAGAGAAGTTTTGAAGGTGGGTAATTGGATACCTATCCGGAGTTGTTATTGGAGTATGCAAGATGGAAATTTCAGCCATAGCTCTTAGAAATAACGAAACATCTCTCGAGTTTTGTTTGATTCTGTTGAAATTACATTGTTAAATTTCACTTCATTAGGTAACACTAATGTCTATGATAGTATTTGTGAATATATAAAAATTAACATAGTAGCTTGTATCGAATAAACAGTCAAGCTGTTCATTTCTTTAAAATAAAAAGGTCGTTCAAGTTGTTTCATTCTAGTTTATTAAATTATCAAACATCCACAATAATATTTCAATAGGTTATGGGCCCAGATCATGCCTATCTGTTTTGATAGTTTATAAAAGAAGAAAAAATAAAAAAAATAAAAAATTTTTTGTGAGGAATTAAATATTGTAAGAAGCCGATAATTTATGTCGTAAATATTTAATAAAGTAAATTGATTATCAGTTAACCCATCGTCGTATCGTTAATATTCAATTGTCAAATCTGGAACATTCCAGAACTATTTAGTGAACAAGTTTTGGTGCCGCTGTTATTAAAACAAAAACAAGTGTAGTATTGTCAAATACATTCGAGAACATTTTATTGAAAAAGAAAATGGAAAACAATGGAACTGGATTAACAACGTTTACACAAAAATTAAATGGCTCAAATTATATCATATGGAAACAGTAAATTCGAATGTATTTTAAAGGTCGTGGTTTTGGTTTATTGGATAATTTGTATCGTGTAAAACGACTAAAGAAATTGTGGACAAATTTACAGCAATATATGAAAAGAATTCTGAAATACGTAACACTCTTTATGAAGATTATTTTGCATGTAAAATGAAAGAGGAAGAGAAAATAATTGATTATTTATCAAAAATAAACCGATTTGCTGATGAAATAGAACAACAAGGTGAACAATTAATTGTCTGAAAAGCTGAAAATGGTTCGTATTATTGGAAGTTTATCATCAAAATTCAATAATTTCAAAACTGTATGGTACAATACAAAGGATAGTCGAACATTAGATACATTAATGTCAGCTTTACAACTTGAAGAAGATAATTTGTACCGAAATCATGAACAAGAAGTGATATCAGCTGAACAGGTTGCGTTTGTTGTTGGGAAATCTCATAAAGTTAAATACAATAAGAAACCAAAATCAAAAGGAAACGTTGACGAATTAAAAAAGAAAATGAATTAGGCCATTGGTCTAGAGAATGTCCTAAAAAGAAGTCTTCGTCAAATGATAAAAATAATGGAAAATTAAATAAAGAATTGGCATGGTGTAGTGAAATCAAATCTACAAATGATATTGATAATAATTTTTGGTTTGCTGATTCTGGTGCATCAAGTCACATGACTTCTCATTGTGATTGGTTTCATGAGATGCATATTTATAATGGAAAGAAAATTGTTTAAATTGCTGATGATCGTCAACTTGAAATTCGTGGTATGAATATGCAAATATTGCATCAGTTTCACTTCAACATTGGCATCGTCGTTTGGGACATATAAATATAGAGTCGATAAAGAAAATGGCAGAAGACGGTTTGGTCAATGGCATTGATCTGTCAAACAGTGACAAATTTTTCTGTGAAGAATGTCAATTCGGAAAAATGACACGATCAAGTCATAAAACTTCAATAAAACACCATCAGTACGAGGTGAATATATGCACGTTGATCTATGTGAACCAATGGAAAATATTGGCATTGGTAGTTATCGTTTTTTTATGTTGATAAAAGATGAAGCAACGAGCTTTCGTTTTATATACTTATTAAATACGAAAGAAGAAGTTTTAGATCGGCTGTCATCGTTTATTCCCATGGTTAAAAACATGAATAATTCCAATATAATTTTTTTTTGTTTTGATAACAAGACAGAATTTGTTAATAAAAAAGTTAGAAGTTTGTTGTCAGAAAATGGGATCCAGATAGAAAATATTGTTGTGTATACACCGGAACAAAATGATAGAATTGAACGTGAAAATCGTACAATTGTTGAATGTGCTCGAACTATGTTAATTGAAAGTGAATTACCAAAGAGTTTATGGCCAGAGGCAGTTCGAACTGCTGCATATGTGTTAAATCGATCTACAAACAGCACATGTAATGGTAGTACACCATAATATGAAAAATGGTTCGATTATAAGCCTTTCTTGGGTCATGTCAAAATATTTGGTACTGAATGTTTCGTTAATATACCGAAGCAACGATGTAAAAAATGGGATCCAAAGGCAGTAAAAGTACATTTAGTTGGCCCACCATCAAAAATTATCGGTTATTTGATCCAGTCAATCACAGAATATTTATTAGTTGTGATGTTCGGTTCAATGAATTGGAATCGAAAATTTGTGTTATGAAAGACATTGATGATAGGGTCATGAAGATAAATAATGTTAATCCATGCAATCGATGACGAATTTAATTCTTTAGTTAAAAATAATACCTGGAAATTAATTAAATCACCGGAAAATCAAAAGATAATTGACAATCGTTGACTATGAGGAGACATTTAATCCCGTCGTAAAATTTACATCAGTTTGTACAATTTTATCCATTGAAGCAATGAATAATATACAAATGAGACAGTTTGATATAAAGACAGCATTTTTGTATGGTGATTTAACGGAGGATGTGTACATGCATCAACCTGTTGGTTATGAAGATAATAGTGGACGTATATGTAAGTTGGTCAAGACTTTATACGGTCTTAAACAGGCTTCAAGATGCTGGAATCAAAAATTTTCATCTTTTATCCGTGATTTTGATTTCAAAGTATGTGAATCAGGTCAGTGTGTATTTGTAAGGATTAAAAATGATAAAAGTGTTATCATTGCTATCTATGTTGATGATGAACTGATAATATCAAATGATATTAATGAAATAGATTTGGTGATTTGATATTTAAAAGAATATTTTGAGGTAAAAGATTTTGATGCAAAATGTTTCTTGGGGTTTCAAATTAAACAATCGTCTCAAGGTTCAATTCATATTCATCAGGAAGCATATATTAAAAAAATCTTAAATCGGTTCAATATGATTGAATGTAAAGCTGTATGTACACCAGCAGATCACAATCAAAATTTGGGTGATTTTGCCGAAGAAGAAAGAAATACAACTTTTCCGTATCGTGATGCAGTTGGTAGTCTTATGTATCTATCAGTTAGGACCAGACCAGATATTAGTAACGCCGTTGGCGTTGTCAGCCGCTATCTGGATAAACCAAGTCAAGCTCATGTAGAAGCTGTAAAGAGAATTTTTAGATACATCAAAGGCACACCAAAAACAGGTATTTTATACAAAGAAAATGATGATTTTGATTTCGTTGGTTATAGTGATGCTGATTATGCTGGTGACACTGAGACAAGACGGTCAACAAGTGGGTATGTTTTTTATTTGGGCTCAGACGTCATTAGCCGGGCAACAATAAGACAACAATCTGTTTCAACATCAACAACAGAATCCGAATATGTAGCAGCGTGTCAAGCCGTAAAAGAATTGATTTGCCTTAAAAAGCTGGTTGCTGAATTAAAGCTGAATCAATCATTTACGGTCAAGTTTTATATGGACACTCAGAGCGCGATAAAATTAATTAAAAATCCAGTGTTTCATAAAAGAACAAAACACATCGACGTTCAATACCATTTCATTCGTAAAAAATTTAAAATTCAATTATCGGTTAGATATTGATTAAACTCAAGTGCTGTTTTTAGGGTTATTTTCCGAAAACACGTACATATACAATTTTTTGTAATAATTATAAAAAAATTCAATTTTCAGTGGGATATTGAATAAATTCAAGTGCTGTTTTTAGGGTTATTTTCCGAAAACACATTATTATTTTTTTCTGTTGAATATTTGATCATTGATCATTTATATTCTCAGTCATACTCATATATTTACGTTAGTTTATTCACTGTAGGTACGTTTCTAGGGTTTATCCGGGGCATACTGGACAAAGTGAGTTAAGCAAGTTAATTTTGTTGAATATAATTCAATTTTAATATGGCGAAAGCGCCAGTGCAATTGACTGACGAACAGTTTCAGAAACTGTTAAACTCTCTCCAAAAAAAGGAAGAAAAGGCAGTTCCAATTGAACAAGTTGGTGGAAGTTTTGCTGATTGCACTTCCAGATTTAATGGAGGGAAAGGCACAAGTGTTGAAGCATTTATTAGTGCAATCATAATTTATAAGGACTGCAAAAACATTTCTGCAGTAAATGCATTAAAAGGATTGCCCATGTTGCTTGAGGGCACTGCTGCCACTTGGTGGGAAGGAGTCAAAGCAACAATTCCAACTTTCAATGAGGCAATAACCATATTAACGTCAGTTTACGGGAAAAAGAAAAAACCGTACAAAGTTTATAGGGAAATTTTTGCAAATCCCCAACCGGAAAATTTAAAGACAGATTTGTATGTTTGCAACATTAGGGCTCTTTTTGCTCAACTACCAGATAAAGAGTTGAGTGAGAAAATACAGTTAGACATGGTTTACGGGTTACTATCATTTAGGATTCGGTATAAGGTGAAGCGAGATTCGGTAGAATCATTTGATTGTTTATTGAAAGCTGCTAGAGAGGAGGAAGAGTTGATTGATGAGGAACATCAAAACAACAAATCTAGTAATTCTCTGAAAGTACAAAGCTTATTTTGCAAAACATGTACTAAAAGTGGTCACAAAACGGAAGATTGTCGTAAAAATAAACCCCGATTCTCGGAACACCCGAAATCTGAATGGAATTCTCCAAATAAATCAAATATGGGTAAAAATGAGTTAAGATGTTACAATTGCGGACTAGTAGGTTATGTAAAGAGTAACTGCCCCAAATGTAACCAAAACCTCTCGAAACCCAAAGATCAGCAAATTAAAGCCACAGTCTCTTCTATTAATTTTATTAACCCATTGACTGCCGAATTCGATTTTATGTCGGTCAATGAGACACCGTCCAACCCTGAAAAGAAAATATTTCAGTTAAAACCTATGTGTCGACCAATACTTAATATTAAAATACTTGGTTCCAGCGGAACGGGTATGGTAGATACGGCTGCTAAAATGAGCATTGCTTCACCCACTTTATATGCATTATTGCGTAAGAAAGGTCAACAATTTTTATCTAAACCACTTTCGGTAGTTTTGGCTGACGGTTCAAAAAAATTAGAAAATATTTTATATACCTCAGTAGAAGTTGAAGTATACGGGAAAAGTATTCCAACAACATTTATTGTGTTACCAAATGCCGTAAATAATAAAACTCTCTTAGGCATTGATTTCATACGAGACTCAAAAATTATTCTTAATTTTTCAGACCATACCTTCAAGTTCCATGAAGATAATATGATATTTCCAATTATATACGAAAGTGAAAATCCATTAACTTTAGATATGTCTTCTATTAATTTATTGAGAGTAGACGAGGGTTCTACTTTAAGTCAAACCGATAGAAATAAAGTTAATGATTTTTTAACTCGACGCGAGGAGATTTTTGCGTTAGGGGGAGACCCAACTTCAGCTGCGATTCACAGAATTGATACGGGTGATAACCCACCTATTGCGGTTCCCGCTTATAAAATTTCACTGGAAAAACGAGAAAGTCTTCGTCAAGAAATTGACAAAATGCTTGAAGATAAGATAATCGAACCATGTGAGTCACCTTGGGCTGCACCTGTGGTCATGGTGAAAAAGCCAAACGGGTCGTATAGGGTATGCATAGACTATAGAAGGCTAAATGCCATAACTGTTTCTGATAAATACCCGATGCCTCGTATTGACGAGCTTCTACATTTAGCGAAAAGAACTTTATTCATGTCTACCTTAGATCTGCGAGCGGGATATTGGCAAGTTCCAGTACATTTGAATGATAGGGACAAAACCGCCTTTGTTTGTCCATTCGGGTTGTTTAGGTTTAATCGCATGAGTTTTGGATTGAAGAATGCTCCAGCAACGTTTCAACGATTGGTTGACCGTTTAAAATCACGCATACAAGATGTGACAATGTTCGCATATTTAGATGATATAGTTATTTTATCTGAGTCCCTTGAACAACACTTGAGTGACTTGATGATGGTATTCGACAGATTGAAGTATTTTAATTTACGCGTTAATCGAGAAAAATGTTCGTTTTTCCGCGATAAAATACGGTTTTTAGGTCATATTATTGACCAGCACGGTATTGGCATAAACCCAGAGAAGGTTTCGGCAATTTCCGAACGAAGGGAACCTAAAAACATCAAGGAGGTAAAATCATTCTTACAGGCTTGCAGTTGGCACCGAAAGTTCGTGCCACAATTTTCACATATTGCAAGGCCTTTGTCTAATTTGACCAAGAAAGATATAAATTTCGAATGGACAGATGCGCATCGATCGTCATTCGAGAGTCTAAAGACTTCCTTAATTACTGCACCAATACTGCAGTAGGCGGATCCTGCAAAACCCTTTACTATACGAACAGATGCAAGTAACTACGCTATTGGCGCAGTTTTGATGCAAGGTGAAAATAAAAATGAACGTCCGATTGAATATGCAAGCCGATTATTAAATGCTGCGGAGAAAAATTATAATACTACGGAGCGTGAGGCGTTAACAGTTGTATGGGCACTCCAGAAATTTCGTGGATATATTGATGGTGCCGAAATTACTATAGGTACTGACCATCAAGCATTAAAGTGGTTATTAACACTTAAATCACCAACGGGTCGTCTGGCACGCTGGGTACTTTTAATACAGGGCTTTGATATTAAAATTGAATATGTTCCTGGCAGAGCGAATTTAGTCGCCGATACCCTATCCAGACCGCCACACGACGATGAAACTGAAATTTGCACCTTATATTCATTTCAAATCGATTTTCCATCGTACAAACCAAGCGAGCTTCGTAAGATGCAATTAGAAGACTCAACGCTATACAAAATCATAGAATGCTTCGAAAAAAAGGATCATCCCGATCTTCAAAATTGGACCGGAAGAGGATACCTAATGACACGAGGGGTACTTTATCGTTACATCCCCGATCAAGACAATGAAGAAGCTCAATTAGCTATTCCTGAACAATCCAGAGAATACATAGTAACCAAATATCACAGTGATCCGACTGCTGGCCATTATGGCATAGAGAAAACAATCGAGAAGATACGAACGAGATATTTTTGGCCTAAAATGCGAAAATTCATAGCAGACTTTGTCAAATCGTGCGAGGAATGCCAAAAATACAAATCTAATAATTTAAAACCAAGCGGATTACTTAAAACCCCGACTATGCAACAACGATTCGAAGTATTGGCCATCGATCTTTTCGGACCACTTCCTATTACACAACATGGATATAAGTGGATATTTATTATCGAAGATGTCGCAACTAGATGGACAGAGATATTCCCACTACGCAATTCAACAGCCCAAACGTGTGCAAAAAAGCTTATAGAAGAAATATTCCTAAGATACGGACTGCCAAGGAGAATCATTTCAGACAACGGTCCGCAATTCGTAAGTGATATCATGCAGCACGCAGCTGATTACTTCGGCATACAACAATGTCTAACACCTTATTATCATCCTCAAGCAAATCCTGTTGAGAGAAGGAACCGAGACATGAAACCACAAATAGCAATATTCGTGCAAGATAAACACGCCAAATTGGCCGAATCTTTATCTTGCATAAGACTAGCTTTAAATACAACAACCAACGAGTCCACTGGATATACACCAGCATATTTAACATTTGGTCGAGAGTTGCGTGTGTTTGAAGACGTTTTAACGGATTTACGACCAATTTCCGA
This sequence comes from Tipula helvola, assembly GCA_963556165.1. Taxonomy (NCBI): domain Eukaryota; kingdom Metazoa; phylum Arthropoda; class Insecta; order Diptera; family Tipulidae; genus Tipula; species Tipula helvola. The sequence continues at coordinate 67,612,429 of OY744481.1, read as the reverse complement.
TACAGAAAATTTTATTCCATTAATAACCCCGTACTTGCAAAACATACAACGGCATGTTCAAGATGCTCGGGAGCAAAATGAAACGTCGCAAGATCGTCGAAAAAAAGAAAACGACAAAAGACGAGTTCGACAGCGACCATATAAAGTTGGCGATCTAGTTCTTGTGACAGCCCACACTCACAGTGATGCAGAAAGGGGAATCACAAAAAAATTCGCTCCAAGACGGAAGGGGCCATACAAAATCTTTAAATTTATTTCGTCCAGCACTTTTGAAGTACAGGACCTGGATCGAAATAACACTATCATAGGACGATATCATACGTCGCAGTTAACACCGTATACTGAAAGGTCGGAGATTACTACCGACTCTTAATTGCAGAAACTATCATCGGGACGATGGAGCCGTTCTGAGGGGGAGACTGTAGCGACGATATATACTACACCTATTTAAATATATATATATATTTATTTATACCATATACTTTAACATATGAATAATGTTATCCTATAATTTGAATTTGTATTATTATTTTTTTTTTTTACTGTATGTCATTATTATTATATATGTATATAAAAAAAAAATAAACTACGCCTCTGGCAATTAATCAAACTAAAACAAAAAACCTACGCCACTGTTTAGTATTGTGAGAGGAGAAGATGAATTGTTGTTTGAAAAAGAACTACAACGGACACGAAAAACAAAAAACGAAAAGAAGTACAGAAGAAACACGCTAACTAATCGGAAGCATAATTGTCGTGGCGTAGAAAGAAAATAAAACTAAATGTATTAAAAATTTGTTTATTTAAACCTAAAATAAATAGAAAAGTAAATAAATATAAATAGTTGCCTGTGTATTTAATTTTCGGCATTAAGTTTATTATGAACGGGTAAAATAAATCTTACAAAAATATTAATTAAGTGCACGGTCACAGTTGCACATGCTTGCTAATTTTATTTTTCCGGGTGCTTCAGGTTGGGTGGGTCATCTGCGATCAATAGAGGCGTTACTTATAACATCTCATGTGCTAACACTAAAATAATAATAATAACACCACGGCACTATTTGCACTCACTTCACCATTCTCAAACGAACATCACTTCCCCTTGTGCCAACCTTACAGTTAGCCAATCATTTCAAGCACAAAAAAACGCACGAACGAAATGTTTGAATAAAGAAAAAACCGTAATTTTGTTGTTTTTATAATTATTAAATTATTATTGAATATAATTTTTTTCCTTTATTGTCTAAACCGGATTTTTCTAACATCTTTGACAACAATAGAAAATTTAAAAAAAAAAATTCGAGAAAGATCCCTCTAATAAATTCTTAAACACTAAAAAAAACTCGTAATAAATTTGCCAACACTAATAATCCGCAATAAAGCGTACTTGAGAGAAAGTAAAAAAAAATATTCGGCAAAAACCGCAAAAAATACAAAAATAATAAAATAACTCACCCGTTATCCACGTACCACCAGAGCTCTTGTGTCGTGTGTTGGAGTAGTCTAAAAAAAAATTCAACAATATTTTTTTTTCTTTCTCTACTGTATGCGGTGGAAATTCCGCCTCCACTAACCCGATCTTTCTTGAATCTTCCGTTAAATTTTAAATGAATAAAACTTTTCTTACAAATAATAATAATAATGACTGAAAGTTAAATACATACTAATAATGAATGAAACTTAAATTATAATACTAATGAATGAAACGGAATTTAAATTTCATAACAATAACAAAAACAATGTAATAACTAAATTATCCATCATACGATATGTTACATGGTAAACGTCGAGAAACAACTTTTGTGATTTGCGACCGTTCGGTGTACCGCTAATATGCAATATATCCTATACGTATGTATGTGCTTATGGGCACTGCTGGTTTATGTGTAATATAACACTGACACTGCAATTTATCCGAGCTAGCCAGGCGCGTAGCGCGTGGATTCAACAGTCGTACAATTGTTGACTTTCACCAGCTCTCAAATTGTTTCGCTCTCGATCCCTTTTCTTTTAGTTTTATTTCCAACTATGTAGCGCTGTTCAGCTAGCTATTACCACAAAAAAAAACAAGGAACCTAATGACTAATTTGGATTTCAAGCCATAGCACTAATTTGCTTACCCCGGAATAAATAACAAACAAATAATAGCGTATAAAGCTAAATTAAATACTCCAATGTACCAAAAAAAATATCTTCACTAATCACTAAAGTACCACTACGTACAACTGTAACGTTTCACGAAAGCACAATGATTTTAAAATTGTTTATAATTTCTTTTTTTTTCCTTCACAATTTAGAATTTCTTAAGTTTTATGGTTGTAGCTCGAACCATTTCAACTTCCAAAAATGAAATGATCACGATTGACAACCAAACACAAGAAAACAACTTAATCATACTGCATTTCAATCATAAAATATCCAAAACACCGGCTGAATACCGAAATTCATGAAAAAGAATTCTAAGCGAATAGTCAACATTCCGGCGTCTTGGTATATTTGTTGAAAACATACAAAGGGCCTATTTTTTTATTCACACCGAGCAGTGTAGTGTACAATTTTTCCTTGTTTCTCTAATAGAAAACAATCAAAGCAGACAAGGAAAAATAATGAACTGCACTGCACCGGGTGAATAAAAAAATAGGCCCAATGCTGGCGGTTACAACTCTTTGACTGCGTTTGCTGTAAAAGAAGCGTTCACAATAAGAAAACCCGAAAATCCAAAAGAAGCCTCGAATATGTTGTCTACTATTTCGGCAAATTGTGAAATGTCTTTACCATCTGTAATCACAATCCACAGTTTTCTAGACAGATAGATAGTTTGTCTAGACTTCTCACAGATGTTCCAGTTGATTGCAATGTCTCTCTATAAACTTTTATTTCAGACTCTTTTACATTTAATTTTCTGATAGGTTTTGAATATAATTCAAAGGGAGGAAACTCGCGCTAATACAAACTGAGCCTGTCCTTGAAACAAAATGGTAGCAATTTAAAAGAAAAACCCTGAATTTCACCTACAGATGAATTTTCAATCGCGCCTTTATTACCACGGGAATAACTCCCGGATATTTAACTTCCGTTGCTAAATAGAGGATTTCCTAATTCAGTGCTACTTATAGTGAGGAAGCGACACATTTTTTCGGTTTTTGAAGGGTGTACATTTTGTTTGCATTGATACTAAGACCAACATCAGTTACGTCTACTATTTTAAGAGCACACTATACAAGCACTCCGTTGTAGTACTCTCGCATTTTCGCCTGACCATCGAGACCAGATCGTTATCGTAGGGTTCGAGAAATGAGAATTTATTAAACTTGTAGTAGATTCATCACAAGCAGTCACAATACTGGTGAGAGTTCTCCATATTGGTGATATTCTCTAGAAGCCGCCATCATGATGGCTTTATCACCAAAGGTATCAATTATCCACCCGATGGTTGAGGAATGGATGTGACATTATCTAATGCATCTTGAATATATCAATTTGTCTTCCTTGCTGTTAATTTAGAGGTATTTCTGTTGATTTCTCACTCTGAAAAGCATGTTGACTGAGATCTAAAAGATACCTTTGGAGTGCATTGGATTTAATATAAATTGGCAGTATTTTCTCTATGGTTTTAAATATAAATGATGTGAAGCTATTCTTTTACCCATTTTTGGAATAAAAATCACTCAAACATCCCTTCCGCATCTTGCAACTTACTCCAATCTATACTGGTTATGTACAGTTTAATCAAATAATGTAACAGGATGTCCAGGGCGCGCTATAAAAATGTAAGATATATACAATTACCTCCCGGAGATTTCTAAGGAGCAACGGAATTGGAAGCCCAACGTATTTCTATGCAGGATGGTTTGTGTTTGGAAAATTTGAGCAAAAGGTTAATAAATAACCAAGTTCATTACTAATCGGCCTGAATTTGACTTGAAAATGCTATTGATGAATAAACTTCTATACGGGGCATTTAAACTTTCTATATTCGGATCTATGGGACAATCGGAAATAAGAGACAGGCTAATCCCTAATTAGGCTCTTAAACCGAGGTTTTACTGTAATATATTATTCCGATGCTATTAGGTGTCACTACCTAACTGGGTCTCACATTGGTTTCGTGTTTAGCCAAACACTTTTATTATAAATAATATTTCTTCTATGTATCAGGTTAATGTTTCAACTCATTCGCATTTTGAAAAATGTGTGTACGGCAACGTTGTTACAAATTTCCTCTGTTATCAATTAACATGTGCGGGAGTTATTGTCTGTTTGTTCTCGTTTTAAATTACATCTACAATGAACAAATTAATCAAATCTTGTTATCATTATTTCTTCTATTTAGGTATCTCAATTTCCATATAATGTGCGACTATACATACGTCTTGTATGTACCATTGTGTGTATATCTGAGATATCATTCAGACAATTATACTGACAAATAGTTAAAGTAAATAATAAGCGACTTAGTTGTAACCTAATCCCTAATTAAAGCACGACTTCTGAAAAAAAAACATGCAAAATCATTACGTACATCTTGTGTAGTTGCAAATTAACTGTTGGTGAACGCGGAACGGTGAACGAATATCGGTTACGTAAAATGGAGTTGAATTCAACTGAATTAAATTCATTTCAAAATGTCAATTTATATTTCTCGATAACGGATTATATCATATTCGTTTCGTTACTCGCAATGTCCGGCTTGATTGGATTATATTTTGGATTTATTTCGAAACGGAAGCAGGACAACAAAGCTGAATATTTGATTGGCAGTAAATCGATGAGTACAATACCGGTCGCGCTATCATTAACCGCAACACATGTGTCATCTGTTTCGCTGCTCGGTGTACCAGCCGAAGTGTATTTGTATGGCACTCAATACTGGGCTATAACATTTTCGATTTTATTTTGTGGATTATGTTTGGGATTTGTATTTTTACCCGTTTTCTACGAACTAGAAACCCTTTCAATTTTTGGTTATTTGGAAAAACGGTTTGATCGCCGGGTCAGACAATGGTTGAGTGCATTATATTTGATCAATGTGACGATGCATATGCCATTGATGATATATGCACCGGCTTTGGCGTTCAGTCAAGTGACAGGATTTAATTTGCATACAGTGACAGCGGCAACAACATTTTTGTGTATATTTTATACAATGTTTGGAGGTATTCGTGCTGTAGTCTGGGCAGATTCATTACAATTTGGATCCATGATTGGGGCATTAATATTTCTAGCGATTTTTGGAACTTATATTGCCGGTGGATTAACCAGATTTTTGGAAATTGTTGATGAAAGTGGTCGTTTAGTATTTTTCAAGTAAATTTTTTTTATTATTATTTATGTTAACGAATTATTTTTTAAGCTTTAATAATATATTTACAGTTTAAATCCTGATCCAACAATGAGACAGTCATTTTGGATGATGACTATCGGATTTTATATTAGTTCAAACGGATTGTCACCGGAATGTATTCAAAGATTTCAATCGTTGCCGAGCTACAAACATGTTATACGATGTTTGATTATGTTCACTTTCGGACACATAATAATACGAATGCTGGCGGCATATTGTGGTATCGTTATATTTGCCCGATATCACGATTGTGATCCATATATTTTGGGTATTGTGAAGAAGGTTGATCAAATTTTTCCATATTTTGTACTGGACGCAGCTCGGAATTTCCCGGGAATACCTGGAATATTTGTGGCAGGTGTATTTTCGGCAGGGCTATCATCTATTTCTACAGTGCTGAATTGTATAGCCGGTGTTGTACATCAGGATTTCATGAAAAAATGGTAAGATATTTGCATTTTAGTTTTGGCTGCGATTTAGCATAATGTTATGTGTGTTCATTTCAGGTTGCCAAACACATCAGATAAAACAGACAGCACAATACTTAAAATACTTGTATTCATTTTTGGCACCGTTAGCATTGGACTGGTGTTTGTTGTAGAGAGACTTGGAAATTTATTTAGCCTTGGATTATCGCTGAGTGGAATGGCGGCTGGATCAACTTTTGGTGTGTTTGTACTGGGCATGTTGGTACCAAAAGCTAATGCTCGCGTAAGTGGATAATTTAGCAAAATTAATTTTATGAAAAATGCATAAAATTTATTTTAGGGAGCATTCTGGAGTTCTGTGATAGCATCTGGAACAGTATGTTTTCTGTGTATGGGGGCGCAAGTTTACATCGGACAGGGGAAATTAAAATACGAATCAAAAAAATTTTATACGGATGGATGTGATGCATTGGGTTATACAGGATGGCAAAACACTACTGGTTTTATTGGAAATCCAAACTCTACAACTCATATTCTAAACGAAAATTTCGATATGTCTGACGTTCCAGTGATTTTTAGGTTAGGATTTTTGTATTACGCTTTATTTGCCACGATTATCGTTTTAGTAGTCGGTTACGTAATTAGTGTATGCACGGGAGGGTGTGATGATCTTGATGGGCGGCTATTATCGCCAATTGTTCGCAAATGGTATATTCGAAAAATGAAGAAACAGAAAGCAGCTGAAGCTAATGCAATGCACCCTTTGGTTCAAACAACTGGACTAACCGATTGTGATTAAGAATAAATTTTGTATATTGATTTACTTGCTGGCCAATTTAATTCCTTTTTGTTGTGTTATAATATTAAATTGTCAACATTCAGGACCTTTCCGTGAATTTGATAGTCTACAACCAAATTTGAAAGAAACAATTTATTTATAATTTGGCACCTATATGAATAGCTAAAACCGCTTCTGTTGCATTACTGGCAATATTAATAGTAGCTATGCCATTTGCTTCCACAACTACTGAAATCCCCGTGCACGACTTTCCACTTTTCGAGCCAGAAATTACATCGCAATATGTTCCGGGAGGAAGGCAAGTTCGTAACGGATGCAATAAATTTGTAGCTTCATTGTTGAATGCAACGAATCCTTTTGCTCCACGACAGAATGCAATTTGATTTGCCTCATTGCTCCACCAATACGTAACATTAGAATCGGCCACTGTATTCCGGAATTCTATCATATTATAGATTTGTCTCCAACGATGTTCACAAACCCATCCACCACCACAAGATCCATCAGCATTAATGGTAGGTGCTTTAAGATTTCCGTCACCATCTGCTGGTGGACCTTGATCACTGTCTTTGAAGACAAAAGAACTCATAATTCGTACAGTTGCATATGGAAATGCCAACATAAAAGCATTCGCCATTTTGTACAAGCGAGCATCTTTATAGGTTAAGATATTTGCACCACCTGCACCGTGGCCCCGCTGATTATCATGATTATCGATAAATACTAAAGCATCATTTGATTGTAAAAACCCCCAATGCGACCCCATGTTAAATAGCTGGAAAAGTTGTGTTCCCCCTCTAAATGCATTCCCAATGCCGGCAGAGAATTTAAATTCCGTCACAGTTCCAAGATGTGTGTATTCATCACTAAAAGAAATTAAAAAAATGGTAATTATCAACATCTACCTATTAAGACAATTTTTACCAACTTACGCCTTAACTGCTTCATTACCAAGATCAATAACCTCTTGAATAATAAATGGCCGAGCTCCATTAGCGAATCCATGTGATTTATTCAAATTGTTGAGGCGGCTATAAATATTTTCTAAATCACCAGGCCACATATGTTTGACAGCATCAACACGGAATCCAGCTACACCCATATCGATTAAACGATTCATCATATCGACAATTCGAGCCCGAACCCATTCAACACCCTGATTCAAATCGGGCATTCCTTGCAGACGACAATTTCTCACCTGAATTGGATCATTATACGATCGAATCGTGCAATCAGCATTAAAATCAAGTGAACTATAAGGAACAGCTGAATAATTAAGACTATTTGAATCACCATTTGAACCTCCTATACCAATATTGCTACCATGTGCCATATGATTTATAACAACGTCAGCATAAATTCGAATTCCAACCGCATTGCATCGCCCAATCATATCAATCAATTGTCTCTCAGTACCTGAACGTGTTTCAAATTTATACGAAATTGGTTGATACCGTTCCCACCATGGACGTCCAGCTTTAATTATATTTTCGGTTGGCGGAGAAATTTGGACGCCGGCATATCCATGTGATGCCAAAAAACTTTCACACTCCACAGCAATATCATTCCATTTCCACTCGAATAAATGTACAATACCATTACGATTTGGCCAATGATTTGGATTTTTTTGCGCGCACGCACCAAAGGCCAGCGATATTAAAATAATTATCACTCGCATTATATTACTCGCGGACAATAATATCACTACTGTGAATTAGATAACGGGCAATGCGCCTATTTATATTCATTTTTAATTACCTTAATTGGATAACAATTGTGTGCGATACGTTGATACGTGTTTTCGTTTTATTATCATAACTTTAATTGATATTGTCGTTGTAAGGGGTTAATTGATGTGTTTTGCAAATATTCATAAATCGAATAAAATTTAAATGGATAGCGTATAACATTGACACACAAAGACAATTGATCTTAGCAGTCTCCATCCGAATTATATAGTTTTGATTCGCTTTTTAATTTCCACTGAACTTTATACAATTGGGCCTACACAGGACACATACAATACGAGACGGGACCTGCAGGAAACTTTTGTTATTCGTATGGCGAAATAAATTATGGGGGGAGAGGGTTAAGGTTGTAGGATTAGGGAACAGTGAAGAGCAACACATAAACACATAGCCTCTCTTGTTTCAAGACCGTTATACGTACGTGGAGGAGAATCACAACATTCCCGAGATGACTCTGTCTAGCAGAATATAAAGAATCTAAAGGAGGATTGTTTCGATGTGGACTGTATTTGTTTGATGAAAACTGATGGAAATGTACTTTTCAATAATGTCCAGTTTTCTATGCAGAATTTAATATATAAAAAATACAATTTAAGGTTATACCCCACTTATTATTTTTACTTTCCTGTAAGAGGTACAAATCACGAATGCCGAATTAATCGTTCGTTTGTTTTTTTTACATTTTCTTTTTATCTCTTTTTTTGTTAATTGAGGCTAATTCCATTATAAGCTTTTATACGATCTGTTATAAATAATTGGATTCTGTGTATCCTTGATTTAGATTAACATTGGAGTTTAACTTCTTTTCCAAGTACTGAAACCGTTTCAACCCAGAAGTTTTTGATTCTCCAAGTGCTGCATTAGGCTTTATTGGAAGAGAAACGATATTTCTACCGGACTGTGTTCTGGAATGGGTTTTTAAAAATATTTCCTCAAATCTTCTTGATGAAACCTTTTCAATTTCTCAGACCATTTTAATAGATTGTACTAGTTCGTCGGAAGGTTCAGATTCAGTCTGTGTAAAAAAGGTGGGTCGGTTGTCATTTACCGGAGTCATCGATCGTCCACCAATTATCCAGCCAAACAAGGATTCCTGAATTGTGGGAATATCCTTATTAATGCTGTGTTTTTTTATAAGTCTCGATAGATCTCAATAGATTGCATCCAGATGTTCTCTATTTTTGTGGTTAAACTGCAATTGATTCAGTTTATTTGAATCAAGAATAACTTTTTATTCAACATTTCATCGTTTTTAATTTATTTCCTTGAATTACACAACTTATTAATTGTAAATAAGTATATGAAAATCTTGATTTTTATCCAGATATGCTATCGAGACTACAGATTTTCCCTTTTATGAGTAAAGACACACATTAAAAATTTGTATTTTAGCATGGAAGCATACCAAGGTCAATTTTTAATACATCTATCATACAATAGGAAACTAGTAGCTGATTTACATTTAATCTTTTGCTCTATTTTAAAAGATAGAAGATGTACGTTAAAAGTATTCATTTTATTATTATTTTCTTCCATTATGAAGAGGCATATTCAAAATGTGTTATTTACTGCTATTTACCGCAATTCAAAAGTTTTTTTTGGCGAAAAATATGGAAAAATCGAAAAATGAACCTGTTTGTCATTTTTCGTAAAATTTGCTCAAAATTTGAAAGATCATAGTATCATTTTGAAAGAAAAAAAACGTTTTAGTATGTCCGTCTCATTTTTATATAAGTATGGATAAAATGTATCCGCACTTTTCCTCATGTATAAGGGTGCGGTCAAGAATTCAGCCGCTGCGCAGTTTAAGCTGCACAAAAAAATCGAAAAGCAGGCGAAATGCAAAAAATATTGACTGCATTTATTGTACGACCGGCAGCCTGACTGCAAGTTTGTAAGACTTTTGTCATTTAGCTACTTTTATAATTCCCCGAATTTACGAATAATCGAGATAAATCGTGTTTTTTATTTTATTTCGCCAATAATAATGTATAAAATTGAATTTAAAAAAAAAATTGACATTTATAGTTTTTGCATCCGTTTTAATGTGGCTGCGTAAACTGCGCAGCCTAACATTATTTGCTGCATTTTAATCCGAGGGAATGCGCAGCATTAGCTGCAAATCTTAATTTTTGACCGACTTGCTGCATAAACTGCGCAGCGACTGAAGCATACCAAGAGTGCCAGTATTTTTAAGTGGATGATAGAAGTAGTTACAATTTCCCATTTTTTTGAAAAGAAAGAAATATTTAAATTCGTTTGGGGCAGTGAACCGGAAATTTGTGAAACGACTAAAAAATTTAAATTTTTGTTGTACTTGCTGTACTTTGATTTGATATTTGTTAAAACGCTTTGTGAAATTACAGTTTTGATTTTATTAAGTTAAAAGTTTTTTAAGTTAAATTCCGTATCGTATCTGAATTAACGCCAATTTTATTTTCCAAAAATGAAACTATAAAACTTGACTGGCTACCGAAGTCCAATAACACTCTGCAATTGTGATATTTGCCTGATTTGTCTTGGATTTGATTATTGCAGTAGACAGTAAAACTTCTGTACTTGAAGATGCATGCATATTTTGTTTAACCTGTTTATCACTGGCACATAATTCGTTGTTTGAAATTGCACACTCTGCAGCCACTTGACTTACAATTTTCTATGGAATGGGAATTTCACTAAACGATCGTTTGATGATAATTTGAGAAACGATTGACATAAATAGAGGGTGGTACGTAGTTTGACAAATACGACACAAATTTCGCTCATTGCCAATATGTTGCTTGCCATGAGAAGTCTGATTATTTATATTTTTTGACTCATTTGACAAAACGAACGAGCTACCTTTTTTATAGGTTTTGTTAAATTTATTTGGTGTCTTAAAGTTCGGTTTAATTACACCTGGACATAAGTTATCTGTTTGGTTTTAGAGTGTTCAACCGATTCAACCACCCTACATTTGACATGCAAAAATTCTTTTAATTGTGACCAAATAGGCAAAAGAGTACATATCCTATTTAACGTTGTTTGATTAGAAAAATATGAAGACTCTCCGTTTAAGAAATAGTTTATTACCTGTGGTTGGAACCGCAGTAACGGGTTTTGACTTTGCTTTTTCGACTTCGCTTAGAGCACGACATTTTTTCTCTAAAAATGACTTGAATTCTTCCCAAGTCGGTGGTTTGCTGTGATCAATTGATTCATCCCACTCACCAAGTTTGATTGATTTGGATAGAATTATGTTTGGTTTTTTGTTAAAGAATCATTTGATCCGTGATTGCGGAATAAATGATTCGCATCGAAATTCAAGCATGCCTATTAAGTTGTGATACCGATCTTCGAATTCTTCAAAACTGGTATATAAATTTGCAAGTTTTTCCTCATCAACGGTTGTAGAGAAGCTGTCAACAAAGCTTTCATATTGTAAAAACACTTTGCCAAGATATACCTTTCGACTTCGAAATTCATGTTCAATTGAGGAATTGTCCTCTTTCGTTAAAAATTTATCAACTTTTGTCAATTTTGACTTCAGTATGCTAAATTTTTTGTTAAATTCAACTATAGCATCATCTGATGCATTTGCAATTATTTGAAACGACATAACCGTCAAGCAATGTTAAGCGATGAGTATCACAATGAATAAAAACCAAAATTGCACTAGTTAACCAAATTCGGATTAACGAGATTACAAAAACAGAATACGCGGATATTGACTTTGAGTTAGCCGAGTGAATTCACTATCTGAATAGTTCTCACGTTTCAGCAACAAATCAAAAAAATATTATGTATTACAATTTGAGCTTTGTTACGTTACACTGTCAGAGAGTTGACATAGGTTCCCTATAAAATGATTACAGATGGACGTTGATAATTGTTTATTAAAAGTTGCCGTAGCGTATACACCAAAGTGATGACGTAATATTTGTTGAAATTGTAGTTGATTAGCGTACAGTTGTTGAACAAATACTACTTGATAACATTGTACAACATTCTCACTGTGTCTTCCGAAAGGATAAGTTCAAGTTTGGTGAAAATAAATTCTTATAGTGACTTAAAGTGCGCGCAAAAGTATTTAGCATACATTGTTTTGCGGGTTTAAATTTAACCTTTTTGGTACTTTGGTGCCTCACAGGTGAGTCCTAGTTTAAAGTGGTCAGGGGGGGGGGGGGGGAATATTTTATAAAGTAGTGATTAGTGTTACAATTCCCGAGGGGGGAAATGGGGCAACCCATATCTCCATCACTATCGATGATGATGATGTAATCATTCCAGATACAGATTCTGATTCAAGTGAAGATAACAATAACGGTAGTGCGAAAATTATTAAATTGTCAAGTATTGAAGAGAATTCTTTTGTTACAAATTCCATGCGGTTTGATGAAACAAAAGGAAAAGTGTCTAAAAACATAACGGTCAAAAGCACATGTTTAGATACAAATACTTATAAAAAAGTAGATCTCCTAAATACTGTACAAAAATCAATTACAAACATGGTTAATGAAACCTCACCCTCGTCTTCCAAAGACATTTCTGAGAATAAGAATATTCCAGAAAGCAGGGTGAAATCAAAATATACAAAAACTGATTCAGGACCTTTTTAGGTTATGGCTTATAAGGAAAATATAAATCTAATATATTTAGCTAGAAGTTTAAAAAGTATTAGAATTAACAATATTAAAGAAATTGAACAAATAAGTAAAAACTTAGCCAGAATCACATTTAAAGACTATAGTGACGCCAATTTATGTATCGAATCTGAACCGCTAAACAAATTTGATGGCTATGAGATGTATGTCCCATTCAATTTCAATCACACTATTGGTTTAGTCAGAAACATTCCATTGGGAGTTAGTAATGATGAACTGAAGGCTATTATTATTTCCTCCTTACCGTTTGATAAAGTCGAAAGGATGACTAAATGGAATTCAGAATTGAAGACTGCAAGCGAGACGGAAATGATAAAGATTACTTTCAACGCCAGTTCAATACCAAATAAAATAATTATGTATGACAATGTTTTAATGAAGGTAGATTATTATATACCAAATCCAATGCTATGTTACAAGTGTTTGAATTATGGACATACTTCAAATAGATGCAAATCGAGTGAAATTGAGAGGTGTAATTTTTGTGCAAATTCAAAATTAGATGACCATGTGTGTGACAAAGATAAGCCAAGGTGTAAGTTTTGCGGGGAGGGTCACAAAACCAATCATATCAGATGTCAAGAAAGATCAAGACAGAAGAAAATCTCACAATATATGGTGATCAACAAGACTTCGCATAGAGAATCCAAACAAAAGCTATTCGGATTGAGACAAGAGACACCCACCATGAGAGACTTTCCACACCTAGATGACAACCAAAAGGACAGTGACAGAAGAAACGATGAAGCTATAAGACAACAAAATAAACGCATAGAGGTGATGTACAAACTAATCAACGACCTCAAAAATCAAATTAATCACAGAGATGAGATACTCAAGGACTTAGATGCAAAACTGAGTAACGCAACACTAAAATCAGAGAAAGGGTGAAGATCGGAAGTTGTCTGTCAAAAGTGGTTAAATAGATGATGAGCAGTTTTAAACTTCTTCAGATAAACATAAGAAGTTTAAAAAGTAATAAAGACCTTCTAGAGAAATTCACAGCAGATAATAATATACAAATTGTAATTATTTCAGAAACCTGGACCAAACATTCAGAAATAATACCATTCAATAACTTTAATTTAATTACTAAAAATAGATCAGATGGATATGGCGGAGTGGGGTTCCTAATTAGGAAAAACATTTCATGGAGAATAGTAAATCTAAATAATAATTACAACAAATTGGAAACATTAAAAATAAACATTAAATACAAACACATTGACCTAAATATTACCTCCTTCTACAACAATTCAAGACAAGGCAAAGAAGAGATAATAAAAGAACTTGAGATGCTGATAAGAGAAAATAGTATGGGTAATTCAATAGTTGCTGGTGACATCAATGCGAGAAGCGGCCTATGGGACAACGGAAATAACAACGACTACTTAGGTAATGCAGTTGCAGAAGTGATAGTAGACAACAACCTTTGTATACTAAATGATGGTTCTCCAACTAGAATGGATATATTCAGACACAATAATTCAGCTTTAGACATTACACTTTGCACACAGAATCTGACAAACATGCCTTCATGGAGGGCCACCACTGAAAATCTGGGGAGCGACCATTTTGCTATCCTGATAAATCACAAATTATCAATAAGAGAGGAAAAGCAGATTCCCACAAACTGGGGAAAAATCAGTTCAGAATTCAAAGAGAACTGGAACATTAACCATCCAATAGACATTGAAAACTATTTGGAAAAAATTATCAAGGAAAATACAAAGGATCTACAACGCAAACAAAACATTGTACACAGCGCTGGAACTAAAGAAAGCAAACCAAATTCTTAAAATAAAAATCAGAAGGGAGAAAAAGATTAGTTGGCTAAATTTTTTAAATAATGTTGACCACAAAAAAAATAATACAGACATATGGAATAGTATTAACAAACTAAAAAACAAAAAACAATCACACTATAAAATTTTAGACGACAATATCTTGGCTACAAATTTTCTGAACACCAACTTTCCATATTCAGTAGAAGTTAATCCAAAATTATCATACAGCACAATTGAACCAATAGAGATAGGAAACAGCATAGAAATTTTGGACATCATCAATAAAACTAAAAACACGGCCCCAGGTAATGATAAAATAAGCTATAAATTTATCAAATCATTAATCAAATGCAACCCAGCTGTACTGGAAGCAATTCTAAAACTATTCAAAAAAATCTGGTCGAACCAACTTTACCCTGAAAAGTGGAAAATTGCAAGTGTAATAGCTATCAACAAAAAAGGGAAAAGCGATAGAGAAATTTCAAATTACAGACCTATATGTTTATTGCCAATTTTCTCTAAAATCTTTGATAGACTAGTTCTTAAAAGAATACATGATTATTTAGATACACATAAAATCCTTAATAATAATTCATTCGGTTTCAGAAAAAACAAAAGCATCACAGATTATATGGTGGAGTTATTAAGACATATAAACACATTAAAAGGTAATAAAAAGAAAATCATTCTCATCAACACAGACATTACCAAAGCGTTTGATAATATCAACAAGAATATACTGATTGACCTTTTTCCTTAAAAAAATTTGACAAGTAAGATCGACGATCCGTAGGTGGTCCGAACTAAAAATTAATGTTGTAGAAATATAATTAATGAATTATATTTCGGGAAACAACTTCACAATTCCGCAAAAGCATTTCTAAAGTTAAATTTAATGTAAAATTTAATTTATTTAGTTAAAACACTGAAAACAAGATTCCCTTAGACAATAGAATTAGAATGGACCGCTAATACAATGACAGTTCAATATAATTTTCAAATAAATGATGATGCCAACATACAACTAGCGGTCAAGAGGCAAATTGCGGCAAAAACGAAAACTAAAGATTTGTCAAAGTTGTCAACATCAATAAATTTTTATTTAAATTTTTATTTAATTTTTAATTTATTAAATGTTGATGTTATACATATGTATGTATAAGTATAATCTAAATTAATTAAATTGTGAGCACCAACAATAAGTATTAACATTGGTTAAGACTTAAAATATGTAATAATTTTAGCTTAAGATTTGATTACTTCTTGTTAGTTTCTTATGTAGAAAGATTCAAGAATAAAGCCATTGGCAGCATTTAAAAAAAAAAAAAAAAAAAATTTAATTTTTGGCTCCTTTTCGTGTGTTTTCTTTTTTGTCACCGTTTTATAGTTTTAAATTCAATTTAATTTGATTTGAGATATTTTAATTGTGATTTTTGCACAAAATTTTTCCTCGGTTTCTTTTATTTTTACTGAAAATGGGGATAAAGTGTGTCGTAGTTGGTTGTGATACCAGTTTGCCATTGACAGATAAAGCCGCGTCCAAATGGGGTGTGAAATGTACACTTATGCGCGCATTTAGCGAATGTAAACGTCGTGTGGATGGTTTTCACATGACGAATGTGATTGAATATTTTCATTAAAAATTGTATGATCAAGGTACTAAAAATATATACCAGAGTAGAAATGTTCATTAACATTCGCCTACATGTGATCAATGAACATTTAACGAATCGTGTGTACCGAAATGTGATAAATGTACACATCCCGCATAACCGCCTACATTCGCTAAATAAGCGAATACGCACGCATAAGTGTACATTTCACACCCCGTGTGGACGCGGCTTAAGACTGTTTCTTTGCATCTGTGAATACAAAAATAAATGTTTATTTTAATATTCAGTGCTTGCAACTGCTTATAATTTCAAATATTAATGATGTTTTCTTTTATAAAATTTAATGTTAATGTTGATTTTTCGATAATTCCTAATAAATTAAATAGTAACGAACTTTTTAGTTAGCGAATTCGCCACGATTTGCCTCTTGACCGCCACTGTATGCTGGATCGCATATGAAGTAAGCAACTAGCAGTCCATTTAAAAATATATAGTCAAAGAAGATTCCAATATTATGCAACACCTACAGATATTTCTGCTGATTCACTATGTTTGACAATTAAGGAAAAAGGTCTATTGACAAAATGAAGAAATACAAATTCATTATTGCAATATTGAACTGGATACATCAATTTTTAACCAATAGAACAATAAAGATTAAACATTTAAAGTTTAAATTTTAAACACATCATGCATATATCACACAAACAAAGGAATTCCTCAAGGAAGCTGCTTGAGCGCAACATTATTTAATATATATACAAACCATATACATGAGCTCAGCAATACATTTACAAAGATATTCCAGTTTTCGGATGACATTTGCTTGATAATAAGTGGAAACAACAATGAGGATATATCCAGAAACGCAAATAGTGCTTTGCTACTTCTTACACATCAACATCTAGAATCAATAAATCTATCAATAAACCCACAAAAAACGCATTTTTTAAGACTCTTCACAAACACAAACAACACTAATTCCATTAATCTAGTCATAAATAACCATACAATTATCGAGCAGCAAGTCACAAAAATATTGGGAATTACATTTAACAAAAACTTGAACCTTTCGAAACATTACAAAAATTTAAAAACAGATACGTATAAAACCATTAATTTACTTAAATCTCTATCAAATCCAAAGGGCGGGGCCCATCCGGAAACTCAATTAGTGATATACAAATCTTTAATCAAACCCAAATTAGATCTTGCTTAAATTTTCACAGATGAAGGTAACAAAGCGGCGCATAAAACCTGCCAAACCATAAAAAATACATGTTTAAGATATTGCATGGGTTTTATGAGATCTACGCCATTACCGACAATACTTGCCGAATCCATAGAGATGATAACTATAAATTTGATAAAAAATCAAAACTCTAAAATACATCACCAAGCAACGGGGTACCGAATTAAAAAAGGTGTTTATTAATGAAATAAAAAAGGCGAATTTTGTATGAAAAAGGAATACCTTTTTTATTTCAGAAAAAAATGAATTAAAAAAGGTAACAAGTGTTCATACAAATTCATACAAAAATCACCATTTTTAATTCACCTTTTTTAGTTCAGCCTTTTTTAATTCATGTAGCCCCAAGGAACTACACAGAAATTCAAAAATCGGTATAGACATTAAAAATCAAAGCTCACTGGCAAAACTGAACAGATACTTCACGGATTACAACTTCCTGGAAAACATCAAAGCAACTCACCAAAGGTCATCTAGCCCATCGAACATCACAATTTCCCCATACATAAAAGGCATCATTGGAAAGTCACAAAATAACATAATCGAACTTAGGAAATCATCAATGGATTTAATGGAAAAATATTGCGACTCGGATATAATATTTACAGATGGTTCACTCAAGGGTAACAATGCAGGAGTGGGAATTTTTTATAAAGATCGTAACTTTAACCTATCTATAAAACTCAAAAACACTACAAACATCAAAACTATAGAAACCATCGCAATAAAAATAGCAGCAACGATAGGTCAACTAAGCAGGAAAAACAGTATATTGATTCTGACAGACTCACAGAGTGCTTGCATATCACTAATCTCAGCATTGAAATTAAGGTCGATAAACACTTTGAAAACCAAATCATTGACTTGGCGGGTAATAACCCCAACAAACACATCAAAATACAGTGGATACCAGGACACATTGGGGTTCAAGGTAATACTATAGCGGACCATTTAGCAAAAATTGCACACACAAGGCCTTCTCACGCACTAGACAACGAACCAATTATCAGTGATACATTAAAAATAATTAAGGTAAAAATTCTAGAAGAATGGTCTGACCACTTCGAATCAATGTCCATGGAGGTGGGACGCTACCACAAAAACATCTTTCCAATATTACCAACAAATCTTTGGTTTTCGTCCACTAATTTCAAAAACAAAGAAATAAGAATCTTAAACAGACTGAGATCAGGTTATGCTTTCAACAACAAATACAAATACCTTTATGGTTTTGAAGATTCACCTAACTGCTCCATTTGTAACACAACCGAAGATAATGACCATATAATTGACGTACATATGTAGTAAATACACCTCCACCAGAAATAAATACCCATTCCTCTTTCAATTAAACTAAAGGAAATTTTAGCCAGACAAAATTTCATTGAGTATAAACAGCTACTGAATTTCTTGGGAGAGATCGAATGTATCCTATGACCACTTAAAATTAGGACTCACATATTTTTCTTTCTTTTTTTTTTCTTTTTGCAATTTGTTATGTTTTATTTTCGAATTGTTCAGTTTCAATCACAATCACACAAATCGTTTTTATTAATACAATTTAATATATTTCAGTCAAGCTGCATGAAGACACAATGAGAATCTTTTGATTTTCATACTAAGTAGCCTCAAATAATGTTTACACAGTGCGTTGTAAAACTTTGTACAAAGTTGAACTGGAATTTTCCGTACGACGTTGAGTTGATGAAATTGAGGTTATGTTTATTTTTACTTCGCAATTTTTATTTGGAATCCGGCGTTCGAAGGACCAATTTTATGTTGTGAACTTTATTATTTAGCACGCTGCGTTCAATTTTGTTTTATAATTTTTTTATTTTTCACGTTTTTATTTTGCGACTTGCGACTTTAAGATATAGACCATGTTTTCCGAAAGAGGCAGCACGATTGTTGAAAAAGTACAGAGCGTTTTCCAAAAGAGGCAGCACGATTGTTGAAAAAGTACAGAGCGTTTTCCGAAAGAGGCGGCACGGTCAAAAAAGAAGTACAGAGCGTTTGCCACTAGATGTCACTACACAATCAAAAAAATATTTCTGCCGTTTAGTCAAAGTCAATTTAATTATCACGTATTAATAATAATCACTTTTCTAACACGAAAATATTTTTGTTTATGTTTACAAAATGCACACATCAAAATGTCATACAATTTTTGACAGCAAATGTTTAGTGACACCTAGTGGCATTATGTGAAATTTGCTTGTATTTTCGGAGTTTTCCGAAAGATGATAGCTGTTGCGGTTGTTGAAAATTTGACATTTAAACATGATCTATAAACAGAACAAGAGCGATGACGACAAGCGACGACGCTTGTCAAATTAAAATACTCAGAAAGCATACGATGCTAACAGAACCAATGTTGCTGGCGACGACGACAATATCGACGAACTTTTTTTTTAGAATTTATTTCTAATTTTGTCGCCAGCGTTGCAATGTTACCAACTGATTTTTGGTCCGTTATGTTGGTAGTTGCAAATTTTTGGTTGTCAATTATAGATCATGTTCAAATGTCAAATTTTCTTTAACCGCCAGAGCTACCATCTTCCAGAAAACTCCGAAAGTATAAGCAACTTTCACATAATGCCACTAGGTGTCACCAAAAAGTATCTAAGCTTATAGAGAGATCATTCAGTACAAAAAATAAAAATAAAAGTTGGGCGCCGCAAAATCAGTATTGGGCGCTCCTACTATATATGTTGTAGAATCACATTTTTTTTTTTACTACTGTTTGACTGTTTGTGTGTTTCACTTCATTCGCTTCTCTCTGCTTTTATTTAGTTGTAGAGCAGAGAGAGAGTATCGTAAATTATTTGTAAATATGCACATGCATTGATTTGAATTTTGAAACATTATGTACAATCATAAGCTCATGATCATTCATTGAAAATTATCCTTCTGAATGAAGTAGTAGAAAGTAGACTGTGTTTGTTTATTTCTTGTTCCCTTTTTTGTATTCTATGAGTGTAATCACTCAAGTGTAAAGTAGACGGTTTTGTTGTTATTTATTTTTAGTATAGTAGATTGTTCTACAAATAAAGAAAAGTGATAGTTTTCCAGCAAGTGTATTTGTTTAATTCACGAGCGAGCGCTAGCGAGCGAGTTAATTAACAATTTTACGAGCATAGAAAACCACTTTTCTTACGTGTAGAACATGCTATCTTTTCGTGTATTTGATGACAAATCAGGTAAAAATAAAAATAAAACAAGTCAACAATTCAAAAATCATTTGGAAAAAAAAGCGTTTCTATGAAGAAAAGTGTTTATAGTGAAAAAATGTGTTGCTAAGGAGAAAAGTAGCTGTTTTTTTTTACTATTTTCAGCCAAGAAATGACACTGTTTGTCATTAAGTACACGAAAAAATTTATTGCTATTGTATTTCTTCAATTTTTTGTTTTTGAAAATATTTGCTTCACAGCGAAAAATACAATTTCGACAGTGCATGCCTCTGTGGATTGAAACTAGGCTATTTTTTAACTGATTATGATGGAAATCGATATACACAATGGAAATGGAATATCTGGAATTTGGCCAACTGGGGCGGAACTATGCCATTTCTTACCCAATTATGATGAGAATCGATGTGTTCAACTGAAATGGGATTTTATAATGATTTTTGGAAAAAGTTTTTGAATTTGGCCAACAGGGACGGAACTAGACCATCTCTTAACGGATTATGGTGAAAATCGTTATGTTTGGAGTCATTTTTGAGTAATTTTTGGATTAATGCCAAGATCCTACCTATTTAGGAAATTTTGAACAGATTACGATAAAATACGTTTTTTTCGATTTTTCGGTTTTTTAATGATGTTCTAGAATTCGACCAGGTGGAACGAAACTAGACCATTTTCTGAACAGAATAATGAAATTCGGTTTGTTTGATCAAATTTTTGATGATGTTAGCCCAACACACATAATTATTTGGTTGGTTCTTGTGTAGTCCATAAAGTAGGACTACATAGGTTCATTCTGATCCAATTGTTATGAAACTGCGTTTTCTGTGGCAAAACGACATAGTAGCTTATGTCGACTTAACATAAAATTAAAATTTAAATATTCAATAGTTCCTATCTCTCCTGTAACTCCACCAAATTTGACTTAAGCCATCACGTATTGTGACTTCGTCCTTTGGTCACAAGGCTAGCGCACTTAAGTCAAATTTGGTAGAATTACAGGATAGATATAAAATGGTGAATATTGATACCTCAATTTTTTTTTTAAGTTAACATAAGCTACTATGTCTTATTGCCACAGATATGATTGAATAGAAAGTAACATTAATTTGTGGTTAAGATTATGGAAAATGGACAAGTCGTTAGAGACTACGCTTTTTCTAACCGTAGAAATAGAACTAGAATTCATATCAAATAAAACCTTTATATTGCCAATTAATTTTAGCTATATACATATGTTATATTTCATAAATTTTTTATTTTTCAATTTAAATTCAAACATGAAATAAAATGTATGTACATACTTCAATTTTTATTTAATTATTGCTAAATTTAGATTACTAATGTACATATTTACTAATGTAAAAAAAATCCAATCTATGGCCAAGAAAAGTGTTTCGCTTGCTTTTGTTTATCCCGTGTCTCAATAAACACCTCCAGAGCGCTAAGGCCGACGGTTGTAGATGAATTGTGAAGATATATTTTATGTTAAGAATGCTCGTTAAATGTTATTGATCCAATATTCTTAACCGAGAATGGCGAGCAAATGTGGTTGGCTTTTTAATACTATTGAGCATCCATTGGCAATGTTTCTTTATTAGTACCAAGATCATAAAACTTAAAATTCGTTTTCTATGGTTGAAACAATCATTATTGGGCGAAAACCATTCTGAATACTCTGCTGAGTTGTTAGCCAAATCCACACATTTTTCAACTATAAGTGTTTTAATGTTTCTTTCATGGTTTTTTTTAATAAATATCGTCCGAAAAAGCTCAATCTGCATTTTGCACATCATAAAAAAATCTTCTTTGGGGCATTTTAGTGATCCAAATGAGTTGTCGTTAAAATAGTTTTTATTATATAAAAAGAATTCATTTGTTAACTGCACTGTGTCATTAGACAGCATTTCTTCTTTACACTTATGGCAATTCAGTTTATTATTTACTTTAAAAATTATGTAGCCAACAAAATACTTCATAGCATTTTCCTCCAAAGTGGTTGTAATAGTCATCGACTGCCCAATTTCACATATTTGTATTTCTGATGACTCAGAAACATTTACTTGATCAGCTGCATCTGCGTTTGTGGTATCGTTGTCATCAGATTGGAAAAGTAAAAAATTATCGTCATCCGTTTCGCAATTGGAAAAGTTTGACTTAAATTGTAATTTTGAAGATACAATATGTGACAATATATAACTGAATTGTTGTAAGGAGGGATTTTTATTGTTACCTCCTTTATACCTAACTTGGGCGAATAAATTCTCAATAGGATCCTGGTTGAGACGGTTGGTCAAAATATAAGTAATTTCGCACGACGTATTGACAAAAAAATCGTTTGATAGCGACAAAATGGCCGTCACAGTTTGGACTAAGCCATTTAGACAATAAATCGATTTTGCGCCACAGTAAGAAGTATCCGAAAAATAAGTTAGTGCCTCCTTTAATGTTTGGGCGACCGTATTGTATTTGGTCAAAGCACATTTATGTGGGTTGGAATTAAACAAAGTTTTGCTATTCAAGCAATCAAATAATTGATCTATCACAGCAAAGAACTTTGATGTTGATAAAGCTAGATCATTATTTTCAAATACTTTTAGGTCAATTCCTGTTTTAATTCCCGCAACAACGCTTTTGCTAAAGATTTGAGTAGCATATCGTACTCTCATTTTTTCAAAAGTATTCGGATAAAGGTGCTTTGACGTAAGTTTTGGGCATAATTTGGTTGTAGAATTTTTCTCCCAAGTGTATAATTGTTGTACAATGCTCCAACTAACAGTACCATCTGGACATAGAAATTTGGTGCCATTAAGTAAATTGTTTCTTAACGATTTCACTAAATGACAAATATCATACAAGGCGTAAATTTTTTGATCACCATAGAAAAAATACGGAGTCTCTTTAGTGACATTTAAACTTTTGAAACATTTGCGATTATTACTGCCTTGATCACAAATAACTGCTGACACACTTAAACCGACGGTAGCGCAAATCTCCAGATTTTGATAAATCATTTTTTTTAATTCGGAGCCCGAAATGTTAGTTTTGGCTGCGTAATAGTTTAAAACAAACTTCCATTTTGAGAAAAGCCCTCTTACCATGAACACACACACCGATTGGGCTAGCGAAGGAATTCTAACGTAGCCATAATCTTGAAAACCTTGGATTTCATCAAGAGTTTGATTATATGTTAAATTTTGCCTTATTTTTATTTCATCAAAAATTAATACCACGAATCTTTCCTGTGCATTTAAGTTTTGTACCGATGCTTTTAGTCCATTAATTAGAATAGAATTGGTGCCAGGCTTCAAATTTTTTATTGGTCGCCATCTTAAAATTGAGGACTTCGACGGCAAATTAAATTTTAAATTATTTCTCATAAAGAAAAATGTAGCCGGCGATTTGTAGAACAAGGCTTGTGTCACTTGTTTCTGTAATGGTGTGTATGTCGTTTTTTTATCATCAGGAGCTACCATCATTTCAACGAAGGATTTTGCTGTTTGGTCAATATCTGTTCGCTCGTTCAATACGTCACACCAAGTTTTTGTCTTCTTGGTTGATAAATTTCGAGTTCTCCTCTGATAATTAAAAACTTTATAGGTTAGCATCTTAATTTTGGATGTTTTATCTTTTAACATTTTTTTCAATTTTTTTGTCTCTATTAACAATCTGTTATTTAATTTTCTATATTGGTCGATTGTCCGTATTGATTTAATGCATGAACTGCATGTCAAACTGTCAGAAGGGAGAATATTGTGACTAACTGGTTCAGGATAATTTGTCAATTCCGTAAGGTCTATATCAACAGCAATATTAGAATTGTAACGTGCCATTGACTTGTAAGTTTTTATGTTTCTATATCTGACAGGTACTGGTGAGGAAGATTGATTTTCCTCGAAAGGTAAATTAAGAGTCGGAATTGCTCCCTTCAGTAGTCGATTTTTCCCGATATAAATTGGGTCAAAATGGCGGTCACAGATAAGTTTTTTGCCAAGATTATCAAGCAACTGTGAAGTTGGTTGGATTTTGCAAGCGGCCAACCATTCTTTAGCTTGCGTAACATTTTTGGGAAATCTAAAAAATTTTAAGTTTGAATTTCTCCGAGACGTTTCACACTTTGACACTACACAATAAACACCGGATTTAATTTTATTACTCATATTAAAGCAAATATATAATGCACAAATATTTAATTCACTGCAACCACAAATATAAATTACTATTTACTAAGCGATCTAAATCACTTGAAATTAAAATACGCAATGAAACTAGGCGATCTAAATCACTTGAAATTGAAATACGCAATGAAACTGAAACTGAGATAATTTTTTATTGTTTATTATATTTCCTTTTTTACTTGGCTCTTAATGGTGCACGTGCAATATGTACTATGCCTATGTAGGTATATACGAGAGAGCGAGAATACAAAAACTAAAAATCATTTATTAAATGATTTGCATATGTATATGTATACAAGAAATTATATATAAAAAAGGGCCCTTTTTTTTTTTTGTACCGTTATTATTTTACAATACAATTTTGCTTTCGACGCGGTCTATCTTTATATATATGATCTTTGGTGTCACTAAATATATGCTGTCAAAAATTGTATGATATTTTAATGTGTTCATTTTGTAAACATAAACAAAAATATTTGCGTGTTATAAAAATGATTATTATTAATACGTGATAATTAAATTGATTTTGGCTGTCCCCTTTTGAAAAACGTCAGAATATATTTTTGATTGTGTAGTGACAAAAGCTATGTACTTTTTCTTTGATCGTGCTGCCTCTTACGGAAAACATAATCTGTTGATATCCAAAGTTGTCGCTCCCTTAACAACAAACAACGTAAATTCATTCGCCAAATTTAATTTTAATTATTATTTTTTAATTCATTAAACATAATTGAGCTAGTGAGACGATATTTAGATTATGTTGTTTATTATGTTATTTAATTTTGTAGTCGGTCGCTGACGCTCTTATTGTATTTACTACAGCGATATCGCCGGCCGATAAATTATTTTGAAGTCATCGCTATTGACGATTGTATAAGTAGAGAAAGCGCCTCTCGAGCAAAAAAGTTAAAATGATGCACCTGATAAAATAACATTTGTCACAAATGGTATGAAAGAAAATTTAGCAATGCGGTAAGTAAAAATTGTGTTTACAGTTCAAAATTGGAATTGTTTACAATAATTTCGAACGTCAAATTATCAAGTAGCTCAGTTTAAAAAATGTCCACTAGGTGGAAGCCGTGATGCTCCAATCGTCAACAGTAGTTATCACTCTTGTTCTGTTTATATCATTAACTTTCTAGATAAAGGGAAAACTGTATATTTGGTTTTGTTCTCGTATGTATGCTCTCCACCAAAAACAAACACAGGCAGAAATGAGAAACTGCTCTCGCAGCACTACAGTTGCACAAAAAAAATATATTAAAAAGGACAGGGTGTCTAAAAATAAAATTTACGTGTGCTTTCCGAATGGTTTAGGTATCACAGAAATGATAACGTCCGGGTTTGAGTCTTTCAGAGTATTTCCGATTGCTCCTAGAAATATGTGCCAACTTGCGTACGATATTTGGGCCAAATTGAGAATTTTTTTAAACTGAAATTTCATATGAATTGACATATACGGTTGGAACACACCAACAAACTCACTTATTGTCTAGATTTTGAGAAGTCGTCAACTTTTGAGGTTACAGAAGTTCCCCGATTACCCTTAAAACTATGTGTCCACTTGGGTATGATATTTAGGTCAGATTGACAAACTATTTAACAAAATTTCGTATGAACTTACATATAGGGATAGAACACACCTATGCTAAGCCACTTTTCGTCTAGATTTTAAGAAGTTGTTGTATTTCTTAGTTAGCGAAGTACTTGTCCAACAATCCTGGTTTATAAATACATCTGCCTAGTCCACATCCTTCAAAAAGCTTTTGGGCGTGAAGGGATGTGTTGAATTTTTGCCGACATCTTTGTATTTCCAACAATTGCGATGTACAAAAACCGAGAGCTTCATTTAGCTTTCTTTGAAAGTTCTTATTTGCCATGTGGAGTTTTTGAGGAGTGAATTTACGTTTTCTATGATTAGCTCCTAAATTGTAACATCGAGCAATGCATTTAGAAGACAACAGTTGATCAAACAATTTCGCTTTCCAGAACAATATCATTAAACGTTTCTTTTGGAATCTCTCCTTTTATTAGTGCACACAGTGAATTTAATTCGCCGTTTATAGTTGGATCAACGTTTCTACAAAAGTGATGTTATTGATAACTTCAACTTGTTAGTGTCATTTCAATGCAGTGATAACACGGTATAAGTTAAATTGAAATTCGATAAACGTTGAATTTTGCACATAGCAAAGCTGAGATTTACCGCGGAAATCATGACGAGCAAATGGTATTTAAAGTTTTAGCTATAGATAAAAGTTTTGAGAAAATGACGTCGTAAGAGAGCGGCAATTTATAAGGCTTCGCTCCAAATAACCCCCACATGTACCCGGACATAAAACGTTTTATATTTTTAATTGCAATCTTCGTGATATAACTCAAGTATTTCTAATCAGGCTACTTCACATGTCAAAAAAAATCTGACATCAACTACACCAACAATTTTAATTAACCTACGATAAGTACGAATACTCAATACGGTTAAAATTTAGATTAAATTAATTTTATTGACAAGATAACTTGCTTTAAACAAAAAAACTGACACTTCTTTTATCAAATTTACATGTTTACAACCTTGAATTTTCGTGGATTGCCAAGACACCATCAGGTGCATCACCAGCCAAGAAAATATTGGCAATACCATTACCTCCAACGGTGACACTAGTTCCAGTGCATGAACCACCTTCCCTTGATCCAGAAATAACATCACAGTATGTACCAGCTGGCAAACAAGTTTGTAGAGATTGTGACAAGGCACCATTTTCATTGTTGAATGCGATAAAACCTCTGCCGCCACGGCAAAAAGCAATTTGGTTGTTTCCGTTGCTCCACCAATCGTTTAGGCCGGTACCAGCAACTGCGTTACTGAATCCAACCATGTTGGAGATTTGTCTCCAACGATGTTCACAAGCCCATCCACCACCGCATGAACCATCAGCATTGATTATCGGCGAGGCAAGATTACCATTACCATCGGCTGGTGGTCCCTGATCTCCATCATCAAATAAGAACGAGCTCATCACACGTTTAATACCAAATGGATGGGCCAACATGAAAGCGGTTGCCATTTTGTAAGGCCTTGCTGCTTTGTGTGTCAATACATTATCACCACCGGCACCATGACCTCGTTGGTTATCATGATTATCGACGAAAACTAATGCTTGCTCAGATGGCAAGAAACCCCAACCTGTTCCCCAATTGTTTAAATGCGTGAGTTGAACGCCTCCGCGGAATACACGGCCAATCTCAGCTGAAAATCTGAATTCAGTAACTGTACCAAGATGAGTATATTCATGTCTGAAATGAATTAGATGAAGGTTATAACAAATATTGTATTTGTAAAACTTAAAAATAAATTTCTTACGCGCCAATTACTTCACCGCCCAAATCAATAACTTCTTGTGTGATGAATGGACGACCACCTGATGGAAAACCATGGGCTGTATTCAAATTGTTCAATCGGTTGAAAATATTTTGTAAATCTGCTGGCCACATGTGTTTGCAAGCATCAACACGGAAACCAGCAACACCCATATCAACCAAACGGTTCATCATTTCAACAATACGAGCACGTACCCATTCAATGCCTTGATTCAAATCTGGTAAACCGACCAAACGGCAATTTCTGACTTGGTTAATATCTTGGTATGATTCAATACTACAATCATAGTTAAAATCATTTGGTCCGTAAGGAACAGCCGGGAAATTTGGCCCATTTGAATCACCAGTTGAACCTCCAGTACCAGTTGTAACACCACCGGCAGCCATATGATTAATAACGACATCAGGATAAATACGTACACCAACTGCGTTACATCTGCGAATCATATTGGCTAATTCAGCTTCTGAACCGGAACGCGTTTGGAATCCGTACGAAATTGGTTGATAACGTTCATACCATGGTCGATTATTTACAATTGAATTCTCATGTGGCGGTGAAATTTGTACGCCAGCATATCCTCGTGGTGCCAAAAAATTTTCACACTCATTTGCAATATCGTTCCATTTCCATTCGAATAAATGCACAATACCAGTACGATCACCCCATTGATTTGGATTCCATTGAGCCAGGGCGCCTACGGCCAAAGTCAATAATAATAAGACTTTCATTTTGTAGAGTCACTGTGTACAGGCACACAAGAAAGTTACTTTTCGACTAATATTTTTAATCACTAATGTAGGTTTTTATACTCAACATCGATTTTGACAAAAATTCAATACTCTTTCTAATCGCATTACACACTTATTTATTAATTTACGATAAATTTTTTTTTTTTTGTAGCAAACCACTTGTAAACATTTGCCCAATCAATTTTTATTGTTGATTAGAGGTTGTATTATCTAATTGTCTTCCAGATTTTGCTGGCACGTGTCGGTTACTATAACACATTCAAGGTGGTTTACGTGCAGCTCGGGTAATCGTGCATCTATCTGTACTATAAAACTCTTGTAATACACAGATCTTTTTACCTGCAACCTTGAAAGTCTCAATCTACATTTAATTTAAGAACAAGACTGATGATCTTTAAAGATGTAGATTGTTGATTTTTACAGTAAGGTTTGCTCAATCAGCGGTAAATCAGTTAAAGATAAAACTAATTAAATAATCAAAGTCGATTAGTTTATGACCATATTTAGATATGACATTATCAATCAAAAGCTTTTTATTGAGGTTTTAAATTTTTATTCGGTATTACTTCTTAAGGCTGTCGCTAAAATCATAGATTTAGGAAACGGTTTGGTCCGTTCATTTACATATAAAAATCCTAAATCTGAAACGAAAATCGAGAACAGTAGAGCTTATTAGGACTGTAAAAGCGAAATAAGGCACCAATTCAAAGCCGGCTGCAAATGGATGATTATTAAGTGGACTCCCAGGCCTAGAATCAACCATCCAAGGCCAAGCGAATATTTACTATTTCTTATACCAGGTTTAATGTAGCTCTACCACATACATAACAGGCTTCTCCAACGAAACAGCTTTCAGGATAGAACTGCCAGCCAATAAATAAGCGGAACCGATCTGACAACTACACTACTAGTATTACTGCTACAAAAAGAAACAAACGATCGCACTCATTGCTGGGTAAACACTTAGCTAACTTAAAATTGTCCAAAGTAACAGGCCGAGATTTATTTTTGTTTAACGTGTTTCATATGACTACTAAAAGTCTAATTTAATTTACGTAAATCTAATTGTTGTCTTTTTTATTCAATTTAGCTAAAGTATTATCTAATTGCAGGATGCAGTTGCTATTGTCAAATTTATTAAAACTATGAATCACTTGTGTATGAATCGCGCGATTTCATATATTTACGGGAAAAAGTTTATGCGAGATGATTTTGTAATACGAGATTTTGTATTGCGAGATTTTGTAATGCGAGATTTTGTATGCGAGATTTTGTAATGCGAGATTTTGTAAAAAAAAATTTGTAAAATAAATTTTGTATTGCGAGATAATGTGGCCAACCCTTCAAACTGTTTTTGAATGAAGACCGTAACGTACGGGACGGTAAGTGCTTCATACCTGGCTATACGTTCGTTAAAACAACTTGATATGGATGAAGCTGGATCGCGTCCCATTGCATCAAAGATCCTGTTGTCTGATTTATATGTGGGTGATCTCATATCGGGAACAAGCTCAAATTATAAAAAGTAATCTTATGAAATTACTCAAAAGCGTGGGCTTTGAATTGAGAAAGTGGCATTCCAACTTTCTACAATTATCATCTGATGAAGATGATGAAGAAATAACTTCAGTTTCAGTTCTTGGGTTGAAATGGAATTTCAAGTTGGATATTAGTAATAAATTTTCCGAAGTTTATTAATTTTGATAAATGTACTAAACGTACGGTCCTATCGGAGATTGCGCAGTTGTACGATACCTTAGGAGTCTGCACGTCAGTGATATTGTTAGCGAAGTTGTTTATGTAATCATTATGGGATCATTAGACTCGAAAATCTCGTAGGACGACGAATTGTCGAGTGAAAGAGCAAACTATTGTAACAATTGTAAATTAGAAATCTCTGAAGAAAACCTTAATATTCCACGTTGTATAACAATTCCCCAGGCTGAATTCACAGACCTTTACGCGTTCGAGGACGCATCAGTCGTGGGGTACGGTTGTTCAATATATCTTCGGAGTTGTGACCGTTCGGGAAATTGCCAAGTAAAATTGTTGTTGTATCGCATAAAATCAGTACAAGCTAGATTTGCTACTTTTGTAGCTAATCGAATTTCAAGGATTCAAGATTTAACAAGGCCAGAGGATTGGTATTATGTACCGTCACTGGACAACCCAGCTGACCGGGCATCACGAGGCCTCATGCCAAGTGAAACTAAAAATGCAGAGTTATGGTGGAATGGACCTACCTATCTCTGGTTCAACTCATCTGAATGGCCGAAATTTCCGAAAAACAAAATGGATCCTGATCAATTAGCACTCAAGAAAATTCAAAATTCTTTTATTGCAAATAACTATCATTTGATTTACTCGGAAAGTATTCTGACTTAAGCAAGTTATTGCGAGTAACGACCTATGTAATGTTAGTGATAAACAATCGCAAGTCGAGTACGTTAGTATGACTCCAAAGATACTCGGAAAATGATTCAGCAGAAAGAATATAAGGCTGGATTCAAAGGGACAACGATCATAGATACAGAAGGAATGTTGCGAGTCGATGATGGACTTCGTAATGCGACTATAATTTTCGACCAAAAGCACCAAACGGTGCTTCCTTCGCATCATTAATTTTCAAAATTGTTGGTTTTTACTAAGCATTGCCGTTTGTTGCATGCCGATTCACAAGCTCTATTGTACAACATAAGATTGAGGTTCTGGATAATTGGTGGGCGAAATTTATGCCGGTTAGTTATTTATGAGTATGTGCGCTGCTTTCGAACTCGGCCCTCAAGTACAGATTAGATTATGGGGCAGTTACCTCTAGACAGAGTGAACCCTGCAAGGACATTTCTTAATATCGGAATTGAATTGTGTTGTCTGTAGGTCTACTATGTATTCCAATCTGAAAGTAATTTTTTCCGAATTCAGAAATTTTGTATAGAGAAAAAAAAAGAAAATCAAATTTATTTCATAGCCAAAATGAACTTTCAAATCGGTTTTACTTTCAGATCGGAATACACAGTAGACCTACTGGTCTGTTCAATGCAAAAATGGAAGCTCGAGCAAGAAGGTATACTTATGTATTTGTCTTTGTGTGTTTTAGTAAAAAACTGTTTATTTTAAATTAGTTCACGACTCATCCACTCCATCTTTTATAGCGGCATTCCGAACGTATGTTTCACGTCGCGGATAGGAGCTCATGTTTATTCAGATAAGCAACAAATTGTATATTCTCGCAACTGGAATTGAATAGGCTTTGTGAATCCGTGGCTCACAAAAGTGAAATTTTGAGATTCCGTACGAAAGAGAATATTAATTGGCATACGATACCTCCTAGATCACCTCACTTTGGAGGCCTCTGGAAGGCCGCTGTAAAAAATGCCAAGTTCTATTTTAAGCGTGCTGTCGGGGTCGCGACATACACTGTCGAAGAATTTTTAACGCTTATTGCGCAAATCGAGAGTTGTCTAAATCCTCGACCACTTACGCCGATATTTGAGGATCCGTCTGATCTTATCGTGTTAACGCCGGGTTATTTTTTAATCGGCTCAGCAATAACGGCTTGGCCCGACCCGTCGTTAGAGCATCTAGATTTTAATCGGTTGTCGCGTTTCCAGAGAATGCAGCATTTGTTACGTCAGTTTTGGAAGCGTTGGCCTTTGGAGTATTTGAACCATTTACAAATGCGTAGAAAATGGAATTCGACATCTTCAAATGTTAAAGTAGGGGCGATGCTCATACTCAAAGAGGATAACATTCCACCGCAGCAACGGTACCTCGCTCGAATAGTCGAAACGCATTCTGGTGCCGACGGGCATATAAGGTCAATGTAGAGACCCAAAATTCTAAATTTAGACGTAGTATTACAAAAATATGTTTCTTACCATTTAATAAACCAGTTGAAATTGAAAAATGAATAAATTGGAAAGGGGAAAATAAATTTATCAATTTTATTGACAAACTTTGTAACGATTTGAATCGAATTAAAATATTTTTTGTTTGTTATGGAATTCTCACAATGGTTAGGCCCGTTGTACATTTCAGCTAAGCTAAGCTAAACGATTTGAGCTATGTTCATAGCTCTGTTTGTAAATAAAGGGTTTTAATGAATCGTTGCACACATGAGCTAAGCTAAGCAAACTATGTTGTACTGTTTTCAGCTATGAAAATAAACATAGCTCGAGTTGTCTTCGCCTTACAATTTTCAGCTACGTTTCTCACATATACAATGACATTTTCCTATACTTTATTTTTGACGCACATACAATGTTATTTAAATTTCATTCTGTCAAAATATTCTATACGAAAGGAAGACATTTTAAATATATAATAATAAAGCAAAAATTTCTTAAACATATTTATCATATAGATAATAAAGTTTATTTTCTATAATTTTTTCTAATTCATCTGCAGACATTATTATGTCGTATTTTCGATGGACAGAATTAATTTGAAGTAACCTAATGGGTGCGTCACAAATAAAATATAGGAGTATAAGGATGTGTGAACCAATTTATTAGCTCAAATGTGCGGATGTCGAGCTAGCGAACTAAACTAAGCTAAACTAAGATATGTTTTATAGCTTAGCTTAGCTGAAATGTACAACGGGCCTTACGATTGTTAGATAGCTAAGTTTAGTTTGTAAACAGAGTTGCATAAATTATGTCAATTGAAAAATTTAAAAATTAAGCAAGCTATCCTTAAATGACATTCTTAATAACAAAATATCAACATAAATGACATTTCAGAATATCTTAAACGTCAAATTAGGATAGCTCGTTCAGTTCCAAATTTCTCCGCTACGTGGTACCCAGGATCCTCCAATCGTCAATTGTAATTTGGATTACATAACCACCTCCGTTAAGTTGGCCAATAAATTTAATTATTTAAATTTTACTTGATGTTAATCGTTTGTTGGCCATTTGTTGGTGTTTGTTGGATTGGTTTTAGAATTTGTTGGTAATTAGTTTCTTTTTAATTTAGCAATTAAAATTAGGTGTTAAGTTAGCCAACTTAAAATAATCTTCATGTGTTTTTATTTTTGATATTCGCGAATGACAGAGAATCGTGTGTTGGTCACTTATATCCTATTGACAATATATGTACATATGTTGGTTAATTGTTTAATAAAAATTATCAACAATACATTTAAATTTGAGTGAGTCTAACTGTCAACTGTCAAGTAATATATTCTCCGTGATTTTAGCTAATACATACTTACTTCAATTCATTGACTAAAACCACGGATATAAAATTTACCTCCGGGATTTTAGCTGTAATTTTATTGTGTGTACATACTTCAATTCATTGACTAAACCAACGGATGTCCAAAATTTTCAAATAAAAAACGGAAACGGAACTTTCAGAATCTAGACAAGAAAATAGAATTCTATTATGACTGAGTTCAGAATAATAAAATAAATAAAGAAAACTCTTGATTATAAACCCTTCAAAGTAATTGACAGTGTTTGGTACAAGTTTAATAATAAATAAAAATAAATTTCAAGTGCAATAACTATTATATGTACATTATAACAAAATGCCTCGACCTTCGTATGTAGCAAAAGATGTTGCGATTGCAATAGTGGAAGATTATATTCAACATTTTAAAACTAATGAGATGCCCGCATGGTCTTCAGGTGTGTGGAAGAAAATGAGCCGAGACTTAATGCGTGGACTTTTAATGCAGTTTACGAGAATGTTAGAAAAGATAAACGAAAAATCTTGACAATTGCACGATAAAATAAAAATATCTGCGTGGAAAATTTTCAATTACAAAAACAGGTGTTTTGTGAAGAGTGTATATCGATAATAGCTGATCTTCATCATCGTTTACTAATAACTCTTTCATGGAAGATACTAATACAGACCCCGAATTATCATGGTTTCCGGTATTATTGACATCTTCAGAGTGGATTCAAATAAAACCAAACAATGAAGCTTCTAACAGGCTACAAAAATATACATGGACAAATATTATCGCTAATGCTTTTCGAGTTCAATATCGTTTGCCTTGTGCATTTGCTTTTAAACGAGGGCATATCAACAATTATACTGAAAAATTGTACTACCTCAAAATAGAAGGTTATTGTAGAAGTAAGAATAAGTGTGGAAATAAATTGCTGGGTATTGCAGACGAAAACCATGGTAACGGGGATTTAGTTATAAATATTCAAACTCGTGATACTAGGCACGATGAGCATGAAGAAATCAAACGTCCTTTAAATGGTACTGAAAGAAAAAAACTGGGTGAAAAAATAAAAGGTCGAAATTGTGAAATTTATCGTCGGGAATTTGCAAAAAATGAGATGAGAATTGGGGAAGTAGAACCACCAAATTTATATAGTGCCAATGTTCTGCGAGTTGCCAAAAAGAGATAATTGATCAAGAGCTAGGGATAAATCGTTTCGATAATCGTGATATCATTAAGCAATAGAAGAAATGGCATTTACTTTACCATATGTTCAAGTAATTCAGTCGATTAGCTCAATACCATTTTTTGTTTTTTATAGTACAAAGCAGCAGTTATACGCTTACAAAGAGTATTGTCGTGTTATGAAACATACTCAAATTTCGGTGGATGCAACCGGTAGCATAGTAAAAAAAATAAACCGTTCCAATGGTAGAA
Organism: Tipula helvola; assembly: GCA_963556165.1. Taxonomy (NCBI): domain Eukaryota; kingdom Metazoa; phylum Arthropoda; class Insecta; order Diptera; family Tipulidae; genus Tipula; species Tipula helvola. Next base: position 67,576,699 of record OY744481.1, on the reverse strand, counting down.
AAAGTGGCCATATATTTTTATATGCTATAGTAATAAATTTCGGTAAAACTACTTTGGCTGTGCACCATATGCTCTCTGAAAAGCATGAAACTGAATTAATTGAATACTGGTTGAAGCAATGGAAGCGACAAGGTGCCCCCTCACCCACAGAATCAGTTTGTGATTATTCGAAGGTCTTGCTGTCAGCTTTGTCATTGACATTTAACCATAATAGCATCAAAGATTATGTAAATAAATGTTTTGTATGGGCAAACAAACCGAAAGAGGAAAGAGATAATTGTAAGCCCGTTAATACGTATATACGAGTAGAAGTAGCACACTTAATTCATATGGTCACTCGCTGGGATTGTTTTAACAATAAAAGACAACCGTATTTGAAAAAGTTTTTTGTGAGGTGTGTAGCTTTAATGGTAGATTCCAACAAGATTCAGGATTTTGAACGAATTTTTCTTTTGATTTGCATTAGTGCTCTCCAAACGCATGAAGATTCGAATGTAGCAACATCAGCTGCGAAATCGGAAAAAGCAGCTAGACTAATTTTAGAGCACTTCATATCTGTGCGTAAGTCAATTGTTGAAAAAATCGAAAATTTAGACGATCCTGATCCTGAACTTGAGCGAAAACTACCTAACGAAGTTAAAACGAAGCAGAAGCAAAGACTTGGAAAATTAACACAAACACAACAATGGTTGAAACGACTAATTGCAATTTGCGAAATAAGTGATGAATCAGGGGTGGAATTAAACGCATTTTATTTACCTAATTTCATTTATAATTTAGAAAGAATCTCAAAGGAGTTTCCACTATGGACCAATATAGTTGTGCCAGATGATAGTAAACATGCAACTTCAAGTTATGTAGAAAGCTACTACAATGATTTAAAGAATCGAGTGTTGGCTGCATATGGAAAACCATTAATTGCACATAAATTTTTGAAGATTCATGTATCAGATTTAGTAGGTAACAGCGCTCTGTTTATTTCAAAACTAAAACACATAACTTGATAAAACATCAAGCAGCTTCAACAAATTTAAAAAGTAAAATCAGTTCAAATGACCTTTCCTGTCAAGCTCAAAACACCAACTTCGATAATAAACCAACTATTTTAAAAGTACCCTGTACGAGTGCATCACAAGAGAAAGATGGTCTTATTCATACATTTATTGAACCATATTCATCTTTAAAAAGTGAAAACGAAAGTACTCGCATAAACTCCTTTATTATAAATTCGTTTGAAAGCTTAGATCACGAGGAATTTGCAGATTCATATTTATTTTCGGTTGAAAATTGGAGGGGACGCGTCAATGATGATAATTTTTTTCATATCAACGAAAATCAAATATCAACTACTGAATTGCAGCCACCAATGGTTGAGCTGCCTTTTGTTCATTCTCATGCTAGTCGAGAGGGTGTAAATACAGTCATTAAAATTAAAGGAAAAAAAAATCCAGTCTTTATATTAAACCTTTTCCAGAAATACGAATTTTGAATGAACGAACTAATCAACAGAATAAGAAGTTATTTTTGCTCAGGAACGGCTTGGTGTCCAAGCCCGTAAAACTTAACAGCAGAACTGTATTTGTTACCCGAACATGTGGATTTGATGCAATTGCACAGATACTGTTGACGGCAGCATTTGATAACCCTAATTACAGCACCTACATAGAAACCTCAACAATTAGAATGCTTAAATTTGTTTTTAATTTTCTCAGCACTGGTGCGACAACTTTAATCGAACAAAATCGAGCGAAACTTTTAAATGAACACTATCCAATGAAAAAATCCGGAAAATCAAATAGCATTTGTACTTTTTACTTTCAATTGACTCATACGATTTTATCAATAATATTTGGCATAATTTATTCAATCGTGAGCCCAGCATGTTCAAAATATTTGAGTGTAATAATAACTTTTGTGAAAATACGGAAACCGCAATTCCAATCGTACAAGTTAATTTTAAAATAATTGAACAAAAAGGGTTTGTTAATTTATTGGAAAGTCTTCAATATTATAAACGTTTGATTAAAGTGAAATGCCAAAGCAAAAATTGTCCTGGAACTGGGGTTGCAACAACATATCGCCAAATTTTTATTCAGTTAGATGTTCGAACACGAATCAGTCCAAATTCTGGTTTGAAATGTACGTTAAAAGAATTACCTACCATCTTGAAATTCGAAGAAATTGAATATAAGCAAGCTCTTTAATAACATATTTATTTTGCATAATATTCGTATAACTAAAATTATTTGATAACAATAATTGTTTGTTTTTAGATTAGTAGGTATTATTGGTAACGAACAAGACCATTTTATTGCCTATTGCAAAAGAACTGATGGAGTATGGTTGAAATGTGATGATATTGTTACCAAAATACTGACAGTTTCAGCTGAGACAAAGATTGTGCCATCTGTGGCACTATTCTGGTTTTCCCAGGGAATTGGGAATTGGAACTTTATTATTGTGATTTTTTTAGTGTATTTTGGTATTATTTTTTCCAAAGCATACTGTGATGATTTGAATTTTTTTCAAATTTTGGGAAAAAATAATTCCATTTTAACATTACTGCCTACTAAACAATTCCCAACAAAATGTTTATTGAAAATTAAACAAAAAATTGCTATGAAGTGGAATTATTTTTTCCCAAAATTTGAAAAAAATTCAAATCATCACAGTATGCTTTGGAAAAAATAATACCAAAATACACTAAAAAAATCACAATAATAAAATTCTAATTCCCAATTCCCTAGGAAAACCAGAATAGTACCACTGGAGTAATTTATATATATATTAACTATATAAAAAAGCATATTACATACTAATTTGTTAAAAAATAAAAACGTAAAGTTAAATTATTTATTAAAAACTTTTATTTGTTCAGAATATATGTTAATTATTTAGCCATGTGCAAATAACACAGCTACCAGTTTGGCACTCAACGAAAGGAAACAACAAAGTGACAGGCAGCCCAGTGCTCAGTAGAGTCTCAGTAGCTTACATGCCGTCTCGCTCCACTATGCAAATTTAAGGCGGATTTATGAGGCATTTTCGATTGGGGTGAATTAATTGAATTAGAATTGAGTTACTATTTAGATAATTGAGCTACTGAAGTGAATTGGGTGTTCGATTGATTCCATTCACTTCAGGTAAATGTTTTTGTTAATTATAGTTTGATTAAAATTAAAAATTGTTAAGAATATATACAATCTATCTATAATATAATCATGTTGAATTTTACAGACTTATTTATTTAATTCAAAACGAAAAATTTCGTGCGCAAACAATTTTTAAACAAAATAAAATAAATGTCAAAAAATACAACAAAAATCACCTAACTAAATTAACTACACGAGCAAAATATATATTCAGATAACTCAGTTGCTTAATTTTTAACTGAAGTGAAGAGTTGCGAATCGAACACTCAATTCACTTCACTTGATTCAGTTAATTCAGCTAACTCTGTTAATTCACGCCAAACGAAAGTGCCTATTGTTGCCTTCGTTCCTTCGTTCATTCGGTCTGATTTTTTTTTTAATCCAATCAAAGAAACAGGAATAAAAAATAACGTCATTTTAAAGGAATACGTCTGATTAAATAAAAAAATCAGACCGAATGAACGAAGGAACGAAGGCAACCATAAATCCGTTTTTATCAGTGTTTAAATTTAAATTTCGTTCCCTTGTTTTATCACTTTTTGCGAGAGGAAACATATTTATATTTTTTTTTGTTTCTTTCTCCGGGAACGAAATCAAAAAAATTAAAATATCTCTTCTCGGCAGTGTTTAAATTCATTTTTCGTTTCCTACTTTAATCTCTCTTTGTGGAAGGTAGAATATTTATATTTTTTTGTTTCTTTCCCAGGAACGAAATACAAAAAAATTAAATATCTCTCTTCGGAATTTTTTTTTTTTTTAGTTTTTCGCGTACCCATTGCCAATATGGACTTGATTGTTTCTCGTTCAAAATTGTAATTTGTATTTCGCTTTCGCTAAGATCATCGCATTAATCTTATAGTGAAACGGTGTTCTGTACTGTTCACAGTATGACTGATTAGATTTTTAGCAAAATTCAAATAGGATTATGTTAATAAAATCAGACAGTTATAGTACAGACAGTACAATTCTACATAACGTTATGTACAAATAACCTTATAATGTTCAAATGAGGAGGTAATTTCGGTGACCTCAAATTATAGGATTTTAACTACACATACATTATGACAAAATAAAACGAAATAAAAAATGCAAGATTTCATAAAATTACATCTACCTACTTTATCACATTATTTTTTATGTATTTACGTTTTCTTAACAAATTAGAAAACCTGAAAAGTTAAAACCATTTAATTTTAATTTAGAGTATTTGCCAAGGAATTCAATTTTGGTCAAATAAAATAGCAAACCAATTTTCGTTTGGAATTCGATTAGCTTTTAAAGGTTGGTAGCATTTTGAATTTTTTATTGTAAAATCAAATTTTGTTTCTCGAATAAAATATTGAGAAGTGGTTTTGTTTATTTTAACAATCTCAAATCCATCAATTTATAAATTACTAAATTTTGTACATATTCATTTTACATGTTATTATAAAATAGCGTTGAAATTTTAGATATTAGCAAGTTAGCAGAAACAGATAAAAAAAATCATCTTTAATATTTCAGGAGAATGGAATAAATCATACCATCATTACTCGTTGTAGTTAACTAAAACCAACACAAATGTCCATACAAGCCGCGCTGTCCCGTTACATTTGAAATAAAAATGTTCATTGGAATACAATGATATGTCGCCGTATACAAACGCGATATAAAATAAAATATTTCATATATAAAACTTACTAACAACACTGACACAAGTCAATGTACATTTGTTTTATGATATCTGTCATATGAAAGAAAAGCAAGGCCTGTATAAGTATGTATATGTGTTGGTTTTGTGAGTTAACATATTAAATTGCACATCACACAATCAAAATATACAACCGTCATCCTTATAAAGTTAAAAAAATTCTCATACATATAACCACATCGCCAATAAAACCAAAATCGAAAAATAATATAAATTAATAGTTTTTAATTTATACATGTTTCGTCGGCTACATTCCTAATGTTTTTAATTTTTTAGTTTATTTTGAAATTTTTTTGTTTCTTTCTGAATTATTGCGTACGACTTATACAAACATAATAGAGTGCGGTCACCAACACTATTTTAATACATTCGCTCAACCAAAACCAACATTAATGTACTACAAGCCTGACTATCATAACTGATTTTTCGCTTATACATGAAAGTATTGGTGATCGGATACACTATATAAATTGTAGGCAAAACAAAACATACGAAGTTTCCCACCAATACTTCCAAGTATAAGCGATTTAATGTAAGAAGGTATCTGTGAACCTCATTACGGAATCAGGCTTGCTGTACATTTGTGTTGGTTTTGGCTCAACCGTTCTCTACTGAACTTCTCTCGTATTCGTGAATTAAATCGATTTAATGTATTACATATTTTTATTTAGTTTTACACTATCGTTTGAACGACGACAACGCAATTTAAAATTTATAAATTCATATAGTAACCGTTCAGTCACGAATATTTTAGAATTTGTGGATTAAACTTAGTGTTTTACAATGAGTAGGAAGCAGATCGACTTAATTCGGAAATATTATAGCTTTAATTCCGAAACCAAAGAACAAACGTGTAGAGTCAATAACTGTGGGGCGACAATTTCTAATAATAATGCAGCTAATATGCGCCGTCATTTAAAATCTAAACATAAAGATAAATTCACCGAATATCAATTACTGACTTTAGATGATACCAATAAAAATACTAAAATTGAGAAGACCAGTATTAAAATAAAATATAACAAACAGGAATTAAAACAAGCTTGCATGGGGATGCTTGCTAACGGATGCACATTTAATTTATTTAATTCAAGAGATTTTCGTCAAATTATTGGACCTATAAACATCAGCATTAGATTTGATGATCAACGCCGAGACCATGAAACAGGATATATCATTAACATCATTCAAAATAAAATCTTCTCTTAAAAATGATTTAAAAAGCACAATGTTTTCGTTAAAAATAGACGAAGCTACTCGATTAAATCGATCGTTACTAGGGATCAACGTGCAGTATATAAAAAATAACTTTATAATAATCAAAACAATAGCCATGGTTGAGTTAACCCAACGTCACACATCTGAATATATTAAGCAAATCATAATCAGTACATTAGCATCATATGATTTAAAATTAGAACAAATTTATTCCATAACCTGCGATAACGGCAGGAACTTGATTAAAGCTTCCCGCCTGATCAATGAAGAATTGCATTATTTTCCCGAAATTGATGACGAGGTTGCATATGATGGCCAAATAAATATTGAAAATTTGAACGAGGCAGTGGAAACAATAGTTAACCAAAATCAAACCAAATCTGATTTTTTAGCAAATACAATTAAATGTGCCGCACACACCCTTCAACTGGCAGTAAACGATTTTTTAAAGGAACAAACCACCGTTGGAGAAAAAATTGAAACATTGAAAAAGTTGTCAATATACTTAAGAACTCCGACCCACCGAAATATCCTAATTCAAAATAATTTACGGCAGCCTATAGTGAATAACATTACTAGATGGAATTCAACCTTTAATATGGTAAAAAGACTTCTTGATTTTAAAGATTACTGCAAAACACACGAGCATATTCATAAGGACTTGCACAATTCATCGAGGTGTTTAATCCAATCAATAATATAACATTAAAATTGCAAAAAGAGCAACTTTGCTTGGGTGAATTTTTTAAATGCTGGCTTGAACTGAAAATATTCATAGAACATATAGCAAATCCAATGGGAGTAGTTCTTCTGGAAAAAATTAAACGACGTGAGAGCAATTTACTGGCAAATAATGTAATGGCATCAGCTTTATTTCTGGACCCAAGATTCCATTGTACTTTGTCAGAGGCAAATAAAGTAAATAGCAGAGTTCATCTAAAACAATTATTTGAACATCAAAATTCTTTTCACGAAACACAGGAACCATCAGTTAATACAATCTCAACAACCGTTCCTTCACAAAACTCTCATACATCACCTTCTTCAACCGTTATGGACATAAATAATTTGATGAATGCATATATCGCAGAACACAATCAAACCCAAAGTGTCAGTGTGAATTGCAGCATCAGTGCAACAGAAAAAGCGTTTAAAGAAATCGACAACTACAATCCGCCACCAATCGATGTCAATATAAATGTTTTGGATTACTGGACGATTAAGCAACAAGAATTCCCATATTTAAGTACCTTAGCTAAAATTGTCCATGCCGTTCCAGCTACACAAAGTAGCGTTGAGCGGTGTTTTTCGTCACTAAAATTCTTACTGTCTGATCAGCGTAACAAACTATCAGCAGATACCATAAACGAAATTCTTTTAGTCAAATGCAATTCACATTTTGAATATGCAGATAATTTTTAATTTATGTTTGAAAACGAATACATTTTTGTTAATTTTTTTTTATTTAATTTTGTACTGAATTTTCTGAATAAATTTTTGAAATGTTGGAATCATTAATAAAAAAATCGAATTGTTTAAAAAAAATCATCAAAACATGGTTTTATATTTCAGTAGTTACCACACAGTGCCGATTATAGGATCAGGTCATTTAGTGTACCACTAATATACTGTTTGGCAAGAAAATGTCAAATAAAATAATAATGGTATACTACAATATTTAGATACTATTTCAACTCTAACAACCAAAATCGTTAGTGCAATGATGGATAGTGAAGTTGGATTGTCTAATTGACATGAAAAGTGCAAATGAAAATTAAACCTAAATTATATAATAGTACATATATTGTATAACAAGTGAAGAAAACGAGTCATTGCAATACGATAGTGAAATTTGCAGCCTGAGCGATAGCGAGGGCTGCAATCACTTGAGTATTGCAATGACTCATTTTCACTTGAGTTATACACGCAATTTTTTCTACGATACAATAGCCCTGTAACATTTATAAATAAGTAGAAACACAAAAAATTACAAACTTGTACAGATCAGCACAAATTTATTAAACCATTAAAACATTTGGGTTTTCACAAATCGTGTAGCAATATTAAGAAATCGTTGTGTAATGAGAATATTTCCACACGATTTTAGTATACGACACAAAGGCTCCTTTTCTTATATAATTTAAATTCAAAAATCATCATCGAAAGTATAGGTTACTGCACTATCGTAGAAAAACAATTTTTTTTATTTTAGTGGTGTAATATACGGGAACTTGTGACGCCTAATTTTGTGTAGCAAGTGTACTATTTGGAGATTAAACTAATGCGAAAAATCATAAGACATTTTTTTAATGTATCCTTGGTACACTAGTCCGCACTGTATGGTATACATTTTTCAGGCTGGCAATAAACTGGCACCAACATAATTTAATTTGAGATACAAAAACTTAAATCAGCGCAATTTAATGAACATCAAACAAAAATTTCTTGATATTATAAAAAATAAGTTTTTTGGAACAAAATGTAATAAATTGGTGACATTTCTAATTTGTTGGAACTATTAGAAGGTAACAGAATAAATTATTTTTGGGAATCGAAATAAACATTTTGAGAGGTAACCACTAAAACTAAAAATAATAAATTGGCGATAAATTTAATATTTGGGGCCAATTACTACCTGCTAGTTAAAATTAAATCAAAATTACAAAATTAAAATTACAAAATTAAAGTTATATTTCCTGAAAATGGAGGTTTAAATTAAAATTGCTTCGTCAACCTAGCAGACACTGACAACAGATCAAGTATTAAATAATTTGTATCGTTATTATCGCTTTTTAAATGTTAAAATATTTTCGTTAAAATATAACAATTCTTTCAAAGTAATTTTCAGTCGTTTTATGACTTATTAAAGACTGACGGTTGTATTTTTTGGTTGTGTGATGTGAAATTTAATATGTTAACTCACAAAACCAACACATATACATACTTATACAGGCCTTGGTTTTCTTTCATATGACAGATATCATAAAACAAATGTATATTGGCTTGTGTCAGTGTTGTTAGTAAGTTTTATATATGAAATATTTTATTTATATCGCGTTTGTATACGGCGACAATGTAAACGATAAACAATCAAGTCCATATTGGCAATGGGTAGGCGAAAAACTAAAAAAAAAATTTACAGAAGAGAGATATTTTATTTTTTTGTATTTCGTTCCTGGGGAAAGAAACAAAAAAAATATAAATATGTTTTCTCTCACAAAGAAAGAAAAATATGATAAAAGAAGGGAACGACGAAAAATTGAATTACACTGGTTTTTATTGATATTTTCTATGAGCAATTTTATGTTTATATGTGTGTTTGTTCATCATAATTTATTTTATAACAAAATCACGAAACAGTATTCTTCGCAGTCGCAATATAAATCTTGAAGAGTGAACATCTTTATTGAGCTGGTGGTCCCGGGTACTGCGGAATATACGTAAAAGGCCCGTTATATCGTGTACAAAAGCGAGGGTATCACAAATAACAGCTCAATAAAATAGATAGTGGTGCTGGGTACTGCATTTTTTAATGTCTAAGGCCCATATATCCGTGCTAGTCGGTGGTATCACAAAGTGCGACTCAGTGAAAGTAAATAATTAGACTCGGGACATCCATACTTCTTTCTAGAAGTTTGGACTAACCGTTTTATATAAATACAATAGTAGGTCATATACAGCTATAAGTGCTAGTCGACCTGAACAAACGAAAATAACAACAACAACAACAACAAGTATTCTTCGCATCAAAATACGTAATTTTAATTGTCTAAAATCCCGGAGGTAAATTCTATATCCCTGGTTTTAGTCAATGAAATGAAGTAAGTATGTATTAGCTAAAATCACGGAGAATATATTACTTGACAGTTGACAGTTAGACTCACTCAAATTTAAATGTATTGTTGATAATATTTATTAAACAATTAACATTGTCAATAGGATATAAGTGACCAACACACGATTCTCTGTCATTCGCGAATATCAAAAATAAAAACACATGAAGATTATTTTAAGTTGGCTAACTTAACACCTAATTTTAATTGCTAAATTAAAAAGAAACTAATTACCAATAAATTCTAAAACCAATCCACCAAACACCAACAAATGGCCAACAAACGATTAACATCAAGTAAAGGTATCAGGTAAAATCTTCGCTCATTTATCACTACGTGTCATAGCTTTCTTTCTCAAATTTTACTACGATTATTAATAATTTATTAAATCGTAATAATCACTCACATAGTAAAAAAAAAACATTTTTATAAAATAAGCAATATTATAAGAAAAATTAGCTTCAGGTTTTGGGTTCCAGAATGAATTGCCAAAAACTTGTTCGGCTTGAAACATCTGATATTCTAAAGATATTTTAGTAAAGTTTAAATGTTGAAATAGGCATTTCAAAGTGGGGTGTGTAAATAGAGTGGGGTTACAAAAAATGTGAATTAGGGTTCCATCTGTGAAGTTTTATCACCCAACAAGAATTTTGGTTGGAATGTTCAACCATAGATGGATATTGACGGGTGAATTATTATTTGGCATTTGGCAATACTAATTTTATTATTTTATCCGCACTATCATAAAATAAAAAAAAGAAAGAAAGAGGTAGTAGTCTCGAAAACAAAACACTAACACGGTGAAGGTAAAAATAAATAAAAATAAAATAAGCTTGTAAAAACCAAAATGGTGAAATAAAGCAGAAAAGCAGTCCAATTAAAACAAAATAAAAAGTTGATTTTGATTTTAATCAAAAAAAGTCGAAGTTTAAATATTACTAGGTAGCGAAATTATGGATATCTGAATCAGCTTTAGATTTTCAGAAATAAATCAAGGAACATGAGGGTTTCAGAATTTTTAATCATTGTTTTAGTTTGGGTTTTAAAGTAGTATTTAGCGAAAATTAATTGATTTCGATTTGCATTTTCAGAAATACTGGAGAAACCTCACTCAGCTTTCCAGAAACTAGAAGCAACCAGCGGACATGTAGTTTAGAAATTGTGTTGTCTTATGATAACTATTTTATCATTTATGTAAATTACTAAACAAACACGTATCATTAAATATCGTCTGCTTAGGTATTCTGAAACCAGGTCGATTCTTTAATACTAATAAACCTTTCCTGCTCTTCGGTTTTATTATGTGTAAAAAGGGTGTACGATAGAACCCGACCTTCTAACACGGGATTACTTGCTTAGGCCGCCCCTAGACGTAACGTTTAACTGCACAAATTTACCTGCACAAGTCAATCGTTGCAAGTCTACTTGACCGTGTAGGAGGCAAAACTGCGCAGTATTGAAACATTGTGCAAGTGACTTGTGCAAGACCAAACGTTTCGACTTTTTGCTTTCGCTTGCGCAAGTCTATCAACACATCGTTGCATGTAGGGGAAGTTTGTGCAGTTTTCTTTTTAAATGTTTGTTTCCTTTTTCATATTTTAAGCTGTCAGTTATATATTATTAAATAATGGCGAAATGAAACATAATAGAGGAATTATTAAACATTTCATTGATATGCAAATAATGTTTTGATAGCACCTTGCAAATTATTCTACAAGTTTCGGGTATTATCACCCTTAAAGTACAAGATCTTTATCTTCAGAGGCCATGTTCCAACAATGAAATATTGACAAAACTGAGATAAAATTGTACCAACAGTTGGTATTGTCTAGGCGCTGACTTGCACAAGTCTAGACTTGAGCGATAATCTGCGCAGTTTTATTTGCGCAATTAAACGTTACGTTTAGGGCCGGCCTTAGGCTTGGTGGTACATCGAAATCAATCAATCAAAGTGAAATAAAGCGGGGAAATAAAATAGTAACAATGGGCGCTTTCAGAGCACCAAACAGTTGGCAACATGTTGAGTAAAATCACGGCCAACGCTATGAAATTTAGGAACTTTATTAGTAATTCAAATCAAATTAGCAATGATTTCACTAAACATGATGCCAACAGTTTGCGGATCTGAAAGCGCCCAAGTATATTACATAGCTTGTTGCCACAGAATTTATACGTTCACTAAACATATCACTAGTGGTTGTATACTTACTAGTTTGACTTTATTTGAACAATCTTCTTGAGAATATTATTAATTTAGGGTTGCCACCCGTCCTACTTTACGTAGGACATTCCTACAATTGAAGATGAATGTCCTACGTAATACACTTTTAATAAAAGTCCTACTTTGAACACAATCATAGACAGAACATTTTTTTATTGCTTATAGTTGATTAAATAATATTATTGTTTAAATTATCCCTCTGATTATTAAAAATGTTTCAAAATATATTTTAGTTACGCTAGTTTATACGACAGCAGCATCGGTTCATGCATATATGTATTATACTATATACTAAGCCACTATGTATATTATGCATTATATAAAGCCACTGTCTATATTGGATGCAAATTCAACTGAATATATAATCACAAAAGTGAATAAGATGGACTGTTATTTCAGATCACAATCAAAGTTATACAATCGAAGTGCTTGTTTAAATTTTATTTTATCAGTGCTTTTAAATTTTACACAGTGATTAAATTGTTAAGAATTGAAAAATGTAATCAGCTTATACAGGGTGACGAAAAGTATAGAACCCCTAAAAATCTCGCGGAGTTTGGTAAGAAAAAATTACCAAGGTTAAATGGTAGGTAATTCTCAACAAGGAATTCAATGGTGACCTTGGATGGGACCTTGAACCTCATCTTCAAGGTTAGTTTGAGGTCAAAATCATTTTTTAAACGGAAATCTCTATTTTTGATTTGTATTCTAAAATAGTGAGGCGTTTTACGTCCGAATATGTATTTTCCATGATCTCCCATGAAGGAATATATTTTAGTTAAGCTTATTATTTGCTAAGAAAATGAAAAAAAACAAAAATATCAATTTTTCATTTTTAAAATTTATAATTTTTTAGTTTGTTTTCTAATTTACATAGTAGCACAAGCATTATTAGAATGTTCTGTTATTTCTAATTTTTTCTTTAATTTTCATTGCAAATAATGCTTTATAATTAAAATATTACATTCCTTCAGGTGATATTGGGAGGTCATGGAAAATACATATTCAGACGTAAAATTTCGATGTCAAAAATAGGGGTATCCATTTAAAAAAATGGGTTTGACCTCAAAATGACCTTAAAAATGAGTTTCAAGGTCACATCCAAGGTCACCATTGAATTCCTTGTTGAAAATTTGCCTAAAATTAACCCTTGGTAATTTTTTTTTGATCGAACTCCGCGAAATTTCTAGGGATTCCCATACTTTCCTTCACCCTGTGTATTTTTATCCCATTTATCTATAAATTTCCTGTATACAACTGCAAATAGCTGTTGTAGTAGCGTAAGAAGATATGTAATTTATTCTATAGTTTGCATTTTAGTTTGATTAACTGAGTTGGCAATTTGGTGTTTCATTTTATTTTGTCTGCGACCTATATTTTCTAAAGTACCTAAATTAATATTAACATTTTTAGATGAAAATGGAAACCCAATTGTCAGCAAGAATTTGGATGTTTACAAAAAGAAACTGAAACCGATGTAAAATGCCGAATTTGTTTAAAACATTTTGCATAAGCATTAAACGTGTAACGCGAAAATTAACCCTTTCAAACGCCATTAAAAATTGACTTTCTTCCAAAAATAAAATACGTAGCACAATTATGCACTGCTATGATATGAGGTTGCTCATAAAACTGTAGTGTGAACATAAATACATAAGATAACGATCGCACAAGAGAAATGAGACAAAAATTAAAAATTACGGTTGGTCGAAGCGATGAAAGTTGATGTACAATATATTGTACAAGGCGTTTGAGAGGGTTAAGCAACATGAGTAAAGCGCGAGACACATAAAATTAAACAGAGAGGGAACTCTTGAACTATTCCTCTTTAAATGAAAAATTAAAAGGACTGAAAATAACAGGTTCAGGTTATTACCATTGAAATTGCTCATATTCCACACAGTGACATTCCACACAAACGATCATATAATTTATTAGACAGTTTACTTAAGCTATTGCCAAAAATTCAAAACCAATTCATTTAAGATTTCGTGTGGTTGAAGTAAAACCGAAGCCATTGTAATAAACGTTTCGTGTCCTCAAATATTAGGGAATGTTATCAAATCGATTATAAAGAAAGAAATTTGAATTTTTCAATAATGACGGGTGCTTCTAACAAAAAAACAGCAAGTTTTTCCCGTTAACAATTCAATTTTTTTCAAGACAGATAGGTTTAGAACATAAAATTATTGATTTTTATCAAAACTAGAATAAATCGGCCGATGGAATATTTAAAAGCATTTGTAGGGAACTAAATTTGGGTTTTAAAAAAATGTCGGTGTTGGTAGCATAGGCAATACGAATTTCAACTTTGGTCGCTATCATTCACTGTTTACAAATTTTAAAACTGTGCACAAAAATCGTTAAAGCAAACTGTTATGCTCATATTTTGCACAATTGTCTGAGATTTTCTCTGCGGAGGAATTAGACTTTAATATCGAAAATATCATATCGAAAATCAACTCTCATGTTTGTCAACGAAACTTTTAAAGAATTCTGCATTTTTATAATGGTCAGTTTTAACAAGTTTTCAAAAAACGTTGTAACTCGCTGGTTATTTTTACAGCTTTGTATCGAAAGGTTACTAAACGAATTTCCAGCATTACAGTCATATTTTTTGAAGCAGTTTATATTTACGATTTGTCAGTTACAATGAAAAAGTCTTACTCATAAAAAACGATGAAATCCCACTTAAAATCGAAATATATCTCCTCTTCGCATGCCATGATATAAGTATTTAAGAAACCGATTAATTAAAACCATTACTACAATAGTTGATGAACAAAGTGTTTTCAATAATTTGTGCAACTTATATCTAGATACTAGTAGAATTTTTTTGGTTATGAAGTGATAACCAAATTCAAAGCATTGAAAAATTCTGTAAAATAGAAAATAGAAAAGGAAAGAACTCTAGCATTTTTAATAGAATATATTTAGAAAAGATTCGAATTCGGAGAAAATTTGTATTCGCAAAACTTGCAAAGTTTAAAATAGGTAATGAGTTTACCAAATTATCGAATTTTGAATTATTTGTCGAAATTTCTGAAATTTAAGGTATTCCAGGGATCGAATGAATAAAGTCTTTGGAGAAATAGTTTCTACTAACAACAATA
This sequence comes from Tipula helvola, assembly GCA_963556165.1. NCBI lineage: Eukaryota > Metazoa > Arthropoda > Insecta > Diptera > Tipulidae > Tipula > Tipula helvola. The sequence goes on along the minus strand of OY744481.1, from coordinate 67,561,472 downwards.
TTCAACTTATTATAAATTCATCTGATTGACAAAGCAAAAATACGTATCCGGAAAAGTGGCACAAAATTTTCAAAATTTATTTCAGATAGCATCATTTATTTTAAGTATTCCAGCTTCATCGTCATATAGAAAAAAGTGTTTTCCACATTGAATAACAAATGGAGAAGAGTAACATAAATAGATGTTATGTTGAGCTTATAAAAACACAACTTATAACTACATTAAACAGCACTAAAAGCTGCTGAAACTTTTATGAAAATGTTAAAACGAATGAAAGGTTATTAAACTGTGTCAATTCTAACATAAAATACAAATTTAAAACGCAAACCGTTTGCTAATACTTATATATAGTATTAGGTACATATTAGGGGTACCCATAAGTAATCAATTATTTCAAAATAAAACACAAATATGAGCCAAAATATTTGTTTATTATTTTTCAATCAATTACACATTCACCATCATTATCCAAAACCTTTTGCCATCTCATCGGCAAATTTTCGATTCTCCTCCTGTAAAAATGTGTTTATTGTGATGAAAAATATGTTTCAAGGTATGTTTGGACATCGTTCACATTTTGAAAATTTTTATTTTTAATGGAATGTTCCATTGATCTAAATAAATGGTAATCCGATGGCACGATGTCTGGCGAATATGGCGGATGCGGCAAAACTTCCCAGTCAAACTGTTTAATTTTGTATTGTGTTTGTTTAGTTGCGTGAGGTCTGGCATTATCGTGTTGCAAAATCACATGTTTTCTTTTGACAAAAGCCGGCCGTTTTTTCACTAATTTATTACGTAGACGTTTTAATTGTTGGCAATAAACATCAGCTGTAACTGTTTCGCCCGGTTTTAGTAGCTCAAAATGATTTTTTCCAGTTCAGTCCTACCAAACGCACAATAAGACCTTTCAGTATTAGACCCGGTTTAGGTGTAGGTATAGGTCGTTATTTTGGAGAAAACCACAGACTGAAGCATTTCAAATTGCTGTACAGCACCCATTTCACATCACCGGTCACAATTCTGTTAAGAAATTGATCCCTTTGTTGCCTAGTTAATAACGATGTGCAAATGGTTCGCCGCTGGTCTTTGTTTGAAGTCGACAATTGAAGTGGAACTCAAATACCTTGTCGCGTCGGGATACTTTTCCAAATACATGGAGCTGTCTTTGCATTGTGGACCATGTGACCCGAAGTGTGTCGGCTATGTCTTTTATGCTCAGTTTTGGATCCGACTCAACCACCGATCGCAAAGCATCATTATCAAATTTAGAAGATATCCCACTTCAAACATTGTCCAATAGGTCAAAACCACCATTAGCGAATTTCTTAAACCAACGCTTATTGACCTTCAAAACATCACCGTAGATATCACAAATATTTGTTGATGCAGTTGTTGCATTATATCCCGATCGAAATTGAAACAGCATACAATGACTTATGTGTTCTTCTGAAGGTTCATTAGCCGCCTTTTTCTTTTTGCAAATCTGTAATTTTTGTTATTATTGAAAATAATAAGTCCACAATATTATTTGTCATATGCTACAATAAAACACGTCTTAACTGGGCAGCGAATGAAATGGCACTGAATGAGATCTTTCCTATTGAAATAATTGATTACTTATGATGGGTATCTCTAATATTTAAATATAAATTTTTGAAAATTAAAGTTTGATTCCTTGTGAAATAATTTTTATTCATAACAATTTATTCGTTAATAGATTTATTTATTATGTCATTTAACAATTCCAATATGGTTAAAATTTGTCAAAATCTATGTTAGTCGATAGGTCATTATTAAATTCAGCTAGTTTAAACGTGCAAAATCTGGTACCATCTATATCCCTTCAAAAACTAGTAAGAGGGATTATGCCCATTTTGGGGCAGGGCTGGGACAGCCTTCTCGAAGTCCTTGGGAACCAATGCTACCGTCTCTCCAGTAGAAGTATTATCAGGTCCATTAAAAGCCTGAGTATTGACTAGCCGGATAATTAAGCAGGGCTTGGAGCACAAAAGATCTTTTAGACCGCAGTGCGAGGTGGCTAAACGCCCACATGGCCCTACAACACTAATAATAATAATAATAATAGCTTTATTAATTATTAACATTGTTTTGACATATTTTTTATGTTTTTATATTTACAGTCCGTTACAGCAGATTAAATCCACTAAATAAAAAAATAGGAATTCCCGAATTCATCTCTTTTGGATTCTATCGCTATTGTTTTTTCTATACTGAAAGGTAGATAATTTCATCACTAATCAAATGACTAAAAATTTGTTTTCTAGTTGGCTTTGGAAATGTTCCTTTTTTTGTTTTTCATTTAAACATGGTAAAAAAATTTCATTTTTATTGTTACACGTGAATAAATCCAGTTCATTTTCCTTTCTTTTGTTTAGTTTTATTAAAATAAAATTTATTAAATAAAAATTAAATTAGTGTTGTAAATTGTTTTTTTAAAAAAATGGGAAAAAATAAAAGCCTAAACGATGTTCAAAAGGGAAAAATTGATGATCACCACGATCAAAGACATCCGAGCCGGTTCATAGCCGAAAAACTAGGCCGAAGTCACACTGTTGTGCTAAATTATTTAAGAAATCCTGAAAGCTATGGAAAAAATATGAAAGGCTGTTCTGTTTCGAAATTAAAACCGGTAGATAAGCGTAAAATAATTCGTATTGCCTCCAATTCTGCTCTATCTGCTCGCAGAATCAAGGAGAAAGCCGGTATTAATGTCTGTGTACAAACCGTTCGTCGCACCATACAGAAAGCTAAACATCTTAAACGGATGAAAATTAAGAAAAAGTCACCATTAAACGAAGCTCGAACAAACAATCGGCTTCAATTTGGGAAAGAGCATATGACGTGGAATAACCAGTGGTATAAAGTCGTGTTTTCGGATGAGAAAAAATTCAATTTAGACGAGCCCGATGGTTATAACTATTATTTCCATGACCTACGCAAAGAAGAGCTAGTTCTCAATCGACATCACAGCAGGGGAGGAGGGGTTATGGTCTGGGGAGCTATTTCATACTATGGTGGAATTGAGTTAGCTTTTCAAAATCAAAAAATGACAGCTAAATCGTATTTGTCTATTTTGAATTCAGCATTTCCAAAGTTCCAACAGCTGTTCGAACCACTGAAATCGACTTATCAGCAAGGTAACGCTCCTATCCATACGGCAAGGATTGTAAAAGGCTGGATTTCCAAGAAAAACGTAGATTTACTTAAATCGCCCCCGTACTCTCCTGATTTAAATATTATGGAAAACGTTTGGGGATGGCTTTCTCGCAAGGTTTATGAAGGTGATAAGCAGTATAATGATAAGGAGTCGCTTATTGAAGCCATCAAAGCTGATTGGGCCGACACTTCTTTGAATTATTTGAAGTCGCTATACGATTCAATGCCCAATAGAATATTTGAGCTTATTTCAAAAAATGGAGGCAGCATTCATTATTAAAATAAATAAAAAAATGTATCTATTATTATAAATAAATATAGTTAAATATTAAAAAAAAATTATAATTTCATAAAAATATTTCGTGTATTTATTTAAATTTTGGTGTGGATTTATTCACATGTAACAATAAAAAAATGCATTTTTTTGGTATTTCCCAACAAAATAACAAATTGTACGACGTTAAAACTCAAAAAAAAAAAAAAAATGTTCAGCCTTTTACTTTAGTGATAATGTTCTTTAAATTTTATTAAAAACCCAAATAACACGGGGGTTAAAATTAAATCATACAAGGGTATTTCCAACATTGTTTTCATTGGATTTAATCAACTGTAACGGACTGTATAATATGACATATTGTTGTTTTATACAGATAAAGCAAACAATTTAAGGAAATGATTTATAATTCCTAGTCAAGAAGCCTGTTGGACGCATATGTATGAATAAAAATATATTTTTTGGGATATTTATCTATTCTGCGATCGTACAAAATTTTTCCAATTGAGGTAATTTATAAAATAAACATACATTATGGATATGAAAAGAGTAAAACATGCGAACTATTGTTTGAAGTTCAAATTCCAAAAATGTTCTACTCTGAACTTTTTAAAAGGTGGCAACCTTGATTATTATTGAAATTGGTTGGAAACCAAAAAGGTTTCGCACTCAATGCCACAAGGGCCCATGGTGCTCGAGAATATCTACCGGTTGCTTTGTAACTAACTCTCATCAAATGCTTTGCAACTTAAGTTAAGGTAGAGTTAAATCAACAATCGAATCATTTATAAGCTTTTTATTGCGATTAACCAATAAATTTCTACTTTACTTCAACAAGTTTAAAAGTGATTACGCTTCCTATAACCGTTTGTTTATGATAAATTGTGGTAATATCACACAAAAAAATGTTATGGATGGTCTGATAGAAAAATAGTGCCACAATAACCACAATCATATTTGTATTAACTAGAAATTTAATTGTTTAAACGATAAAAATCTGAAATTAGAAAATCAATATATGTAAGTAATAAAATTTTTAATTTGGAAATTGATACCACGCGTACATCAGATAGAGGTTCTATCTCTTTTCGTTAACATTATTGGTCGTGACAATTTCATGTATTTGATTAGCATTAGCAAAATCAATAATTTTGTTTACGACACAAATTTTGAGTTCTCCAACAATCGTTACAATCTCACCAGATTATCACCATCGATTTCAAAGCTATAATTAATTGATTTCAGAATTTCATTTAGTCGTATTGCTTTTGTTAACATAATCTATTTGAAAATAAATACAGTAAATACTTGAAATGATATGCAGATATACTTGACCGACCGTATAGCGGTTCTTATCTGTAATTAATAACAATATGTAAGTGCATTTAATTGCATGTGATAATCACTATTCAGGTGAACCTCTCAGCTGTTTTCAAGAAAACCCATAATATTCAAAATGAGTTTCTTGCATAAGTTTGATGGCAAAACATATTCGTCAAATCAATATTAAGTTTAAATTTGGCGTTTTAATTAATTAAAAAGCAAATAATTTTATAAACTTATTTATAACACTACAGAGTTCGGGTTATCAAAATGTCCTCGATTGGTTAAAGCAAACGCAACTGATTACTGATGACTATTACTACGGTTATCAAACAATAAAATGATTGAAATAAAAAATTGGATTGGCTAAAAATATGAAATAATAAAACTAAAAGACGCAAAAACTGATAAAACGTTGGGTATATAAATACATCGAATTGCTTTGTATCGTCAATTTAGTTATTGAATTTAAAACGTTGCGGACCACAAACTATGCAACTTATAATTCTTTTGGCTTTGGTTGTTGGCACCTTAGCTCAATGGAATCCAAATCAGTGGGGTGATCGTACTGGTATTGTGCATTTATTCGAATGGAAATGGAACGATATTGCAAATGAGTGTGAAAATTTTTTGGCACCACAAGGATACGCTGGCGTACAAATTTCACCGCCACATGAGAATGGAATAAAAAGTAATCGGCCATGGTGGGAACGTTATCAACCAGTTTCGTATGGATTCCAAACGCGTTCCGGTTCAGAAACTGAATTAGCTAATATGATTCGTAGATGTAATGCGGTTGGTGTACGAATTTATCCTGATGTCGTTATCAATCATATGGCCGCTGGTGGTCCTAACACTGGTACTGGAGGTTCAACTGGTAATTCAAATACACTACAATTCCCGGCTGTTCCTTACGGACCAAATGATTTTAATCCGTCGTGTGAAATTCATTCGTATAATGATATTTACCAAGTCAGAAATTGCTGGTTGGTTGGCCTACCAGATTTGAACCAAGGTACGGAATGGGTACGTGCTCGTATTGTTGAAACATTAAACCGTTTGATCGACATGGGCGTTGCTGGTTTCCGTGTTGATGCTTGTAAACACATGTGGCCAGAAGATCTACAAAATATTTTCAACCGGTTGAACAATTTGAACACAAATCATGGTTTTTCAGCAGGTAGTCGTCCATTCATCGCACAAGAAGTTATTGATTTGGGCGGTGAAACAATTAGAGCGTAAGAACAACTCATTGTGATTTTACTTTCAATTGATTGTATCAAAAATGTTTTATATTATTTCAGAGTTCATTACACTCATCTTGGTACGGTTACCGAATTCAAATTCTCAGCCGAGATCGGTCGTGTATTTAGAGGTAATGACAGACTTACTTATTTGAGCAATTGGGGAACAGGTTGGGGTTTTTTGCCATCTGAACATGCATTAGTTTTCGTCGATAATCATGACAACCAACGAGGTCATGGTGCCGGTGGTGACAATATATTGACACACAAAACATCAAGACCATACAAAATGGCAACCGCTTTCATGTTAGCCCATCCATATGGTATTAAACGTGTGATGAGCTCGTTCTTCTTTGATCATGGAGATCAGGGACCACCAGCCGATGGTAATGGTAATCTTGCCTCACCGGTAATCAATGCTGATGGTTCATGCGGTGGTGGATGGGCTTGTGAACATCGTTGGAGGCAAATCTCCAACATGGTTGGATTCAGTAACGCAGTTGCTGGTACCGGACTGAATGATTGGTGGAGCAACGGAAACAACCAGATTGCTTTCTGTCGTGGCGGCAGAGGTTTCATAGCATTCAACAATGAAAGTGGTGCTTTGTCACAATCTCTACAAACTTGTCTGCCAGCTGGTACATATTGTGATGTTATTTCTGGATCAAAGTCAGGTAGTTCATGCACTGGTACTAGTGTTACCGTTGGAAGTAATGGTATTGCCAATATTTATTTGGCTGGTAATGCTCCAGATGGTGTTTTAGCTATTCACGCCAATGCTCGTTTGTAAGTTTAATTGTTGAGGCTTAAGAAATATTTTCAGTCGTGTGGTTAATGTTTAAACATTATTTGTAATATACATAATTTGTAATAATTTTGTTAGTTAGCATCGACCGTCGATAAAAAAACTGTTGAAATGAAGCTTAACTCCACTTGTATCTGTTTAATAAAATCTTAAAACACTTTTCGAGCTCTGAGAAATACTCTATTTACATTTTATTATACTACAATCATGTTCCTCTCTCACAACACCCCTTTCAGTTTAAATAAAATATGCTTTACACGATACATCCCAATAAACTGACCTTCGGATGAAGTGAAGACGAAGCGGCCAGTGTACAGTGATTCTGAGAGGCAGTAATATGGAGACTTAATTGCAGGAGCCATTGTGAAAGGTGGGAGAGTTTAAATACTTGGAAAGAATGGTAACTAAGCAGAAATTCCTTCCAATCGCTGATATTTTGCACCAACATCAAAATATTACCCAAAATATTATCTTCCAGTACCTACCTTCCCTCCTCTTGCTGCGGGCCGAACTTTTTGGAGAAACGTTGTTGAAGCCGCCAGGTAAGAAACTGTTGTTTTGGACCAAACACAAGATTAACATGTGAATTCAGACAAAGAGTCTCTTTAATATTTTTGCAAAGCAAGCCTCTCTCTGAATGCTTTTGGAAATAAAACTTTTGGAAACTTATCCCCAAAAATATTGGTGTAGAGACACGTTTTGGTTAAGAACATCAGAGTAAATAAAAGCTTGGTATTTAATAAATTGGGATTGAATACAAATAGCTTACATTTAGTTGCTTTCAATGAAACTTATTAATAGTATTATCTTCGAAACGATTATTTAGGCAGATCAACCAAGTGTGTACATAAAATGTATTAAGCGTTAAGAATTTTCTGATAAAGTGTCAGAAACTCACAGAGCAAGCTGTTATCTGCTTTAGGTGCAGAGTATATTTTCAAAACGCATCAACTGCTTTGAAACATTCGTTTATGTTTCTTTCAGTATAAAGATTCATTCTGAAAGTAAATCCAAAGAAGGAAAGCCAATATAGTTATACGTGGCAGCCAGGTAAGGTTTAAAAAATATTGGCTTTTTCTGGATTGGTATTGGATTTTGCAATAAAACACTCGATTTATTTATTAACAATGCACCAATATATTCGGCAATAAATTACAACACTTGTTTTCAGCATTTTTTAGCTCATAACAATTTTACTTGTTCACTTTAAAGCACTTTACTATTTCATTAGTTCACTATGTCACTTTATTACCACTATAGTACACTGAACACTGGTTTTATTTAAACTGATCTTACGCTGCGACTTGGTTGCGTTTATATACCCCCGTTCAATAAACTCTCAAACTTTCCCATATCGCGTTGTTGAATCAAAATTGTCAAAGTATGCGTGTATTTATTCGAGAGAAATCTATGACGTAATCATTGCAATTTGCACACTCATTAATTGCACTCTCTTTCTCTCTTTCCAAGCCTTTTCTTCATTTTTTCTTTATTTTTCTTGTATGTACACGCATTGCTTCTCGAATATTGATGTGTTAGCTGAATAATGCATTTGCACGATTTATCGCATCAATTTTGTTGTCGATTTAAATAAATATCCGTAATAAAAATTACATTGCCCTCGTGAGGATCGAGAACCATCGATCTTTACCACTCTGTGCAATGTAGCTGATATGACTCTATCCACCAGACTAACGACGATACTGATGTAATAGTATTTAACGCTAAGCATAATCGTCACATTACTCCACCTTGTTAGTCTCGAACATATTCATTTGTGCTTCCCTCGTTGTAACGTGTCGCAACCTATCAATGTGAACCACTTTCATTTTTATCCTGGATTTTTTTTTAATCTCTTGCAGATCTTCTCTTATCCGATTTTCTGGTAGCACGATCTGTTATTTGGTGTTGTTGTCGTCGGCCGCTTCACAACTAACTTTGACTAACTTTCACTAACTTTGAAGTAACTTTCGGATTTAATTAAATTTAATTTGATTGAAAACATCATAAATAGGCAAAATTTTATATAATAAATGATTTTATGTGGACGTGCTTGATGTGGATATCTCCCATAATACTAAACAAGCCATCTACTGAGTGAGTGCCGACTTCTAAGTTATGGTCAATTTATCAACAGAATACCTGTCTAATTTACAAAATCAGCATCTAACCTTTTAACTGAACTCTCCTAAGGAAAAGAAAAAATATCTTTTGTTACTTTAGGTAACATCTATCGGTGAAATATGCAAGTACATCAAAAAATTAAGAAAAGTATATTGAATCTAAATTTAGTCCTCTGTTGCTCACCATTTTAGTACTTTGGAATTTATGTCAATTTCATCCCTGAGTAGCAGTGTTGTAGCATCGAAAATTTCCATTTTAGAACAGTAATCTTTTCGCTATTAAATTACTTATTCTATTCTACCCTAGGTGTCACCGTAACACTACTCCTCACCTAAGCCTATTCGTCGCGAACAGGACCCAAATCACCTCCTCTGTATAGGGGCCAGCCTCTCTAAATGTGCCTCCTTCGGTTTACCTCGATGTCCCTTCTGAAGCCGATAAACCTTGTCGTTCATCCTTGTGATGACAAAGTCCTTCCCATGTTTGTTTGCAGCTTCGGTGATAATCCCTTCTATACTTGCTACATACCGTCGGACTGTGGATGCAAAGCACCTGGCATATTTCTTGAAATACCACCGATTCAAAATTTCTTCATTGCATCGGCTATTGTTGTTGTCACTTGATATGGAAAGGGGCACACCTCCGGCCATTTGCTGAAATAATCAAATCAATTTATTAATTCCTAGGTGGATCCTATTTGCTCCTCCGTGATACTCTTTCAGAATTTCCGCAATCTGGCTCTTTGGTATCACCAGCAACAATTGCTTCGCTTTGCCATCCGTGCTTTCACACATTCGTTTTAAATAACCATTCTCTATTCCCTCCAATTTTCCCCACACGATCGACTCCGAGTTCGGTGGTAGCTTCTCCCGACGATCAATAATAATTCGCCTGATAGTTCTTCCTGCACTGATAGCTTGAAGTGGCAACTCGATGTTATCGTAAGGTACTAATCCTCGTCCAACATCCACTATGAAGCTATTTGCCCTCTTGAAGTCCATCCCCAAAATGACTTCATCCACAATATCTGCAATCAGCACTTCATGTTGGAAAAGAGTTTTCCCGATCTTTATTTTTGCGATCTTTTTGCCTTTTATTATTGAACTATCTCCAGTTGCCGTTAGTAACTTTAATTCATTAGCTGGTTGTATACCTCCATAGATTAGATCTTTACGGACAATCGTGCGCCCGTATCCACGGTGATGATGCATTAAGTTTTAAGCTATCACCTGTCACCGCCTCTTGCTACTTTCGAAACACGGATGGAGATGGGGCAATCGGTTGTGGGAGTCAGCTTCTGTCCCTTTAAGCTGACTCTTTTAAGTGTAACGACTCCGTCGTCATTTGGCTCTCCGCTTAGGAGATGGTGATCTTCCACGTTGCCTTCTTATTTTCCAGGAGTCCCGCGAGATGTGACCGACCTTATCACTTACCAACAAATAAATAATTTGGCCGCTTCCGGCTCGGTATCTTGCTGCTGACGGCTCGTTGTTTCATTGACGGTTTTGTTATGGCTTAATCAATTTCGTTCGTCAACGCACAAGCGATGGTTTCCGCGAAGGTTGCTTTATGTGACAACATCACCGCCTTGCGTGTCTCTTTCCATGTAATGTCGACGTACATGAATGTGCTAGATGCTAGATGTCGCTCGATTGCAGATGAAAATTACGGTAACGATTCCCCTCCCTTCTGGTAGCGGCTTTCCAATTACATGCGATATACATGGAAACTGTTGCGATCAGTTTCCAGAATGGTTTGTGAAGCCTTCGCTGCTTCACTTGTAAAGGCAAATATTAGAGCAGCAACAAGATGGTCATCGTTCTAATGATTTTCATTGGCCGCCGTTTCAAATTTAAATTTTAAAATGCGAAAATATGTTGTTCCATCGAATGTTGGTGGCTTAAGCTTGATCGAGTGAACGGTCTAAACTACATATGCCATTGTTCCATTTGCTTTGATATCAATTAACTCTTTTTCGAGACGTTGAACCATCCTTTATAATTTCTCTTCAACCTGTTGATTTTCGTTTGTAATTTTTGTTCAACCTGTTTAATCTTCGTTTGTAACTTCTCTACTTGGCCATGTATGTTAGTAGATAATTCGAGAAACTTTTCATCCATTCTCTTTCGACCATCTGTAATTTCCTGAATTAGCTGTTCAATTTTCTCCATTGATTGATTTTTAATTTCTCCTACTAGCTATCGCACCATCATCTGGTTCATAGCAGCCATTAACTGCGACAAATCGAAACTTCTAGATAGTAGTTGTGTTGTTTCGACCAATCCTTGTATGCCAGCTTCTGTCTTCTCTACGCTTCTAAAATCATGATGTTCCGCGTCTGACTCTTCGTCAACTTTACTACCATTAATAGACAAATTCCGTTTCTCAAGTTCCTTTTTTAATTTTGAAACTTTTAATTCGCGGAGAGATCTTAATTAACCTATACGCTGATTTTGTTTCACATAGGAGAAAACTCGACCAATCGGTAAGCAAAAACTCATCTCCCGCAAAGGGTTAATAAATCAAAAAGGTTTGGTGTTCGCAAAAAAAAAAATGGTTCACAAAAGTGAATATAAATTGACCCAAACCATACGGAAGGAACAGTAGAGAATTATTTAAGTAGCTTTAGTCGTTGAAATAATTTGTTTGGCTTTTTATTAAACAATAAAAGATGGTAAATATGTGCGGGCTCTGGTTCCTTCATTAGCGTCGCTCTCTATGCCTCATCGAGAAAGTTTTATGCAAGGTCATCCACAATAATCTTCTCGAGAATATCTACCGATGTGTATTAAACTAATAATCATCAAACGATTTGCAACTTAAGGTAGGGTTAAACCAACAATCTAATTATTTTAAGCATTTTATTTTTATTCATGTACACTTTAGTTCAACAAGTTTCAAAGTGATTCCGCTTCCTAAACGTTGTTTGTGGTAAATCACGGTAATATCACAGAAGAAAATTTTAATGGGAGGCCTTAGCGTGACAGGAAAATAGTGTTACAATAATCAGAATCATAAACGATAAAAATCAAAGTTTTTGCCATTTATTGAAATTTGAAAATCAATATACTACGTAATATTTGTACATTGATACCGCGCATATAGTTAGAGGTTTTGTAAAATCCGATTTCGTTATCATTATTGGTCGTGATAATTTAATGTTATCACACGCAATATAATTACAGTCATGTATTTGATTAGTATTAGCAAACCAATAGAGTATCAATAATTTTGTTGACGACACAAATTTTAAATTCTACAACAATCGTTATATCTATCCGATAACTGTTTTACAATCTCACCAGATTATCACCATCGATTCAAAGCTATAATTAATTGATTTCAGAATTTTATTTAGTCGTATTGCTTGTGTTAACATAATCACTAATCAGTATGAAAATATATAGAAAATACTTCAGGTGACCATTTGCCGGTTGTTATCTGTAATTAATAACAATATAAATGTATTTGCTTGCGAGTATATGACCTTCGAAAAATCACGGTTCAGGTGAACCGCTCAGCTGTTTTCAAGAAGGCCTTTTGTAGAAAAACCATAATATTCCAATATGAGTTGCATTCATAAGTTTGATGACAAAACATTTTATTACATGTTCTTGAACAAAGTCGTACGTACTAAATTTGACGTTTTAATTACATAATTCAAAAGCAAATAATTTGCTGATAACCACCCATAGAGTATTTAACATGTAGGATACTATCTGAACGTATACTTGTACTAAATATCTGGGTATGATTTTACGTTTTAAGACGTTTTGAATATTTTATCGAAAAAGAGGTACCTAGTAGGTAACAAAAACAAACATACAATGAATTTTGAATCTTTACCGAAGTGGGCATAAACTTATTTATAACACTAAACAGTTCGGGTTATCAAAATGTCCGCGATTGGTGAAAGCAAACGCAACTGATTATTGATGACTATTACTACGGCTATCAAACAATAAAATGAATGAAATAAAAAATTGGATTGGCTAGAAATATGAAATAATAAAACTTAAAAAACGCAAAAACTGATAAAACGTTGGGTATATAAATACATCAAATTGCTTTGAATCGTTAATTTAGTTATTGAATTTAAAACGTTGCGGACAATAAACAATGAAACGTATAATTCTATTGGCTTTGGTCGTTAGCACGTTAGCCCAATGGGATCCAAATCAGTGGGGTAATCGTTCTGGCATTGTGCATTTATTCGAATGGAAATGGAACGATATTGCAAATGAGTGTGAAAATTTTTTGGCACCACGAGGATACGCTGGCGTACAAATTTCACCGCCACATGAGAATGGAATAAAAAGTAATCGGCCATGGTGGGAACGGTATCAACCAGTTTCATACCGATTTGAAACGCGTTCCGGAACAGAAACTGAATTAGCTAATATGATTCGTAGATGTAATGCGGTTGGTGTACGAATTTATCCTGATGTCGTTATCAATCATATGGCCGCTGGTGGATATAATACTGGTACTGGAGGTTCAACTGGTGATTCAAATACATTAAAATTCCCGGCTGTTCCTTACGGGCCAAATGATTTTAATCCGTCGTGTGAAATTAAATCGTACAATGATATTTACCAGGTCAGAAATTGCAGGTTGGTTGGCCTACCAGATTTGAACCAAGGTACAGAATGGGTACGTGCTCGTATTGTTGAAACGTTAAACCGTTTGATCGATATGGGCGTTGCTGGTTTCCGTGTTGATGCTTGTAAACACATGTGGCCAGGAGATCTACAAAATATTTTCAACCGGTTGAACAATTTGAACACAAGTCATGGTTTTTCAGCAGGTAGACGTCCATTCATCGCACAAGAAGTTATTGATTTGGGCGGTGAAACAATTAGAGCGTAAGAACAACTCATTGTAATTTTACTTTCTATTGAGTGTATCAAAAATGTTTTATATTATTTCAGAGTTCATTACACTCATCTTGGTACAGTTACCGAATTCAAATTCTCAGCCGAGATCGGTCGTGTATTTAGAGGTAATGACAAACTTACGTATTTGAGCAATTGGGGAACAGGTTGGGGTTTCTTGCCATCTGCACATGCATTAGTTTTCGTCGATAATCATGACAACCAACGAGGTCATGGTGCCGGTGGTGACAATATATTAACACACAAAACATCAAGACCATACAAAATGGCAACCGCTTTCATGTTAGCCCATCCATATGGTATTAAACGTATGATGAGCTCGTTCTTCTTTAGTAATGGAGATCAGGGACCACCAGCCGACAGTAATGGTAATCTTGCCTCACCGATAATCAATGCTGATGTTACGTGCGGTGGTGGATGGGTTTGTGAACATCGTTGGAGACAAATGTTTAACATGGTTGGATTCAGTAACGCAGTTGCTGGTACCGGACTGAATGATTGGTGGAGCAACGGAAACAACCAAATTGCTTTCTGTCGCGGCGGCAAAGGTTTTATCGCATTCAACAATGAAAGTGGTGCCTTGTCAAAATCTCTACAAACTTGTTTGCCAGCTGGTACATATTGTGATGTTATTTCTGGATCAAAGTCAGGTAGCTCATGCACTGGAACTAGTGTTACCGTTGGAAGTAATGGTATTGCCAATATTTATTTGGCTGGTAATGCTCCAGATGGTGTTTTAGCTATTCACGTCAATTCTCGTTTGTAAGTTTAATTGTTGAGGCTTAAGAAATATTTTTGTCGTGTGTTTTAAACATTATTTGTAATATAAATTTGAATTATTTTATGTAATTAAATTATTTTGTAATCATTTTGTTTTGTTAGTTAGGATCGACCTTCGATAAAAAACTGTTGAAATAAAATTAAACACCACTAGTCTCTCGTTGGCCTTGGAATTGACCTTTAAGGAGTCCGGCAAGGCCACCACCTTTCATTAAGGATCTAACTGAAATCAAAACATTTCCAGGTACAATTTAGTGCAACAAAATTCCTTTATTTAAAATTAACGTATTGACGATTTCATCCAAATTTTACAAAAAAATTTGGATTAAAACGTGTTTTATAGCAAAATAATTTTAGTAAGATACGGGCAATCCTCAAGCTCATAAATCAGAGTTTATAGAATAGGGATCGATTAAATAACATCACTCGTTTCGTAGTTAACTCTGCCCAAGTGAGTAATCAACGAAACTTCAAAATTTTACGGAAAATACCAGCTGGCAAATTGGTATAAAGTTTAAATTTCAATTTTTCAGCGTTTTTGTAAAACATTTATATTTATTTTTACCGAAACTTGTTACTGCCACTTTCGATTCGGGGAGAATGCAGAAAAAAGTTTCCAGGCATGTACATTTTTTGTAAATAGTTAGTCAGCTGACAAACCCGAAATTCCAAAAAACTATTGACCATCAAATCTTAACGACAGGTTTTGATAGCTCTAAATCAAGTGACCTCATTTAATAAAAGCTTGGGCGCTTTTCCTTAATCAATAACCAACCTCTGTCATTTATATCAATATTTATTCTACAAGCACCCAAGTTTTTATTTTCCGAGTGATAAAAGAATTATTTTTTTACTTTTAAGTACACTTGACTACAGTTCAAATATATACTTGTTCAATTTTTTAGTCTTTATATTAATTGTGAAACAATTTTTAAATTTGAATTATCGAGAGTAAGAAAGTGAGCCAATTTTCAGCTCAATTGGACATTGGGAAGTGGGATAAATATCGATTATAAAATTTTTGCCTCACAAACAACAAACCAACAAACAGGTTAAGTTACAAAATAAGCGTAGTAACGTGGTAAAAACATATTCAAGTGTTTGAGGTTGGCAACGAAATTTAGTCCGCCATCTTGGTCCGCCAGATTAGATGTAGACTGACATCATTTAGCTTATCGTATTCTGCTCGTCAAACCCGTTCATTTGATATCCATGTCAAGGAGGTTGTGGAGAAATAAATGATCCGTTTTATTATGTCGTCACTCACCTTATCGGATTTTCTACTCGCCAAGTCCTTTCCGCCATCTTGGGACGGTAGCCATTTTGAATATATAACAATATTGAGTATACTATATTGTCATCAGAGCCTAAGGTGAGTGCGAAATTTCAGCGCAATTGGACGTTGGGAAGTGGGATAAATAGCGATTATAAAATGTTGTCCATACAAACAACAGACCAACAAACAGGTGAAGTTAAAATCAGCGTGATAAAACCCGTAATATGAAACGTAATGATAACCTGCCTGCGAATGTGGTTACTGATATCATAGACGCACAAATGACATTAGTAACTTATTTGATGAACGAATCAAGGCGGTGACGGTAAACAATTGTTCCATCAACATTTCAAGTGGTGTCTTATCTCAGCGACCAATTCTAATCGCCCCCGCTGACTTGGTCGATTTACTTCAAATCGTTAAATGAACTTCGGAAAACCAAATTTGGTTCCATAAGGACGTTTTCGAACGAAGTTTATCTTATCTAGATAAGTTTCTAGACAATATCACTAGAGATATATTCCTATGTGCATCAAAATATGTACTAATAGAATATAGAATAGAAAAATAATAAAAAACTATAATTTACAATAATTAAACAATTAAAAAATACGATACAAAAGTATAAAAATTAAGGAAAAACTAAGGGAAAACGATTTATGTGTACAGCCTTTTGAATTGCGCAAATTAGACGCGGTTTTGACAGATGGATCCAAATTGTTCCAGAGCTTTACTCCGTGGATAAAGAAAACACGTTGGCTTAGCCTAGTTTTACAAGGTTTAGGCAGATTTAGATTAAACGTCCTCTGTGATTTTGAGAATTTCAGTTTATCATAACGATACTTCGGTGCTTTCTTTTTGGTCAAACCAAACATTACAATCAACGCTGTCAATTCCAGAAACCGGTTCAGACTTACACCAAATATCTGCTCAGATAGATGTGAAATCGGAGCACCCATTCGTTTCAAAAAAATGTAACTATGTAGCACAAAAATTAAAAGCAACGTTTAACTGTTTAAGGGAATATTTGGAACATTGTGAATATATTGAAGAACAATACGAAAGTAAAAGTCCCACAAGAGTAGAATGATATGACATTTCACATCACTTGCAATAAATTTCGCCGTGCTTCTCAGCTTACTTAAAATACCATATATTTTACCACACGAATTATTGTATGTTGATTATTTTAACCTCGTCAAAAAAATCAATTCTGTGATTGTCAATGATAAGAAAGTTTATTGGTAAATTCATTCGTTTTTTTATTAGTAAGAAGTATGGCTTGTGATTTTGCAGGATTAATTTAATGTTTGTGCAAATTAGACCAGTCCAATATATTACGTAAGGCACGATTTAGATTATTAATTACAGCATCAACAGAGTCAATATCATTAAAAGAATATATTTGCAAATCATCCTCATCATCAGTTTAATTGACTGACAAACTTGATTTATGTATAAAAAAACAGAATAGGGCCTAAAATAGATCCTTGAGGAACCCCAGAAGTAACAAAAATGTTGTCGCTAAAGTTACCATGAAATTGTACGAATTGTTGCAAAGCAACCTTGATCATACAAGCCATAATCTAAAAAGCGAAGCTTTTATAACGGAATTGACGAATGCAACAGTGTGCTCTAGTGGACAATAGTAAAATATGTGATAGGCTGTAATAAAAATTTGCTATATGAAGTTATATGGAAATAATAGCTGTGTTTTTTATTCGCTCCCGATAGCTGCTATGCGGAGCAGTCAATTTTCTACACCCAAATTTAAATTTGACGTGCTATTTATTGGTTAATTAAATATATTTAACGTCAAACTATAATTTTTAATTCAATTCCTCAGTGAAAACGTGATATAAAAAATATTTAGCTCTACCTATTTATATGGAGCCGCTATCCGGAGCTATTTTCATATGGCAGCTCTCGATAGCGGCTCCGGATAGCGAATAAAAAAACACAGCTATTGTCTATTTAGATTACATTTTTATTTGTGAAAATTGTAATGATTGAAAAATTGAATTAATCTCCTATGTAGTTTAAAGTGTGATTTTAGTATATCTGATTCATTTGGAACATTTTTTTCATTTTAAATATCAGAAAGTTGTGCTTAAACATTGCAGAAATTTAATGTTAAACTCACTATAAATATCTTAGACCATATAATATAATGGACCGCTAGCGAAGTGACGTTTCCATATAAAATTGTAAAGTAGCCTGTCTCCAACAAAATTCAGTAGATACATTTAGTACCAACAGATGTCACTGCAAATTTAAATTTACATATAAATAAAATAAAAAACGATAATTCAAAAAAATTATTTTATTGACCTATAAAATGGATAATTTTATTTAACTTTGTTCTAACATAAGATTTATTATTTAGATTTATAAGATTTACGTTGTATGAAGTTGCAGTGGCATCTACTGGTATAAACAAGTCTACTTAATTTGGTAGCGACATCTGTGGGTACTAAGTTTGATTATACTTGCTATAGTTACCCAATTATTATTATTACTTGAGGGCCATGTGGGGCTCAAGCCACCCTAAAGTTAAATAAAATTATCCATTTTGTAGGTCAATAAAATAATTTTTTTGAATTATCGTTTTTTATTTTATTTATATGTAAATTTAAATTTGCAGTGACCTCTGTTGGTACTAAATGTATCTACTGAATTTTGTAGTGACGTCTGTGGGTACTAATTTTGATTATACTTATTATAGTTACCCTATCGGTCACAAGGCTACTTTGCGCTGCAGATGTTGGAGACAGGCTACTTTTTACTTTACAATTTTATATGGAAACGTCACTTCGCTAGCGGTCCATTATATTATATGGTTTAAGTTGGAGACAGGCTACTTTACAATTTTATATGGAAACGTCACTTCGCTAGCGGTCCATTATATTATATGGTCTAAGGATTTACATTTAATCTTTTGCTCTATTTTAAAAGACAGAAGATGTACGTTAAAAGTATTCATTTTATTATTATTTCCTTCCATTATGAAGAGGCATATTCAAAATGTGTTATTTAATACTATTTACCGCAATCCAGAAGTTTTTTTTTGGCGAGAAAAAAATGGAAAAACCGAAAAATGAAACTGTTTATCATTTTTCGTAAAAGTTGCTCAAAATTTAAAAGATCACAGTAACATTTTGAAAGAAAAAAAAAAGTTTTAGTATGTCCGTCTCATTTTTTTATATGGATCAAATGTATTCACACTTTTCCTCATGTATTTATACTTTTGGAACAATGCCTACTAGATATCAATGCCGTCTTGAATATACAGGCCTATGACTACAAACAGTGACGACACACTAAGTCTCCGCCGCTACGTGGCAGTGTAGTAAAGTAAAGATTTTTTTTTGTTTTGTGTATTGTTTTGTTTCATCTTTCATGTTAAAAATTCATTTTTCGTCCCCTTCTTTAATCTCTCTCTGCGGAAGGAAACAAAAACATTTTTTATTTTATTTTGAGATCAAAATTCAAAATAATAAAATATCTCTTTCTCTCCTCGTATAAAAAACAATGAGAAGGGAAGGGATAGGGAATGAAACAGCGACAGCGATCGATTTATTTCTTTTCTAAAGAGAGGAAACAAAAATTTATTTATAAACAAGAAACAACTAAACAAAGGAGAGAAGCGAAAATAAACAAAAAAATCGAAATGATAAATTTTAAATTTGTTCGCTGAATTTTTTTGTTTAGCATTATATTACGTCAAAGGGAGATGTCACGCGTTTATTTTACGCTTTGATTTGTTTTCAAATCGAGTACATAAATTAATTTTTATTTGATTTAATTTATTTTCAATAATATTTCTAATATTTTATTATTAAAATACATCACACACTACATTTATCTAAAAAAATTTAATTTACATGAATAAATAAAATTCACATTGTATTCCTCTTTGATCAGAAAGTGCATGTCTTCCTTCTTTGAAGCATTATGCTGCACTAAAAAAACTAAATCAATAATATTAAAATGTTTTTGGACAAAACAAAAACAAAAAAATATCTTTTCTTTATTATGCTGCCGCGTAGCGGAGAGACTTAATGTGTTTCAATTTGTAAAAATTGCTTGTAGTCATAGGCTTGTATATCTAGCAATGCTTACTAGATATACAAGCCTATGACTACAAGCAATTTTAACAAATTGAAACACATTAAGGGTGGATTGTATGGAGCAGAATAGATGATTAATCCACCGATTTGCATTGTATGAACGACGATTAATCGGTGGATTAATCTGCGGATTGTTTTTTATCCTCTGTTTCTATCTTCTGTTTTTGTTGTCTAAATCAGAGGATATCTATTTTTGTTGTTGTTTTTTTGAATTTTCAAAACTTTGTGTGGTACATATATGTTTTAATTAAGATTCCGTTTTGATTATTTGATAAAATTTCAAGCCGGGTACTTAGTTATTGTTATAATAAAGGAGAAAATAAAACAATACAGTAAAATGGATTGCCGAAAAAGAAAAATGAGTAATGAAGAAATTGAATTCTTATTTTCTATAATAGTAACCTGTAAAAAAAACTGATGCCGTTTTCTATATACACAGAAAAATATAATCCTTTTAAATAATAATAAAAGATTCAATTATTTTATATTATATTAAATACATAAATTTCTATTTTATTCTTGAAAATAAATAAATATGCACCCAATAATATAAAATCAAAAAAAGTATAAACAAAATAGACATAAACGTCAAAGGAAAAGGGTTGCCAGTGAATAAAAAACTGCTATAAAACTGCAATAAACAAAGGATACATAAATAATCTATCCTTGTTTATACAATCGATTAAAAAAATAATCCGTGATTGAAGATTAATCTATACTCTCGGATTTTTTTTTATCTATTCTCATTCATACAATCCACCCTAAGTCTCCCTGCTACGCGGCAGTATAATACAGAAAATATATTTTTTTGTTTTTGTTTTGTCCAAAAACATTTTAATATTGATTTAATTTTTTTAGTGCAGCATAAAGGTTGAGGCACATAGGTTTCGTTTCGTTCCGCCTTGTAAGTAGAATGTGTCAAAACGTATGGAAAACCGAAAACGTTGTCACAATGTTAAGTTCGAAAACGAAACGAAACGAAAGGGTTGATGAAATTTCAATAAAAACTTAAACCATAACCTCAATATATTAATTTTGATGTTTATAAATAAACATATTTATTGTTAGTGAATAAACAAATAAAATAAAGATAATACCAAATTAAATTCGTATTAAAAATATAATAAATATCATTAAAATGGATTAAAATAGTAGAAATAATTATAAATGCTTAGAAAAAAAACGAAACGAAACGAAAATTATGTGACAGGGTGCCGGATAGAAAACGAAACGAAAAGAAACGAAACGGAACGAAACGAAACCTATGTATGTACCTCAAGCTTAATGCTTCAAAGAAGGAGTACATGCACGTTCTGATCAAAGAGGAATACCATGAGAATTTTATTTATTCATGTAAATGTAAATTTTTTAGATAAATGTATAGTCAAAATAATATCTCGCTGAAAATTCCTATTCTTTCATTCCCGAGTAAATACAACAACAAATTCATTTTTTGTTGTTGTTTTACTCGAGAATGAAGGAATAGGAATTTTCAACGAGATATTATTTTAACTATAGTGTATTATGTATTTTAATAATAAAATATTAGAAATATTATTGAAAATAAAAATAAATCAAATAAAAATTAATATATGTTCTCGATTTGAAAACAAATCAAAGCGTAAAATAAACGCGTGACCTCCCTTTGACGTAATATAATGCTAAACAAAAAAAATCAGCGAACAAATTTAAAATTTATCATTTCGATTTTTTTGTTTATTTTCGCTTCTCTCCTTTGTTTAGTTGTTTC
This sequence comes from Tipula helvola, assembly GCA_963556165.1. Classification (NCBI taxonomy): domain Eukaryota; kingdom Metazoa; phylum Arthropoda; class Insecta; order Diptera; family Tipulidae; genus Tipula; species Tipula helvola. The sequence goes on along the minus strand of OY744481.1, from coordinate 67,539,691 downwards.
TTGTTTATAAATAAATTTTTGTTTCCTCTCTTTAGAAAAGAAATAAATCGATCGCTGTCGCTGTTTCATTCCCTATCCCTTCCCTTCTCATTGTTTTTTATACGAGGAGAGAAAGAGATATTTTATTATTTTGAATTTTGATCTCAAAATAAAATAAAAAATGTTTTTGTTTCCTTCCGCAGAGAGAGATTAAAGAAGGGGACGAAAAATGAATTTTTAACATGAAAGATGAAACAAAACAATACACAAAACAAAAAAAAATCTTTACTTTACTACACTGCCACGTAGCGGCGGAGACTTAGTTTGTCGTCACTGTTTGTAGTCATAGGCCTGTATATTCAAGACGGCATTGTCAAAATAAACAATTCTTAGTGCTGCGAGTGCCAGTATTTTTAAATGGATGATAGAAGTAGCTACAATGGTGTGCTCCAGCGGACAATAGTGATGTATGTGATAGGCTGTAATAAAAATTTGCTGTATGAAGTTATATGGAAATATTGTCTACTTAAATTACATTTTTATTTATGAAAATTGTAATGATTAGAAAATTGAATTAATCACATATGTAGTTTAAAGTGTGATTTTAGTTAATCTAATTCATTTGGAACATTTGTTTCATTTTAAATATCAGAAAGTTTTACTTAAAAATTGATGAAATTTAATGTTAAACTCACTATAAATATATTTTTGGGTCACTAAAAAATATACAAATATCACGCTTTAAATTACATATGGGATTAATTCAATTTTCTAATCATTACAATTTTCATAAATAAAAATGTAATTTAAATAGACAATATTTCCATATATTATTATTACTTGAGGGCCATCTCCATATATCTTCCATATATTATTATTACTTGAGGGCTCAAGCCACCCCGCACTGCGACCTAAAAGATCTTTTGTGCATTAAGCCCTACTTAATTATCCGTCCAGTCAATATTCAAGCTCTTAATGAATCTGATAATACTGCCTAACGGTACGTGATACATACTATCTGGGCTCATTGCTCTCCCTCCTAGATGTAATAACATTTACTTCTGCTAGAAGAGCGGTAGCATTGGGACTCAAGGACATCGAGAGGGCAGACCCACTCCCGTATATTCCTATCCATGCCTCGTCTACCATATTTCCATATAACTTCATATAGCAAATTTTTATTACAGTCTATCACATACTTCACTATTGTCCGCTTAAGGCGCCTTTTAAACTTTTCCATTCATCAATAACATTCTGGTCAAATTAAAAAGAAACGCTTACTACAAATCGTGTGCATTAAGTCAATATACATAGATGGCAGTGATGGCAGTAAATATTTTGAAAAAACGTACCTACCTACCAAAAATTGCTACCTGGGAAATTTGAGTTCAAAAATTGTAGGAAAAATAGAAAAATTTACAAAATATTAAGAACATGTCATAAATGTGTGATTAAATAATTTTTTTTCGTATTTCTTTGCCAACAACAGTTATAGACATCTAACGTTCACTAGTAAAACTAAAGATAAATTTAGCAAGTATTATTTTAATTCGTCAGAGCCAACTTTGATGTATTTTTCAAAATGAAGTTCGAAAAATACAATATATTTTAGAAATAATTTAATTTTAATATTTCTGCAGTTAATATTTACTTAATACCAATATACCCTTCTTGTATATTGCTGCCTGCTAAAGATATGTAGAAAACTTTTGTATAAACGTTTTGTAACATTTTTTTTTTTCTATGAAAAACTTGAAGCTAAAAAACACCATTTTACTTTCTTTTACGTAAGTAAAATAAAGTATAGTAATCATGAAAATTTTCGACCTTGAGATTATTGAAGATTTATCTGTTTTGAGGTCCCCTGAGTCCGAAAAAGTGAGTTTCGAAATGATGTCTGTCTGTCAGTCTGTCCGTCTGTCTGTCTGTCCGTCTGTCCGTCTGTGTCCGCTCTGCAGCTTAGATGGCTTAACCAATCGAACTGAAACTTCAAACTTAAGCTTTTTTGATAAATTGGAAGGCCCAAGTGAATTTTAGTACAAATCGGGCAACCGGAAGTGGCCACTCCCTTGGGCCAGAAAATTAGTTTTGCAAATATCTCAAAAAGTATAAGGTTTACAAAAAACTACTAAAACAAGATGTTTCCAAAAATTAAAAAAAAAAAAAATTTAAAAATTAAAAGAAAAAAATTTAAAAAAAAAAATTTAAAAGAAAATTTAAAAATTTTATAAAAAAAATATAATTGATGTGTGGCCAACACATTTCTTCTACGAACAGGGAATTTTGAGAAACCAATTACGCAAACTTCTTACAAATTTATTATTTTTTATTACTTTCTTTTACATAAGTAAAGCTTAAATCTAAAGTTTTTGTTCGATTGGTTAAGCCATCTGGGCTATACTATAGAGAAGGCACAGACTGATAGACAGACATCATTTCGAAACCTACTTTTTCGCACTCAGGGGACCTCAAAACAGATATATCTTCTTCAATGCCTTACATAATATTTAGGGTTACAGCTCCCAGATTCCGCGAAACAGAAAATTTATTTTGCAAATATTTCAAAAATATACAATTTACAGAAAACATGAAAAAATAAAAACAATCTTAATTAAGTTTGCAAGAAATTTGTATCATAATAGTTTCTTAAAATTCGCTGTTCGTAAAAGAAAGTCGTGTGTTGGCCACACCTCCATTTTTTACTATGGATTCCAATGGAAATCAGTGAAAAGTTATACCACTAAAAAAGCTTCTAAAAAATACATCATAATTATTATGGCTTTATACTCTAGAAGGCTCTGATTGTTGTAGCAAATGCAAGTAAGAACTTATAAGTTGATAAGCACTTTTGGAAATGTTATACTCACATTACATAGTTTCGAGAAAAACATAGCGTGACCAACTTTATCAAATGCCTTAGAAAAGTCTAAGAGAACCAAAGCTCCAGCTTAACCATCTTCGATATTACTAGTAATATCATCAGTGATATTCAACAATGCAGTGCGGTAGTACCTACTGTGGTTAGCACGAAATCCAGATAGTAGTTCATTCATTAAGTTATGTTTAGCAATACAGCTACTGATCTGAGCGTGAATGATTCGTTCAAAAACCTTAAATAATGTTGGTAATATGCTGATAGAACGAAAATCGTTTACTGTAGATGGGCTCGGCATTTCTGGAATAGGCGTAATTTTCGCAATTTTCCACGCATCCGGAAAGTTGATTTAGTGATACTATAGAATTTATATGTTAAATGAGATAATAAAACCGGAAGCAGAATTTGGATGAGATTAAGTGCACGGTTGAAAATTATCCAAAAAATAATAATAATTTATTCTTATAAAACTTATTTATACTGATTTTCGTCTAAATTTTCATAAGATTCAATTTATCATCGGAATTTATAAAATAATCAAATAACTTCAATTCGACTTTCATATAAATCTAATAATAATATTGTCTAAAAACCATAAGAAATAATTTATAAATTCAAATTACACAATATTCGTATTAAGTATAAACCCACTTCGTATAAAACAATTTTTTAAATCCCAACAGTATATTTCTTATTCAAGTTCATATATCTTTTAATATCAAAAAGATATAAATTATATACAAAAATTATATGAAATGTAAAATTACCGTTTACTAAAAACCAAAAAATTATGCATTGATATGAAAATATTATAAATTGCATAAGATTTCATCTAAAATAATTAGAACATGGAATATCGTGTTATGTCATAAGTATTATAATATTGTTTTCGAGTAGACGCTAATTTATGTAATACTTCAATAATAAAATTAAATAAGTTCAAAGTGAATTTAAGTTTATTAATTTGACGTGAAATCAACCAAAAATTAAAATAGTTTTTATATACAATTCGTTTATTAATTTTTTTAAATTAAAACAAAGTGAATTTTAGGTTAAATTATAGTAAACGCGTGCGCCTGTTTCTCATGGTTCGCGAATGTTAAACGAATTTCGATTTTTCGCAGTAAATTAAACAGTTGAAAAGGTGTAGTGATACATATTAACATTAAAAAAATTAGTTATTATATTTGAACATACATATGCAACAAAACTGGCAAAATCCATCTTACACCTGTAACATAATTCAATAACAGTTTTAAGTAGACTCTTGTCAGTGAGTGAGCCCAGAATAATTGTGTTCCGGTTTATTTTATACATTGACTAATTATTAATTATTTGTATTTCGTTCAACATTTCCGAAGAAAATATATTTATTACATTCGATACAACGGCGAATCTTTAATTTCCAAAATTGTTAAATACTGTGTAAATGAAACGAGTGAGTTGCTGTACCTGGATTTTGTCGCATTGGGTAAGCTATTATACATTCTTACAAAATATATTTTTAGTTGCACAAGCAGGAATACTAATCTCGTATTTTGTTATATTTTGTAATTTTACATTTTAACTTTTTCGGCTCTGCACAATACAGCTCTGCAAAATACAATTTATTTAATTGGAAACTTTGACCACTTTGAGAATATTCACGGAGCTGAAGTTAATGAAGACATACTTGTTGGTTATCTAAAATGTTGTTTCTGATATCCCAGTTTTATTTTTAAGGTTAAAACAAAAAACCTTATAGCTGAAGACAGTAATTCATTAAACCATCAATATCATGATATACAAAATGGTGGAATATTACGAAAATCAAATGCGTTTATAGGATCATGGATTGTGGTAGCCTCCAAAGTATGAATAAAACCTTTATTAGCATTTACAAATTTTACTAATACTAAATACTTTTTTTATATAGGTATTAAAGTCCATCCATAACACTCCTTTAGGACTCACCATTTTTGCAGAACTCCAACAAAATAAATATTTAACAAAGAATCAAAAGCGAAGAATAATTTCAATATTAGCCAACTATATTTAAGAAATCTTCGGATTTAAGCCTTCAAAAGAACAACAAATAGCTGCAATACAAATATAATTTCTGCAATAGATTATTTATTTAAGATCCACTATTTGTGTGGAATTACATCTATAAATTCAGTTGCCATATACATCGGCAACTATTAAACAAGTTTACCTTAAGCTGAGACACTAATAAGGGAGTTTAATCCTTAGGATATATCATCGTTAAAAATGCTAGAAAAAATATGATTTGGTAATTATTATTTATAGTTTTCATATAAAAACATGAATTATTTTTGTTTCGTATGTCAAAAATCAACATCAAATTTGTCAAAGTTATTTGAACATTTAAAGCTCATTCATAGCCTGCAAGAATCGAAACATTTACAATTGAAATGTGTGTTTACTAAAAATTGCCCATATACATTCCAAACATATACTGGTCTAAGAAAACATGTGTCAAGTTGTTCCAAAGCCAAAAGCATCAAAACAAATACAATATGTACAAAAATGTCTGACGGAGCGATGGTTTCAGTACCTACTCCATCAAACTTAGAGAGTATGGATGTAACCGATAATTTTCTCAAACCTGTGTCCCAGTGCGAGATCAATCAATATCAGGTTCCGGAAAATTCAGAACAGTACAATATTGACATAAATAATGGGATAATAAATTTTGTATCAAAGTTAAACACATTAGGTTTACCTGATACAACTATCACTAAAATACTAAACCATGCTTCCGGTATTCTAGACGATTTTTCCTTAAAGATAAGGGATCGTTTTAATTATTCCGAACAAAATATGTACGTACATGAAGCACTAATTAGTGTTCAATTACAGTTCCAAAATCAATTTAAAAGTGTTTGCACGAAATTTAAAAGAACAAAGTCATTTGGAACTTCTAACTATTTTGTTCAACCACTAGAGAAAGTATTAAGCACTAGATGGGATATAAAATATTGTAGGAAAACTAAGATGTACAAAAAACAATTAATTCAAAACACGTATCAATATATTCCTATAACTGAAACCCTGAAAGTGCTTTTCAAAAACATAAATTTTCAAAGAAATTTTATAATGTCAGATCATAATTGTACAGACCCAAAATTAAACAGTTTTTGTTGTGGCGAAATTTTTAAAACTAACTTTTGTTTTCAAAAATATCCTAATGCAGTACAGGTTCAGTTATTTTACGACGATTTCGAATGCACAAATCCTCTAGGTAGTCATAAAACTATTCATAAGATTGGAGGAATATATTTTACAGTGCGAAATCTCCCGCATCAGTTTTTATCGCAATTAGAAAATACGCACCTTGTGGCATTGTTTAATTCAAATGATTTAAGAAAACCAGATAATTATAACATAATTTTGGCTCCTATCATCCAAGATTTGAAAGATTTGGAATCAAACGGTATTAGCACTGATTTAGGTATTCTACATGGCACTTTGTCGAGTATTGTTCATGATAATTTAGGAGCCAATCAAATTTTGGGATATGCTGGAGGATTTAATGCTACTTATTTTTGTAGATTTTGTGAGATCAATAGAAATGATATTCACGTTGAACTTGAAGAAAATGCTCAAATCATCCGTACTCCCCAAAGGATTAAAAATAGTGCAGATCTTGAAAGTGCAGATTTGATTTCAAGAAAAGGTGTTAGGTTTCTATCAGTTTTAACAGAACTTACGTATTATGATATTGTTGAGAATTGCACGGTAGATCCCATGCATGATATTCTAGAAGGCGTTGTTCCCTTTATTATTTTATCATTTTTCAATGTTCTTTCAAGCAGTAAAGTTATTAGTTTTACCCAGATTAACGAGAGAATTCACTGTTTCAGTTATGGATATCTGTACCGAAAAGTAAAACCCTCATCAAATATAAATAAAGACTCTTTAGGCCTTTCAGCATCCCAAACTTGGTGTCTAATGCTTCATTTACCTTTTATTTTCGGTGATTTAATTACAAATGAGCTACAAATTAAATGGCAGGGAATCGTAACGTTGTTAAAAATCATGGATATTATTTTTAATAGAGTGGTTTACAGAACCGAAATTAATAAATTAAAAATGCTTATAAAACAACACTTAAGTATTATTATAAATGAATACAAAGCTAAATTAATTCCAAAACACCATATACTAACACACTATCCAAACGTCTTAAAAAAGATCGGCCCGCTATGGCAATATTCCGCCATGCGTTATGAATCTAAACATCAATATTTTAAAAATATTTGTAGCAATCTACGAAATTATATAAATTTGCCTAAAACATTAGCCCTTAGGCACCAACAAAGTTTTTCAATTCTTTGGGAGAATTACCAAATGAAACGTGAAGTAAAGTGTGGAAAGTATAGTCAACCATCAAATATTTTTTTCCAAACATATGAAAATATTTTATCAAATGTTGGCTACCGAATTGGTGAGCCCTTGTATATGCTATCGTTTATTGAAAAAAATTTCCATTATAGGCCGTCACTCTTTATCTCATTACAAAACTGTTCTGAATCCAATCATATTTCAACGTTTCTCGAGATTAAGTACATTTTAAGTTTTCAAACAAATTTTATGTTATTATGCGAAAAGTATCATGTAAAAGAATTTGATGAGTTTCATAATTGTTACGAAATAGAAAAAGGTAGTTACGAAGAACATTTAGTTTGTATTAAATTGTTAAATAATTCTGATTTAAACACATATGAGGCGGTCAGGTCGCGCAGGACGACTAAACTTTATATTATTAAAAACTAGAGTCTAAAAAAGTAGATTCTATCATAGTAACTAGAATCTAAAAAAATTAATGTAATATTGAATTTGTAAAAGATGATAAATAAAATAAATAGTAAAATAGTAAATTAATTTTTGTGTTTTATTTTTGATGGCTCAAATTGTCTTATCATAATATGTATAAACATGAAGACTTTTAAATGTATATAATTTTTTTAATAAAACAATTAACATTAAATTAACATATTATATGGAGGTTTTTTATAAATTATTTTCATATTGGTATATTTAAAATATCTTGATATTATTTAATTTAATTGGGAATAAGTTAAAAATTATAAAATGCATACGGTTACCTTACAAACAGTTAATCTTAATATAGTCCTCATATTAATTGTACACTAATAGTCTTATTAATTTCAATAAGTTACAATTATTAAATGAATAAGGTAAGCATATAAAAAGGTTATACCAATAATCATATGAAAGTTACACCAACATTATATTAAATTTAATGACGTCATACTATTTTATTTTATAAGAATAACATATCAATTTAATACTTTTTTACTTATTAGTTTTATAAATACAGAATATATAAAGTTTGTACGATTTTTTTATGGATCTGTATGAATACAAAAATGTTATTATAATCATACTAAAATTTTCAACCGTGTGGTATGCCATCTAACTCCAACCGAATTCGATTTGATGTTATTCAGATGAAAGTGAACTTCTTCAGCAGAGACAATATTGAAATAGAAAGTATTATCATTGGTGACATATTGAATTGTATCCATAACAAAATTTACATCATTAGGGTTGAATACTGAACCGAAGTAGATATTGAACTCTTCAGGAGTAATATCGCATGTTCATTTCGCAATGGACGGATATACATATGAGTTGAAGTTCTTCCAAAACAATTTAATCGTAGTTTTATTACTGAAGCGAACATTAAAAAACTGGCATTTGGCAGCTTTAATCATACAATTCACTTTATTACGTGCTCTGACATATTTTAATCTATTCATTTCAGTCTTATAATTTCTGGCCCGCGCACTCTACGGTTCCCACAAATCTTTTTCAGTGGTACAAACCTATCAATAATATAACTTAAAAGTGATAGCTGTTCGTTAACATCCCCTAAATGCTAAAATAGTGCCCAATTTAAAGAACTAGCAGCCACCCGTAAGGCGTCCCTATCGACATTCCAGAAATGTCTAACGAATAAATTGGTTACTACTACATATGAACCATAAATCATATCATGAGTGATTGCAATGCTAGGTATAGAGATTTGAGTAAAAGTTTTAAAGTTGTTAGTATGATTGGCAAATGCCAAATCAATTAAAGTGGCAGAATCACCCACGAAGTTAATCGCTACCTTTGAAATCAATCCAAATCAAACGGATGCCATTAATGATTTCAGCCGTTTAACCGTAGGTGTTGAAACGAGACAGTCAATATTAAAATCACCAACAATAATGACCTCGCTATATCGTGCCATAAGATCAATCAACACAGTTTCAAAATCTTTAAGGAACTCTAATTTCAATGATTCAAAATTTAGCGGATTGTAGATTACACCCAGAACCAATTTCATATTAAGTTGATTTCTGATTTCAATAAACATTATGTCAAATAAAGATTTTTTTGCATTAGTGTATATAATTCTTGGATTTAGAAATTTCTTAACATAAATGTCAACACCACTCGAGCGCCGCACCACACGATCTTTACGAAATAAAGTGAAATTATCAATATCAAAATGTTTACTGAAGTGCTTAGATTTAAACTATGTTTCTGGACAAGGATTTAAATAGTAAAAATTAAATAAAGATTTTGTGTTTAAGTAATGATGATTTTAAAACAACGTTCCTCATACCCACTCTATCAATATGGCTACCACACAACATAATTATGAAATAACGAGTTTAGGATCAAAAAACTGATACTAGAAAAACACATAGGCACACAACATACGAAAAGGAAATTAAAAAAGGGATAAAAATATGAATAATTTCTTCGTACCGGTTTCTAACGTGAATAGCTTACTTCAACCTAGCTCATGGCCATCTGGCTCATTAATAAAGTAAACTCCAATCAATTTAGGTATAACTGATACCAGCGGATTGATAATAAACTCGAATATTAATTCTTTTTACACTTTCTGCCGTAGGCACTTGGCGAAACACACTTAATACACACATTGTTACATTGTCATTACACGAACAGTTTTATTCCCATACTCAAACCATCCCATAAAATGACTAATACGTCGGGTTAAAATAAAATAAAGAAGAAAAAAAACAACATCTGGAATTTTGTTATTCGGCCGTTGACTAATCAATAATCATATACCTGAGTTTAACCAAAGATCATAGTATATTAGAGATGAGTCATTCAGTACAAAAAATAAAAAAGACTGGAAAACCCTCCCATTTCTTCATATAGGGTACCTTTGCATTACATGTAGTAGAATAGAAACCGGCCCATTAAAGTTAAACTATTTACATGTAATTTGTATGCAAAATATTTACGTATATATCAAAGGAACCATATATGTATATTGCGTCGGGGGACCCTATTTTTGCCTCATATTTTTGTACTGAATGAATCATCTTTAATATGGGATTATATTTGGTTTAACTCACCCGCTTTTAATTTTTTATGTTTATTGCTCTCACCATTTTTATTATTTACCACTCCCACATTTTTTAATTGTATATTTTTGTTTCATTTTTTGCTTTTTTCAACTATATATGCGGCATTCTCTGTCAAATCGGCCACCACCCCTGCACATTTCATTTTTTGAGATAAATAAACCTTTTTTGGCTTAAACTTTTGCTTAAAATGTCTACTTTTTAATGTCGTATGGCCTTTTTATGGCGTCCTTGGTTTTTCAAAATGGCGGGCCATATCTTCTGAGTAAGTCTTTAATTTTTAATAAAATTGATATAAAAACGTAATTTTAACTCTGTTAATTTACTCAAAAGTGTTTTTGGTGTCATAGATTAAACATTTTTTATTATTTTTTTACAACTCGAAGATGGTGGATCCAAGATGGCCGCCAAAATTGGCAAATTTTTCGTCGTTCATAAAGAACGTTAGAACGCTGATCACGAATTTGAGGTCAGAATTTTAATATTCAAGATGGCGGATACAAGATGGTGATCGAATATGGCCGAAAGATGGTTAATTTTTCGACGTTCATAGAAATCAATAAAAACTCGATCTAGGGGATTTTCAAAGTTGGTGATCACTAATTTAGGTTCAGAATTTGAAAATTCAAGATGGCCGCCACAAATGTCAATTTTTCAATGTTTATGAAAATCGATAAAAACATGATCTAGGGGGTTTTCGGGGTCGCTGATCACGAATTTGAGGTCAAAATTTAAAAATTCTCTCAAAAAATACCAGATTCTCAATAAAAAGTGTTATTTTTAGACATATTTTGAAAAAATATCTAAAAATACCACATTTTATCAAAAATCTGGTACTTTTTTGAGAGAATTTTGAAATGTTGACCTCAAATTCATTATCAGCGATCCCGAAAACCCCCTACTAGAACATGTTTTTATCGATTTTCATAAACGTTGAAAAATTGACATTTGTGGCGGCCATATTGAGCCTGCCATCTTGAATTTTCAAATTCTGAACCTAAATTAATGATCACCGACCCCGAAAACCCCCTACAGCGAGTTTTTATTGATTTCTATGAAAATCGAAAAATTAGCCTTTTTTCGGCCATATTCGACCACCATCTTGTGTCCGCCACCTTGAATATTAAAATTCTGACCTCGAATTCGTGGTCAGCGATCCCGAAAACTTTCTAGGACATGTTTCTAATGATCTTTATGAACGTCGAAAAATTTGCCAATTTTGGCGGCCATCTTGGATCCGCCAACTTGGAATTGTAAAAATATAATAAAAAATGTGTAATCTATGATACTAAAAACACTTTTGAGTAAATTAACAGGGGGAAAATTACGTTTTTATATCAATTTTATTAAAAATTAAAGACTTGCTCAGAAGATATGGTCCGCCATTTTGAAAATCCAAGGACGCCATAAAAACGCCATAGTCCATTAAAAAGTAGACATTCTAAGCAAAATTTTAAGCCGAAAATGTTTATTTATCTCAAAAAATGAAATGTGCAGAGGGGGTGGCCGATTTGACGAGAATGCCCCATATATAGTTGGAAAAGCAAAAAATGAAACAAAAATATACAAATAAAAAATGTGGGAGTGGTAAACAATAAAAATGTATTAGTCATTTTATGGGATGGTATGAGTATGGGAATAAAACAGTGCGGGGTCGGTAATTGGTGAGAAACGGATTTCTCTCTGTTCGTTGAGGATATTTTGGTTAAGAAATATAGCTTTTCGGATTTCGTAAGATCCTAAGTTGTCTAAACGTCTGCTTTTTGATTGTACATGTAATATTTCTAAATTGTTTAAACTGGATGTGTGATTTTCTAACGTTAAATGATTATAAAGGGATGATTTATGGCTACCAGATAAATGTTTTTAACTCTAACTTCAAAATTGCGCCCAGTCTGTCCGATATAAGAGGAACTACAATCATTGCAATTGATCTTATAAACGACAGACTTGGAAAGGCGATCAATTCTTGGTTTGTTGTTAAAAATCATATTCTTAATTGTATTATTGTTATAAAAAGCAAAGCTAATATCTATGTATATATTGTGTCACGATGTTACTAATCCGTTGGCTAGTTTTTCCTATATACTCTAAGCGGCGCCAATTTTTCGGCATTGGGCTATCAGGTGGATAAATGTTAGCTAAAGCTTTATGTTTCAGTTGTCTGTTTAATAGCTTTAATATAGTCTTAGCTACATAACCGTTATTCGCTGCTATTTCTAAAATTATATTAAGCTCTTTGTTATAATTGGATATGGTCAAAGGAATGTTTATTAATCTATCTAAGAATGAGTGGAAAGCTGACATTTTAATATTATGGGGATGGTTTGACGAGTTAGGTATAATGGCGTCTGTATACGTGGGTTTTCGATAAATTTTGAACTCTAAAGAAGAATTAATTCTGGTTATTGTTATATCTAAAAAGTTAATAGATTTGTTTTCTTCTCTTTCTACCGTAAAATTATTGGTAGGATATTGAAAATTTAACCAAATGAGAAAAGAGGTTAATAGCCTATCAGTTCCATTCCATAGACATAGTATGTCATCAACATATCTGTACCAAAAGATCACATGACAAAAATAAGGATTGTTGCTTGATACAATCGTTTGTTCGAAGAAATTCATGAAAATTTCTGCTAACAAAGGTGACAGAGTGGAGCCCATCGGTACACCACCTTTTGTAATTTTGCGAAATATTTAACAAGTGTTTTTAAAAAAATTTAAAAATGTGTGTATAAAATACATTCCATCAGGTGACCTTGGGAGGGCACGGAAACTACATACTCGGACGTAAAATTTCCCACTCTTTTCAAATCCGGTGTCAAAAATTAGAATTTTTATCTAAAATAAGAAAGTTACCCCCGCCCACCTACAAGGAGGGGAAAGTAGAGTGTTTATTTTACGAGATATTTGAAAGTTTCAGGTTAAAAAAATCACCATTTTAACCGCCGAGACCTTAGGTGAAATAGATAATATAATATTAGGGATTGTAAATACACTAAAGAAGTGTTGGTCGATTTTAATTTTATCAATATTCATTAGTCAGTTAATTTTGAACCTGTCTATATACCAATGACAATGAATTTAAAACGTTCGATCAGGAGAGTCCCTTAACCATAGCTTGTTTATAATCGAGTTTTACGGTATTTTAGCAACTATGCTGCTTACTTAAATTAACACACTATTGACACTCCACTGTACAAATATTTTTTTTTTTTAAATATTATCTCTAAGTAATTTTTGTATTCACTAAAAATTTACTGATTCCTTAATGTTTCTTCACAATAATGTATCAGTCTCAATATACAACGTAGAAGATAACAACTACTTATAATAAACGTTTGCAAAACTGTAGAGAGTAAATTAAATTATGTTCAATTTATTTATAATATTCGTGATAACGTTCGGTTCGGTTGTTTATGGGCAACATGATCCGCACAGCTGGACAAACCGTAGTGTAATTGTACATTTAATGGAGTGGAAATGGCTTGATATTGCTGACGAATGTGAACGATTTTTAGCAGCCAAAGGTTATGCTGGAGTTCAAGTAAATATATTTATAAATTCAATTACGTCTACAAAAATACGCATTTATGTTCTTATAGATTTCTCCAGCTGCTGAAAATATTATTTTAGAAGGGCGACCGTGGGACGAACGATACCAGACGGTGTCCTACAAAATTATCACACGATCAGGAAACGAAAATGATTTTTTAAACATGACAACTAGATGTAATGCAGTTGGTATACGAATTTATGTGGACATCATTTTAAATCATATGACTGGAAATGAAGAAACTGCAATTGGAACTGGTGGTTCGACAGGGAATCCACGTACACGAGAATATCCAGGCGTACCTTACAACAGTACAGACTTTCATCCGCCATGTTCAATCGAGAATTGGGATGATCCGTATCAAGTTCGAAATTGTGAATTAGTTGGGTTGCACGACTTAAATCAAACAATACCATACGTACAGGATCGAATTGTCGAGTATCTAGATCGTTTGGTTGATTTTGGTGTGGCCGGATTTCGTGTGGATGCCGCCAAACATATATGGCCTAATGATTTAAGCGTTATTTATGGACGTGTTAAAAACTTAAATACAAAATTCGGATTTCAACCAAATTCAAGACCTTTCGTTTATCAAGAAGTTATCGATTATGGAACTGAACAAATTTGGAAAAAACAGTATACTCCGTTAGGACTAGTGACCGAATTTAAATATTCGAATGAAATTAGTCGAGCGTTTCGCGGAGAAAATGCACTTAAATATTTAAAAACATGGGGTGAAGAATGGGGATTTTCACCATCAAATCAGGCTCTAGTATTTGTCTGCAATCATGACAATCAGCGAAGTGATAAAAATATTTTAAATTACAAATTGTCGAAGCAATATAAAATGGCGATCGCGTTTGCAATGGCACATCCATTTGGTGTTTTACGAATTATGAGCTCGTTCGCTTTTGATTCGGCAGAAACATCACCGCCAACCGATCAAAACGGTAATTTAATTTCACCTACAATTAATACGGATGATACATGTGGCAATGGTTATATATGTGAACATCGTTGGCGCCAAATTTACAATATGGTTGAATTTAGGGTGGCAGTAAACGGGACCGAAATTAATAATTGGTGGGATAATGGCAATAAACAAATTGCTTTTTGTCGTGGAACCAAAGGATTTATCTTATTTAATGGTGACAGTTACGAAATAAGACGCGAATTTAATACATGTCTTCCACCTGGAACATATTGTGATATAATCTCCGGATCAAAAATCAATGGAAAATGTAGTGGAATACAAATTCGAGTTTACAATGATCATACTGCGCAATTTTTTTTGCCTGCATCTTTTAAAGACGGTATGATTGCAATTCATGAAAATGTAAGTTTAATTTCGTGAATTATTTATTATGGCTTTTTTCACCTTTGTTATTATTTTTAGGCACAAATTTAAGTGAGAGAAATGACAAAACCTTTTAAAGGAATATGTGTGACAAATTGTAACGAACTTATGAAAATTATACTAAATGGAACTAACATCTTTTATTTTTTAATACTAACGCTAAACTTAATACAAAACCAAATGACCAACTGAAAGCAATAAATTCATTAAAATATTCAGAAGTTAACTTAGTTAAACTTCAACTAGGTATTGCTCCTACAAGACAAATGAGGAACGGCTGCATTGTGGGCACTACTTCGCACTTAACAATGAATTTACGCGTATATTTACTTTCCATTTGTGACACGAGAGAAAAGTGTTTTAGATTAGGCTACGTTATCTAATTATACAATGTTACAACTATTAAATGTCTGCTTTCCTTATTTGCCCGGTTTTCTAGTAAAGCATCACTTCGAAAAGACAGTTAGATCATCTTAAATTCGAAAAGTATATAATTTCGGCTAAATCGACACGCGAACTCACTGTAGCAATGGTAGAAACATTCAGTCACTTCACGCATGCTTAAGAACACCTGTTTTAGTTCAACAAGTATACATATTTGAATTCTGGGTTTAACTGGAATCTAGCCAAACTATCTCAAATCCGGTTGTTAATTTGTTTGCTTCTCAAACGTGTTGAGAAATTTTTAGTTGAAAAATCAAAAACCCCATCCCTGCCCGAGTTAGATGTGCGTCTTCAGTCAGTAGTAAGCCAGATGGAACAGTTTAATACCATTCAATTGCAAATTGGAAATCTCGATAGCGATGAAATCAACTCAGAAATATGTGCTAATATAGAGGAATTATATTACACAATTAAACCGGCATTATTGATAGCAAAATTAGCGGTTCGTCCAATGGTAACTGAATTAGATCCAGCTAAATTCACACCTGTTCAACCAAATCAAAATTCTGTTATAAATTATCCTCGAATACAAATAAAACCATTTTCTGGTAATGTAAATAAATATTTAGAATTGTTTGATTCATTTAATTCACTTGTTCATAGTAACAATGCTTTCGATGATGTGACAAAATTCCACTACCTCAAAGGTTATCTTGAGCCTAATAGCGAAGCAGAGCGCACCATATCGGCTCTTGAAATCACAGCTAATAATTATGAACGGGCTATCAAACTTTTAAATGATAGATATTACACCAAAAGAATCATTTGCAATGGTCACCTACAAAAAATTTTCAAGTTTAAACCAATTGGAAAGGCATCGGCCACGAATGTGAGAGAATTAATTGATACGGTAAATTCAAATTGAAGTGCTCTTGCAAGTCTTAAGCGACCTACTTTACAATGGGATGACTTAATAGTTTATATTATGTGCACTAAGTTGGATCCAGAGACGCTATAAATGGAATGATGAAGCACAATCAAAAATTGTTGCTTATACAATTACAGGTTCTACGTCTGCACAGAATACCAAGACATATCAATGTACATTCTGCAAAAAGAAGAGCCATTCAATTTTTAGATGCACAAGATTTCTAATTCTATCACCTGAGGATCGAATCAAACAAATTGAAAACTTAAAGCTTTGTTCGAATTGCCTTAGTTCCGATCATGTTGTCAATGTTTGTACGAACACTGAATATTGTCGTAAATGTTGTAGAAAACACCATACCCTCATTCACCGTGATATATCTCCAAATATCTCTACAGAATTACACCCAACTGCCAGCGGAGTCATTCCGCAGTCTTCATCTACACTTCACATATCATCTAATCGTTCCAGCACAGCATTAGAAGCTTCTACATCGCATTCTCGATCTTACGTCATCCTATCTACAGCTGTGGTCAATGTTCTTGATGTTAATGGATCTCCAGTTGTGTGCAGGGCGCTTTTGGATTCTGGTTCCCAGATTAATTTCATAACGGAGTCACTAGCAACTCAGCTTGGATTAAAGAAAAATAAATGTAAGTTGGTTATCAATGGAATAGGCGATTCAAAGGCTTCAAGTCGTACATCGTCAACAATTACTCTACAATCACGAATTAATGCTTATTCTACAAATCTTGATGTATTCATTTTACCAAAAATAACTGAACATCAACCTATTTTCAACATTAACATTGATTCATGGTCTATTCCAAGAAATATACAGCTATGCGGATCCTCAATTTCATCAGCCCAACAAATAGATTTACTGATAGGAGCTGAAATCTTTTTAAGCTTGCTAGTAGTATGCCAAATAACTTTAGCTGATACACCTTCGACTCTTCAAAATACATTTCTAGGATGGATAATTTCGGCCAAAATCAAAACTTCTATAACCAAAACTACTTTTGTAATTTGTCAATTATGAATGATCAATTCAGTGACGAAATTAGTGATAACATCCTCGAAAACTGAGGAAAGATGTGAAGCCCACTTTAAGAAAAATACAACAAGCGACGATCAAGGAAGATTCATTGTTAAACTACCATTCAAATCACCTCTATCAACGTTATGTGATTCTAGGACTATGGCACTACGTCGTTTTTTAAATAATGAGAAAACACGATGCAAAAATCATCAACTCCAGGTGGAATATGTGGTATTCATGCAAGAGTAGAGACGGCTGGCACATATGAAATTAGTCACAGAATCAAATCTTTCGGAAAGTCACTATTTTCTACCCCACCACTGTGTCTTGAATCCGAAAGCTCTAGTACCAAATTGAGGGTGGTTTACGACGGCTCTGCAAAGACGACTACGGGCAAGTCTCTCAATGATATCCTTATGGTAGGTCCAGTGGTTCAAAATGATCTCTTCAGTATCCTCATTCGATTTAGAGCGCATATATTCGTCGTAAGTGCAGATGTGTGAAAAATGTATAGACAAATATTAATTGAAGAATCAGACTCGCATCTACAATACATTTTGTGGCGTGATTTACCACAAGACGATCTACAAACCTACAGGCTGACAACCGTCACTTACGGAACTTCTGCGGCTCCTTATCTTGCCACGCGCTGTTAGCAACAACTGGATATAGAGGCCAAAGACACATTTCCTCATGCCAGTAATGCCGTTTATAGTGACATGTATGTGGATGATCTCCTAACTGGATCAAATTCGCTATCGAAGCTTAAAAATATCTATAAAAAATTAAATTACATCCATGCTAAGGACGGCTAAAATGACCCTTCAAAAATGGTGTTCTAATTCACCAGAAATTTTAAGTGCTATTCCTGTTGCAGATCAAGAATCGCTTCTTCAGATCGATGACCGCGAATATGTGAAAACACTAGGCATGTATTGCCAACCGCAAGCCGATGAAATTCATTTTCGCGTAACAATTATAGATAGGTCCAAAATTACAAAACGAACTGTTATCTCTGACATCGCTCGAATTTTTGATCCTCTTGGTCTAACAGATCCAGTTATCACCCTGCGTAAACTGTTTCTACAACAACTATGGCAGCTCAAACGTGATTGGGATGAGTCGCTGCCCCAGAATCTACACACCAAATGGGAAACCTTCAGAAGCCAACTTCCTCAGCTTAATTCCCTAAAAATTCAACGACATCTCTTCAAAGTTCCGGTTACAGTCAACATACAAATTCACGGATTTGCTGATGCGAGCGAACAAGCTTACGTGTTAGCCACGACGGGAAAATCGTGGTGAAACTGTTGTGTTCAAAATCGAGAGTATCGCCGCTACGAAAAACTACTCTTACTCTTACGAAAATCTTCGTTACCTTTCTTCTTTAAACACACTATCCTTCTTCCATCACAATATCATTTTACTAAACATTTATTTTCGGATTATCACATTAAATTAATGCATGCTGGTCCACAAGCCATGTTAGCAGCAATTCGTCAAAAGTTTTGGCCATTGAATGGGCGTCGAGTCCGAGTAATACGTATAAATCCTGTATAAGATGCTTTAGACTGCAGCATCGAACTACAAGTCAATTGATGGGTAGCCTACCGACTCATAGAATCAACTTTGCACCTCCATTCAGTATCGTGGGAGTGGATTACTCTGGTCCTTTCTACATTCATTACAAGGTACGAGGGAAAATGCCTACAAAGGTGTATTTAGCAATCTTCATATGTCTGTCGGTGAAGGCTGTGCATTTGGGATTAGTAACGGATATGACGACAGAAGCTTTCATAGGCGCATTAAAGAGGTTTATTGCTACTCAAGGAATATGTCATCACATATATTCTGATAGTGGCACCAATTTCACAGGCACTAATTCTGAACTTCAACAACTGCACAACCTATTCTTCTCAAAACATCACCAAGAGGAAGTTATAAAAACTTGCCAAGACCACCGTATTTCTTGGCACTTTCAACCACCATCTTCTCCAAGTTTCGGTGGTTTGTACGAAACGGCAGTAATGTCATCAAAGCATCATCTTCGTAGAGTCATTGGTAGTGCCTCACTCACTTTTGAAGAGTTGAACACGGTCATCAAGCAAACCGAAGCTGTGTTAAATTCTCGACCATTAATACCTTTATCATCCAGCCCAGATGACCTAGAAGCTTTGACCCCAGGTCATTTTTTGGTCGGTCGTCCTCTTATCAGTCTACCAGAACCAGATATAATAAGCGAAAATATTTCTACTACTCGCCGTTGGAGATTGGTTCAGCAACTAGATCAACAGTTTTGGTCCCGGTGGTACAAAGAATATTTATGCGAACTTCAGCATAGGAGAAAATGGACAAACGCTACTAAATCTTTATACCTTGGTGAGTTGGTAATAATCAAGGATGAGAATCTTCCACCATTAAAGTAGAAATTGAGAACAGTCATTGAGATATTTCCTGGCGATGATAGACACACAAGAGTCGCTACGATTAAAACAACAACAGGACCACGGAAAAGGTCAATATCAAAACTATGTCCTCTTCCGATATATGATGATACTTTGAAGGATGCCATCCTTCAAGGCGGGAGAATGTTTAATCTATTAGCTCATAAATTAAAATCAAAATAATTTGAATTGTCAATTAAATATATCTTAAATGCAATTGCAAACCTCATTTAAATGTACTAATATTAAGTCAACTCTGCGTTTTTAAATTTGTATGTATAAATATCTATTTTAATTACTGTTAAGCCGGTTCAATACCTCATAAAATCTATCAAACTTTTCTATATTGTATATTATGTAATTGTAATAGTAAAGTAAAAATATAACATTTTCGGCTTTTTGGTTTGGTAGAATTTTCGAGCGATATAAAAAATCAGTTCAAAAAAAGATTTGGTTGCTCACTTTTAATTATATTAAAATAAAATAAAAATTATCTTAAGTCAAGATTGACTAATAAATCTTTAGCGTTTTTCTTCATCTGCTGCTTCAACAAGCCTTCTACAAAATTCATCAATTTTCTACAAAGTTCTTCAAACTCAAAAACTCTTGAGTTTTCAACACTTACCATTGTCAATTTTTTCAATGCGTTCCTAATAACTGGTATTTTCCCAGATCGGACACAATCGAAATTATGTTAAAAAGTACAGGAGCACTCGTATTGTCATCGTTTCCAAAACTGTTCATTTGGTTTAATCATTTATAGTAGACGAACAACATGGTTTTTGAAGAAATATCTTACAATGCGTATTATGAACACCGGTAGAGTCAAGATCGAAAATGCATTTTTGCGCTTGAAAGCGAGATGGCACATATTAGTTAAAAGATGTGATCTTTATTATAAAAATACTCATAAAATTATACGTGCATTCTACACAACATCGCAGAGATAAATGACAAGCAGCTAAATAATATGATATTTTCTGATTCTCCAAATATACATGAATTCAACCACCTCGAAAGAAAAAGTGATTCAATAGAAAGGAGTGAAATTCGCGACCACCTGCCGTGTATCATTTTTAAGACTGTAGATAACAAAAAAAATATGAATTCAAAAATATTGTATTATAGCCAAAGCACAAGTTATTAAAATTAATTGTTTTGTTTTATTATTTAATCATAGCCAAAAGAATCAGAATCTAGGTATTCTCCATTAAAATTACATTCCGAAGTGTGTAACGAAACCCTAAGATTTCGTTAACAGACACGAATCCAGAGATCTGGTGTGGTATAGGTAGCTGGCTAATGTCGTGGGGGTTTCTGGATTCATGTTTGAAATACCGTATAAAGAGGAAAACAAAAAAAAGAAGGGAAACATTACCACGGTTTCAGCACCCGAATTCCGGTTCAATGATTAATGAAAATCAGAAATTACCTGATTTTTTATTTCGCCTGCTCTAAATAAAAATGCAACCGACTGGTTGAAATAAAAAATCAAGTCATTTCTCATTATCATTTGTCATCGAGCCGGAATTCGGGCACAGGAGAGAAAAAAAAAATCATAAAAAGGGTGTGCCCGTCTGGGATGCACGACATCACCCCGTGCAGCCCTCACACAGTCTGCTGAAGAGACCCCTTAATCATCGGCCAGTCCGATTTGCCTAAGCACACGGGCGTAAGCGGCCTCCGACAGCCTGCAATGAGACACCGATACGACCGGAGAATTATGACAAGACCGACCCAACAACGAGAACCCTACCCCAAACACTCATCACGACTCCCTTTTTTGGGGATTGGCATGGTTCCCGACAGCTCTAACAAATTTTCCACACAGACAAAGGGTGGCGTAACAAATGTCTAGGTATTCTTCGTTATTATATAAATTCCCTCAGCATAAGGCCAATATTTCACTAGGCTATCGCGATTAGAAGACAAAGAAGTTTCCGAATTTCATTTTCTTCTATGCCCAATTAATAATTGAACAAGTTAACGACATCGAATTACAAAATTTCCTTATATTCCATCTACATTGAGAAAAACATATTTCAAATCCATTCATAATTTATCGCATCCAGGCATAAAATTTACTTAAAACTAATTACTGATAGATTTGTATAGCCTGAGATAAAGAGCGATTGTAAAATCATGTCAGATAATGCATGCCTTGTCAAAAAGGAAAAATTACTCGCCTTAACCAGCGATCCTTATCTAAATTCTTAATACCTGGCGAACGGTTTAGCCATATAAACATCGATCTGGTTAGCCCTTTACCACTCTCAAGAGGTATCACATATTGCCTAACATGCATTGATAGATTCACGCGATGGCCGGAAATATTTTCGATATCCGACATCTCGGCCGAAACTGTAGCTCGTGCATTAATGTCCGGCTGGATATCACGATTCGGAACGTATAGAAATATAAAAACTGGCAGGGGTCGGCCATTTGAATCTTCACTATTTAACGAATTGGCTAAGTATTAGGTGCCCAACACTATCGCACAACCGCATATTACCCACAAGCGAACGGGATCATAGAAAGATTACATAGAACCATAAAATCGGTCCTTAAATGAAACAACGCTAACGATTGGGTGGATTGTATTCCTAGAATTTTATTGAGGCATCGTTCGATTTTTATAGGAAGACATAAATGCAACACCAAGTGAATTATTATACGATTACTGTCTGGCGAATTTTCTGGGGATACAGATTTTCGTATTTCTCAATCAGAATATATAAACAAATTAAGAACTATTTTCAATAATTTAAAGCCATTTGAATACCCATCATATAAATAACCATAATATAAGGTCATTAAAAGGAAGTGCAATACGTTCATTATAGTAGTCGGCAGAAAGGATCAGGAGTTTGCTATAGATCGACTTAAAGTTTCTTTTTTGGAGAATGACGGTTTGCAAATAGAAAATAATATTAAAAGTAGTAATAAGAATGAAAGCGCAATTCAAGGTAATCAAAGCAATGCAAAAGATAATGTGACTAAAAAAGCTTTGTTCCAACAACCTTTCCCACAGCATGTAAACAATAGAGGGTGCGTAATTAAAGTTCTTGTTATGCAGCTTGAAGTTACATGGATTAATTTTTGTTGTTCATCTAGCCGAGTTTTAAGCATAACTATAGTGATGTGATTACGTCTTGCTGAATAGCAAAATGAGCCTCATGTCATAACTATATTATTGCATTTAAGATCTATTATTAGATTAACTTCCTTCAGCGTCCTTACTATGTACTATATGCACATCATTTCTGCAATAATACATATATTAATATTTGCAAAACCGGATACAGCCTCAATTTATCCCATTTTAAACAAGAGCAGTAAAGTACCGAATGATTTAGGTTTAGATGATGACGTGGAAAATTTAAAAATGAAATGGCAAACCCTAAACTATTATTATTATTATTATTATTAGTTGAGGGCCATGTGGGCGTTCAAGCCACCCCGCACTGCGACCTAAAAGATCTTTTGTGCATGGACCCTACTTAATGAGCCGTCCAGTCAATATTCAGGCTCTTAATGAACCTGACAATACTGCCGGCCGGTATATGATGCATACCATCCGGGCTCATTACTCTCCCTCCTAGATGTTGTAACCTTTTGCAGAAAACGGCTGGGCAATGGCACAGAACATGTTCCGCTGATTCCGCTTCCATGTCACAGAAGCGACATCTATCCGTCGAAATTAGGCCCATTTTCTTTAGGTGATACCTTAATGGGATGTGACCTGTGAGGAAGCCGGTAAGCAGCCTCAACTCAGGTTTCCTAAGTACAAGACATTCCTTGGCCCTGGCCGACGAAGGTGAAATAAATTCCTTCGCCTGTCGCAAACCTGGAATTTCGCGCCAGTAAGAGGACTTTTGCACATCCTCCCAGCGTAACCCTAAACTAAATTAAACAATAAATAAATTATTGAACCAATTCCTATATTTAAAAAGCTTTGTTAAATATTTTGTCGTGTAGCAAGTTTGTTGTCCTAAATTACAAAACGCAGATCAAGAATATCAAATTGATTTGCTTGTGAGATATGTACATACTAACTACCGATATTAATTTTGGCTTTCCATCAAAAATTCGTATAGTAAGTACCCAAGTACACATGTATAATTACTCATATGTTATTAATTGTAAACCATTATTTATCAGATTAAACAGCAAATCTCTTCTGAGATTTTGCCAAACAATAAAAATAATATAAACAGTTATGTTTTCCTTACATAAAGATTTATAAGAAGAAAATATTTTAAAATAGATTTACTACTCTTGCTACTTTTGTTTAATTAAATTTAAAAAACAAATATTTACTATATCAATATAATTTTTGTTACTTTCCGTTTCAATGAGATAAGGCAAAATCAAAAAGATCTGGACAGCGATTTTGGTCGCAAAATGAGGATTGATTTGAGGATTACCGGAAGGCAATAGTATTGGTAAATTGTATTGGTGTTGAATGTGCATTTTGTCTTTCAGTTTTTCGTTTAATATGATGCAAATAAAAGAGATAAAATGACGCCAGTAATAGGGATAACATGATACAATATACAAATAAGAGGAATAAGCTCAGAAGAGAACGATTATATCGGATGTATTAAGAGAAACTAAAACAGAACAACAAATTCCGAAGAAAAAAAATTAAAAATATTACGAAGCGAGCCTCAAAATAAAAAATATTAACCAAAAAAAAAAACAAAAAACCTAGAAAACAAAACGATTTTGTTTATTTTGTTTAGTATTGTGTTGCAACTCATGATGGTCGGTTGCTCCTATACGATGTTATGTCCGAGGTTGGAGAAATTTTATTCTAGCATATACACAGCAAATAAAAAAGCGAGATGGTTTATTTTATTACTTCCCTTTTTAACTTGCGTAACCTTTTTTTATATACAATTTTTTTTTTGTTTAGAATAAAATCTTCCCACACTTCGACATAACATCGTAAAGGAACAAGAGCGTTACCACTCGAAAAAATAAAAATGTATCCAACTATTTGAAAAAAATGTATCCAAATGTATCCAATTATTTTTTGAAATTAAAACATGATAATTGATCATTCTTTGGTTATTACTAAAGTATGTACATTTGTATTTATATAACTGAAATGTACATTGTTTATTTAAATTCATTAAATCCATTATTTGCATTTGGTATTCTGTAGGTACCATCACATTTGTTTAATAATTACTAGAACTAACATTTAAATCATTTTCTTTCATAAGAATAAATTATAAATCACATTAAAATAAAAATAATAAATCTAATAGAAACATTAAATTATTTATAGGGGTAACTAAATTAAAATCACTTCTGCCAAATTATTTTATGATAATTATGTCAAATTCTTTGGGGAAAAAACACTCTGAGGGTAAAAAATTTTACTCGAAAAGTAAAAATTTGACATTACAAATTCTTTGGGAGAAAATAAAGCATTCTTTTTTTGCTCGAGAGCATTTTGCTTTACTCCGGTTTTTTTGGTAGATTTACTTTGCTCTTTACAAATACATATAAATCTGAAATGTCAAAGTAAATTGTAAACAATAACAAAACTCCATTTTGATATTTCATTTGTGGTTTATGTGAATATTAATGCGCTAAAATTTATGAAAGATTTATTAAATTTAAAAAACAACTTGTTTTAGTTACTTAATCGTGTATTACATATTAGTTTTTTATGTAAATATTTAAAACATAACTTTAAAACAGTAAAACATAACCTCACTTGTTTTGCTTTTTTTACACCAACACAACTACGAACTACAAAATTATTTCATATTCTTTGGGACATAAAAAAGTTATTTTATTTCGAGTAATCCGAAAGAATTTGACATTACTTATCCATGGCAAAAAGAATAAAGGCCGGTTTTTTTAAAAACACAAAACAAACAACAATAAAATGATATTTTACTTCCTCAAAAATGAAGTTAGCTATGATTATGCATAGTGTTGATGTAAATTAAGCCCTAACAGCATGTAATTCAAAATTCGTTTCGGTATTTCAACAAAATAAATAATTTAAAAACAAATGTATCCACTTTGAATAAATTGTATCCATTTTAGCTGTTTTTGGTTTTTTGAGTATCCAGTATCCATTTCTTAAATTTTTTAAATAATGTATCCAAATGGATACAATTGTATCCAAGTGGTAACCCTGGGAACAACCCTCACGAGCTGCAAGGCAACACAATACTAGAAAAATAAACAAAATCATTTTATTTTCTTACTTTCTGTTTTGGTTCCTTTGTTCAAAATTTAAAAATTAAAATGCTTAATTTTTTTTGTTTTCATTTATGTTGCTTTTTGTTTTTTTTATTTGCGAGAAATTGTTTTGGTTACGTTTATGTATTTTGTTTTGGTTTTTTATTAACGAATGAATTCCACTAGTAAGAAGAAAGGGAAAAATAACTCAAGGCGAGCGTAAGCACCAAAAATTTGAACCGATTCACCCGCTTGGCTTGTTTTTGATACTTACCCCATGAGAAAACGCATGAGAAAATACACTAATACAATACAAATATTTGACGGCACACAATAGCAAAATGTATATTATACACCGTGTACATATATAAAATTCTCAATCCTCAATCCTCATTTTGCGACCAAAATCCCTGTACTGAGAGAAAATCATGTTTGACAGCGGTACAGCGATTTTGGTCGCAAAATGAGGATTGAGGATTGAGAATTTTGTATATGTAGACGGGGTATAATATAGATTTTGCTATTGTGTGCCGTCAAATGGTTTTATTTTATTAGTGTATTTTCTCATGGTGTATAAGTATCAAAAACAAGCGAAGCGGGTGAAGTCGGTTCAAATTTTTGGTGCTTACGCTCGCCTTGAGAAATTTTTCCCTTTGTTCTAACATGAGGAATTCATGTTTTTGTCTCTATCGCTGTTGTAACCGAGACATTCATTTGGTTTCGTTAATAAAAAACCAAAACAAAATACATATACGTAAACAAAAAAATGTCTCGTCTATAAAAAAAACAACAAAAAGCAACGTAAATAAATGATTTTCGTAATATTTTTATTTTTTTAATTTTGAATATTGTTGTTTCTTTCCAAGTTATGTGTGGGAGTATATAAGAACATAATATAGTAAAAGTGAAGTCAATATTTTAATATATTCTCTCGATCGTTCTCTTCTGAGCTTATTTATCTAATTTGTATAATGTTATCCCTTTTATTCTTGTTGTTTTATCTCTCTTTTTGCAACATGTTAAATGAAAAACTAATAAAAATTTACCAATACTATTGCCTTCCGGTAATCCTCAAATCAATCCTCTTTTTGCGACCAAAATCGCTGTACTGGTGTAATATATTTGCATATTTCTGAGTGATTCAAACATCTAAATTATATTACAAAAAATGAAAATAATATTTAGAGATTGCAAAATAACAAACACTTATGGACATTATTCAAGTAATGTGAAAACTATCTGCGAATTTTAAAAAGCTATGTAGTGTTTAACTGAAACATTAATATAAAAGCAAACTATAAAAATTTGGCCTATCCGACTCACAAACGACACTTTCCCAGAAAGCATCCGTTAAAGATTACTAAACCAACCATTTATATTTTAAAAACATTTTCTGTTATTTTGGGCAAGCAAGGTCCTTAAAATATGTCATGGATTTTCTTAAATTTGGAGAGCTCTTCCACAAATCACAATTGGTCGCGACAATATAAATCTTCTACTCTCATACCGCCAAATCACAGACTCACAAATAATGTTATATTATTTAGAACTGACACGTGTTGAGCATTAATCAAAGTCGCGTTCGCCATTTTTCATCTTCGACCTTTAACAACTAGAGAACTACATCTCTAGTATACCGTTGAAAGTCCTTAAGAATTTAATTTACTCCATTCAGAGAGCATCCACAATGTTCAAAAATTTATTTTCGAAAAATTTGTGCCGTTTGTTCAGATCACAATATATTATGTGAGCAACGTGAGAATTGGCCGATATAATACTTTACTCAGTGCTTAGAAAATACAAAATAATAAAACACAAACAATACAAAATCAGAATTAACGTTTTATCATTTG
Source organism: Tipula helvola (assembly GCA_963556165.1). Lineage (NCBI taxonomy): Eukaryota > Metazoa > Arthropoda > Insecta > Diptera > Tipulidae > Tipula > Tipula helvola. The sequence continues at coordinate 67,511,645 of OY744481.1, read as the reverse complement.
TTTCCGAATCCCATCTCCTTGTCATAATAGCATAGCTCTCCTAAACTTGCTCCCAAATTATATATAGATATAAACAAACTTCGAATAGAAAATGTTTCGGTTTTGATGCTGACCGAAAGTACTAAATAATTTTTTTTTTTTAATTTTTTTATTCCAGGCAATCTTTTCTGGGACCCAAGGCACTCCAAACTCTTTCGCAGTTAACTTTTACAGTCCTTCTTTACGCAGTAGTTGCCAAATCGAGGTCGGACGGCTATATACCCATATTTTTTTGTATAAACCACCTGCACATTGCATTGCTTCGTGCCAGCCGATAGTGCTGAAAGGTGGGTCGGCCCATGGATTCTGCAGTCTCAACAGGGGGTCATAGTTCCAATTCAACAGGCGCCTTAGGCACGTTTCGACTAACTAGTTATAAATAAGCAAATATTTAAGCCAAGTGGACGTCAAAATTTTAACTTTTTAACTGGTTGCAATTCGCACAGCAAATCGGTTAAAATATTTGGTAAATTTTATTATTATCACCTCAGTTAAAATATTTAACTTTTTAACCATTCCTCACACAGCCTCAACAATAATACCTTAAAAGTGATTTTATTAAAGCAATTCACAAATATGTATCAATCAACAGTTGAAATTTCAATTATTAAAATGTTATAAAATGTCATTAAAACGTTACAGAAATATCGTCATAGAAACGGGAATATTTTGATATATTTAAAAGCTCACTAGATATAATTATTTTTAGATGTTGACGATATTATTTGCCTCCAGCGGGTGCGTATTCTGGTTTTCCTAAGGAATAGGAAAAGGCAAAAAATTGACATTTTAATATCAGTTTTATTTTTTCCCCTAAATGCTTATTCTGGCAAGCCTTAGGCCCGTTGTACATTTCAGCTAAGCTAAGCTAAACGATTTGAGCTATGTTCATAGCTCTGTTTGTAAATAAAGGGTTTTAATGAATCGTTGCACACATGAGCTAAGCTAAGCAAACTATGTTGTACTGTTTTCAGCTATGAAAATAAACATAGCTCGAGTTGTCTTCGCCTTACAATTTTCAGCTATGTTTCTCACATATACAATGACATTTTCCTATACTTTATTTTTGACGCACATACAATGTTATTTAAATTTCATTCTGTCAAAATATTCTATACGAAAGGAAGACATTTTAAATATATAATAATAAAGCAAAAATTTCTTAAACATATTTATCATATAGATAATAAAGTTTATTTTCTATAATTTTTTCTAATTCATCTGCAGACATTATTATGTCGTATTTTCGATGGACAGAATTAATTTGAAGTAACCTAATGGGTGCGTCACAAATAAAATATAGGAGTATAAGGATGTGTGAACCAATTTATTAGCTCAAATGTGCGGATGTCGAGCTAGCGAACTAAACTAAGCTAAACTAAGATATGTTTTATAGCTTAGCTTAGCTGAAATGTACAACGGGCCTTAATAGGAATTTTATTTTTCCTATTTATATCAATTTTGAAATTTAGTTTTCCTTGCCTTTTTGATACGGTAAATTAATTCCTATTGAACTATTTACTTTAACACTAAGTAGGCATTTTGTTATTTGTATATGTTCGCCGAGACGTCATGTCAGATAAAAAAATAATAAAAATGGGTGTATGTATATAGCCGACAAATTTCATCGTAATAAAACAAATCCGTTTAATTACATCTTTATAATGTATAACAAATTGTTTTTACTTATTTATATTAATAGAAAATTGTATTTTAACAACAAAATGTTTGACGTTAGATTACCTTTAACTAATCGCAGAGCCTTAGCGCAGTAGCGAGTTAAAACTAACAAAAAAAATTCCTATTCATTTTTCCTTTCTTACGCCAGAATAAATCATAGGAAAAATAGCATAAGAAAAACTGATATCAAAAATAATTCCTACATAGGAAAAAAATTCCAAATTCCTAAGGAAAACCAGAATACACCCGCAGCAAAGTATTTTAGGTAATATCAAAACCAACGTTGTGTACAAGATGTACACTAAGGCTTAGTAAGTATATCTACACAAATGAATATTGTTTACAATATTTTACGTGTATGTATGTTTTCTGTTAAAATTGCAACAACAATATAGAGGTCATTTCTTTGATAAGATCTGCGCAAAGAGCGAACGTCACGGGAGGACTTGCCCATCTCCGGACCATTCCCGGGATTCGGGACATGACTATGATTCAATGCAGTTTATTGAGCAGTCTTGAAATTGGATTTTACATTCCCGGGAAATATTCACAACATTCGCCAACATTCAAGGGAAACGGGAATACTTTTAATTTCGTAAATTCCCGGGAATTCCATTCCGGAAATTCCCGAGACACAAGCCCAAGGTTTTGGTAATATAAACAAAACTATCAATATTTGTCAGAATGGGAGGCAAAACATAAATAATAAAAATGTGTGACTGGAACGACGGGCACGACATTTTTCTGATCGATGTTTCGGGCTGCTTTAAAAATTGCTTTATTAAATCGCAGTGTGTCAATGGTATAAGAAGCCGAACTCTTACAAACATATTCGAATGATTTTATAATTAAGACGTTTCCTGAACACAAGGAAGGACGAGATATTAACATTTAGGACTAGTTATTGCTAGTTATGTAGCTGGAAAAGAAACGGACTGAAATGAAACGAACGAATTCAATGTATGGCTCAAAATATACCTACCAACTACGAATTGAAAAAGGACGGCAGAATTGATTCAATTCAATTTTCTTTCGTTTCGTCCCACCGGTAATACGATCAGTTGTTTATTTTTCGTAAAATGGCAAAACAAGCAAGATATTTTTTTAAATGTATCCATGACATATTAAAGAATATATTTCCGAGTACTTCGAGTGTTACCCCATTTCTCGAATGCAACGATACCCGGGTACTTCGTTGGAAGATTTTGGGATTTTTTGTTTGAGGCGAATCTTGCTTAATAATTAGTTAAACGTTTTTTTCGAAAAAGGTATCTAGAAAAACTTTTTTCAAGTTCTGCTGATAATAGAACCTAAGTCGCGGTGGCATCTCAAAGAGTCTATTCGGTTACTGCATTTTTTACTATCATAATCTATTTTACAATTTAAATAAATTATTCATTAATTTGTAACTACATAATTTGCTTCAAAATCGATGATTTCCTTATCTCATTCAACGAAGAAAATTCTGAATTTTTGAAAATATTGGCATTGAGTAACATTTTCTCGGGTAACCCGGATATACATATATTGTATATATTACCCATACAATACAATATAAACAGGATAAAATCAGTTAAATTTGTAGTAGCTATCATAGTATGTATTATAGTTAATATTGTGGACGATACTTTATAGTATTTTTTGTTGAATACTGATTTTTAATCACTTTTATGTCTATGACATTTGAATGTACTTTATTATTTCTTTATGCTAATCCAAACCATTTTTTGAATTGGTACCTAAACAAGTTTAACTTTATTTGTATCCACATTCTATCTTGGCTTTAACAGGCGTAGTAAAAATATTTGGTCAAAATATGTACATATAAGTCCCTCAACTCATAAAAGATTTATGTGAAAACGTGTAATATCTTACCTGTGTACATAAAACTCCGAAGGCGCTTCTAAGCAAGATTTAATCGGTTTGTGGTAACTGAAATATGAGAAAATAAAATTATTAGGCTTTTAATTTCCAAGCAGCCGATACAACAAAAAGTAGTAATTGGCGGAGTATATAGTTTTGGTTTCAAGAATTCAGTCTATTATTGTTCGCTCAGCTTTTAATATCAAATCTTTTAAAGTTTTTCTGGTTCGGATTTGAAGAAGTTTACACATTTAACCAGGTTCCATCCACTGTGCAGTGGACTGTTGTCCAGACCCTAGTGTATAGTGACGCATCCATGTTTTATCAACTGCTATTAATCGTCGCAAAATGTCCTCATTGAAGCCATTTTATAGGATGGTGTATACTCGCCCAAAGTTAGTATCGATATCTTTTTTGATATCGGTTGCTGATAAGCCTTTGATGATTTGCACCACGCATTTGAAATTTATCCATTCTTCCCAAAATGCAGGATACGTGAATTTTGTTGCTTGTGAAATATAAACTAAATAACAGATCGACTTGAAAATGTACATGGCGAATAAAAAAAAGTTTTTTTTTTGTAAATTTAATAATGACAACAAATGTGTAGAACACCTTGACTAAGGTTAGATCAGGGCTGATGAGTTTGAATGAAAAAATGTTCGGCTCAAAAGGAAAAAAAGGCAAAAAAGGAAAAATCAGAAACACAATTATCAATGTGCGGGCCCAAGTTAAAATTAAAATTTATGAAAGTTCTATAAAATTCGATTATTGAAAACAATCGCTTCGTCAAAGTTGCAGAAACAGATCAAAGGATATGTATCGTTCGACCCGCTTCTACTATGCACCACACAAAAACACAAATCTTAAAATGTGTGAAAGAAGCCTAAAAATGCCTATTCCGATTTTTTTCAGGCAAAAATGATCCCGAAAATTAATTTTCAAATTATCATTCAAGGGCAAGTGAAATTGTAAAACACAATAGGCCCGATTCTGCCATCCAAAATTTTATGTTATGTTATGTTATTTTTGTTTTTTTAATACAAATTCATATAGGAAGCGGGGAAATAAAATAACATAACATGAATTTTATCGTTCCAGAATCGGGCCCAATATCTAATTCACAATTTAGGGGAATAGAAAAATAGGTATAAAAAACGTAGCTGGAACCCGTTGGTTTCTCAGGGCTCCGGCTCCTTTAAAAATACGAAAATAATAAAAGAAGCTACACACAAAATGATGGTGGATTCATGAGGTCGCTTTTTTATCCTAGGGTATTTACATCCGCGCTCCAAAATCAATCAAATTATGTGACTAATTGGTGAGGAACAGCACGGAAATAAATGCCAAGGGTAAAAACCGACCATTAACCTTGATTAGTTAAGATTCTCGGATCAAATACCCGAGAATAAAAAGACGACCTCGTGAATGCACCATACACATATAATGAACATAAATCTATCTACCTAAATAATAATTCTGTTACCTCGTAGTGTTTTTAATTTTGTCTTAACACATTGTAGTCGAATATTAAATACCGACACCACAGTGGAATAATACTCCTCTATTAGTATTATTACTCTGTGCCGGCACATTAAGGCTGGAGCCCCCACTCCATTTATTGAGAAATATGCTCGAGTTTTGTTGGTACAAATAACCACTTTACATTTATAATTGCTTTTAATTTTTGAATAAAAGTTAGAGTACCAATGTTTTTGTACTGTACTCCACAAGAAATACAATTAAGTAGTCAAAAAGTTCGATAACAAATTTGGCTTAAGTTTACTAAGACGCATACAAATTTCACAAAAAAAGGGCTATTTTTAAAAATAATAATCAGACTATGTCTGCAATATGGGGCATTCGTTCTGAAACGTCTAAAAAGGTATGCTTTTAAGCTAAATGTATCATTAATATTTGGATATTGGCCTCATTTATCTAAACTGTTATTTAAAGGTTTGTACTTCGTACAATTCACCGTATGACAATAGTACAATTCGTATAATCTATAAAAAACGTTCCACCCTACACTGCTTGCGAAAAACATATTTTTATGTGTTGCGCAAACAAATTTTGTTAACACAGAGTGTATAAAGATGTGTGTCTATTTGATTAAGTAGAGGCGCCAAATTCTACACGCGGCCCTTGGAATTATTGTCAATTTAATTCTAATTTTTATTTGTTAAAATTGTAAAAGTAAAGGTTGGAAAATTTAAATACATATCACCTTAAAGTGAAATTTTTTTGTTTGGTTGATTTGGAACGAGATACCGTCTAATTCTCGAAAATAAAAATCCCGAAACACACATATTAAAATGCCTAAAGACCGCATCACATGTTTATTGCTACAATCAAACTACAGTGTTCTATTTAAAAAGACATTTTATGATATTAAAAGGCAATGGTATATTTTTTATTGTAATAAAAAGTGCAAATAACCTAAACTAAAATATTCAGCTAAAAAATTAGAGAAACACGGAAATTTTAAAATGTTAACTATAATTATAAATTTGTAGAAATCCATCATTCGATTCTTGGAACTTCGAAATATTGGCAATTCCGTTAAACGGGGTATAGCCTAATTTTGAACAGGTTTTCGAATTATTTTAGTAGAAGTTTCAATTGGCCGTCCCATTCACCGGATTTAAACCCAAACGTGTTTTTTTCTAACTGGCTACTTAAAAGATCAGATGTACCAAACGTTAACAATCACGAGATTTGAATGATTTGGAAAACACGATTCAGAAAAATTAATGAAATTTCAACAGATCATCTTTTATCGACGAGTTATCAATTCTGTACCAAAAATATCAGTTAAAATATTCAAAATAGCGCATTTTTTGTTTAAACAAACTCGGCCAATTTATCTGCGCTGCACTACACTAAAAAAAAATTATTTACGGTAGCTTATAAGAAGAGCATATAGCCTAAGGAATCTATAGCCATTCTCAAAATCAACATTTCAGTCTGATTCAGAATATCGAAATTAAAAAATTGTTACTGATCGTGATCAACCACATCCGGTATTCTTTAAGATTAGGCAAAAATTTCGTTTTTTTTAAAGATCTAGTACCGCCTCAAAAATTAAATTTCTGTTTAAAAAACGCTCTTCAAATAAATTTTATTCAAGTAGTCGATCAACACCCGAATTCCGGTTCAATGATAAGAATCCGTATTCTTGAAATTCACTCGAAAAAAATCACCGGTGACTTTACGGGCCCAGATATTCTACTGAAATATTTTCTATCGCATTTGTTTACTTTGAGTCTAAAGGCATTGCCCCATGCACAAACGGCAAACCGCCATTTTAAAACGTCAAATCCAATTTTTGACCAAATTGTTTGATTTTTAATATCAAAATTATTAAAAAATAGTTCGAATCTATAAGTTCCGCCTTATTTGTAGAACATTTTATTAAAATTGATTTAATTTCATTTAAAAAACCCCAATTTTATATTTTGACGGCCGGATTTTTGCTTGATGGGCTGCAAAATATAAAATCGGAGTTTTTTAAATGAAATTAAATCAATTTTAATAAAATTTTCTTAGAATAAGGTGGAAATTATAGATTTGAACAATTTCTTAATAATTTTCATATTGCAAAGTGAAGCAATTTAGCCAAAAATTGGGTTTGACGGTTTTAAATGCCGGTTTTCTGTCTTGCATGGGGCAGTGCCTTAACAAATAAAACAAAATGTTACTGTGTATCTCTTCGTTTTTTTAAAAGATATTTTGCCGGATCTAAAAAAAGGATGAAGTATTGGAAAAGGATACAGGATGAAGACATTTGTATTTATTGATTTTGAGAATCTATAATTTAGCCTCGTTAAATTTTCTTATACCACCGCTCCCGGTGTATTACAGAAAACCTGAATTTAAATTCCGATCGTGACTGCAGTAGTAAGAATTGTTTTCAAGCAAATCGAAATAATCCTCCTAATAAGGATAAGGTGCTGCTTTATTTAAATCTTCAATTTATTAAAATTTGTTGGTCACTTTTCTACTTTTATCGTGACAGTCACAAGAGTGAATATGTATGTATTGCAATATTAAGTGTTTTATATCGTTTCCGATTGACCTAAAAAAACTAAACTCGATCATTCTCTACTATGTCGAGTTGAGTTTTTTTGGTCAATCAAACACGACATGAGTAGGTATGCTTTTTTTAAACAAACGATTTAAACAAACGAATTTAATTAAGTGCAAAAATTAGTTTTAATAAAAAAAACAGCCAATTGATCAACCATACTCAAAAAAAAAAATAAACTACTACTACCCTTCTCTAAAAATTAAACGTAAAAATTTATCTAGCCTAATTAAATCAGTCACTATAATTTTACTGACAGGCTTTTAAGAAGAAATCAATTTATGTAAACATTTTATTATACATAAATAAATAAGGATTCGAACTGAGAATAAAAAAAAATTATTTACATTTTGGTTTATTTTATAATATTTATTTTATCAACCTTACGCTAAAAATTACTCAATTTAAATTACTTTTTTTGCATTTAATTTTATTTATTTTCATTAATATTATTTTTTTATTTGTTAATATTTTTACATTAATATTATTTCTCCGTTTTTTTTTTTTATAATATTTTCCTTTTCATTTTATTTTTTTATTTAATTATTTTAGATAATAAAAAAAATTTGAGGTTTTTTTACTTTACAATTTTTTTTCGTGTTTTTTGCAATCAAAATAAAAAATTATTTACGTTTATTATAAAATGAAAATTTATCTCTTAAAATTTGTAAAGAGTTTTGCTGTATTTTTTTTTTTTTTGATTTTTTAAATATATACGTATGTATATATATTTTTTTAACTTGTTTAACTATTTAATAATTATATTCAGTAATAATATTAATTATAATAAATGCGAAAAAAAATACAAATAAAAATTATAAACGAATATTATAATATTTTAATTATATGTATATCTAAGCAAATATTTTGTCATGTCCACATACACAGTTAAGTGAGAGAAGGGGAGGATGATAGAGTGTAATGTATAGTTTGTATAAAACAACTATTTATTTGTAATATTAATAAAATAATATAAAAGGAGACGAGAAATACACAATTTTCCATTTCTTTTTTTCTTGTGATGTTGTCATTTCATTGTCCTATTGTCCTACGCGTTCTGCTAGAATATCGTAAGTATCCATTATCCGTTAGCGTGGCGGCAACTAAGGCTTTAATTTTATCACACAAGTTTAGTTGCACATGAGAAATTATGGAGTTTACGAGAGCGATTTTAACTACACCATTTTCATTTTTAATTCTTTGTTATAATTAGGTATCATTAAATTCAAAGATTTCATTGAAACTTTTGTGTGGATTTGCCCAAATACTATTAATTTTTTGTCCAAATTCATTTTTACGATGAACGATTATTCCTTTCTGTTTCAAGAAAAACTGTAAAAGGTATAACCATTTAAGAATGGCTACCTTTTATAAATATATTTTCAAATCAATGGAAGTTTTTTTTTTTAATAATCACAGTCAACACGAAATCATATACAGTACGTGGCCAAATTAATATGAACTTTTTAAAATTGAAGTATTCAACGGAAATTTGTTTAAAAAAACACGGCTTCTTTAACTTAATTGATTAAAATCGATTTATTAACCTTTGTAATATTATAAACAAACAAAAAAAATAACAAATGCAACCGGCTTAATATTTTATCCAACTTCCATTGTTTTTAAGCAAAACTGAAACACGACGCAGCATTGTGTTGATCGAGTTTATGTTGGTGTCCTTGATTAAGGGGTCATTATACCAAGTATTTTTAATTACCTCAATCAACATTGACCTTGGTTGTGATGATTTTATTAACAATTGCTGTTTTCATACAGCCCAATCTTGTGAATTACTCGCACAATTCAGAATGGCTATTTTTTTTTTGCTAGAAAGTCCAGAATCCATTTTGAGATGTGGTATGGGGCTCCAAATTGTTGAAAAATGCAGTTTTGATTACGGCGGAGCATTTCTGGAAGTTCTGGTACCAGTGCTCTATCCTGGGGCTGAATATATTTCTCGGCGTTCATCGTTCCCTCGATGAAGAGCAGAGGTGCCAAGCATTTTATGGTGATACAACCCCAAACCATTACTGAAGTTAGATGTTTTACCCGTTGAGTAATGCAGGCCTCATGAAACCGTTCATTCAAGTGACGTTTAAGAAATATATTTCGCTCTGCTGCAATTTGAATCTGAGATTTGTCCGAGAAATAAACCCATTAAAAACAGTAACATTAAAAAATGATTTAAATAATCGATAAACCTTAAATTTTTGATCACATTTTCCCAATCTACTGTCGAAAACTGTTAATAAAGCTTATCCAATGCCACACGTTTGGCCATCATGGCACTATTTAATTTTTGTTGAGTCGTTGGGCGACAATTTTTATGGCGAATTCTTCAATGGATGCCATAGCGTTCTGGCAGAGGTTTTGGCACTTTCTTCATTAAGAACATTATTTATTGCATTTGCTTATTTACTACGATAATTAAGAACAGTTTTCAGAATGATTCTGCCTCCTCTTTTGATCGTAATTCGTTTTCAAGAACAATGGTGTGTGCGCTGGATAACCAAAGATGCACCGTTTTGCTGCTGCCTCTTAATATTTGACACTGAGAACTTCGTAATTCCAGCCAATTCGGCAATTTTACATTGTGTTAAGGCGGCTTCTTTCAACTATCGTGTTACATACCGTTTTGTACCCTCAGAAATGTCTTGCATTTGTTCCATGACAACGATGATTCAATAAACGCAAAACTAAATATGTAAACGGAATTGAAATAAACAAATATTGCTTAGGCTAGGAAGCATATGAAGTATACTTCTTAAAAATAATGATTTCAATTTAAATATTGTGGTTTATACTAATTATAAATTACAATGTATCACAAATGATTGCACAATTGAAATGCCAAAAAATTGAAAATATCGAATATCGGCAAAAACGATAATAATGGGAAAATGTTTTTCCATTCAAAACAAAGGAATATAAATACTTAACAAAGCCCTCTTTTGGATTTTATAAAAATTTACAGTAATTAAAAGATATTTAAAAAAATGTAAAGTTCATATTAATTTGGCCATGTACTGTACATATAACAAGAATATTTTCTTATTTAATTTAACACTAAAAACACACTCAAATTAAGAACCTCTACAATAATTTACTTACATTTTATAATAATCGCGTTATAAATTGTTTCCGATCGAAATGTTTTTATTTGAAACGAAGAACTGTAGCTTTATGTAAAGCGGCAATGCACAAAGTTAAGAATCCATATATTTTCAATACCTAAATTATTTTAACATACAGATTTAAAAAAAAAAAAAAAAAGAAAATTTCATTTCCCATAAGCCACAGAAATTATTTTTTTTTTGTTTTCATATAATAATAAATATAATTTAATCACAAAACTTTTATCTTATTGTTATTTTTTTTTTCTTTTTTAATATAAAATTACAGCAAATATAAATTATATTTAGTTTTTCTTGTGTTTTGTTTATATAAAATACGATTAGGTATTTAATTTTAATAAATCAAGAAATAAAATTCAATATTCCTGTTATCAATTAATAATATTAAAATTGTTGTGAAAGGAAAAGCTAATTTTCTTAGTTACATAAAAAAAATGAAATCTACATAACAAAATATTTACGAACACCTTACAAATCGGTATTTGTTACCTAAGCCTATCTATTTATTTCTTGATTTTTAGTTTAAATAAATTCTTTCGCACTAAATACTATTTATTTTTTATATATAAAAAACCTCATATTTTATTCATTCAAAATAAAAGAAACCAAAAAAGTTGTCTTTATTATAAATAAAGTACAGAAAAAATTATAATGACAAAAAAAAAGAAAAAGAGATTTTCTTTTCTTTTTTTGTTCGTAATCTTGAAATTACTAATTGTGTTTTTTTAATATTAATTTGAATAATAATAATTAGAATTAATTAATATAATAGACATAAAAAAAATTTAAAAATATATTTTAATATACTTAAAAGATGAGGGGACGATTTTCCTTTTTAATTTTTATTTGTTATTTTTTAATGAAAAATTGATTTCTGATGTTTTTTATTTATATTATTGTAATATTAAATGTTTTGTTTTGTTGTTGATTAAAATTTATTTAGGATTTCGTGACTCACCGCCCACAACATTTTGCCCACGAATTCTTATCGATGACCGTCGTTCGGGTGTATCATAGGGCCTTGATGAATTTGTTGCCATTGGCTCATCGCCTGAATTATTTACTGCTATTTGATTAATCCGTCGGGTAGTTGTGCCTTCATTCTCATCATTCTTACTGTTTGCGCTTCGTGGGCCCCCAAACTTCAACATATTCCAATCAAATACATAGTCATATGTAAAACCTTGTCTATGAAATAGGGTGCGGAAAATTTTACGTAAATACACATAATCGGGACGCTCATCAAAATGTAATTGGCGACAGTATTTCAAATATGTTGGAAATTCTGGTGGGAAACCTTTACACAGTTCATCGATTGGGGTCGATAATTTCTTTTCCGAAATTCTTTCATATTTTTGTCTTTTATTTGCCGCCTTTAATCCTTGCCAAGGAAGCGTACCCAAATTAAAATACATTAACACATAACCGAGTGATTCTAAATCATCTCTTCGCGATTGTTCAATACCTAAATGTGTATTAATTGAGGCATAACGAGCGGTTCCAGTCAAATTTTTATTTTCCCGATACGAAATATGTTGATTTGTTCGTGAATCACGATATTTTTTCGCTAGCCCAAAATCAATTATGTAAACCAAATTACCCCGTTTACCTAAACCCATTAGAAAATTATCCGGTTTTATGTCACGATGTATAAAATATTTTGAATGTATATAATCAATACGTGTTATCATTTGATCAGCAAGCAATAAAACTGTTTTCAATGAAAATCGTCTCGAGCAAAAATTAAATAAATCTTCTAGCGACGGTCCAAGTAATTCCATTACCATAACATTATAATCACCTTCACTGCCGCACCATTTTATTTGAGGTATACCAAGTCCACCTTGCATCATTTTGTAAAATTTACTTTCTATATGCAGCTGAGGATGTTTTGTTTTTATACATTCTAATTTAATGGCAACTTCTTCGCCTGTCGATATACTTGTGCCAAGGTAAATGTCACCAAATGAGCCGGAACCAATTTTCCGTCCAAGACGATATTTATTACCGACGCGTAGCTCCATGATGTGTGTGTTGTGTATTTATTAATTTGTATTGAATGTAATTTTATTATAAAATTGTTCTATATTAATTTTAAGGGCCCCCAAAAAACTAGAAATAAAGAAAAATTAAAATGAAATTAGTAAATTTTATTGTATATTAGTCTATGATGTAAATGGAAATTTTAACCAACGAATTAATCGATTAAATTGAATCGTGAATTTTCTTTTTTTATATAATCAAATAAATATTTGAACTTAAGGACTTAGAAATTACATTCCAAAAAGTAAACCAAAATAAAAGTAAACCATAAAAAAATCATAAACCTTAAATCACCATTTACGGAACAATAAAATAAATCCATACAACTTGGGGCTTTTTTTGTTCTTTCGTTAAAATAACTTTCCTTTTGATATAAGACAAATAAATATTTCAAAAATGATTAAGTAGTTTAATAAATATACGTTCAATTCAAATAATTGATACACAAATTTTGTCAAAAGTGAAAAATGTGAAATAAATAAAACTTTATATTTTACAACATCAAATTTGGTTTGCTTTGATTTGATTGTTATGTCAAAACAATTTTTAATCTAAAACGTTTTACTGTTTTGCAAATAAATACTTTACATGAATAGAGGACATTAAATAATAATGGGCCCGATTCTGGAACGATAAAATTCATGTTATGTTATTTTATTTCCCCGCTTCCTATATGAATTTGTATTGAAAAAACAAAAATAACATAACATAACATAAAATTTTGGAAGGCAGAATCGGGCCTAATAACTCTGTAAATAGAAAACAAGGAAATCACAAGCCATACAAAAGTTCAATTAAATATAAATTCGAGTTTTGTGGTGCTATAATCCTTTTTTGTAATGGCCATATTATAATATTAAAATAATGAATGACACAATGAACTAAATACTGCAAATAATTTAGTTTACATTATACAATCGTCTGTAGAGTACACTATTTATAAAATTTTAATTCATGCAATCTTTTAAATCAGACGACGAAGTAAAAATAAATAAAAAAAATCGTTTTACTGAAAATAAACTAAATTTGTCGTTTATAATATAAACCGCTAGGACATTCACCTACACCTACCTAATAGGTGGTTAACGATGTGTAAGAACCGTACTGTAATTGCTTTAAACTTTATGTATTAGGTAAACAAATACAAAATATGACATGTAATACAATAGTTTTGAGTGGTTATAATAATAATTAGGCGAATGATTAGAGAAAAAAAATGTACTGTTCATTTTATACCATACAATCAATTTTGAACTTAAGTCATTATGTAATGTAGTATTTGGTAATGTCTAGTTTCTTAAACGAAATTAATTTCAACGGAGCTGTCATTGGATATTCGAGAGTAGGACTGCTTATTAAACAATAAAAACGCTGAGCTGTGTAAATAAAATTCACGCTCAAATAAACACCGTTATTCTAGCTGAGCTGTGTCATTCGTCATCAGAATAGTGAACTAACAATATGAGGTGGTACCAATTCAAGTTCCGTTCTTGCTACTACACACACACATAAGCAAAATCATTATCACGAAATTATATATATATTGTTAGATTAATTAGTAATCACGACATGAGTAGAGTTGCGATTTAAACTTGTAGGGATTTAAATGAAAACGGAATATCATAGACGCGATCTAGCAAGACCAAACATTTCTAGTAGGATGCTAATTAAACTATGAGGAGTAAAATTCCAGGTAATTTTATCAGCAAAATTTGAACCACTTGCGAGATGTAATAAAAACTAAGCAAAGCTAAACAAAACATAAGTGACCAAACCACCATTTAATTCGCTAAAAAAAATATAATTTTAATTAATTTATTACTTTTTGTCGTAATTTGTAACAAGCACAAAAAATTTTGAATTGTGCATTAATTTTAAGGACTTTTTAAGAGATGGCGTAACTACTTAGTACTAATAACGCATCGGTTATCATTTACTGAAGTTACATGTTGAATCGAAACATGACCGACTTAGCCATAGACTTTTCGTAAGATTTCAGTCGGTGATCATTTCAGTTCAACATGTAACTTCAATAATTGTTAACTTCATGTCAAAGCATCACGACGTGGGTTTAGTTTTCAGTATGTGTTATGTCGATATGTCAATATGTCGAATTCAGTACCAACGAAACGCAATTTGCTGGGACCATTGCTTTGTGCTCCCAGTTGAAGCTGAAAGTCAACGAATGCTGTTGGAAGCTTATGGTGATTAGCTCCATCGATTTCAACATACTTATGTATACTAATTTCGACGCTATAAACGAAATGATTTTGATACGGAAGATAAGGAATGAGAAAGTGAAAGATTTACTCGATGAAGACCGGGGTTAAACGGCAGAAGAACTTGCAGAATCATTACATGTTGATCGATCAACGATTTACAGACGTTTAAATGCCATTGGAATGATTCACAAGGAAATTGGGTACCGTACGAGTTAAAGCCCACAGAAGAAAAATTTGTTAACATTGTATCGTAACGATTAATGAAAAATGGATACGCTACTATAATCCGGCGATAAGGCAAACCACCAACATCGACCAAGCTCTTACTCTATATTTGGTGGAATCAGCAGGGTACAGTGTATTATGAGCTGCTCCAAAACAACGAAACCATCACTGCGAAACGCTACCATCACCAATTGATGCAATTGAGCCGAGCATTGAAGCGAAAACGGTCAGATTACATGAAAAGACATGACAAAGCAGTTTTCCAGCGCGACAACACTCGGTCTTATATTCCGAAACCAGTCAAGGAAACGTTAGAAGCGCTTAACTGGGATATCCTACCTACTCGCCGTTTTCTTCAGATATTGCTTCTTCCGATTACTACCTAAGTAGGTATTTTGATCGATGGCTCTTGGTTTGAACAGCACTTCCAATCTATGATGTGTCGTAAGGTTTCAGTCGGTCATCATTTCAGTTCAACATGTAACTTCAATAATTGGTAACTTCATGTCAAAGCATCACGACGTGGATTTAGTTTTCAGTATGTGTTATTTTGCCGAAGTTCAAAGACGTCATTTTTTTCAGCGTTCAATATGTCGAATTCAATACCAACGAAACGCAATTCGCAACGAATGCTGTTGAAAGCTTATGGTGATTATGCTCCATCGATTTCAACATACATACTTATGTATACTAATTTCGACGCTATAAACGAAATGATTTTGATACGGAAGATAAGGAATGAGAAAGTGAAAGATTTACTCGATGAAGACCGGGTTTAAACGGCAGAAGAACTTGCAGAATCATTACATGTTGATCGATCAACGATTTTTACAGACGTTTAAATGCCATTGGAATGATTCACAAGGAAATTGGGTACCGTACGAGTTAAAGCCCACAGAAGAAAAATTTGTTAACATTGTATCGTAACGATTAATGAAAAATGGATACGCTACTATAATCCGGCGATAAGGCAAACCACCAACAACGACCAAGCTCTTACTCTATATTTGGTGGAATCAGCAGGGTACAGTGTATTATGAGCTGCTCCAAAACAACGAAACCATCACTGCGAAACGCTACCATCACCAATTGATGCAATTGAGCCGAGCATTGAAGCGAAAACGGTCAGATTACATGAAAAGACATGACAAAGCAGTTTTCCAGCGCGACAACACTCGGTCTTATATTCCGAAACCAGTCAAGGAAACGTTAGAAGCGCTTAACTGGGATATCCTACCTACTCGCCGTTTTCTTCAGATATTCCTTCTTCCGATTACTACCTAAGTAGGTATTTTGATCGATGGCTCTTGGTTTGAACAGCACTTCCAATCTATGATGTGTCGTTCTTTCGACGTGGAATCCAAATCCACCTATTACCGGAAAGTAGTGGCTAGCGATGGACAATATTTTGAATGATCAATTTGTAACCAATTTTTTACACCCATTTTTACTACAAAAAAAAAAAACTTAAACCATACTCCCAAAATTTTGCTCATTATCAGGTACAATTTATTTATTTTTTTAAATTTTCGGCGATTACTTGATTTTTGACGTTAAACGTCTTACATCTCAGCGCTTCATGTTCGAAAAGCCAGCGACACGAAATTTTGCGCTTGATCGTTGGAAATTACTCATTCATCAACAATAAGCATTGCCTATAATTTAAATATGTATATAATTGCAAAAGTTGGTCCTAAAACTTCTTGCCTCACGCATAATATTATCGCTATGACCTCGTCAGATGGCGAGGGAAGGCGCGCCGAGAACCTCTGCATTCGAATGATTTATAATGCTTGAACCATTGCAGCGAGAGAACGGCCCATCTGATCAGACCAATTCTGGTTCAACTTTTGAGTAAAGATACTGTGGAGGTTAATTTATTTTGAATTACAATAATTAATCTGGACGTAAATTTCAATTAAAACTACAAAATAAAGATTTACAATGCTTGAGAGCACTCAGTTGATCGTAGCAATTCTGGTGTCTATTTGTGCGTAAATAAACGGTGGTTGATAATTTATTTTAAATTAAAATAATTAATCTCCACATAAATTTTATGTCGTTTTCGATTCACCAAAAAAAACTAATCTCGAGCAAAAAATACTGAACTCCTCTTAGTTAAAAATTGACCAGTTCAGTTTTTTTTTGCTCGAGATCAGTTTTTTTTTTGTGAATCGAAAACGACATCAATTAAAATTAAAAACTACAAAATAGCGATTTACAAAGCTTGAGAACCTTAAAGCTAGAGAACGCCTTAAGTGATTGGAGAAGCAATTCTGATGCTAATTTTTTCTGATGCTACCTGTAGCAGATACTGCCTTTATGAACTTTAATTAAAATTAAAATGTACAAAATAGCGATTTACTGTGCTTGAGGTCATTCCAGCGTGAGAACGCCTCATCTGATCGGAGCGATTCTGGTGTCAATTTATGCGTAAAGAAACAATTAGTTAATTAGTTTTATATTAAAATAATTAATCTTCACATAAAATTTAATTAAAATTGCATATCATAAAATCGTGATTTACAATGCTTGTGAGCACTGTAGAGAGAATGCCTTATCTGATCGGAGCAATTCTGGTATCTATTTATGTATAAAAAAATTGTGGCAGATAATTTATTTTAAATTAAAATAGTTAATCTCCTCATAAGTTTATCTAAAATTAAATTCTACAAAATAGCAATTTACAATACTTGAGAGCACTGTAGCGAAAGAACGACTCATCAGATTGGAGCAATTCTGGTGGGCTATTTATGAATTCGATTCGAACGTATTCGAGTCTTCGAAAAATTGGATTCTTATTTGAATAGAATCAGATTCGTTCGTTTCTTATTTAAATCATATTCGAATATGTTCGAATCGAATTCACAAATAGCCTCTCTGGGGCCCTATTCTCGAATTCCACGTCCATTTTCCACATGTGGACATTTATCAAAATTCATAAATGTATGTATAATATAACACATGCAACCAAATACCTTAGTACCGAAAAAATTCCATTATTCCAATAATTTTTATGAATTTTGGCAATGTTCACATGTGGAAAATAGTTGTGGAATTCGAGAATAAGGCCCCTGGTGTCAATTTGTGCGTAAAGAAACTGAGGCGGTGAATTTGTTTTAAATCAAAATAATTAATCTCTACATATTTCCCTCGTCCACCGTGGCAAGAGAACTCCTCATCTGATCGGTCAATTCTGGTGTCAATTTTTGCGTAAAGAAATAGTAACGGTTAATTAATTTTAAATTAAAATAATTAATCTCCACATAGCGATTTTCAAAAGCATTTTAAAAGGACCCCGCAATAATCTTATGGAAATTGGGTTTCGGTCAAATTTTCTGAATTTTTTATATATTGTATATTTTATCATCCTGAACAAAAGTCTCCATGGGCACAAAGCTCCAAATTCAATATTTTGGCAGCTACGGTGCTCCAAAGCTCCACAGATCCGATACAAATCTATTAATTTTTAATACTATTTATAGATGTCAAAAGCATATTTTAATTATTTAAATATATAAGTTTATGTTTTTGAGGTCGCTGAATTCAAATCTGATGTCAGATTTGAAAAATTGACAGTTGACAGTTGTCAGAATTCTGGCAGCTGTCAACTGTCAATTTTTCAAATCTGACATCAGATTTGAATTCAGCGACTTAAAAAACATAAACTTATATAATTAAATAATTAAAATATGCTTTTGACATCTATAAATAGTATTAAAAATTAATAGTTTTGTATCGGATCTATGGAGCTTTGGAGCTCCGTAGCTGCCAAAATATTGAATTTGGAGCTTTGTGCCCATGGAGACTTTTGTTCAGGATGATAAAATATACAACATATCAAAAATTCAGAAAATTTGACCGAAACCCAATTTCCATAAGATTATTGCGGGGTCCTTTATCGATACAATATATTTTTCATATACAAGGCAAAAGAGAAATTATTTGTACTACCTATCTATAATTCTATAATATAAAGAAAAATTGTATTGAACAAATTTAATCGCTTTTGATTGACTTGAAGCTAGTTCAAAGCTCAAGTTATTTAAAAAAATAAATATATTACAGAACCCAAAACCAATAAAAAGGTTTTGATTAAAGATTTTTTATGTTGAAAAGGTAAAAATTGCTAAAGGTAGACACTTTATAATTTTTTTAGTTCAAATTTTCATAAATGAAATTCGACATAGAAGTGGGCAAATTTAAAAATTTTGAAATGCCGGGTTTGTCTCTTATCCGAACAAAAATTCAAAAATAATAAAAGTTACACAACATTTGCAACAATCGAATTTGTTGAACGCAATAAATAAATATTTTTCGTTGTTGATAATTAACTGACAGTTAAAAATCGATATGTGACAAAACCAATTCGGCGATGGATAACTCTTCAACGGTCTACTCGGCGATGGCTAACCCGGCGATTATCAACTCGGCAACGGTCGGCTCTTCCTTTCGCTTTTTCAAAAAGACATCGCCGAATTGACCGTCGTAGAGTTTTCTAATTGATTGCAGCGCTGTCGAAAGTGGAGCTTCTTTTCTAGAATATTTCGGGAGCCCAGGAGCTCAGTGGAGCTCGTCAATTTTTCAATTGGAGCTTTCAAAACAGTTAATAATTTTTATGTTTTTTTAAATGAATTTAATTTTTTATTTCAATTTTCTGATTCTACATTGTATGTATTCCCATTCTATAATGTGTATGTGTATGTTTATTGGATTTTCCATAAAAACTGCTTATAGGAACAAAGGTACCAGTCAAAATGATAACTTAAATTTTCAATACCGATTTAAATTTAATTGTAGCCGTTTTTTGTTCCTTCTGGAGCTACAAAATAGTGACGCAAAGTGGGTTTATATTGAAATTATAAAATTTTTTGATCTTCATAAAATTCCAACAACTAATTGGGTGAGGTTTAGGGCGAACAATGCCAGAGTAATGATAGGTACAAAATGTGGAGTTCAAGCTTTATTAAAATAAGCAAATCCTTAATTGTACTCCCTGGGATGTACATGCAATTCCCTCCATATATGTTCCTCAGCAGCAGCGAAAAAACTTCCACAAGAATACGAAAGATTGGTGAGAAACATATGTTTACCTACTTCTTTTTGGCACATACATAGTTCTAAAAGGTATAATGAATTTCGTACATTTCAGGAATACTTTAATATTCCATTTAACAAAATCCTAAAAACAGCGAACACTACCATCTTCCCTCGAAAGAAAAGACCGGTCCCTCTATTCAAGACCAATTTGTTTACCAAAATTTTAGAAGTTTGTAAAATAATTTGAATAGAAGGACTTTCAAATAAATGAACCAGTCTTTCTTTTCGATAAAAGTATAAATTAAAACTTATAAATAAGAACAAAATAACTTTTTTTTTTTAATTGGCCTTGAATAGAGTGACCGGTCCCTTTTTCGAGGGAAGATGGCTGTCTCTTGAAGGAGTTGTCAATCGTATTTTAGAGCAATGGTATAGCCTCTTCAACATTTTTGTTATTAAATACATTTCAGGCCGATTCCGATTTTGCTTCATAAATTTCTGAAAATTTAAATAACATTAATTTGGCTTATTTTCTTTTTTTACCATACATTCTTAAAATTATAAATAATTTAAATAAAGAATTCCAAAATGAGCCTCCAAAAATGTATAGGTTGCTTCCTTCTATTAAAACATTGACAATCTTACCCAGTTTTGATAAATTGGAATTTGTCGAAGAATCCAATTTCAATGAATTAAATAAAAATGAATGTTCTACCTGAAGAATATGTATTACAAATAAAGAAGCGATGTAAAAAGTTTTATATCAAGTCGTGTACTCAAATTTTGATGCGTGTCGATTTTAAAGATGAAATACTACCTAGTTCAATTACAAGATTTAAATCCTCAAAAATTGGGTGAAAGTGTAATACCTTTGCTAAACATCTTTCCGCAAATTATTGAAAATTTTGAAGAGACCGAAGAAGAGTTTCGAACTCTACGTTATCAAAAATTAGTGGATAATTCAACCAACTTGGAGTATTTTTGGGCAAGGATATTCGATTTGAAAAACGGGTTAAACAAACCAATGTTTCCGAATTTAAAAATATTTATAGGCGGTTTATAAAGTTTGCCACATAGTAGAGCAGCCGCCGAAATACAATTTTCAGAATTAAACAACATAAAAGCTAAAAGCAGAAATTCGCTTAAAACTTCTGCAATGAATTCATTGCCAATTACCAAACAATTAACCAAAAACTGTTCGCTTATTGAATGGAAAGCGTCAAAAAATATATTATCAAAATATAAATTAGCAAACTCCTAAGATTTCGGATCAGATTTTATTGATTTATGTTATTTAATTCCTCTAGTTTGTAATTAATGAATTGATTTTAGTCTAAATGTGAAACACAAACAAAAATTCTGAAACTTAATACAGTCAAACCTGTTTTTGTGCGGTCTTTTTTTATGCGAATTTTTTTTTATGCGTTTTTTTTGTGCGATTTTTTTTTATGCGGTATATGAATATCGAAATTCTGTACAGCCATTTTCATACCTAATGCATCAGCCAAGTTCATTAATCATTAGACATGCTCAATATTCTTATATATTCCATATTCCAGCAAATTTCAATATGTAATTACATATTATCTTGCACACAAAGAATATAATTTAGTTAAAAGAAATGTTTATTTCACAACTAATGAAATGCGTAGTAATAGCCACACTGATTTTTAACCTTGAACATAAACTAAAATAATATATGTACCTACTACAATATGTATGTAAGAAAAAAGGAAAATTACCGTTTTATTTAAAAATGAGAAATTAAAATTTTTTAAAATGTTTCCACGTGTAATTTAATTATTTATTTTGTTTAGAAAGCATTTTCTCGCTATTTCGTAAAACTTTGACATATGTATTTTCTAAGGGAAACTTTTTTTATGCGGTCCCTATCCACCGCATAAAAAAACATTTTTTGTAATTTTTGTACAAAATTATTTATTATAGCGATTTATGGAGTTTGCGAATATTTTTTTTTGTGCGATTTTTTTTGTACGGTCCCTATCTACCGCACAAAAACAGGTTTGACTGTATTACAGTTAATTTAATGTAAATGTACCGTGACTGTACTGAACGGAAATAATAAAAAACTGAAATGTTTAGGTAATTAATTTTTTTTTGTATATTTTGAAGCTCTGTTACTTTTGGAGCCGATTGGAGCCGAATAGAAATTTAATTGGAGCTGCCAGTTTTTTTTAAACGGCAGCGCTGATTGATTGTCGTCGATAATATGAATTACAACTTAAAAAAAATTATCTGCTAAAAATTTGTTGTCTTAAAGTTTATGGTGAAATACATGCCACCTTTTTTCTCAAATTGAAAACACCGTTGTTTAAATTCATTTTAGCTCTAGTCACTCGACTGGCCCGTTACAGACTAAAAGGGTATACTTCTTATTTAACAGAAAAATCGCGTTAAAATAATTTTTGTAAATATTTTTTGTCACCGAAGGATTATAATCTAGCTTTAAAATTTAAAAAGTTATAGTAAACAAAACTCGAAAAAACTACCCGGGTAACCCGTTATGGACACAAGGGTTAAAAAGAAATCATAAATTAATTTTTTTTGCTTCGGTAAATCTTTTCTTTAGCTTTGAAACGACGATTCCGATCAACAAATTGAAGTAGTAAAAAGTTTGTGTTGCGAAAATGGTAAAATTGATAGTCACATGTTTGTCGAAGTCGACACACGCAACAGAAATTGTTTGCTATTTCGATTTGTCGAGGTCGACGCGACAATCGCAATAGGGATGAATAATTTTTTCTCGGACGAACATAATTATTTCAGTGAATATATTTATCGGATAACTCTGACAAAAATTATCTGATTTGACATCGAAAACATTTAAAGTCTAAAATTCAATCAATGTGATCGGCTTGAAATCAATTTCTCTATCTAAAAGGAACCACAACAAGTGAAATGGAAGAAACTGAGTAGAAACGGCAAGACAAGTGTTATTTGCGAATTGATAATGAAGGATGAGGAAATATGTTACTGCACCACAGTAAAGAATTATAAAGGATATGGGATATATGATTTATTGAACCTGGACTAGGTAAGGAGTCAGGAAGGTCGCTGTTACGACAGCACAGAACATTCCGAAAATTTTTAGATGTGACGAAAACACTAAGTTCAATTTTATGTTTTTATGCAATGTGGTTTTTGTACCGAACCTGAAAAGAAAGAAGTTTAAGGGACTAAACTAAAGCCCCATATTTGTCGCTTATTGTGAAATTTCGAGGCGATCGTTTTAATCATACCATCATGATCGATTATAAAGCCTATAGATTGAATGCTAGATAACTTCATTGTGACCGACCAAACGGCTCAGTGGTTAAAGCTGTGGCGTTTGGATCGGGAGGTACCGGGTTCAAATCCCGATAGGGGCGGGGGATGCAAAAGGGATTTTTCATCATCTGATTACGATCGGTGATGACGATGAACACAACTATGACCCCCTGTGTTGAGAGCGCAGAATCCATGAGCCGTCCCATCTTTCAAGTCAGCACTATAGGCTGGCATGAAGCAATGCAAATGTAGGTGGTTTATACAAAACGGGTCTATAGTCATACGTCCTCGATTTAGCTCTGCTACTGCGTAAAGTAGGACGGTAAAAGTTAACTGCGAAAGAGCTGCGAGTGCCTTGAGCCCCAGAAAAGATTGCATAGAATAAAACAAATGCAATTTTATTTCTTTATATTAAAAATTTTTTAATAAAAATTTAATTATTCATTTTATGACATTTTAAGCTAAGCAAGTAAATTTTTTTGTGAAAAGCGAGTGAAAAATTAAAACATAAAAAGAAGGCAAATTCGTATTCTTTAGGTTTAATCTTATGCCGTTTGAGTTTTTTCTGTGGTTATTTTTATTAAAATTAAGTTATTTTCAAACATTTTAACCCTTTCAAACGCCATTTAAAATTGACTTTCTTCAAAAAAAAAAATACGTAGCACAATTAGGCACTGCTATGATATGGCATTGCTCATAAAACTGTAGTGTGAACATAAATACATAAGAGAACGATCGCACAAGAGAAATGAGACAAAAATTAAAAATTACGGTTGGTCGAAGCGATGAAAGTTGATGTACAATATATTGTACAAGGCGTTTGAGAGGGTTAAGATAGCTTCATATAAACGGCTGTTTGTTTTCCTTAACACTCAAAAAATCTGACATATTTTAGCTGTCAAATTATCGATCTATTCAGCATTTAAAACAAATTAAACATAATAATAATTGAACAATCATCAAGTGTTCGAATTAACAACCAAGTGTTCGATTTAATTGATAGAAGTTTTATCGAAGACCGAGACAACAAAGTTTTAAGAATAATACGAATCTCGATCTATTGGTTACTGGGGAATATATGTACTCCAGTAAAACCTGCGGCTCAGTTACTAAAATAAAGTTGTCTCAATAAAAAATGGCGTTAAACAGCAATGCCTTCGACGATTCATCGACACGAAGAAACAGTGTGAATAAGATTTAAACAACAGGGACACCGGTATCGTCAAATTTTTAAGAAGCTTTTTGTTGATATCACTGAATACTACAGTTTTCTAAAGTTTCTTGTCTTATAAACAGTCCATTTCTTCTTGAGTTTGGTAAAATCAAAAAGTTTCAAAATTATTTTAAATATTAATATTTAATTTTATTTGAACAATAATTTGAAAAAAATTGCTAAATTCTCTAAATTAAAAAAAAGGGGTTTTGCTTTTTTTAGAAGCTGTGGATTGGCGACAAGTAACTTTGTAACAACGGTTATTTCCAGCTCTTTAATTTGAACACACTTCATTTATATATCTTTCTCATTTCAAATGTGAGTAACTATATGTTTTGGTTCATGGACTAAAATTCTCAAATAAAACATTTATTATTTAACAATGTGTCACTAAAATCTAAATTTTGTCATGAATTATTCACAATAAATTTCTCCATGTGTACATATTATTGTGAGTTCGTACCTTAAGCGCGGCTGATGTTGGTTGTACATACTACTTTTTTAATACACTAAAAAATAATCTCAAAAAACCAAACAATGAAATTGGTTTGTTTTATTTATGTTAAGTCTTTTAATTACAATATAATTTTTCTTAATAGCAATTTCCCAATTTAATCATACTACTAAAAAATGATTTAATTTTGACGTTTTAGGCTAGTTTATTATTGTAATTAGCTATTTAAAATGTTTCAAACATTGACCAAGTTTTTTTGCCTTCGTAATTGTAGTAGCAAATAAACCGAGATAGATAGAAAGAGGTTACACTGTTTTTCCTTCTTTCAAATTTACATTTTACATTATTTTCTATATAGGTCAATCTTAAGACAATATACGAACTACGACTTATAAAATAAAATATAAAATGTTACTCATTTTCAAGCTGCTAAATCAACAATAACCCGTAAAAAAATTATTGTATAAATATACCCGATTACAAACAGATTAGTTTGATTTAATACAATTTTAGTCACCTGTTGAATGCATAAAATTTTTAAATAAACACATATTATGTTTCAAACCATTTATTGAACAAAAATGTACTTAATAAGCAGTGACAAATCAAGAAATATGATACGTGATAAACTTGCGGTTTACCTAAAGTCATCCTTAAATAATATTTGAATATGCGTATTTTTGTTTTTGTAACCAATAGAATTAAAAAAATCCAAAATATAATTTCGACTACTAAATCAAACAAAAGCGAACCAATTCAATAAGATAAGAAAACAAAATTTTCATGTTTATCATTTAATTTATTGAAAGAGAATCCAGAAAATTCTGGTTACATTAGATGTGAAAATGAAACTAAACAATTTTATAACTATTACATTTCTCCTACTGTTTTTCTAATTTAAACTAATAAATTGAAAAGTTTTAGTTAGAAGCATTTTTATGTTGGGTAAGGTTTGAATAATAAGAGATTTGATATTTAATTTTACATGTCATATGAAAAATAAAGTTTAAAAGTAAGATTCCATCAAATCGAAAATTCTTCAATAAAATGTGTTTGTAGTTCGTTGGCATTTACAATAGAGAAAAACTTGTAAAATTAAAAAAATATTGAATCCATAAAATTATAATCATAAATCTATCAAAATCAAAATAGATCTGAGTTTGTAAATACATTTGTACATACACACGCAAATGAAAATAAAGCGAAAAACACGTGTATGGTGTATTTAAAATAAACGGAAAATGTGTGCACAATATTTGAATATACAGGGTTGACCAAATAACTACCTTCGCAGATATAAGGTAATTTCGAATACCTAATTAATATTATAAGTGTCTTAAACAACTTTGTTTGAAACCTTTTTGGTTATAACTAAATACTTAATTTTCGAGTTATTTAGGTTTGGTCAAGTTAAGTGATCCATCCTGTCTATTTAATGTATGCAATTTTTAGCACGCAATTAAATCCGATTGAATCACATATTTCTACATAATTTCCAACTTTGATAATTAATTTATCAACGAATTTTAGTGATAATTTATTTCAAGACTACTCGTACTTATAAAATTATTAGTATTACATGTATTTAACAAATATATAATTCGTTTGGTAATTTAGTTAAAATTCTGAGCACGTACTAAAGTGGCAAAAATTAATTGGCTAAAATTTGTAAACATTGTAAATTTTACCATTTGCGCTTTGTAACATTCTGTCTGTGATATCCTCCATTTTTATTTTTATTTTATAATTTATACTTTTGATAAAAAACAATTATTTTCCTTAAAGCAGGAAATGTTACAGACATTTGAGAAATACAAATATACAAAATAGATGTGAACCTACACAATGATTAAAAATAGTAACCCGCCAAAATTGGGAACCTCATCCTCATACAATAATTCTGTGGCAATATAATATAAGGGAATAACTCTAAAATTCGCATTTATCAGGAAAACGTTTTTAAAATTAGGAGTCGTTCAAAATCGTATGAGGTTTTTGAATTCTTGCTTTTTTAAATGATTATTACGGTTGTTTGTTGATATGAATTCGAATATGGAGATTTCGAATTTGATATAATACGTAAAAGGGTATAACTCTAGTTATTCCCTTGTCATATTGCCACAGAATTATTCATGAATGTTTAATACACGTAAAATTGGGAATCATGCAAAATCTAGATTCAATATTAGCGGTGAGAAACCTATTTGCAGCACACTTGACAAAAGTGGCACAGAAACAAATATCAACTGATTTAGTTAGCCAAAATAAAAATAAAATTTCGTATCATCGAATCATCGTACATAATTTTGTTACTGCTATGTAGTTATTTCCATATTAGAGAACAGTTTCATTTGAAATTTTTCCCAAAGTTTTAAGCCTCAAAAATTTCATTTTGGCGTTAGAAATTAATTTAAGTGTTTTTTTAATCTAAATTAAAATTGTAACTAGATGAATTGAATCGAGCTTCGAATTTTTAGAAAT
The DNA here is from genome assembly GCA_963556165.1 of Tipula helvola. Classification (NCBI taxonomy): domain Eukaryota; kingdom Metazoa; phylum Arthropoda; class Insecta; order Diptera; family Tipulidae; genus Tipula; species Tipula helvola. Next base: position 67,483,876 of record OY744481.1, on the reverse strand, counting down.
ATCGTGAAACACAGTTTCAGAATCCAGGAAATTGAATTTATTCAATAATTTGAACTTTCAAATTTGTATTTAATATAATCTAAATTAGGCAAACATTTGGTTGGGTATTTGGAAGCAGTACGAGAGATTGTAAATGACCAGAAAATGCCTCAGCAAAAAAAGTTATCGTATTTTTGAATATCATACTACGCTTATTTGTAGCAGCTGATAAGTATATTATATCGTCGCTATCATCGGAACTAATGAAGTGCAAAAATTAATTTTTGATATTCACTACAGAGCTCTAGCATTGGACATGAAGTGGCATCGTTGAAGTTTTTAGCTTTCATAGAATCATAAATAATGGTTTTGGTAAATTTTCGTATGCGCATTTTTCTCAAGATTATACTATGTTAAATTATCGAGTATTTTTTGTCGCCCTAAAAAAGAAATGTTCACATTCGATAGTTTGCGATAATAGCGACGATATAAAAACCTTAAGATACAATAGTACCTAGTTTTTGTCCAGCAGGCGAGTAAAGTTCTCTGCAGTTGTTAACTGGTAAAAACGGATTCAACCCTAAACGGTGCTAATTTATAGAAATTAAAGAAAAACGTTCAGCGGGTGAAATCATTTGACAGAACTAATGACAGCAGCATAAATTTGTTGCCATGAGAGTCCCTACTCAAACTCGTGCCGAATCTTGGGTGGTCGCGTTTACACGAAAGTAGGAATGCAATCGAACCGATATTTTGGATTGAGTTCCAAAATATTTTTTGTTTCCAGTTTCTGCTCCGGCTCGACATCGATTAGGAATAAAAGCTTTATTATACGTAGATGTACATTTGCTATTCTTCAAGGTTGACAAATTGTGTTCGATGCTCCATCTACGCCCTTGGTATGTGGTATGTATGTCTAAAATAATTTGTGCTAGACCTGCTAATTCTGGCTTGGGCGTTCTTATTTACCCCAATATTCCAAAATATTGGTAGAATTTTCTTTTTTTGAATTGTACATATTTCTATGGCCCCAAGTCATAATGGCATAAGTTGAGTTATGCTCTTTTACGTATTATCAAATTCGAAATCTCCGTCACTGATTTTATATTTTATAATTTTTTTGTAATATTCCGGCAACTATAAACAATCGTAATAACCGTTTACAAAACAGAAAATTCTAAAAACTCATTCGAGTTTGAATGACTCTTAATTTTAAAAACATTTTCCTGAAAAATTCGAATTTTAGACTTGTGCCCACAGATTTATTTGGAGTAACAAACTCACACTATTAGGGTCTAGCAAGGACAACATTATTATTAGACAAAGATAATTTGTTAAATTGCCATGATTGATACCAAAGCTATTGGAAGGTATTTGGTAGGATACGATGTTTTCTCAAACCTAAAAACCCGGATTTTGCAAACCCTAATTTTGAATAGAATTTATTTTGAAATATAAATCCGGGTTTTAAGTAAAAAACTCGGGTTTTCGGGCTCATTACATTTGGAAAAACCTTGGTTTTTGAGACCGGGTAAACCCGGTCTACAAACCCTACTTTATAGAAAATTTGACCATACATTAACGGTTTTCAATGTAGAGGGCAACTTCGAAGTTCACGTTCGATTTAATACAATAATTTGAATTCCAAAATTTCTGTTTATTTTTGTGTTTCCTATTGTTATTAGCTACTTTTGCTCGATTCCAATCGATCGAATTCAGATCAGATGACTGGCCCGGCCATTGCGCGAACCCCAATTTATAATCGTTAAACCAATATTTTACTCTTACTTCGGGGTGTTCTTTGGGTTGTTATCTTTCTGAAAACACCAGCCTGGTGATTTATCGTCTTCGGCATAACCGAGCATTAGATGAATTAATCATGTAGATGTAAAAAACCGCATTCATTCCATTTCCGGTCAATCAATTATGCATCATTTTCTATGCCGGAAATAAATCTCGCTGTACAATGAACCACCTTGCTTAATCGTCTTCTCCGGGTTGGGTACGAAATTCTGTTTTTTATAATTCTGTTTTACAAAATTCTGTTTTACAAAATTCTGTTTTACATAATTCTGTTTTTACAAAATTCTGTTTTACGTAATTCTGTTTTTACAAAATTCTGTTTCACAAAATTCTGGTTCACAAAATTCTGTTTCATAAAATTCTGCTAAAAATTAATTCTGCAATTAATTTTTTTGCGGCAAAAAAATTAATTGCAGAATTAATTTTTAGCAGAATTTTATGAAACATGTGTTATAATTTTTATTTACTCTTTGTGTGTATGTGTGTGTGTTTGTGTGTGTATGTGTGTGTGTGTGTGTGTGTGTGTGTGTGTGTGTGTGTGTGTGTGTGTGTGTGTGTGTGTGTGTGTGTGTGTGTGTGTGTGTGTGTGTGTGTGTGTGTGTGTGTGTGTGTGTGTGTGTGTGTGTGTGTGTGTGTGTGTATGTGTGTGTGTGTGTGTATGTGTGTGTTTGGGTGGGTGTGTGTGTGGCAAAAAAATTAATTGCAAAATTAATTTTTAGCAGAATTATATGAAATGTATATAATTCTTATATAAATACAAAGTGTTTATATACTCGTACATAGGTATATAGGTGTGCGTATTTGTTTGTGTATGAAGGTATGTGGGCAAGTATAATGCTGTGCCTGTGGGAATGTGTATGTTGATTTTAGAAAACAGAATTTTGTAAAAACAGAATTTTGAAAAACAGAATTTTGTAAAAACAGAATTTTGTAAAACAGAATTTTTGAAAAAAATAAAATTTCGAAAAAACAGAATTTTGTCAAAACAGAATTTTGTAAAACAGAATTATATACCGATCCCGTCTTCTCCGTACATTAGGGTGAAAGTTTGTATTGGGCTAAGATCATTCATAATGTCGGCCTGCAGAACCAACCAGATTGGCTTTTATTTTGTCAATTCATAGTACTTTTCTCCACCTTTTCGGCATCAAAATTATGTTTGGATAAACAAGGAATCTATTTCGAGCAACTGTTTGCAAAAAATGCCTTCTGAATAATTAAGATTTAGGAACTTCTTTAATTCATTAGAAGTGATAGCAGAATATTTCATTGCAGTTCTCACAATTAAAGTGCTCTAGACTAGTATTTTCAGCAACGCAAGGACCAACCATATTTCAATGGGAGCAAGCGACGGGATTAATGAAGTTACAACGGCCGGATCAATCAGCAGATTTGAATCCGATCGAAAAATTTTAGAATCTAGTAAAAGTAGCTATAAACAATGAGGAACACAAAAATAAACAGAAATTTCGAATTCAAATTTGGTCGTAGCTGGTGGGCTCTACGGATGTGCCGATGCAGAAATGAATGAATTTTGAAATTAACTGTGCTATTATTTTGAACAACCTATTTGTAAAATAAAAAGTTAAATTATTTTTTTTATATTCTTTTATAAATTAAATATGATTTTTTATATTTAATTGTAAGTTGATATTGTGCGATGTAAATAAAAATAAAATACATAATTGAAAATTGATGAGTAGATTTTTATTAAATTAAGAATTTTAAATGAAATCACCGAATGTGCTATTATTTTGAACATCATAAGGGGTGCGATTATGTATCTCTTGTATTACGAGTTACCGAGTTTCGAAAACTAGAAACTCAGTAAGCCGTAATTGCGACATAACGTAATTATGTAAGCAATTACGAGAAACACTTATGTTGTATTTTGATTTTTTTTCAATCATTACAAGTTGTCTGTCGTACATAAAAAGCTGTACCGTAAAGTGCCGATTATAATACCCGGGTGTATTAATTGGAAAATACTAAAATTGATTTTAATTTTGGAAATAATAACAATATACCCGGTATATAATTAGGCAACAGCCACTATAATACCCGGGCATATTAAATACCAAACTGGAGCAGTAAAAACTATTTAGGTAAAACAAATAAAACAATAAGTAACCCCTCTTCCTATTAACTTTGCTTGCCGGCGGAAACTACCATACGTCAATATTAATTTATTTTTTCTTTGGGATTGGAACCAATCCAAAAGTTTCGTTTCTATTTCTGGATAAACTATTTTTCGGCCACCATCTTTTATACGACAGTCAGTTTTATTTAACGCCAAAAATGTATTTTCTTTTTTAATCCACGCTCGAATTTGCGAACGCTGGTATCCTGTATTTCTCTCCAATGCGTGAAGAGATTCGCCCTGTTTATGTCGAGCAATTATATTCAGTTTTTCAGCAATTTTAATCTTGCTTCGTTTGGTTTTGCGCATGTCGGTAAATTTTCACTTTTTTCACAATAAACTACTAAACAGAATGTTCCAGAAAATGTTTCTTTGCCTTCGTCGTGATAGCTAACAAAGGGGAATCCCAATTTTATCATTAAATATTACCAACGCAAATATAAATTTAGCCGTTACAGGGGCGTCTAAGCCAAATGAGTATTTTTGGCAAATTTTCAAAATAACTAGAGCAATAAAATTGCGATTAGAAAAAAAAGCCAACTGGACAACGCGGTAACTATTTATGTATCCCTAGCCACAGAATTTTTGACTCTGGGGTGAGTGTGAAGACCACCGCAATTTTTATTCCATTTTGAGGCATGCGGCCCGCATGCTGAAATATGTAACAACTATTGCGGTGATCTTCACATCTATTTCGGAGTGATAAATTCTTTGGCCCTGGATACATAAATAATTACCTCGTTGTCCAGTTGGGGTTTTATTCTAATCGCAGTTTTAATACTCTAGTTATTTTGAAAATTTCTCAAAAATACTCATTTGGATTGGACGCCCCTGCGCTAAAACAAAATCTCCTATATACCTACAGCTACAGTACATAGAATATACGAGATTTTGCTTTAAAATAAAAAAATGTATCCACACTCCTGCAAAAACAGTGACTCTCAAAAATCCTATTAAATAGTAGACTCGGGTATACTATTTGATCAATAAACTAAAAACAAAACATATTTGCCGTCAAACAAAATTTCCGAAAATGTAATTGTATACCCGGATACATTATTTAGGACTCGAGCTACAAATAATAAACCCGGGTCCTTTTTTTGGAGGGGTCTTATAATCGGCACTTTACGGTACGTGTAAAACAACAACAACAAGACGCAATTACGAAAATTCGTAAAGTTTTACATAATCGCGTTTTGTCGCAATTTCGAGAAACTCGAAACTCGCAATGCTTACATAATCGCACCCAAGTATAAACCTTCAATTTGCAAGATTTCATTGAAATCGTACGTGCTATCATAGTCGTGTTTGCAGCCAGATTCACACTCATGACGGGTCTCTCGAACGTCTATATTCAGCTGCCTTTCGAAATCATCCATCAACATCCAATTGACACACCCAAAATAAACAGCACACTTCACAACCATAGCTGAACGGTGATTGTAAGGAATCAAATCACTTCTTCCCATTGGATTTACTCAAAGATCATTGTGTCATGGTCTTTAAAGGCATTGAATAGACATTTTCCGTCCCGTTTACAAAAGAAGATTACAACACTCCTCGTTACATCCCACACTTATCGTAATTTGTGGTGGTTTGGTGTCTATTGAAGGGGGTACCAAAGTTGTTAGGTTAATATATGCGTTTATTAATCTACCAGCTCTACTGCCTCCTCGCGGCACCACTGGTAACTGAAACCATTAGGCAGAATGTGGCCTTTTGGGACAGGCTAAAGTACGACGCTAAAGGAGAAAACCTTGACAAAAAACCCTAATCTAACTTGGAACAGCATATGCCGAAGCATGAATGGCTGATAGGTTAATCAGTTCATATATGCGGACCAGGTACCCTCCAGTTTTATTTAGCCTTCCTGTAGCAAAGCTGAGTGACCTACAGGCGACTTTCTATTCCCCGCAACTCACAAGAGTAAAATCAAAACGGTAGACGAGGCACGGGTAGGAATATACGGGAGTGGGACTGCCCTCTCGAAGTCCTTAATTCCCAATGCTACCGCTTTTCTAGCAGAAGCAAATGATATAGTATACATCTAGGAGGGAGAGCAATGAGCCCAGATAGTATGTATCGCATGTAGAAGTACTTCCAACAGTTTACATCTAGGAGGGAGAGCAATGATCCCAGATAGTATGTATCACGTACCGGCCGGCAGTATTATCAGGTTCATTAAGAGCCTGAATATTGACTGGGCGGATACTTAAGCAGGGTTTTGAGCACAAAATGTTTTAGGTCGCAGTTCGAGGTGGCTAAACGCCCACATGGCCCAACAACACTAATTCTAATTCTATCGTAATTTGTACCTTCAGATTCCACGTCATATATTATTAACACTAAACTGTTTGATCGGATGTAAAAAAAAAAATAGGAACGTAAAAATTGCTTAAATTTTTTTTTCGGTAGGTCGATTCACTTTCAACTTTTTACAATTTCTCAATAAAATTCTATGCATCTAATAATAATAAAAACCCTTATCAGTTCGAAAGTTAACCTAACTAAAATTTCGGCTCCGGGAATTTAAGTCAAAAAACGAAAGACGGTTCAGTCATAAAATTTCCCATACAAATATTATGACTAACTCTTTTGAAGAAGGAACTTCAATCCAAAAAACGTGTTATGTATTTGAACTGAAAAATCTTCTTGAAAAGAATTTTAGGCTATTTCCAAACGGCAACTTATTTGTGGAACCTAACTTATTCAATGTAATTTCTTATGTTATAAGTTAGATTCCACAAATAAGTATTCAAATAAGTCTCGTTTCGAAAACAGCCTTTGTCGCAAATTTTTGGGCTAAAATACCTTTTGTTTGGTTGGTTTTTTGACTGGAATGCCTTCGTAGACCTATACATTGGCTCCGGGGCCCCAGTCAAAAGCAGTTCAGTCAGAAACAAAAAGAAGTTTCAGTCAAAAATTAGAAGGCTGCTCAGCGCAAGTTTACGCAAATATTCCGTTGAAAATTTTTCAGCAGGGCTGACATGTTGTACCACCACTTTCGATTCGTTTTCGATAATATTTTGTCTCTTGTAACAAGAACAAAATTGTACGCTATTTTCTCCTTTTATTACGATTTTTGTAATTCGATCTCAACCGTTTGTAAACTTTTCTCTTTTTCACATCGATAAAATATCGCAAACATAAATTTGGGTGATAAAGAGTGAAGAATAAAAGTAGAAATAGAATCTTGTTTCATTCGAGCAAGCTGAGATAGCCTTAAAAAAAGCATAATTGAAAACGCGAAATAGAGTACAATTTTGTTCTTGTTGCAAGAGACAAAACATTATCGAAAACGAATCGAAAGTGGTGGTACATGTCAGCCTAGGCACCAATCGACGTAGCCTATACAGCCTAGCTCGTAAACAAATTTCCCCTTCCGAATAAAATAATTTTAAAATGCATGCTATCCTGTTGAACATTTTTCAGCAGAATATTTACGTAAACTCGCAATCAGTCAAAATAGTTTTAGCCTAAAGCCTTTTCAAAAGGAAGTTCAATCAAAAAACTAAAAAGACATTCAAATCGAAACTTTTTTGACTGGAATACTTACTGGATTTGTGACTGAAATACCTTTTGAAAAGGAGGTTCAGTCAAACAATTAAAAAGGAATTCCAGGCAAAATTGTTCTCCGGGAATATAGTCAAAAACAATTCCTTTCCAGAAATTCTGGAAAAGGAAGATTTAATTTTCAAATAGGTATGTATTCTGGAAAATGGAAATTTATTTTTAATATTCGACTGAAAATCTGCATTTTCCAGAATATTTAAAAAAAAAACGTTTCGGACGTACACCCAGTTTGGAAAACATTAATTTCACTTTTTACAACAATTTACACTTTTATAACAATTTTTTAATTATTTGTCTGAACCCTTTTCAAAAAAAAATTTGAGTCAAAATCAAAAAAGAATCTTAGTCAAAAAAGTTTTGACTTGAATATGCCTTTTTATTTTTTTGATTGAAATACCTTCTGGGCCCGTATTTTTGAAATTCACCCGAAAGAGTCGCCAACAATTTTCTAGTGAAATACAGTCGAAAATTTAAATTGTTTTATACCAAAGTCACCGGCGAATTTTGTCGTTAAGGTCAAGAATACGGGCCTTGGGCCCGTATTCTTGAAATTCGCTCGAAAAAGTCACCGGCGACTTAAGTATAAAACAATTTTAAATTTTCGACTGAAATGACGTATTTCACAACAAACTCACCGGCGACTTTGTTTGATTGAATTTCAAGAATACGAGCCCTGAAAAGGCATACATTTTATGACTGAAACTCCTTTCGTTTTTTGACTTAATTGTTTTTGACTTATTCTCGGCGAACAATTTTGCCTGGAATTCCTTTTTAATTGTTTAACTGAGTCACCTTTTCAAAAGGTATTTCCAACATCCAAAAAAAATTCCAGTCAAAAAAATTCCTTCTGAAAAGGCATTTCAGACGAAAACTATTTTGACTGAGTTGCCTTTTAATTTTTAACTGAAATTCTTTTCTGCTTTTGAATGAAAGGTGTTTGGCTGGAATTCCCGGAGCCAAAATTGTCTTCGTTTCTAACTAATGGCGTCTTGAATATTCATATTCTTAGACGTAGGCGTTTGCTTTTGATATTTATTTGACTTTAAATTTGATACGGCTTTTTAAGGATTGGGTCCCCAAATGTCTGAGGCTCTAAGCAACTGCCCAAGTCGCCTACGCCCAAAACAGAGCGTTCCTTTCTTAATATTTAAGAGACTACTGCTTGTTATGGATAGTATAATGCGTTTATTTCTTGCATCCAGGTTTAATTTTGTTCGTGAAATATAAGAACTTCCAATATTTAATATCCAATCTACTCAACAATCTTTTTTTTACTGATTTTGCTACATATTTAGTAAGTTTCCGTTTTATTTGATAAATTTGGTACAAAGAAATAAGATCTTACATTGGTACTAGACCAATAAAAGGATTTTCACCTTTACGATAAGAATTCGAAAGTACCGTATTCGTATTTGATTTAAATATGAAATGAGTGAATCTTATTCAAATCAAATAAGAGTTACAAAAATCGCGTTGTGGAAACGAAATAATCCGGTTTAGGTGAAAATCGTGTAATGATAGACGACTGTCATTAGGTACACAATTTTCACAAAAAACTGGATTATTTCGTTTTCACAATGCGATTTTTGACAATCGGGATAAATAAAAATCGCGATTAACTTTGTGTCGGTCTACGGTATGAGGCTATTATTATAAGAGCTAACAATAATTGAAACATGGGTAGTCAAGAGATAATTTACCGTTTTATTCCGCTCAGCTAACGACACTCACAATTTCAATCGATGCTATTTTCCCTGCTATTTGAATTCGTCTTCACCAGCATCACACATTCACTGTGTATGAATTAACCGAGATGTACATCCAAAATGTAAAGTGTAAACTCGCCTTAAACTAAGCTAAGCGATTGATGTAAGCTATGATTACACACACCTTTCAATTGCAACTAAATAATTCTAGCAGCTCATGTGAGCTACGTTTTCCTGTTTGGATGATGCAAACTGTCTTAACCCAAGTTGCTTCCGGCTTGCTAGCTAATATCACTCACATAATGATGATGATTTTCTATATTTTATTATTAATGCGTATGTTACTAATAGTATGATATTCTGCCAAAATAATTAAATTAGTAAATAAAAACATCAATGTATGTGTGACCAAAGTTATTAACTGAATTGTGCAACGAGTTGAGCTAAAGTGTCGTCATTTTCTAATAGTTTCATTTAATCTGAAAAAACCAAAGTCTAAACTTAGAGTGAATGCACAAACAAAGATAAAGGCCGCCAAAATGGAGTTCTATGAATGTGTTACACCAGCAGGTTATAAATAAATTCAAAACAAATAATTAATTATTAAATTAGTGGAATTTCGCCCAGAGAAATGTTGCTAGTAGAATACGGAAACTAATTTTAAAATACGTCTTGAAAAATAATTTAGCTATTTTGGAGAAAAATAAAGAATAATACACTTCGGTGCGTATGTAGTTTATTTTCTATTGTATGGGAAAACTTTTGAGGATTGGGTCTCTTCTGCAACATAATTATTAGGAATAATTTACTGCCTAGGTCGTTTTTATTTAATAATCGATAATCACATCAACAACATTTGAATTTAGATAAGTAAACTGTTATCAAAAAACATACTGGTCATGTGATTTCTAATGTAATTTTAAAATAAAAAATGACTGGACTAATAATCAAACTATTTCAAGGCATTTAGTTTACAAATTCTTCGAAGAAGAAAATTTACAGATGCGTCTGCAGAATTTAATTAAATGGCAATGTAATTAAAATATAATTGTTTGTATTGTTGCATATTTGTCCCTTATTTGTAAATTATAATACAAGATAATTGTTCTGATCTCTTTCTCAAGATTTCAAAAACATTAAACAAGCCTTGCCGATTCATCATCTATCAAGAGCGTTAATTTTTTTAACTAGGTACGTACATACCTAAGAAACACAATGACAAAAAAATTAGAGAAAACTCCATCTTACCGTTTCTCTTGTATGTTACTTCGAACCTCTAATATTTTGTCGCCGGTGCCATGGGAACCAGAAAAATGATTTTCTATTAACACCTACAAGTCAAAAATACATGGAGCAGTTATTTATATGTATAAAAAACAGAAGCATTGACACATTTTGTTTTTAACCGAGAGTAAATGGTTTTTAGTAGATATTTTATTTTTGAAACATTTCATTCATCTCCTGATTACAGTGCGTTGCGTACTTTGTAATATTTACTTACACCCATTACATGTGTAACTTATGTATAATAATTTCATATTTTTATCTTAAAAACAAACATTATTCTGGTTTTTTTAATGTACTTATGCACATAATATTTTCTACTATGTGGCTTGAAAGGGCAAAATATGTAGTAGTATAAATATTGTTGTTTTGTTCAATAATTTTTTTTTGTAGTTTAAATCACGCAGATCAATAGTATTTAGAATAAATATTGCACAAAACAAAAGCAATGCCTTCTTGTAAGATTTGTGAGATACATAAGTAGAAACGAAAATATGTAGTAATTTTAACAAAATAAAGTAACCCCCTATCCAAATTACGAGTGTTTTGTATTATTGACGGTGTATTGTGTTTTTGGAAGCAGAGTAAAATTTCAGGAGGCGCTTCGCGTTCACACGAACATTATACCAAACCTGCACAAGTTATTGTTCCAGTTTTAATTCTTTTTTACAGAGTAGTACAAAATGTACATAAATGAAACCACACTGTCATTTTTTCGATGTGTGGATGTTTTGTCTAAAAAATATATAAAATTTTTGTTATACAACTTAGAAATTTTTCATTTTGGAAATTATACGTACATACAAGAAATAAAGATATATACCTATAAAAAAAGCTAAACATAAGTTTCTTTGCGTAAAAATCCAACAATGTATGGTTTAATAGCTGTATGAAAATAATTTAAAATATAAATAAAGAAAATTTACATACGATATATATTTTTAATATTTTTTTCTTCTTCGCCTTCGTCGTCTATGTCGTATGTGTGTCCACCAGGAAATCAATTTGCAGTAACACACATTTAGATTAAATCAAATATTACTAAATTTTGGTCTATGTTATTCTAATATAATATTTAGTTTACAATAAAATTTAACAATTTTTATCATTTTCATCACAAATTTATATTAAAAATGTAAATTTCTAAAATTACAAATTTATTTTAATTTTATTTTATAAACATTTGCTGACAGTCTTTTTTACAGAAAAAAATGCACCCAAACTTTTTTATTTTTTTTCTTTTCATTCAAAAAAAAAAAAACTTATGAATTTTTCTTCTTTTATTTATTAACCAAATTCTAATCTTTTCCTGTTGGTTTTAGTTTTTTTCATAATATAACATTAATAAAGAAATAAAATGGATCTTTCTAATTACTAATTAATTTTTGTATTATTATTTCATTTAATAATATCGAACCACACTTAATTTTTTTGTCTTTTACAAAAAAAAAAAAAAAAATTTTCTTTTGAATGATTTTTTTGTCTCTAATATGTTACTGCTGCTGACAAAAGAATAGAGCAGCCATATTTATTTTTTTTCGAAACCAAAAAGTATGATTTTAGTTTTGCGTGAAGTGGTCTGCGTTTCATGAAATTATAATTTTTCGATATTTATGCGTTCGGTAATTGTCTTAAAACACGTCTAATCAAAATATTGGGAGTTTTTAAACTTTAATGAATATTTTTAATAATGGTAGAAGTGAAGGCGGATATATATTCACTTACAATTTTAATTATGCAATAAAATTGTATGACGTCACCATTACGCAATACAATTTGACAGCTTTGAATAAAATTATAGATTGTGCAATATTATACTGACCACAACAAGACAGTTCGTAACTTTAACCGTTTTTTGGTGTTCAAGAGCAAACTCATAACGTGTTAAAATATATTGCCACTGTGCAATTTAAGCAACAAATTCAAAATGCTTATCAAAAAAATCAAAAACAAATCTTTTAGTGAATACCTAGCTGGCCATTCTGGCAACAAGGACACTAATTATTCCCTTTGGAAAGCAACTACAGGTCTTAAAAGGCCTAAACTACAAATAGCTCCTACCAAGAATGACGATGGAACTTGGGCTAGAAGTGCCATAGAAAAAGCTGCATTGTTTGCAGACTATCTTGAAGACACATTTCAACCCCTTCTAAGGCAAACAGCTGAAGAAAATATAATTCCAGTAAATAAAGTAGTAAACATAATACCTGTAACACTACAGGAGCTAAAAGATGAAATTAATAACAACTTAACTTCAAAAAAATCCCCTGGTTATGACCTAATCACTGGACTTATAGTTACTTAAAACTCTTCCAGAAAAAGGATTACGAAAATTACTGCAAGTAATCAACGCAGCAAAGTGACAGAGGTGATAATGATTCTAAAACCTAACTACTTAAAATGTATTGGCCCATAGGAAAGAACTCTGAGCTAACACTACATAATAAACTGCTATTATATCGGCAGATATTGAAACCTGTATGGACGTATGGTATACAGCTATGGGGCTGTACGAAGAAAACTAACGTAAAAGTTCAACTATAACGCATAAGTATGGTCAACGCACCATGGTACATAAGGAACGATAACCTTCATAAAGGATCTAAAAATGGAGTATGTCGATGAAAAAATCAAGAAATATGCTAGGAAACACATACAGCGCCTCAGTCAACATGAAAATGTGAATTTGCGTCGTATGCTGAACAACCAAAATCCAGTAAGACGGCTTCGAAGAACGAAGCCCCTAGAACTAGAACAGATAAATTATTGAAGTAACCAACCTGGAGCTAACCGTTGGGTTATACTCCTCAAACAGTTAACAGCATTTAATATAGATAAATTACTAGATGAATTTGCATTCAGTTGTAAAAAAAACTGTGCAATATGTGTAACAACTACTACGGTAGATATTCCGATAAAACAACCATGCATTTTTCTTACCTCATTTTCCCCATTTCTCTTCCGCTTTCGAGCTGTCCGCTCACATATGGCGTCAAGGAAACAAGTCGACACCATCCAACAGCAAGAGTAACCACTCGGCATTGCGAGTTTAACTAGCAGTTCAACTGCACTCGACTCGACAAGTGAACGTCATCGTGTACTCTCTCACCAAGCAGCAAACGCCCACGCAACAACCAAAAATCAAGTCAGTGAATCATCGATGGCGCACGACGTATCCGCAACCACGAACATCGCTGTCATATAAAATGACAACCTGAAGTGGATGACGATATACAATGATGGGAGCCCTCAACAGGTCAGGGTCCCTTTTGTGTATTGATGGCGGATGTCCTTTCCACTATAAGCAGATATTGCAAATACATACCGGAAACCGTAGCCGTACTAATTAATTTTTTTCTTTTGTTGCCCAGGGCACAGCAACGAACGACTGAGGCGCCAACAGTGGCTAATACTTGTACTTTTTCTGTTGTTTTTCGACGAATCGTTTGCTGGTTTTGCCACGCGTTTATTAGCGAATGCGCCGGTATCGCCACAAACCTTCATCAAGTTCCATCCAGTGATGCATTAACAGTCAGCGACCAATCATTGGAACTCGAGACCAGAATTCAAGCAGCGAATAGCCTGTCACTGGTACGTTAATTAAACGCCCAGATATCCGACATACCCAGCACATCCAAACCATCACCAGCTTTGGTAGAACAAACACTGACACGGTGCAGCCATATCCTTAAGAATCGTTCCGTTGATAACGCAGGGCCACCAGCTATGGTTCCATATGGTGGAAGTACAATTCGCGTTGGACAGGATAACGCTGGAGACCACAAGATACCACCATCTCCTCTGTGCACTGGTTATTTGGACAGAACGGGCGAATGCCGTAAAACACAGATCCACCGACTCCTGCATGGAATTGAGTTAGACGATCTAAAGCCTTCGCAATTAATTACTGCGACAGTTGAAAGCCAGCGGTGGCAAACATAGTTTGCACAAACCAACAACACACCTCACCTGGGTTATTTTCATTATCGTTTCAAGGAAGTAGCGCGTAATTGTAGGCCTAACTGCCCAAACTGGACCGAGTACAAGGAAAAAAACTAACTTCACCGACGCACATGGCAACGTGCTACGATGAAGCGAACAATTGTCACCTTAAAATCTTTGATAAGTCAACCAACACAACATATCTAATAGACACCGGAGCCGACTTATCGGTTGTATCGGTGACACGGGATAATATTCAAAACCACAATGCGGATTTCTTTTTATAAGCAGCAAACGGAGCAAAATTAAATACGTATGGCAACCAATGAATCACAGTAGATATCAGCCTTAGGAGCGAGATTCAGTGGACATTCGTTATAGTGGAAGTTACACGATAGCTATAATCGGTGCGAACTTCCATAACCAAGGACTTCTTGTCGACAAACAACGCGGACGACTTAATCGATCCGATCACAACAATTTTCACAGTAGTAAAGCAGTACGGAAAGAAGACAGATGCTTTTTGCGAACCGTAGGTACGGTCCGAGTAATAAACGCCACCGAAGTCGCACATAGATTTGAATACTGCTGGCAAAATACAAGTCAATCACACATGACAATCGAGCATCAAATTCGCCCAAACATCGAGTCACACAACACATTGTAACTCGCGGACCACCAATTTTCGCCAGACCACAAGCGGGGATTACAGGGCGCTTAACAAGGTAACGGTACCAGATCGGTACCCAATCTCTTACACCAATTATTGTACATAGTATTTGGAAGGAGAAGAGATTTTCACAACAATAGACTTGGTACGTATATCATCTTGGTACACCCGATCCCGATCGAGGAAGACGATATAGCAAAAATGGTAATTTCTACTCCTTTCGGGTTCTACGAGCTTACAAGAATGGCTTTTGGCCTGAGTAACGAATATTTGGCCTATAATCGGTATATACTACAACGTAAAATAACGGCCTTCAATCAAATAACGAAAGTGTCTTATTATACCTAGATAAGCAGCCAGCAGCGATTATAGATTACGCAAGGGTATGTAGTGGCCTCTGATAACTTTAACTTGCAGCTCTCAAAACATTCAATTTCTGCATCAGACCAGTCAATGAACACTTTACTGTTCTTTCGATATCCCTTTAAACAATTATTCAGAATAGCCTTATCAATAGCCGCGGCCGGAATAAATCGACGATAGAAATTTGCTATCGCGAGAAATTGCTTTAATTGCTGAACATTGACTGGATGTACAAATTGTACAATTACCTGGACGCGTTCAGGAGACAGAAGATCAATAATTCGGCGTTTTTCAATATCTACTATCATATAATTCCGGTGTTACGTAAACAATCCGCTAGCAAAATTGACATTGACGCGTCCTGGATAATAAAATTCTATGAAAAATTACGTCTTAATCCGAGATTGATATTGAGAGTGCCATAATATTTGTCTCCCCCCGGGGCATTGTGCTCATCATCCGATTCGTTGCCGGTAGCAGTGTGCCTCATTAAATAGCACATAATAAGAAATACGCACAAATAAGGCACAGTTAATACAAGATTCTTAAAAAATATGTGCAAAATTTGATGTGCTAGTTGATAATCCATATGGTCTACTTACTTTCACTTGATATCATGTCCAAATAATTTAAAAAATAGCTGCGTAGTTTTTATAAGTATACGTATGAATATACCAGACGGTTGCTCCTTAAAAATTGACCTCGTTCATTAGATTAGTGTTCGTACTTCCCCATATTGTGAACCTTACGCTTTGAAGCCTCCAAAATTAGCTTACATAGAATGAGTGGTGAATGTTCACTTCATCGTAAGCTAGGTAAGTTGATGTTAGCCAGAAGTTACGTTTATCTACCTGAAGCCACTAATATTATTTTTAATGAGAATACACGACCGAACCCTACCTTCTTTCTTCGCGAGCATTTATCTATAATAGGGAGTCTTGAGCCCAAGTACTCGGCCTACATCTGTCCCTTCTTTCCCAATTTTTTAAATTTAGAGCAGCATGAGATGCTGCCTTAGAGTGGTGAAGGTTGACTTGCAGAAATGTCAATGCCATCTCTACAGCCTATCTTCTCCACCAAAGTAACATCAGAGTCCTCCCTTGATGATAAGTCCTTTGAGAGCCCCTTTAAAGACTCCATGGACGTTGACATTTCCGTGTCCGTGGAGAGAGTTTCCGCTTGGCTGTCCACTACTGCCGCGCGCGCTGATGAGCTATCAACCATAGTGGTAGTGTCTGAAGCTGATTTTGGAGCCTCTGGCTTGTTCGCATCCTTCTTGTACACCTTGAGTGTGACTGCACTGAAACCATAGTTAATTAAACCATTGGTTTTTTCCAGTGCATTCAGTGACTCCCTGTTTAATCTAATAAAATCTGACCTATAGTCAGCCTTTGTCTATTCGAGCTTGGCAACCTTCCAGTTGTGCGTTGGCAAATCTGGGTTGCCAACCTGTAACAACTGGAGTATTACCTTCAGGTCACTAGGCTCCGAAGGGATGTACACGTACCCTAGCTCTTGGTCTACAGGGGATCTCCTCCCTATCAATAACAGCAAGGCTGGCTCCAGGCCGTACCTCGCCAGTCCCTACACTGCTTTTTTGTACAGCAGCAGGGATCTCTGATCAGCACAGGTAGTCAGTTTCCCCTAATTACTGTGCCAGCCCCATCCCTACAGGTCAGAGCAGGCCCCGGATTTTCCGATAGGACTTTTAGGTAGGTGGTCGCTAAGGCCCCTTCCACCACCTTCCTCCAATTGCCGGGCGTGATACTGCCATCCTCTTGGGATTGGTCAATGACTGCCACAATCAGCTGATCCTTGAGTACCTCACTAAAAGGCTTCATACCGGTAGCTTGGAGTTTCATCCTCTTGGCGATCAAAGGACTTTCATCATGCGATCTTACTCTTTTTAGCTGTGAGCCATCCGAAGGGCCTTCCGACTTTTGTTTGGTGACTTTTCTGCCCACGTAAGCGTGGCTTTGTCTTTCTCCGATCTGTCTTCAGACGAAATGTTATTTATTTTTACTAGGCCCTCCAGGCCTTTCTCTTAGTATTATACATATGTTGGTCTTGAGGAACCAGCTTCCTTCGCGCTTTGTTAGCCCAGGCTTGGTGACCCGAGTGGAGGGACCAGCCTTGCTTGAGCTTATGTCCCGCATTTCTGTTGTAGACTTAGAGGCAGGCCTACAGGCCCGAGTCTCCTTGTCCACATTTCCCGGATTTGTTAGAGAGCCGAACTCTTTTATTTATTGTTGTTTTTCTAAATCTGCCTAAAAAGAGTGTTCACCTATGCAGAGATCCGCAATACACAGATAAGGCTACTTAATCTGAAGAGCGCCAGATATCCGGATCCACCGTTAACGATCAAGCTAGTTTTTTTAAACTAGGCCCCCAGTCTGGTCTATTATCGGCACGGTACGAGTAATACCTTAACTCAGCCCAGCGGTTCCTTTTAAAGTTGACTCCTTTAGCGCCGTGTTTTAAGCCTAGAAGTCAATAAATCAGCAAACTAGTTACCAGCTGTCACCACGTGGATGTAACACGAGCACTTGTGGAAGGTGCAAGTTACGGAGATGACAACAATTGCAAACTTGAATCCCCCGAGCAACTTCACACCAGACCGCCCGATGTAATTATTGTAATTTGAGATAAAAAAAGTGCACTTTAATTTAAATTTATTACATAATAAAAAAACAAATTTTGTTGTTGTTGGGTGCTTAGGAATCTTACGATTTGTTTACAAATGTTTTTACCAGGTTCGCACTAAAAGTATAAAATAATGACGCGTTTTTAGAAAAGTTATTTTTAATAATAAAATCAATTTTATTAAAAAATTGAACTAAATAATAATTATCCGTGTATTTGCAACTAAAATAAAAACATTTTTTAAACTTTGTTTTATTTTAAGCAACCAACTCCATTTCAATGCATTGAATAAAATTCTAAATACATACAGCCCTAAACTATTTTAGTCTTTCTCTTTTTCGCACAATTTTTGTACGCTTGACGTTTGTTTATTTCTTCTCTATTTTCTAGTGGTGTTAAAACAAACTTATGCAATTGTTGTGTCAACTGTATTTGTTGCATTTGCTGTGCATGAATTATTCAACTTTGGCAACACTAACAATTTGTGTTTTCGTTTTGACATTTCGAAAGTTTTGTCCAGGAATTTTTGGATATGCGTTTTCTTTTTCCTTTACATAAAGTGCAAGCATAATGGAATTTTAATTTTTTTCTTTATCTAATACAATCTAATCATTAATTAGTTTATATTGGTTCGAATGTCTCACGTGAGCTTCAAAATTAGTTAAATAAATTATACAAAGAGCTAATTTTTGGTTTGTTTATTTTCAGAAGAGTGAAGCTTCTAATGTTGGCTGGAATATACCAGCATTTAAATCCCCTACTCTTTCCCAGCCTTCAAGATCACGCTCAAGATCTAGAAGCCCTAAATCAGATAATTTTTTGCTAAACATTGGAAAATATTTATTGAAAGATATTGTATTTAAAGGCCACTACCAAGAGAAACGATTAGTTGGTTCTCTAAACTTGTATCGTGATTTAATTGTTGTGAGCAACACAGAAACTGAACTAAAGAAAAAATTAGAGGAACTCAAACGCATCTACCATGACCAATATCCTACACAGCAAATTTGGTTGGGTGTAACCGATCCAAATACAATTGGTGCCCCGGTCGGCTATTGTATTTGGACTGAACTTGATGGAACGCCGTTCGGCGAATACTGGTTTCGGATTAAAAGAGTTTTAATCAGGGAAAATGAAATTGTATTAAAAGTAAAATGTCTCAGGCAATATGACAAAAAAGATAAAAATGAAATTCCTAAAGTTAAAGAGCCGGAACCATGGGATGACGTACAGTACGATCCAAAGGAGGTGGCAAAAAATTTCAAAGAATTATTTAATATGTGGAAAATGACCTTTAATGAATTTATTTTATGGTTTTGTTCAGTACGACTTACATTTTCAAATTCGGTAGCTGTTCTAAAATTTTTGGGTCTGCTTGCTGTTACTCTAGTTGCAGTAACTGTACGATTTATTCAATATTTTGGAGCTTATTCAATCAAATTCATGGAACAATTCAATAATCTAATCAAAGCATTGACACCTTTTATGTTGGGCGTGCTAGATTTAATTTCCAAAATTATTGGTGGATTTTACATGTTGATCGCCATGATCTGGAAAGATAGTGTAAACCCTCCAGTTCGAAGAAGGGAATTGGGATCAATTGGGCCACCGCCGAATGCTTTTGGTCCACGGATGATGATGCAGGACAGTGACGAGTATATCATCCAAAGGAAGAGGCGTCCAAATTTTTAGTACATATTCGTTTAAATTTGTATTTTAAAAGAGGCTTTGTTATAAACCTAATAGCTAAGCGGTTGATATTAAATGATAGTATAGTATGACAAAATAAAACGTTTTAATATAAATTTATAAAATAAAAATGAACTTTTTAAAATAATATATTTTATATATCAATAAAGAATATTTAAATTGTAACACCTTTTATCTAATGACTACGTTAAATGATTTTGTTGCAATTTCACCAATGGCTTTATGAATTTCGTTAACTTCTTCCTGAGTCAACGTCTTTTCCATATGGCGATACACGATTCGAAAGCACAAACTAGATTTTTTGCTCTTTGGATGTTTAAATTTATCGACGAGACTGATTTGTTCGATCATATCGCCCCCTACACTTCTCGCTAAGTCATAGAAATCATTAACTTCGAATTCATCAATGTCACAATTCTCGGGTAACCAAAACGAAAGATCATTACTGCATTGGGGATATTGAGAGACTGGTTTGTACTTGCTTGTTTTTTCATCAAATTGATTTATAAATCCGGAATCTGTGCTCCAAAATAAACGAATATCCGGGATGTCATACAATATCATGGCCAAACGTTCCAATCCCAATCCAAATGCAAACCCTATTGAATTATGAACGCCCGCCTTTTGTATAATTTCATTTCGCATTACCCCTGTTCCCAATACCTCGATCCATTCGCCATTATGCAGAATTTCCAGTTCCCAAGAAGGTTTTGTGAATGGAAAATATGCATCGACCCATCGATATTCGATTTTCTCACCAAATAAACGTTTCGTCAGGCCACTAAGAACCGATTTTAATTCATACTCCACTAATTTGACAGCCTCCAATGTATGACACGGTTGTTTTATCTCGTCCAAACATTTTGAATTAACCGATAATTCCGAAAATGATAATGGATTTGTTTTAAATGATGATTCCATTATTTCGAGTTCAGTATTATTTCGAAATAATGAATTTTTATTTATAATTCGTACGCCATCGACTTGATGAAAAACTGGATAATGTGTAGAATCGATCTCATCTCGGCGATAAACATCTCCGATCATTAGAAAATTATCCAAACCGGATTTAATTAAATCAAATTGATGTGCCGTCATATGGGCCCGAAGCAAATGATCTTCATTTACATAGTAGCAATCACTTTTCTTTCGACTTATGTGATCTTTGGGGATCAGCAAATCGTCAAAATTCTGCTGAGTTGTCACAACCGGGCCCAATGTATCATAAACACTAAATAATGGATTTCCTTTTGAATTAACATAATTTTTATAGAAATATTCAACAATTCGTTGCCGTATCAGCGATAGTGGATGATTTTTTTGTAAATAAATGGTTTTACCCAAATATGAGATAATTTTTGGTGTCAAGTTCGTCCATGTATCAACTTCGTATTTTTTATGAAATAACTCTAGATGGTTTTTTAGTTGAGCGTGTGAACTATAATTATTATGTTTTGTAATAATAAAATTAATCGGTTTTATTAGTTTATGTGTTTGATTCAATGTTTTATTGAACATTTTACGTTATTTTATGATTACAACTTGTTACAACATGAACTGTCATAATTTATTTGACGTCTCTCTGGTTTTGTTCGAAATGTCATTCGTGATTCCGAGTTCCGCACAATTCGATGTGCTGAACGCTTAATAAGAAAAAATTTTGCTGATTTATTGAATTCAAAAACTTTCAAAATTATAAGTAAAAAATTAGCAAAATTGCCGAATAATTACAAAATCGGCTCCCACAGGTAAATTTTACTGTCAGTAGAAATTTTTGCTTATCTTGTGTAATTGTACATGAAAAAAGACGTTACATTTTTTTACAGGTTTTCTAGTTTTGAAAAAAGCCAAATTTTGTCTACTTGGAGAACAACTTTACGAGCATTTCATCTGTCAACAGAGCTAAAACTAACGCGCAAACTGAAGCAAATGTCAAAATACATAATATATTTTCAGAGCACGCTTTTAGGTTAGATTAGGTTAAGGTAGTGGTCCAAAGTAGATCGGCTTAGGTAGTCACAGACTGGTCCGTCGCCACACGGATCTCAAATTATTATATACCCATAAGGAGTATATAACTCTAGAAACTTTAGTCTGTTTTTGGCCAGACGAGGACAGGTGCAGAAAAGATGGAGTACTCTCTCGACCCGACACCGCTGAAGTTACCTGTTTAGATCTCGCCAAATGATAAGTCAATTAGTCAAGTAAGCTCATCGGTTTTTATATTCCCCGTACTATTGAAATGCTCTGGTGTTGAACTGATCTGCCATCTCGTTAAGAGATGATAGCAGTTCTGAACTACTTTCGACGAGAAGACGTGTGGTTGGTATTACATATTACATTATACCTAAACCAGTCTACAACTTCCTATATGCAGTTACTTTAGCTGTTAATAATCGGGGAGCAGTTTATCAGAAGTTCCTCTCAGAACATCACCGCACCGACTTTCCCATTCCTTTTTTAACCTTCCATGAAGAAGTTTAAGACACTTCTCTCTGGACGGGATAGTATATAGTCGATAGTCTTAGGAATCTCTTTGTTACACAGAATAGGTGAGTGACCGGCATTGTTATAGGTCAACATTGAGATGGATTTTAGACGTATTGCAGTACTCCGCTATTCTACAAGGAGACTGTTTTCTGAACTTTCATTAGTAGCTTTTGGTTAGCAGTTTTCCCAGGGCAGGCCACCAGACCATTACCTCATACAAAACAATCGGTCTACCTACTGCGATGTAGAGCCAGCATACGATGTGGGGCCCCAGCTACATCCTTTTGCAACGGTAGTTTTGCTTATAGCTTAAAGTCAAGCTGATACCATTTAAAGTGGGTGGATCGATATGAGGGTCTGTATTTCGTAGAGAAGAAAAACAATTTGCTTTTTGTGGGTTTGAATTCAACCCAAAACAGGGTAGTAACCACAATATTAATCACAGATATTAACCATAGGCGCCAATAACATCATCATCCGCATAGATAACCCCCTTTAATTCACTATGGCTTCCAGTTTTAGCAACAAATATTAATGACCAAATTCTAATGTAATAAGGGAGACAGAACGCCATCCTGCGAAGTACCTCTACTTACAAATCTTCTAGCAGAGGACTTCTTCGAACAGGCATTTATAATCCTGCTTCTTAGCATTTGATCTATCTATACTCTTAGTGATCCATCCACTCCTATAGATTTGAAAGTGGAATTATAGCCCCTGGTATCCAAAAAGGTTACCATTGTGTAGTCAATAAGCTCGAAAGAATTTTCGATTAAATATATAAAATGAACAGCTGTCTCCATAGGTCTCTGCTTGTAAAATGCACGTTGAGATGTGGTAGTTTTTCCTGCACAGTCGCGCCTCTGAATATGAGTTTCAATTTGCTTTTCCAGTGTTTTTAAGACGAACGAAGATAAGCTAATAAAGTTGTTAAATTTGATAGGAATGTGACATAGTTCCAAGCTACTTTAGAAAATTACTTCTAACGAGGAAATGCTTAAGTCAATAGTCTGTTGGATATCCGCAGGGATAATACCATTATTAGGTCCTGGCGACTTATATGATTTAAAACTATTTATCGCCCACAAAATATTCTTTCTACTAATAATTTGACGTATCCGGCTACTGTTGCTCTCTGGCGTTGCAGGTACAAATTCGGAACAACTCGGAAAATGAGTCTCCAACTATTCCGCACTAGTAGTGGTCCACACACCATCTGGTTGTTGAAGACACTTGGGATGACCTGAAGACTACCGGATTTTATCGCAATATAGTCTCAAAGATCTGTTCAGTCCTTCTTAATTAGTAAGGACTTCTTCATAGAATTTCCAGTCTGCAGCAGCTCTTGTTTTTCTTGCTTTTTAAAAGAGTCTCTTGCATTTTTGACGGGTCCGTTGAATCTCATTGCATCACCAACAGTAGACAGCTTGTCTAATGTCTACTAAGTTGATGCCTTCTTGTTTTGTTCTTTTGTTGGTTCTGAAGATTTCGGCACCAGAACTGGAAGTGAATTATCCAGAATATTTCTAAAGGTATCCCAGTCGGTTTTCCTCCCGTAGATCGGATTTTAAGAGATTCCATGCCCATTTCAAATTGAAGATAACAATGATCACAAAAGGAATAGCCCTCCGACACTTTTCATTTTAATAGACTATTCATCATAAAATTTGAGATAAGTGTAATACCTAATGCCTCTTCTGTTTGTTCTTATAGTTGTAAAAGTCGGCTTGTTGCCTAAGTTACACATATCTAGGCTAGTACTTAGAATGTAATCAAGAAGTAATTCATATCCCAAGATTTCATCGGGATCCAGGGATTTTGAAATTGACTTAAAGACCGGGGTCAAGGGATTTGACAAAAATCCCGGATCCCGGGATTGTACTCCCTAATTACAAGTACATACATGCAATAGACAAATGACCTGCTTGCACAGCATAATTTGTTTTTATCATTGAATAGCACCTGCAGCCAAGCAACAACAGGCACGCAATTTCACCAAAATTAACGTCAAATGAGGAGCTAAGCAACAACAAGCATCCATACCACCACAAATAAACCAAATAACAAGATGACAAGATGGATGAGTTACTTTAAATCCAAGAAGTAACAGGTGGAAAAATAGTTCAGTTAGAAAGAAACTATCGCAAAGGCGGAGAAGACAGAAAGACGAAGTCTTACTTAGAAAGTAGAATAGCGAGCTAAAAAACGCTATATCATGAAAGCGATGACAAAATTTTAGGAATGGTCACGTGCCTCTTGGGCAGAAGCACGCTTATCTCGTAACACGAAAGAACATAACAGATCGTTACAATAAGCTGGTAGGAGAAATGCGCCATCGCCTACATAGTGGACCACCATTGACACCAACAATGTTACAAGAAGTCGTACAACTTCCAAGTCACATGTTGAGGCCCACACGAGACGCTGATGAGTAGTAAAATTGAGGCCCTTTACGCAGGAAAGTTAGAAGAGAACAACAATACAAATTTGTTGAAGAGACAAAACTTCCTCATGCGCCAGATATATCAGAAATTGGTGTTAATAAATTATTCCTTGGAAACGAACAACATATCCAAGGAATATTTTAATATTAAAATAAGGCAGTTAGAAAAGAACATGGAGGAAATCGCAACCCAACTTCACCCCCCGGATGAAAATGAACAAACGTTCAACTACTTTAGAGAAGATATTATGGCAATCTTCAAGAGAAAGTAGAAGATGCAATGATCAAACTATAACAGAAACATAGTGCAAGTGAAATTGTCTAAGGTAGAAAACAGGTTCCTTTACGGTGATTATCAGCGGTGGAAAACGTTCAACGGTATATTCACGAAGCTGATCCAGCAAAAAAAGCAAACTATCACATACAGTAAAGGTGACGTGTAACAACACATTACCAAACGTTACACGGAGGCACACAATTAGCAACATTGAAACAAAATTCTGAGTCCATCAGCAAGAGTGAGGCCGGGAAGACCGTTCACCAAAACAGGAATTGACCATGCGGGGCCCATCCAATTAGGATCAACCAAACGCCGGGGTCACAAGACATACAAGGGATACATTGCTCTGTTTATATGTTTGGTAACGAAGGCCTTCCATATTGAAATAATAAGCGATTTAACAACAGAATCCTTCATTGCCGCTTATAAAAGATTTACAACCAGAAGAGGATTATGCACAGACATTTAGTCTGATAATGGAACGTATTTCATAGAACCACCATGATAGATGGCAATGGAATTAATTGGCACTTCTTACCACCTCTTACATCACTTTTCGGTTGTATATGGGAGGCAGGGATTAAATCAATGAAATTCTATCTAAAACGGATTATAGGCGAAACAACACTCACTTTCATGGAGCTATATACTGTGACTCAATTCTCACCCAATAACTTCGCTTGTTGTAATACACACAAAGTCTATAGCCAAAGTGAAGAATATTTCATGTACATACATAAAGGTCGTATTATACGACTATAATATATAAAGGTTTACTTATACTAAACATACATATTGAATAACTCAACATGCCTTTCTTTTTGTTTTATTAAGAAAATCAGAATGGTCCAACATAATTATCCAAGTACCTTGGCACCTTCCTCTTTCTCTGTGGTCTTTCTTGACGAAGTGTTGATTCTGTCTCAGCCGGTTGCTCCACGCTGGTCGATTGCGCTTTCTGTCCTTCCAATGTTGAAGGTGTGTGATGATCAGTGGTAACTGGCATTGGCTGCATGTTCATAGAAGGTGGCGCCAAATCTTTCTGTCCTTCCAATATTGAAGGTGTGTGATGATCAGTGGTAACTGGCCTTGGCTGCACGTTCATAGAAGGTGGCGTCAAATCTCGCTTCTGGTTCGTCTTGATCGAAGGCGAGCATTCTTCATTTTCTCTTTGTTCACTTGCTCTTTCATTTTGTATGTCCTGATGACGTCTGACTGATTCATAAAGTGGCCTTATGTGCTATCTGTTTCGAGCGTATTTCTTGCCATTAATCATGAGTTCATAAGCCCGTGTAGATACTTGTTTCGTCACTTGGCCCCTTACACATTTAGAATCATCCGGTTTGACTTTTACCATCACTTCGGAACCTACTTTCAGCTCACATAACTGCTTGCTATTCTTGTCGTAGTTAGCTTTGCTTGTCACTCTTCTTTGTATGATGTTCTCCGTAACATTCACTGGTATTGAAGGTAGCAAATTTTGGTCCATTCTAGGTAGACTTGACCGTAGATTCCTCGACATTAATCGCTGCGCGAGTGAATAGCCAATTACATTAGGTGTGTTTCGATATTCCAACAATGCCTGCCATAGACATTGCCCTGAATCTTCACATTTGTTTATGATTCGTTTTACTATTTTCACTGTTGCTTCCGCCTTTCCGTTTCCTCTTGGATACTAAGGTGATGAATTTCGAGGAACTTTTTATTGTTGAAATTGTGTGCACCATCAGTAACGATTTTTTTTTAAATGCCATAGCGAGCGAAGTTTATTTTGCAGGCAAGTATGACGTCATCAGCTGTGGTTGTTTTCAAAAGATTGATTTCAAAGAAATCTGAATAGTGATCGACTGTAACTAATATGTTTCTTTTCCTTCCTTTATAAATTGTTTCACAGAAGTCCATCGATACTCATTGAAACGGATAAACTGGAATCTCTTGAGTCAACATGGGCAATTTCTGTTGTGACTCTCTGTGACTGGCACAAATTAAACAGTATTTTATTTTTTGTTTAATGTCAGCAGTTATTCCTCGCCAGAAAATTGTACGACGAGACTTTTCAATGCATGATTGTATCCCAGTGTGTCCAAGATGTATAATATCGAGATATTTTTCTCGTAGCGAGTGCGGTATTACAAACCTGTCACCTTTTAACAAGATACCGGATTTAACTAGAAGCTCTTTTTTCACTGATTGATAAACTCTTACTTCGTTGTCGTCTAAATTTCTCTTCCAATCATTGCATACTTCCACTATAATTTTTTTTAGAACTGGATCTTTTTGGGTTTCTTCTCGAATTTCCTGTATTTGTTTATCGTCAATTTCCTCGTTACTCATTTGGCTAATTTTCTCTACACTTCTCAGAAATTTGTTAATTTGTAACACTTTCTCTGTTTCGTCTAATAATTATTTTCGTGTGTAGTCTCCACTGGTAATCTGGACAGTAGATCCGCTATTACCAGATCTTTACCTGGTATGCAACTGATCTTTAGGTCGTATTTTTGAAGTTTTAATCTTAGTCTCTGAATTCGTTTCGTACACTTATGTAGTGGCTTGTTAAACATTTGTGTCAAGGAGATATGATCTATCTCTCTCTCTATATGAAGCGTACACAATCGATAATAATTCAATTTCACACTGCGAATAATTTTTTTCTGTTGCTGTAAGTGACTTGCTGGCAAACATTATTGGTTGATTGTTTTGTAACATTACTGCCCCTAAACCTTGACGAGAACCATCTGTTTGTATTACGATTTTTTCAGTACTGTCGTAATATTTCAGAACTGATATATCGGCTAGGACTTTCTTAATGTTCCCAAATGAATTACTCTCACGTTCTTTCCATGTGAAAGTCTTTGACTTGACCATTTCTCGCAATGGTTCCGTTAGTTTAGAGTGATTAGGTATGAACTTGCTTAGATAGTTTGTCATTCCAAGAAACTTTTGGGTCTCTTGAATATCCATTGTACTTCTCATGTTCTTTATTTCTTCGACTTTCTCCTCGTCTACTTTCACTCCCTCCGTCGTTAGTAAGTGTCCATAGAACTTCACTTCCTTGACCGCTAACTTCATCTTTTCTTGTTTAGTTTGATATTTGCCTGTCGCAGTTTGTTCAGAAGTTTCTCTAAATTGCTGTTATGGTCTCGCAGTGCCTTTTCGTAGGTGTCTCCTTTTCCATATATCAATATGTCGTCTGCTATGATTTCTACTCCAACCAACCCTTTCACAATTTCATATTGACTTTGCTGGTACACTTCTGCTGTTGTATTTATACCAAATGGTAATACTTTGAAGCGATATCTATTGAATGGAGTCCAAAAAGTCGTTAAATCCATACTATCGTTGTGTAATGGTACTTGCCAGTAACCATTTTTCGCATCAACTAATGTGAACACTTTCGCTTTGTTAAGCTCCGGTAATAACTCATCTATTGTCGGCATTTGGTATTTCATACGTTTTATGGCGCGATTTGGATTTTGTGGATCAAGATTCAAGACATATTCGAATTTTATTATCTTTTTTCTTTCTTATAACAATATTTGAAATCCACTCAGTGTGATGTGTTACCTTTTCCACTATCCCTCTAGCTTCTAAATTGTCTAACTCTTCTTTCAACTGATCTCGTACAGCTAATGGTATTATTCTTGGCGGCTCTTGAATAGGGGTTACTGAGGTATCTATGTCGAGTTTGATTACATCATACATTCGCCCATCCCCTTCGAACACATCATTGTACTCCTCAATTAATTTTTCCAGCTTTGTCTTGTTTAAGTTGTTCACACTTTTGATTTCATGGACAGTCAATAGGTTGATGATTTTACAAGCGTTGGATGAAATTATTGGCTCCAAATCTCCTTCTATAACTTGGAATATTATTTTCTTTATCTCGTGATTTCTTGAGAATTTTATTTTAGTTTCACCAATCGAACTTATTATACTGCCAGTAAATGGTTTCAATTTTATGTTGCTCGCAGTTATCGTCGGGTTCTTCTTGATTTTTAATAGGCTGTCGATTCCTATCACACAACATGAGGCTCTAGTGTCCCAACACGTTAGCACTTCCTTATATATTCCTCTTTCGTGCTCTAATATTAACTTTCCTTTCAACACATCATGTTTTTCAGTTCTTCCTATTGTCCTTACCATTTGTATTTCAGCATATGAGTCGTTTCACTTGATGCGGCGGTTCCGTGTTCCATTTGGTTGACCGGCTTCTTATTTGTCCCCATTTTGGATTTTCTATCGCTCAACCCTCTTTCCGACTCCATAACTGAATAACAACTTGAAAAATGGTTCTGCTTGTTGCATTTAAAACACTTTTTTCCATATGCTGGGCATTTCTATTTACCAAATTGATATTACATACTATTAATTTTGCATCATTTATTCGGTTTATGTTCTCCTCCACAGTTGGCGTTGTTGTCATTTTATTTAACTGTAATTTATGTAAAACATCAATTTTCGCTATTTCCACTGCCTTTGATAAAGTCAACTCCTCGTCTTCATTTTTCATTAGCAGATTTCTTAACTCTGTATCCTGCAATCCAAAAATAAATTGATTGCATGTCATCTTGCTCTCAAGGTTTCCGAACTTGCACCCTTTTGCAGCGTATTGGATTCTGCCTACATATGTGTCTATATGCTTTCATTTTCCTTCTGCGATAGCTCATTAAATATGTAACAATTAAATCTAGTTGTTGTTTTCATAGAAAATTTATTTTTAATTGCCTCTATTACTTTGTCGATCGACTGTTTTTGCTCAGGAGTAAACGCTTCAGTCATTTGGTTATATAACCTCAAACCATCTGTGTCCAAACACTGTTCAACGTGCGCTTTCTTTACTTTTTCCGGCTTCTCTTCCAATTCTTCTATCAAGCAGAAGTTATTCCACTGCTGGATAAACAGTATTGTATTATCATGGTTGACCGTATCTCCATACCTTTCATTAATATCCCAACGTGGTTTATGTTTAGACATTTTCTTTCTTTTCTTTATGGCTTGATGGTATCCACTACTAATTCTCCGTAGTTGCAGCAACTTGTGTAATTTTTTTTTTCCAACTATATATTTGTCGGCTTTATATTTTTATTTTCTTATCACAAATTATTTAACTAAATAATTTCCACATCTGACACCATGTTGTGATACACACAAAGTCTATAGCCAAAGTGAAGTATATTTCATGTACATACATAAAGGTCGTATTATACGACTATAATATATAAAGGTTTACTTATACTAAACATACATATTGAATAACTCAACACCGCTGATAAGTGATTCTGCAGATTGTCAGTCAGCATTAACGCCGGGACACTTCTTGATAGGAGATTCCCTTGAGAGGATGGTTCATGGCTTTAGGAAGCGGCGGTCCTCCGAATACATCCACCAACTACAACAATGAACTAAATGGAAAAGCAGCCAGCCAAACGTAATAATCAATGACCTGGTATTATTGAAAGATGACCAACAACCTGCCATACGATGGAAGCTAGTGAGAATTATGCAAACATACGCTGGGAAGGATGATTTAGTTCGGGTAGCGACAGTCAAGTGCAAAAGTGCAACTTATAAGCAACCGATTGTGAAATTATGTAAGTTACTAATATAGGAAATCAAGGACAATCAAGTTCTAAGGAACAGCCCCATAAATAACTAAAGAACAAAGGGACATACACATAACCCCTTTCAATCACTCCATAGGGATTTATTTCGAAGAAACAGGTAAATTCGAGGTAGTAGCTATATGCAATGGACATTGGTGATTTATTTCCCAACATGAGCAATTACTGGGAAGAGCTTGAAATTGAAGCCTTTAAGCAAACACAATATAAATTAAAGGCGGCATACTTGAATATAGCTGAGTTAATTCTTCAACAAATTCAATGGCAGTACCAAACCGAGGCGTAGGAGGCACCATAGGCCTCATGCTAGGCGATATGTTTGGTATCTCGACGGGACGTGAGGCAAGAAATTATGAAGCACAATAATTGAACTGATGTTAATTCTAAGAAATTTGAAAGACACGCAGCAAGCTTTACTTGATGTGGTCCAGCACGCACACTAGAATATATTGCAAATTGCACCCCTAATTACTTTTTAGGGGTGCAAAAAACCAACACACACAGATATTCACATATATCACAGCAGATTATGCAGTAGAGTAACCCAAGGCAACATCATAAAAAAAATCACCATTCCTCTATCCTTTGCGCATGACTATATATACTCTATTGGCAGTATTTCCAGTTCCTAATATTGAGCACAACAACACGTAGTCTTATATTACCACCAATTCGGAATACTTAGCAGTATAGATGATCATTGGGAACATTTTACATTACTAACAAGAGAAGAAGTGAAGCAATGCCAACTATTCCAAAATAAACTATTTTTATGTGAAACATCGCCAATTTATAACACACAGAAAATCTCGAAGGGGCATGTACCATTAAGTCAGTTATTAATCAAAATATTGGATTAAGCTTCACGTGACGAATCAGTGGAGTATATCCAAATGAAACAACATTTGATGTAATAAGCGGACGTAGCATTAAATCAGTCAGTCTCCAAGGATCAGGAGCATTAGAAATCGAGGCTGGGTGCGTGCTGCGAGACATACATTTATAAATCGTCGCTATCGGTTTAGCTTCCAATCAGCAGAGCTTCCAGATACGTTCCGACAAAGGTGTTGTTTTTCCCGTTAATGTCGGAGGAATATCGTTTAAACATAGATGTGTTAGCGTCAGCGTAACCGATCGTTTGGGCCAATATGGGTTGAAATGGAACAATATGGAGGAATCCGGACGTCGTGCAATTAGTGGAGGACAAATGACACAGTTTAATAACAGTGCAAGTATTGAATAATATATTACCTTCGGAGGAGGAGTTTACATCTCAAAACATGCCAAGTTGTTTTTTACGCTTTTACAATAACCGGAAGGAATATAAAATAAAACACGGGAAAAATAAATATGGAGTACCTGCCTCTCATAATGAGATAAGAATTTATTACATTTGCGTGATATTGAAATATCGGGAATTATCATCATGACAATATTTTGAAAACAGGTAATTTAATCGTTTTACTTCTATGTACTTGTGTAAATGGTTAATGATTTATATCAAAGCCCACGTACTCATATAACACAATATTTCTGATAAGAGAATAGTAAAGTCAAGTTATACCCAAAGTAAAATGTTAAAATTTATAATTTTTATAATAATTTTTAATTGTTTTATAATTCACTTAAAGAGTCAGGTAATAATAAACAAATAAAATAATTTTTATAAATAATTTTCATGATACAATTCTTTAGTTGTACGAAGCCATTCTTGACCAATTTACCGTAAATGGTTTTAACGAGAAATGTGTGAAGGAATTCAATGGACGAGTAACACGTTACAACCGTACGGTGGCTGTAATTAATGCGAATTGTACAACTCTTTTACCTTTGGACCATACCAATAAGATCCGGGTCGCACTTTCTGCGCTCCAAGGAAACGAGTTTAGGCAGATATTTGTGGTTTCTCGAGAAGATCTGATAAAGGCGATTGAAGAGGATTCGTTTATATATGATGCGATGATGAAAAAATCTAATTTGCCGCCTAAGGAGAATTTACAATTCCCACCGGGATTTTATTGGCTAAAGAATTACGTAGTTGACGCTCAGCCACCTCCAATAATGTACGGTCATGAAAATTGGAAGCTGGATATGAATCTTTTTAATAATGACGAAACCATTTTTCTCAATTTAACAGTGACAATTAAAGTTGTCAAGCGTTTTGGCATTCCATTTGTTTAAGTTGTAATTATATAAATGTACACTGAAAAAATATTACGATTTTCTTTATTTTTTAATAGAAAAATTAACAATTTATTAATAATATTAAATTTCAAATTTATAAATAAATTAATATTGTTTTGTTGAAAATTATATTGTTAAATTAATGAATATTGTGGCAAATTCTTTAAATACACTGCCGCCAATTAAAAAACGGAACAGAAATTTTCTTCGAAAAAATACCCAGATTTGAACGCTTGTATCTTGGTGAAATAACACCTTTCAAAAAAAAAATTTTTGTTTCTAATTGAAGGAAATTTTGTTTTCTTTTCGATACTGGAAACCGTTTTATTTTATTCTGTTTTTTATGACTTTTTTGATTAAAACAAAAGGTGTTTAAAAAAAAAATTGTTGCTGTTTGAAACTGTAAACGAACTTGCACGATGTTTCATTCAAAAATTCAAATCGGCCATTTTATAGAGAATTTAGAAACCTTGCAAAATCATACTAGGAACATTTCTGTGCGACCACTCCTTGTCGAGTTATTGAAGTTTTAGAGAAAACGTACCAAAAAGCGTAGAAGTAAATTTTTTTTTCTTGTAAGAAAGTATTTTAACACTAAAACTTCAGTAACTCGACAAGGAGTGGCCGCACAGCAATTTTCCTAGTATCATTTTGCAAGGTTTCTAAATTCTCTATAAAATGGCCGATTTGAATTTTTGAATGAAACATCGTGCAAGTTCGTTTACATTTTCAAACAGCAGCGAATTAAAACTCGCTTGGGCCCTTGAATCTGTAAAAAAAGTAAATAAATGGAGATTGGAGACCATTTGGATATTGTCAGGCTCTAAATAAATATTATAACTCCGGATTGTTTGCAATCTATTTATGATAAGGTTAAAAATAGAATTTTAAATTTGTAATAAAACGATGTTTAGGAATTATTATTAAGATGTTATATTGTATAATTATAAGCTCCATCTTCTCTCTTTAATTAAAATGTATTTGATTATAAAATATTTTCCTGTATTGAACATTTTTGGAAAATAAATAAAACTAAAAAAAAAAAAATAAAAAAAATAAAAAATACCTTACTGTCCTATAATTCCAGTAGAATCAATCGCTCATACTGAAAACGGTTATTTCCACATCCTTTGGCTTTACTCTGAAGATTCTACCACCGCTTTCGAAAGCTGTAAAACAAAATTTATTTATTTCGTGCAATTACGAGTTGCGACAAAAAACTTCTCACAGCGAATTCGCGAATTAAACAATTTCATTATTTACTTGAAGGTCGTAATTCACATTTTTTTTTTTTCGTCGAAGTAATGTCAACTTTTATCTGACAACCATAATCGCAACGAACCAAAAAATGATTTATTTATTCGATATTTGTTTATTTTATTATAGGAGTACTGCGATTACTGTTTTTGTAACGTTATCGGCCCTTTTTTGGTCGAGCACGCAAACTTCTAAGGAACGCCATTTTCTTATACGAAAATTTCTACTTTTACTAGTATATGTTCAAAGTTCAGCATATTTTAAGTGTCACAAATTCTGATAGCACTTGTTTAATTCTTGAGATGAGATACTAGATTCAGTCATTAAAAAAAATATTTATTAAAATGAGGGTACCGTAAACTTATAAACACAATTGAGTTGATTTTTTCATTTTTACGATTTTATATCAAAAAGTTTGAGAAAATTGAACTCGATTGTTTTTGTTCGGATAATTTAGATTAGACTGCTTCCTCCTATATGCGCCAAACGTTTGAACTCAATTAAAGAATTCAAATTTTGAATTGAATTGGATACTAAGTAATCACCGAAAAATATTAGGTGAAAATTTTTGACATTAGGCTCACCTCACCACAAAAATGTCAATGTGAGTGAGTTCAAGTCATATTTATGACGTATTATTCGGTGAGGTGAGCATCATAACAGGAGAAATTTGATATATTCAGTTTCAATGAAGCTGGTTTTATCTTCAAACTGATTCTTATTTTCTTGCAAGATGCTTTTTTTATTCAAACATTATCGTACCATTGTTGTGAGTAGTACAGCCAAAAAGAATAATTTGCGTACTTGGTCAACTTTTTCAAACGGCTGCTTGTTATGCTGTCACAATTCACTTCTTCTTTTACCGTGGCTAACATGATTTGCCAAAAATTTTCGATTAAGTCCCCTTTGGCAACATTTGCCTTCCAGTAAGAAACTTGTTCTTGTGTGCTCCGCTGTTTCAGTGCCAGATACATTAAATCGGGGCTTAGGAATCCTAAAAGAAAATCGCTTTTTTTAATTACTCTAATAGATCTATGCTACTACATTACACGTGTTAATATTAATAAACGTTTAGGTCTTTGTTATGCAGGATAACCAAATATGTAATACCTACCATTTTCTTAAGGCTGTAAATCTGATGTTGATTGTTAGTTTGATTCAAAGTCAATATTTAAATGATTTGGATAGCCAAAGGAAGGAACTTATTCTTTTGATTTTTTTTTTTTTTGATAACTTTAGAATAGAAAATATAAATTATTTAATAAATTTACTTTTATCTTCTTTAAATATATATATTTTATTCTCAAAGAAAAAATAAAGTAAACAACATTAAACATTTAAAAGAATTATTTTTTGCTTATTTTTTCTGTTTCTCCTCAATTGAATTTTAATAATTTATTTTATATATATATATATATAAATAAATATATATAAATATATATAAAATATATATACATAAAATTAATTAATTTTTAAATTTATTATCATTTACACACATATGTACGCGTTTAAAATAATAATATTTTTAATTTATCCATTTTTTTAATTAAATTAAATAATTTTAAAGTTTAATTTTTCTGTTATGTAGTTTTTTGTTGTTTTAATTTTGATAATTAAATATAAATATGTATAATATATAATTTCTCAGTTATATAGCAATTTACGATTTTTGTTTAAAGTTTTTTGATGAATTTTAGTTTATTTTTTATTCTATGAGTTTGCTTATAGACTTTGTTTTTGTATTTTTATTAAATTTAAAATTAAATAATGTAATTTTTTTTGTTTTTATATTTTGTATATATATTTTCTGTGTTTTATCAATACCAACTCAATGTATTACAAGACTGACTATCACCAATATTATAAATTTATTTTGCGCTTATACATGAAAGTATTGGTGATCGGCGCACTATATAAATGAATGGGAATAAACATACAAATTGTAGATAAAACAAAACAAAACGAATTGTGGAGAGAAAATTTGGTATAGTAATAATAAAAAAAGGCTAGATGAGAGTATTTTTATTCTATTTTCGCACTAACACTTTCAACTATAAGCTATTGAATGTAAGAGGGTATCTGTGTGTCTCATCACGGGGTCAGGCTTGTAATACATTATTGTTGGTTTTGGTTTTATTTATATATATACATAATATACATGGTGACCCATTTTAATCGACGTATCCAAATATCTTCTAAAATACGCTAGCTACCAAAAACGGTTTAGACATAAATTGTCAAGGACAATGGGGGCCATTTATCTGTATTAATGCCTTATCATTTCTTAGAAATGGAAACCCCTATTTTTGACACCGGATTCGAAAAGGGTGGAAAATTTTACGTCCGAATTTGAAAATAAAATAATTTAAAAAATATAAATTCCAAAAATGAAGAATTTATATTTTTAATTTTCATAGCAAATCATAAGTATTATAACTAAACTATATTCCTTCAGGTGACCTTGGGAGGTCATGGAAAATACATATTCGGACGTAAAATTTCCCACGTTTTTCGAATCCGGTGTCAAAAATAGGAGCTTCCATTTAAAAAAAAATAACCTTGACCTTCATTCATGACCTTGAACATTGACAATTTTTGTCTAAACCATTTTTTTTATAACTGCCGTATTTTAGGAGCATTTGAATCCGACGATTAAAATTGGTCACCCTATAGTTTTGTTGAACAAAAGGATGAAGTTTTACATAAAAATTAACTTATACATAGTATTATTAATTTTTTAATTATTTTTAAATTTATTTGTTTATGTTGTATTTATTAATTATTATATAATTTTATTATTTTGTTAATGTTAAATTAAATTAGTTATTTATATCTAAAAAAAAATATTATTTGTTTTCTTTGATAAGTTTATTGAGACTAGCAACACATTATATTTTACTAATTTTTTTTTTTTTTGTAATTTTATCTTATTTTTTCTTAATTATTTATTTATTATTATTATATTTAATTTAATTTATTAATGTATATTTTTTCTTTGTTGTTTGTTTAATACTAAATATACATATTTTTGTTTATTGTTATTATATAAAAATATTACAAAAATAATAATAATATTTTTGTTTTTTAATTAAATAAAAATAAAAATGAACAAAACATAAAAATTAAAAAAATTGTAGTAAAAATTATTATTTATATCAAAACTAATTCAATTCATTTTATTTAGTTTAGATTTTGATTTATAGTATAAAGTAATAAAAATAAAATAATTTTTTTATATACTTTTATAGAATTGGTTTTAAATAAAAATTTGTTGAATTACTTTTATTTTTTAAATATAGGAAATGTTTTCCGAAAATTGACTAGTTTTTTGTTTTTATTTTGTTTTAAATTTTTCATTTAAATTTAAAATTTTGAATTATTTTGGGATATGTTATGTAAAAGAAAATTATAAACTTAAAAAAAAAAAATACAAACCCTTTAGTTTAGATAGTGGGCTGACGTGTTCTAGTTAATACATAATATTTATTTATTAAGAGACTTCGACTGACGGAGCGATTGTCTATTATTGAATTCTGAAAAATATAAAATTGGGTTTCCATCAAATATTTATAAGAACAAAAATAGAATGACTTAAGTTTCCAACTACCACCAGATACACGACCGTCTGCCCACCACAAAATAGACAGAATATTATTAAAAAATATATTAATTATTTATTTTTATTTATTTATATTAATTTGAATCTATTGTTAATAAAAGCATGCTTTACGTAAAAATTAGTTTTATTTTTTTTTTTAAATTTAACTAAACCGAAAAAAAAAACAAACAAATAATTATTTCTAACTAACAACATTAATTATATAATAATATGTATGTATAAATATTTTAATCAAATTGATAAAAAAATTTGTTTTTTTTATCACATTCTCGATCGTTCCCTCTCTTCGACGGCGAGTGCCACACATTTTATTAAATAATATGCGGCACACGCACACATAATTTTTTTTAAACATTTATTTAATTGCGTACTAAGTACATTATTTCTTCTATCGACACCCAAATTTATTAAAAAAATAAAAAATAATAGAATTTTTCTACAAACGCTTTTAAAGCCAGATTTTTGATGTTTGTTTACATAACTAAAAATGTTGTTTTATGTCCCGACAATGTTAAAATTGATTTAGTTTGAACACTATTACGAAAAATGATTTGTTTTTCTATAACCGAAAACAACACTTTTGATAAGCAAAATTTATATTAATTTCTACTAATTTCGTAACTTGATTACCTTTTTGCGCCTTTAATTTATTACATACTTTTTAACAGAGTTTGTAGAATAATTATTGTATGAGTTAAGTGTTAAAAGTGATTTATTTTAATAAAAGACGACTTTTAACACTTATATCAGTAATAGCTATTAGGTATATAGTAATAATAATTACATAGTTAAAAATTAGTTGTTTCCCCGCTATTTAATTTTGTTTAATGAAATGAATTAAATTAAAGTTTCTTTTTCAAAAGCAATACAAATTTGTTGCTCACTTTGAATATTGCATTTATTTATTAATGATTTTATTATTCGGTTGG
This sequence comes from Tipula helvola, assembly GCA_963556165.1. NCBI lineage: Eukaryota > Metazoa > Arthropoda > Insecta > Diptera > Tipulidae > Tipula > Tipula helvola. Next base: position 67,445,240 of record OY744481.1, on the reverse strand, counting down.
TTTTTAAGTTTGAATAAATTTTTTTTTGAAATTTAAATTTTAAAAAGCACTGGTTGATTTATTTATACATATTGCTCTGAGTGATGGAAAATTTTATTGCATAATTTAAAATTTGTATCATGACGAATTTTGACCTATTTACTTAAATTTTCTTATACATATTTTATTTTTAATTAAAAATTCAAAGGTGGCATATCTGTTCTGAATAAGCAGCTATTCCAATTTATTTTGTTTTCTAACTTAGTGTAGTCTAGTGAGCCATCCCAGTTTGTAGACTAACAGGTCCAAATAAAAAATAGAAAGGAAACGGAAAATAATTAAAATAACGAGTTGAGAGATACTTGGAAAATTCATAAACCATAGTCTAATTCAAACCGAACCATTTGCAGGTACAACATTCTGTAAACGTTATATCGATCAGTTTCTAAATGTATCAACGTTTAAATAAGACAAATCTAAATTCTACATATTTCAAAGTTTACAGAAGTTTATAATTCGTGAAACACCAACCTATTGAATTTCAAAATTATTAAAAAAACTTAAATTCCTTTTCGAACAGCAAAAGGTAAAGATTTCGTTCTTAAAGGCATTTAGGATATTCGCGAAAGCTTCTTGTCATTTTCCATCACTAATATGTATTTTCTCCCAATTTTTTGTAAATCGTAAAACAATAAAATACATAAACAAAAAATGTAACTGAAATTAATAAAAAAATTTTAGTTTTTTTTTGTTTGTTTGTTAAACAACTCTGCACAATTTCTTTTTTTTTAATATATTTTTATTCTACACATTTTATTTTTGTTACTAAAAACATTTAAGATGATATTTTCATTTTCTAATTAATTTGATTTTAATTCTACATTTTTGTTTTGTTTCGTTAATTATTGTTTTTTTTTTTTTTTTTTTGATAATAAAAATTAAATAAAAATATATGTATATAATAAATAATGAGATAAAATTTTGTATAAATTAATTTTTGTTCAAGGATTAACTAGTGAACTTGTTTTATAAAATTAAAAAAAAAGATATATAATTTGTTTTGTTAAAAATTTGTGCGAATTTTTATTTCTAATTTAAATATTTTATTTTTTTATTGGGACATCAAATTAATAAGTTTTAGTAATTTTTTATATTATTTGATTTTTTTAAGATGATTTGAATGTTCGAAGATTTTAAAAACGGAATCATCAATGTACATATATACATAAAAAAATATAAATTTCAAATAAATAAAATAAAAAATTAGGTAGGATAATTTTGAATGGTGGTTTTCTGCTTAAATATGTTTCTTTTATGTACAAAATTTACAAAGTTTAATTTCATTTATATGCAGATTTTTTATAATTGTTTGTCTATCATTTAATATATAATACATACTCGTATATATATATATATATATATATATATATATATATATATATATATATATATTAATATAATTTAATTAAATAAAGCAAAAAAAAAAAATGTTTGTTTTAAATAATTTGAACTATGATGTATTTATTAATTCAATTTCAATTTATGTTTATAATTAACAGGATTAAATATAATAATTGAGAGGAGATTCATTTTAATATGTGTTTGTATCTATGTGAATAATAAAACCCAATTTAACTGCAGATTTTATTTTATATTTGGACGGAAAATTGAAAATAAAAATAATAATAAATTATTAAATAAATAAATAAATAAAAGCGCAAGAAGTAATAATAAACAATAAATAAAAATAGTGATTTTCTGTTAAACCACGCCAAATTTTTATTTAACGCTGAAGTCAACCAAAAAGAACGTGAAAAATAGTATTTCTGGAGCATTACAAATATTTCCTAGTTTTTATAAAACACAATTGAAATTGAATAAAGAAATAACGAATTTCTAGAAAAATTTAACTAATGGAAAAATAAAAACAATTTACATAACATACCACACATTCGGTTTAGGCAAAAACAAATCATAGTGAAACAAATTAATAGCTGTAATTAAAATTTTGTTAAATTGGTTGTCTTCGTATATAACCCGTTCTTGTGATACGGCCTCTATTAATTATTTAGCAGCAGAGACTACCAAACACAAAACGAAATTAAAAATAATTAACTATGTTGCGCTAAACGAGAAATGGTTGTATGATGAAAAATATGAAGGCGATGAAAAAATTATAATTAATTAACAATTAATAACGAAAAACTATTTTTTTTTTAATATAAATATTTTTAGAATTTAATAATAAATATATAAAATTTATGTTATAAATCACAAGTATTATTTTTTTTTTTTTTTTATATATATTAAAGCTTTGAGCATATAATGTTTTATTTATTTTATATGTAGAATTTTTTTTATATGAGAACTTGCTTGAAAAATAAAATAGTTTCTCAGCTAAAAAAAATAAATTACTATTAAGTTAAAAATTAAAATAGGTAAAAAGATGGATACACTAAACACTAACGCAAGAGTTGATTCCAGATCGAAAAAAAAAATGAAATATTGCAATTCATAAAATTCAGATCGTCCCGAATTACCTTATGTGGTTTTTGTTTTAAGAAACTACTAATTGGAAAATTGTTTTTCTAATAAAATACAAATTAAAGTTCGTTAGCAATTGATTAATTTTGTTTGGTTCCTTTATTAGTTTTGGATGGTTCAATAATTAATCTGTAACCATTTTAAATTTGCGATAGTTATCATATAGGAATTACCTTTCATATAATAAAATATATGTTATTAGATTACCAAACTCAATCCGCTCCAATGCTTCTCTTATTTAGAATAGTGCGTCCACCACCTATCTATATTGATCTTAAATTGTGCTTTTTTTTTCAAAAAAATATCCTGTTGTCTCATTTTAATTATTTTATATATGCAAAACCAAATAAAAAAAAAAATTAATTGTTTTGAATAGTTTTTTTCTTCATAATATACATATGTAGTATACACATATATAATTCAATTTACAACCGTAGTATATATAGCGATAACAACAAAATAAAATACAAATATAATATAATATAGATATATAAATATTATATAATTATTTAATAAGTTTTCATAAATAATTATAGACAAAACAAAATTAAAAATAAATCATAGCTTTTTTTATATGTATATATATATACAAATCAAATATATAACGCAATGGTTCCACATATATTATTTGGAGCCCATCGTTTGTGCATGTTTTTCAACTTTTCTTTTTAGATTTATGTAATATAAATCAAAACAAATAATAAAAATTAATAATATAGTTAATAATAATAATAATTACAAAACATTTACAAAAATTTGTATTTTAAATTAATTTATTAGTTTTAATATTATTTCATTTTTGTTATAAAATATATTATTTCTTTAATTTTTTTTATAAAAAAGATTTGTTAAAATTTTTATTTTTATTGAGTTATGGTATTTTTTAATTATAAAAGGTTGTTGGATTTTAAAATTTTCGGTTTTAAATTTGTTGCTTAGAATCGTCCTATTTACATTTTTATATGTTTTGAATTTATTTTGCTTGTAAAATAAATTGCTGCCGCTTTTATATAGGGTTTGGTGTTAAACGAGAATATTTTTTTTTTTTTTTGAAGCTAATTTAAAATAATAATTGAATCACTTTAGATTTTAAACTTAAGAGCCTGTTTACTCGTGTAGCTGCAATAAAATTAAAGGTTAATCTTAGAATGCCATCATCGATGCAATGTGTTAAAAATTAGCTGAAGAAACATGGTTAAAATTTAATTAAATCCCCCTAAGGCTTTCGAGTCCAAAATCGAAAATCATCCAATCGTTTTGGTATTCCGTCGATTTTTACTAGTGTAGCAACTATGACAGCTGCGCGCTATTTCTGCAAATCATTTGCTTAGCTAACTACTGTGTTAAATGGTAGAACATATCTCACTAATAAAAAATCTATATTTTACGACTAAAAAGTTTTAAATTAGCGAAGTAAAAAAAGAGATCCTTAAATTTAAATTTATAAATAGTAGATACTTCGAAATTTGGATATTATAATCATTTTATATTTAATTTGTTCTTTGTTAAATTTGACATCTTAATAAGCGCACTTTTATACATTCCTGTTGAATATATTGACAATATCCAATACAAATTTGAATTATAATTACTTTTACTTTCGGTATGTATATTATATAATATATGTATGTATGTAAAATAAATTAAATAATAACAATAATTATAATAAAAACACTAAATGCTTTACAATAGGGGTACTCCTATTCCATCAATTTTTAGGAAAATAAAATTTAATTCAAATTTCTTGGATATCGTGAGAGTTACATAATATATAATTTGCCCAGATTTTAAATTGTTGTGCACACACCATAAGTCAATAAAAATAAAAATTTATTTATTTATTATTAATATTTTTCTTTCGTCCTAAAAACATTCAGAACAAAAATTTAAATTTTATTACAATTCTAAATTGATAAAAAATAAAAATATAAAACAAATTAAAAATAGAGACTTTTTTCTAATATAAAAAAGTAAAGCAATACAGAATCGTATAAGTATTTTTTAATTAAATATATTTTACTTTCTTTTTAGAATAAAAAACAAAAATTATAATAAATTTTTTACACATATAAAATAAATTAAAGTTTTTTTTTTTAATTTTTTATTAATATATATACATATATATTTTTTTTTTGTATCTTTATGCTTGTTAAAAAAATTAAATTAAAAAATTAACGATACGCTTTTTTATTTTTTTAACTTACTTATGCTTAGGTGGTGGTTATAGAAGATTCTTAATTTTAGTTGATTTTTGTTATTAATTTTATTTACCTTTTTTTTTTCTTAATTTTTGTTTTTGGCTGATAAACTTTTAATTTATTTATTTATATTTTTTTAAATAATTATAAAACACGAGAGTAGCGATATCGATGAATTATGATATATGTCTAAAAACATAAAGAGAATACATTAATTAATTTTATTTTTGTATCACATTAAATTCTATTTAGCTATAATTTAATGAATGGAAAGTTTGGTGGATTGATATGTAACCATTGATATGTACGGATAAATATTGTTCAGCAATTTAGAGACAACCAAATAATTGTTTCTGTTGTTTACGTTGAAAAGAAGTGACGAACGAAGATATTAAAAATTCTATTTTTTTGAACTTCAGAATTCTAATTATAAGTAAATAATAATCTAGAAAGCAAAGCAGTACAAAAGCCAAGAAATATAGCTAATAAAATTTCCCAAATTTCTTTCCTTTGCTTTTACAAAAAAAAAAAAAAAAATTTATTTTATTTGCAAAGGAATTGGATTTGTGTTGTAATTTATTTGAGAGGACAACCAAAAGAACCCGTTCGCCAGTAAACTGGCGTAATCTAAATACAATGTAGCCAATGTCTGTATATTTAATTTATAACACCCTCAAAATTTAAATATGACAAAATAATAAATTTGACTTTATGCTAATCTTTATGGGTCTTTAGTCCGAATATTCCTTTAGTAAGGAAATCCGCTGCGTTATCTTCTGATGAAACATACGAAACTTTGATTGTTCAATTTTCAATTTCGTCCCGTGAGTGATGATAACAAACATCAATATGTTTAGGTCTTGCGTTAAAACATTCGGAATGCGTTAGATGTATTGCGGGATGCATTATCACATTTTATGTGAACAGATTGGCCAATGTCGTTGTCTAACTGTTGACCAAAACTTCGAAGCCATATTGATATTGCCTCACGAACATACGAATACAACGCTATATATTCAGCTTCCGTATGTGATATAGCGACTGTCTATTGACGTTTGCAGCTCCATGATATCACGCATGATACATTCGTCGTAAATACTTTATTTACGGATGAGGGGTTTTCATTATGCTATTTTTTTCAAGGATGTCAAGAATAGATTTGACTAAAAAAAATACATAATGTGTCACGGTATTTCCCCTGAAGAACATCTTATTGATCCTCTATGATTTCTCGATAGTGACCGAGATTACAACGATTTTATTTGGAATCGCAGAACACACATAGATAGGCACCTCAACTAAACTTATGTCTCTAAAGTAACGGCTAGACGTTTTATTAGTCAGTTTTTTCAATTAATTGGTTTCGTTTTATGGTTGTTTATATTGTTGGTTTTTTATAGTGTACATTGTACTTTTAAACATATCTTTTAAATTTTTATCGGCCGATTTGTTGAAAGAAAAGATATTCATACTACGTAAACCAACAGTTGTAATAAGCAAATTTTCGAAAATATGCAGAAAAAATTTCAAATCGAGCGAATTATCTGTTCGTGTGACTGTATACTCCATTAATTGTATGTATGATGATAAAAAATGTATTTGTTCTCTATTTAATGCATTTATAGTTTATACCAATTCTTCCTTGGACTTTTCTGTCATTTTTTATTTGTTTCTCATAACAGGAAAATAAAGAAAACAATTAATATAGGGTGCGTCCCAACATTTCAAAGAACTGCATGTGATGTAGTTTTTATGGGCATTTTTAACACGTACAAAAATTATCTAAAAATATACTCGAATATCTTTTGGCAATCTGAAAGATCTGCGATTAATCTGGTGAAAATTTGTTAATTACTAAATTATCGGAGAGTTCAAATTTTTCTGTTTTTGTGTGAAACAAACATTTATGTACCTGAACGATTTATTTCTCAATGATAAGGCCTGCTGCACATTTCAGTTAAGCTAAGCTGCGCTATGTGAGCTATGTGCATAGCTTTACGTTGTAAATAAAGAGTTTTAATGGAACATTGCACACTTGAGCTAAACTATGCGAGCTATGTTTTTTGTTTTGAGCGATGCAAATTATTTAGCTCGAGTTGTCTTCGCCTTGCTACGTCAGCTAATATCGCTCACATACATATATGGGGCATTTGCATTTAAATCTCACATGTTTTTGTCCCCAAGCATTTTTTTTGTCCCCTTAGCATTTTACAGATAATTTTTAACGGGTATAAGTTAAGTATTTGATCATAATACAGACATTTATGAAAATGTATTTTTTTAAATTATTTTGGGCATTTATTTTACAAAAAAACGAGTTTTTTGGTCATGAACGTTACTTTACTTATTTTAGATAAATTGTGAAATTCAAAAATATAAATTTAATTTATCGACGTTTATGCACATTTGTGATATGTCTACTTCCAAATGGTATATTAATCTTTTGTATTTTCAAATTAATAATTTTAAAAATAACGTAATAACGTATTTTAGGTAACGTTCATGACAGAAAAATTAAAAATAGCCCAAAATATTATTTAAAAAAATGCAAAACACAAATCTGCTCACACCAGATTTAAAAGTAACAGAAATATGATTTAAAAATTATACTTTAAATTTTTTTTTATTTCAAAAATAAATTAAATTATGATTCAAAAATTATATTTTAAATTTTTTTATGTGAGATTTAAATGCAAATGCCCCATATACATATTGATATTTTTCTATATTTTATTGTTAACTCGTAGATTAGTTATATTAAGGTATTGTGTCATATTTTACAATAAATGAATTATACAAAACATCAATATCTGTTATTTCCATGAGAAAAATTTAGTATGTAGTAGGATTTTTTGATAGTCAGTTTAGGAAAAAAATGTTTTTGTCTTATCTTCTTCCTCATTTTATTTACGATGGCATAGTTTTATTCGGTATGCTTCAGGAAAATATGAACGTTCTCCAAAGATGTTTCAATGCCTTGTACTAGGTTTATATTTGGTATTAGGAAATTCGATCATCTTTCTGCCTACTCTAAGCCTTGCTTTAGGATGTACTAGTTTATCTACCTTTTACGAATTTCGCGTTTGTGTTTTTATTTTTAAACTTCTCAAAGCTAAGAAGCCTTGTTATCTTTATAGGAAGTTACTGTTTAGTAGGTTTGATTCCTCAAACTTTCGCTTGATTCCGGCCAAAAATTGTTGCAGGTCGCTAAACAAATCCTTTTACGTTAGGGGAGTTTCTCTTTGGAATTCAATTCCATTGGAAATTAAGAGATTAGGATCGGCCAAATTATTTAAGTCAAAATTTTTGGAGTGGCGTGATCGGCGTGATTGATGGGCAATACGTAGGTTTTTTTAAATTTATTTTTAATATTATTTCACCTCTTGCTGTACATTTTATTGTAAATGAGCTATTGCTCAAAATAGAATGTGTATGCATGAGGTGGAAATTGTTTGAACAAATTTAAGAGGTTTTTCTGCCTAAAGAAGCAGCTTCATTATTTTTTTTTTTGATTTTTCGTTTGTTCCGTTTACTCTGTTTCCATCTGTGCTTTTCCTTTTAATACTAAATTATTGTTAAAGTACAATAAATAAATAAATAAAAATTTAATTCGAATAATTTTTCTCATGAAAATAAATTGTGAATTATTTTTTCAAATTGAAATAAAATAACAAAGAGAAAGAACAATTTGGCTCTGGTGTCAGGTGGTAAAACTAAAATTAGGAATTAACTAAATAATTCAAACTTTTGGTTTGAATTATTTAATTCATCTGTCGCGAACAATATTAAGTGTATTGCTTTCAACCAAAATGAGTTAGGTATTTTTTTTGGTTAACGGCTGGTCAAAGCAACAGCAAAAATTAACCAAATTTTGGTCTAATTTTTGTTCGTGCATTTTCTTGTCAATTCGACTCTTGTGGCAGGCATTAAAACTAAAAATTGGTTAAAACCACTAATTTTTAATTTGGGTTAGCTTAAACTATTTTTTGGTCTATCTAGAACGATTGTTGTAGTATTTTTTATTTTTTTTTTGTGAAAGCAATACACTATTGTTAACGTAAGATTTTCTTGTAAATACGACTAATGTTTGTGTGAATGAATGAAAAATAAAATTGTTTTTTTTTTTAAATAAATTTGTTGGTTTTTATCTTTCCTTGTTCGTACAATCGGACCTAAATTTCTCAAGTAAATATGCTTAATATCTTTCTATTCAGTTAATTGTTGGTATTTTTGTCTGACATTTAATACTTTTTGTAACGTTTTGATGTATTGTTTTTTTGAAGTAACGCTAACATACAATATTTGTTTATGGTTACTGTTTTGTTTTTCTGGCCAAAAAATCACGTTCTTCTACTTTGCATCACTCTGCTAATTGGTGATTTAGTATCTCGATTAAATCTAATAATTATTGTGCGCAATAATTAATAAATTCGAATACACAATACGTTGGGCCCATTCAGCTCCACCAAATAATAAATAAATAAAAATATTAGGTGTGTTTTTTTATTCAGGCCTGTTCGAGTTCGTGATAGCAATTTATCGAATTTAGTCAAATTAATAACAAATATTTCCATTTTTTTAACTGGATAAGGTAGATCTAAATGTTTTCTTTATTTAACAACAAAAATTCACTCGATATGTTTGTTAATTTTTACGCTACGCGGTTATTCTGTATACTCTCTCCAATTGTAGAGTTTATAAAGAACTACTGTAGGGTAGCACAAGAAATCTAACAAAAATATTCTATGGATTTTTCTTATTAAATATAGAATAAGTTTTAATCTACCATATCCAGTTAAAAAATTTGACAATATTCGATTTTAAATTGACTATATTCGATAAAATGCTATCGCGAACTAGAACAACACTAAATAAAAAAACGCACCATTCATTTGTTTTCTTTTTTCGGGCTAGTAAAATAATACGAACACATTTCGCATATGACATAGAAAAGTGACACAACCCCAAAAATTCAGTTTTTGAGATAATTCGTGAAAAAGATGATCGATTTCATAACCTGAAATAATGGCATTTTCATATTTATTTTACAAAGCGAGAGACGATTTAATTTTCCGATTTTCCTTTTTTTGATGCCCATAGAGAATAGTGTAGTAAAACCGAAATTATATATTTCTTTTGCACTCCTGAAAAATTTGAAATTTTGAGTTGTGTCACTATTCTTTGTCACGTGCGATTTATGCGCATATTTTTATATTGTTTTTGTACACTATCCTCTAATAACAAAACAGCATAAACGGAATCTTATTGGGAGTTTTGTTTTTTAAATTAAAGCCAAATAAGTAATTGTTATGCAACAGTTGCAAATGTTTTGTTCGCAACTGTATTTGCTAGATGTTTAAGGTAGGTAAACAAATTAGAAACAAAACAGTGAAAAATCTGGTCAAGAAAATTGTTTGCTTGCTGCTGCTACGCAGTGGAGTAATTTCTCTCTATATTACGCTTGTAAAGCAGATTTACATAAATTTACAGCAACAATTTTGTTGAATAAACAAAAAAACTAGATGAACGTAAGTCGATATCAGATGTTTAGTTAAAATACTACTAGAATTCCTATCAAGAAAACACCAAAAACCTATCAATTGGAAAATTTCATGAATTCCGGTCTTAATAAGCATTGGTTCATGAAATAAATTTAAAGAGATGATTTTGACAATTTCATTAACAATTTAAATTTTGTTCTATTCTGAATCTTAATCGTTTAGAAAATAAAAACGTACAACGTTCGTAAAAAATATTGCATTTTGCACAAAAACGTTTTACCGGAGAAAACTTTGCAACCAACAAAAATAATAATTCGTTCTTATCATAAGAATTTGTGTTTTTGGTTTTTACTAATTTAAAAACTCGATAAGAGTGGCAATTCAAGTCAATTCGTTTTATTAATTATATTATAATTATCCGTTTTAACTTCCTGCTATACTCAATAGATAATCATAGCGAAAAGCGACGAATTAAAACACGTGCACTTGCAAACCATTCCTTCATAAATACAGACATTCTTGGAGACACTTGAGATATTTATAATCACAAGTATTTTAAAGTGAGACTTCTTTAGCCACGGTAGAATACATTTATAGATTTTCTCGAGCGGGTCAAAAAAGTGAAACGCCTTCCCGTATAAAAATACATATTATACTTACATACTTAGTTAAATCTTACTTTCTCACTTTACTTAGTTAAATCTTTATGTATGAAAATTCACGAGAAAGGATTATTTTTTTCGATATTTTGCAGCTTTGATGTTACGTTTAGTATGTATGGTTTGAAAATTGAAGTGTTGTTTAGTAGGGGTTTGGTTTGGGTTGAATGTCGGTTTATTCAACCGGTTAGTTTGGGATTTATTTGAGGATTTTAAATCACCTTAAGTTATATTTTTAGGCTTTTTTTTAATTTCAGAAGTAAAACATTGAAAAACAAAATTTATTTTTAGGGAATGTTGCGTTTTCAATGTTTTGCTTCTGAAATTAAACAAAAAAATGCTCAAAATGTAACTATTATGATTCCGGTTTTTTGTTGACCACTTATTTAGGTTAAAGTAGAAATAAAAATATAAGAAATAAAATGGTTACCCCCAATTACGGACCGCATGGAACGTGTGCTTTTATTAGATAAAAATCAATCGATACATTAAGGTATATTTATATGCTGTATCGGTAATAAAATAAATCTTAATAAAATGTAGATCGCATGGTCCAGTCTAATCTCTACCTTTAGTCCTGGAGGGATAAATGAACTTCAACTAAGCCCCAATTCATCCACAAATTAGCCTTCAACTCAACCCCAAACTCAACGCCTTAATCTACAATTAAACATGGTCCGAAAAAATACATGCGTACATAAATTCAACTCAAGCTTGCTTTCAACTCAACTCACAACTTTCCCAAATCAAATCAAAATCAACTCAATCCCTTACTCAATAACTAAACCGACCTGAAAACTGCATGTATCTATAAACTCAATCCTAAGCAATCACTAACTCGATCCTCAACTTAAGCCCAAACTAACATCCAACTCAATCCTCAACCCAACTCGAAAAACTACATTCGTACTTAAACTCTCAAAACAACTAAAGTATCAACACAACCCAAATAAATTTCCAACTTAACCGCTGATTTCTATTCAACTAAACTACAACTCAACCCTAGTCCAACCCCAACTCAATCTGCCACCCAGCAAGAAATACAACCATAAAATTGTTCTAAGAACAGTCGAATCAATGCCCCCTAGATTATTACAAACTATTCGCCTTTAAAGAGCCGCAAGAGGCGCTACGATCGCCGCTAGTTAAAGGTGAACAGCAATTCAGCGTTTATTTTTATGTGTGTTATTTTTTAATTATTTTGTCGCTGAATAAATAAATATAACTTTTATGTGCAATAAATGATTGTTTTGAACCGAAATCAATAACAAAATTGTCCAATTTTGTATTTTTTTTATTGCTGCTTACCTTTAACTCTAGTTTCAATATCGTCCACCAGATGTCAGCCACTTTGCGTTAAAAGGCGAATAACGTATTGGTCGAATAAAGCAATATAAGCTGCGTTTCTTATTTCCGATCTAATCGATCTGATAGATCTACTAAAAAACTCTTTATTTTTTCCGTTCAGATCGATCCGATCAATTTTATTGCTGTTTATTAGTTTTTTCAGATTGATTAAATCGATTTTTTCGATCTGCAAAAATATTCCAATTACTCAGGTTCAAAGCTGAACCATTTGTTTTGTCAACGGATGCCAAAATATTATAATTATTATAGCGACGATGCTAAATAACCGGTAAAGAAAGAAATATCATCAACCGACCAATCTGAAATCTGTTTCTTATTTCAGATCACTTACGACAGATTTAATTTCAGATTTGAAAATCTGCCCGATCTACAGATTTAAATAAGAAACACAGCTATAAAAGGAAAACACTTGTTTATAAATAATTAGCTTATCTTAGTGAATATTTCAATATGAATTTTGTTTCAGACGAAGCAGATCCAGAAATATATTTGCTTAAAGAAAAATTCAATTTAACAAGGAATCTGGGACACATGGGTTTGCATTTTCTCACGTATTTTCGAAGAATTGCAGAGTAGAATTTTCATATCATGTTGTTTGAAAAAATCGGAAAACAATAAGTAAATTTTGTATTTAGTATAAAAGTGTTAAATTAAATGTTAATTTATGAACCATTAAAAATGTACTACATACAAATTTATTGCTTAAAAAATTTCACTTCTAACGGGCGTAGAGGCTACACACACTGTTTTTTGTTGCAACTTAGATTAGTACGTATTAAAAATATTATTGCAATAGTGAGTGAGTATGACAAGAAATATTATTTGATTTAATCCAAGTTATTTATGTCATGAATGTTTTCTTTAATTTTTTGTGATTGGATTTATTTTTATGGTGAAACAATTTTGCTGCATTATTTTGAATATAACATTTTGTTTACATGTATGAATTATTTGATTCCTGATCAAAATTGCTAAACAATATTTTTTGTTGTTAGTAACATTTTGTATGCCATATATTTTTTTGTAATACGAATTCTCAACGTTAAATTAGAGAATAGATAATTCGATTAATATTATAAAAAACATTTAAATATAATTTACCTATAATAGTTCATATTGGCGCAAATGCATTCTTTGTATTATATCCCGACAATCATTAAATACCCGTTTAATATTTTCTGTATCGACAGCACATGTAAAATGTGGATAACAATAATGTTTACCATCACCACTTGCGGTTGATATACGCTAAAAACAGAAATAAAATGTCATTAAAAAATCTACAATCCAACAAGCGAGCTTATATCAATTTATACTTACTAAAAATTCATCCCTTATAAAATACTTAGCTCGAATTACTTCTGCATCTTCCCCCGGTTCTACACATGCATCTGCTACTCGGTGAAACAATAAACAAAATACGGTTATTAACTACATGTATAACAATTTATAATAAAATAAATACAGAAACATTTTAGAATTGAGTTACCTGGAGTTTGATATCTATTAAATTCAGCAAAATAATCAGATAATTTACTTTTAGCTGCCTTAACTTTTTCAGCCAGTAAATCTTGTTTATTTAAAAATAATATAACTGAAATTGTACGCAACCATCTAGAGAAAAAAAAAATTTAAAATTAACAATCAATTGTGTAAAATCAAATTTTAAACAAAATCACATCTACCTATTATTCCAAATGCTTTTAAATAAATCCAAAGATTCTCGTAATCTATTTTGTGTTGGATCTTCACGAAGTACCATATTATAACTAGAACATGCGGTTACAAATATAATTGCTGTAACATCATTGAAACATTGTATCCACTTTCTACGTTCGTCACGCTGACCACCTACATCAAACATACTAGAATAAAAATATAAATATCAAGAATAGAGATTAGGTCCAAAAATTTATTTTTATTAAATTTGCTAATTATTTCTTACTGAAAATTAACTTTGTCAACTTGAAATCGAGTTTCAAAAATACCAGATGTTAAAACACGACATCTTAGGATATCTTGTTCAGATGGTGTATAATTTGCTTGTTTAACGAAACTAACTCTATCAAGAAAACTAAAACAAGATAATTTATTTAGTAATTTGTTTGGTTATGTATTGTTATAAATGTTCTTACTATTTTGCACAATCGATTAATTGATATTCATTTGATCTTTCAAATGTTTGTTGAACACCACGATCTTTCCATAGTTCTTCGGTATGTTCATAAAATTCGGGAGGGTAATCAAAATCAGGATCTAGGTAAATTTAAAAACATAAAAAAAATGTTAATTACTATTATACATGTTAAAATCAAAAGCGCACTTACTCGAAGCATAATCCTGTATATAATCCACTCTTGCTTGATTTTCAGGTTTTTCTAATGGAATTGGTGGATTTAACGTACTCATCGCTCCCGTAATTGTCTGCGGATAATAAGTAAAAAAAAAAAATTGCATAAGTATATTGTAAACATTATTTTATACTATACAGAAATTCAATGTTTACGTTACTGATTTCAGTCCAGAAAACGAATCATTACGGTACAGAAAAACACAGTCCGGAAAACGAGCCAAACTAACAAAATAAACTAGGGTAACTTGATAATTTGAAAATCATTTGGATTGATTTTCTTTAAATTTCAAACTCATGTTTTTACTTTAAAATTTAATTTTAAATGAAAAAATCGAATTAATGTCCCATGTAGTATGAAATAAAACGTTATACGTTACACATACGTTAAATGATCGTCACAAAACTCGTTCAAAATTCTCAAAACATCGAACTCGTACTGTAACAACTCATTTACCGTCCTTGTGACGTAAATAACTATGAATTGAATAATATCTAAAATACTTACTAAAATTGCATCACGAATATTTTTCTTTATATCTTCTATTTTTTGTTTTTTCTCAAACTCCGTAAATCCGTTAACGTGTAATATTTTCATTTGTTTAACAATTGTTGATTTTCCAGATTCACCGGCGCCCAATAGTAATAATCTATGTGTAGCTCTATATACTTGCTTATCTTTTTGTAATTGTTTTGTGATCGCATCACTGCGTCTTTTTTGATCTTTTGTGTCTTCATTATTGGTATCTGGTTTTGTAGCCGAACCAAAACAGCCCATAGCCGCCCAAGGAGCCCACCAACAGGTGGCTCCGCCTTCCGGTGATGCGTCGGGAGACTCGGCCCCCCTGGTTTCACCGTTACGAGCCAGCCTAAAAAGACTTTAAATTTTCAATAACTCGTCGTTTCTGTTGTTTTATTAACACACTCTGTGTTTCTTCTCGTCTCCAAATATTATTATTGCTTTATGATTGATTTTTTTTACTATTATTACTAAGAACTACTATTATTATTAGATTATATAAATATTATGTTGTTTTATTTTATTAATAATTTAACTTTTAATGTATTTTTAAAATACCCTCTAAAAAATATTAAATTAAACTTTTGTTTTTGTACTTAATTTTATATACAAAAAATATATATTCAAATTTGAATAAAAAAATTCATTTCATTAAACTTTGTTTAATTGGCACCCAGCGTTTTTTTTTTATTTGGTTTTTGATCCTTTAGAAACGATTAACCTCAACCAAAATGAACCTGAAAGTAAAAAAATGAAGAATAAATATTAATCAAAACAGCAAATCTTTTGAAATTATCATAATTGAGTGATTAAACTAGTATAAGGGCTTTATCGCATTCATATCGCATCTTTGCTTCTTAAACTATAGTGATTAATTACAAATTGTAACTTGCATGGGTTTCCTGATGAAGAACAAAATTCAGATGAAAAAATGTCACAAATAAATACTAAAAGAAATACGT
This sequence comes from Tipula helvola, assembly GCA_963556165.1. NCBI lineage: Eukaryota > Metazoa > Arthropoda > Insecta > Diptera > Tipulidae > Tipula > Tipula helvola. Next base: position 67,429,159 of record OY744481.1, on the reverse strand, counting down.
TTATCCGTTTCATATCATAATTCTATAATATGCCATTTTCAAGGAGGCTAATTGTATTTTATATCATTTCTATAAATAGAAATAATGATAGGCGAATCAGAATGGCAAATATTTTTAGTTTGATTCGAAAAGTGGTAACAAATTTATATAAAAAGAAAACCCCCATCCGAAGCTTAATTACAGTCTGTACAACTCCAGACCAACGAAACAATTTAATTCATATTATACAATATCACCGACAACATGAATTTTCATTCACGTACATTTTTTATTTTTATAAATTTCAAGCAGTCACGAATTTCACCATGAATTAATAGGTAAATTGTTATTGCTGTTATTTTATTATATATGACCATCTAAATAATATTTTTAGTTTACTTTCATAACAAAAAAAAATAAATAAATAAATAAAAGACAAATATTAATTAGACCAATAATTATGGCCCATTTAATATTTACTATTAGTAAGGACTAATGCTAGTTTTTTTTTATTGATCATAGCAATAACATTAAAAAATAAACTGCCTAGAGAACATACATTTTCGATTATAAACTACATTTTACACTTACTTTCTTTAAGTCACTATTAATACACAATTATTTTGTATATTTATAAACAATTTTGTAGAAATGTTTGAGAAAATAACAGCAAAATCTGAGTTACATTATTCCTCAAAGAATTAATCAACATCCATTTTTAAAATTTGTATTTCTTAAAATTAGGTAATATTTTATGTGAAGTGGTAATTAGTAATTATTGTTTGAAAAATTAGAGATAATTACGTATATTGAGTTTTACTTTGATATCTAAGACTTGAAAATTATTATCTTTATCCACAAATGAAGAATTACCAGATTACGCTTAAAATTACGATGGATGATAGGTTCGGTTTGTGGACATTTTCAATTAATAAATCGAATTTCAAAAATTTCGACATAATTGCGTTTACAATTTAACTGAGTCTTTGACCTATATTGTGCTCTTACATAATATATCAGTAAATCAAAACTAAGATAAAATAAAAAAATTGAACGATGATTCTGATGAAACTTATAAAGAAGTGGAATCGAATAAACCTTAAAATTATAGAATTAAGGTTAGGAATTTGAATTAAACCGTATCAAAATCAGAGGGATTATTATAAATTGTTTCCGTGTTCTTAATTTTCGATACGTTGTGGGTGCCATTTTTTGTTTTCGCGAATTTTGAAATCGAACTATTCTATTTTATAGTTGACAATCAAAATTTTTTCTTTTTATATTTAGTCATTAAATTTCTTGAAGTATTCTTTCTCAAAGCATGTGATGATTAAAATTTTCATTTTAATTTCTTTTATTAATTTTTACTTTATACTAAAGTTTATGTTTTATTTCAGGAAATTGGTCACACATGTATCTTGTGATACTGATTCTGTGAGACGAAGTTTACTGGCTGGAAGTGGGATTGTTTGGTTTACTAATTCTCAGAATTGTAACTTTGTTTGTCGGATTTTAAAATGTTTAGATTAAATAGAATTTCCTGTCAGAAACATGGGGTCCTTATTTATGCGATCAATTATTTGATTGAATAACCTTACCTTGGAGGATATTTGTTTAGAAATTATTATTGAGAAACGTAAAGTTACGTCCTATATTTAATTATTTTCAAATTCTAGATGAAGTTTTGTCTGAACATCCTAAGAAATATGATGAAATAATTGTCACTGACGATTTCAATTATAACGTGCTTTGTAATTCTTTCCTCAAGGTTAACAATTTTCGTTTTATTTTAGACTGTCATAACTGCAGCGTGTAAACGATGAACCTACTCATTTTCACAAGGAAAATACCCCTCATTATCAGATCTTATAATTTGTAATGACAAAATTAAATTTCATAATCAGCTTTCTGTTGGTTTAGGAAGATTCAAGACTTATTTAAATAGAGTGAGAACCGCTTAAGTTGACTAAAAAAAAAAAATATGAAATTTCCAACGTTTTCTATCTCTTTTGTAGCTTCACCAAATTTTACTTACGCCGGTACGCCTTATGGCCTAACTCTGTGTGAGATGGTGTCTCGCCCAAAAATTTTGAAAATATTTTTTTCTATATTTTCCGAGTACAGTGTAACTGTTTCAATAAAATCCTTTCGACCTCGGTTTGCCCGAAAGCTTAAGTTCGACCCCCTCCAGTGTCTGAGTTCCAACCTATCACATGATGAAATAATTTATTGTGTACATTTCAACCTGCGTATAGGCCGCTTTACAGAACGTCTATTCGCTAACGACTTTTATTAACTACATTTAAAACTCAATGTATTTTAGCCTCGTCGGGATTCCCAACATTTTTGTGAAGAGATCGATTTTTCAATAAAATGTTAAGAGTTTATGTATTCATATTGATGAGCAGCTAAAACTTGATAAACATACAAGTGAAGTACGGAGAAAGATGACTTAATGTCTCAGAAAACTGTGGTCATTTCATTTTTGCTGATGTTGTTCAATAAGTATAAATTCTTCTATATTTATGTCATATACGGTCGGTCATTCATCAATTTTTCGATTATCAAAGAACCAATTTTTAAGATTGACCATACCATTTAATTCTTACATATCGGTACAATGTACAAACTGAAAAATTGATCATACAAAAATTTAGTACTACTTAGGCTGGTATTTGATTACGTTCTTTGAATTACAGACAGTAATATCTAGCTAAACAATTTTGTTTAAGAAGCCATCCTATATGAATGATAAACTATCATATCTTAAGTCTTTAAGAACTAAAAATATATTGATACCGAAAGAAGTTGGCTTGTGGAATTCAGTGCCTTCTAGAGTCAAATCATCAAAATCAGCCATTCAAATCATCAACAATATCAAACATAGCTTAAATAAATCATAAAATTTAAACCTGTAATCTAGGATTTAATGTGACCACGTTAACGGCATTACCTTAAATATTTTAAATCAATTGCAATTTGGTGAATTTACTAAATTTGATTTGGTTAGAAAATAATTTATTAGCCCTCTTTGAATAGCTGTCTTACTGGGTTTATACTCCAGCTAAATTAGCGATGATACCGACGTAATTGAAAAATTTAACAAATAAGTAATGGAATGTGATATAGTCACAAATGAATAAAATTTGGTATCCATTTTATTAAACAATTGGAGTTTATTGCTTTATTTTGATTAATTAAAAATTAAAATACATTTATGTAAGAATTTTTTTCAATATTATACACAGTGGTCAAACTAAATTAATCTAGTTGGTGCTACACATATCCTGTCATAATATAAGCATTTCATGATACCAAGTGGTCCATACTATACAACAAAATTTGTGTTTAAATATTTATTTTTGGACCAAAATTTAAGCTGACTAATTGTTTATATTGCTTATGTTGTTTGATCTGGATCATAAATGCAGCTAAATGATGGCGTAATTATTTTCGTAAATACATATGTTATATGGTATTGTGATTTTGATAGCGAATAAAATTAACAAAACGGAAAGTTTCAGATTTATCAAATTTTTATCATTAATTATGACGAAGGCTATTATTGGCTTACTTTCAGCCAGGTTTTTATAACAAACTTTTACGTCATATTTTCGCACCAATAGAAACCTTACCAATGGTATTGTCATTTACCGATAACATCATTATCTCCAAAACTCTTGCGCTATTACTCCTTCATTATTTTTCAAACGCACACTATACTTTTAAGTGACAAGTGACATTTGAATGTTTGTAAATAACGAAGGAGTAATGACGCAACAGTTTTGAAGGTAATGATATTATCGGTAATGACATTAATATTGATCGTATTAAGTTCGCTTAAAGATGTTGAGTAGCTGCCGAAAATCCAGATGGTTCACCTTTAAAAGGTCGCTGCACTACTACTTCTAGTAATCCTCACAAAATTACTTATACTTATATTTGTAACGTGCTTAAAATTATTATTTAACGTTATTAGACCGATATTAAACATATAACACTTGAGGATAACTGTTATGGCATTTAGCGGACGTAAGTTGTTCACTATTTTTCGTCATACCCAAAAACTGGTTAATGTTAATTAAAAAAAAATCAAAAATACAACAAACTAATCTGGTAACAAGGTTTGTTTATAAACGTCCACGGCTGTTATTATAACGACCGTAACTGTTATCGATGGCGTAACAACCATGGAGACACTACGGACATGATTAAATAACAGCTATGTATGACGAAAATTATATAACGGCCCTAATCCAAAATGCTTTACAATATAATTACAAAATAAAAAATATTTAAGTTCATATATAAAATAAATTGTGCGTATTTTGAATAGTGAAAGTTTTCTGGCGCCAGGACGAAAATGCTCCTGCATATAAGTTAAAAACTATAGACCATATTCCCCAAATACGAACAGTAAATTTATTTGTGTATAAGTGATAAACATAGTGCCGCCGCAATGCCCACATTGTAATCGACTGACATTACATAATATAGGATCCACTCCACGCGCGCTCCCATGCCTATAATTTCAAGACTCTTTCGTTCTTCGGAGTACGTGTTTGTGGAACGGGCTGGACGATGAGGCCTTCTCTTTCCCACACAACTTTCAGAAAGTCAATCTCAATATAAAAAAAAAGTGATATTCTTGAAGACTGAGCTGAAGCAAAACCTCAAAATATTTTTTAAAAAAACTGTGGCTTTTCGTTTTACTTTCATCAGGGACCTCCTTGAAGTTTAAATCTATACATAGAAGTAATCCGCCTGTTAACGACATTGCTTGCCTAAGCCGAATCGCTGTAACAAACCAATTTAGCCCATTCATATTCCATCTTTTAAATAAACTAGTTTTGCATCAATAGTTCCTTTAGGTATCTGGGGGCTATTTGTGAATTCGATTCAAACGTATATTCGAGTCTTCGAACTGTGGATTCTTATTTGAATTGAATCAGATTCGTTCGTTTCTTATTTAAATCAAATACGAATCATATACTTCCAAGAGTTGAAGTCGTTCGAATCGAGTTCACAAATAGCCCCTCTGAACTCGCTTAACCGCATTCTAGGATTTTCGCAATATCAAAGCAAAGCAAACATCAGGCCTAGAGATTTAAGTAACATACAAAAGTCAACATTTTGAGGACATACGGAATCAGACAAAATTTATTAATGACCCACTTACAGTCTGTCATACTAAACCGAAGCAGAATTTTTTTAATGTACTGGTCTTGATAAATTGAGATATTTTTTTTCTCTTGCAGTTGCAGCTGATTGATTCACAAAAATGAATTGCATGGTTCAAATAGTAAATAAATTAAATAAATTAGCTTCTGCAATTTACAAACTTTTCTTCATCTTTTGCCAACTCCTCTGGTTCCATATAAATTTCATCTATTAAGAAGGCCGACACATCGTCCATTTGTTGAATTTGTAAATCATGTTTAATTTCCATTGCTATCAAAAACGGAATGGAATCTCACCTTTTGAAGGGGGAGTAAAGGGGAGGGGGGTTTCTAAAACCAAAAATTGAAAGGAGGTATGCCTGAAACGGGTTTAACATATGCTGGAAAATGTAAATTTCAAGTTTAATATTAAAAATAAACCTACATTTTCCACAATATTTGAAAATTAAATCTTCCTTTTTCGGGAACTTCTAGAAGTGGAAGCAAACCTACCAAAAGGTATTCCAGTCCACAAATTTATGACAGAAATAACTTTCACGAAGGTTGTTTGATCCAAATACACATAAGCGGTCAAACAGTCATAACAGTCAATTTGCAGTCCTTTTAAAAATGTTTTTCAGTCACAAATTCAAAAAGAATTCCAGACAAAAAGTTTTGACTTGAATGCCTTTTTAAATTTATTATTGAACTACCTTTTGAAAAAGTATTTCAGTCTAAATTATTTTGACTAAGTTACGTAAATTCTAGTTTTTAACTGAACCACTTTTGACTGTGACCCCAGAGCCAAGATACAGTGATGGCATTATAACTAAGTTACAAAGCGACAACGCGAAAAGGAAATCACAATTAAGCAACCGCAACGTGACCAAAAGAATTGCTTTTGCTAAAGGGCATTTGGCAAAAGCCTAGAGAATTTTGTAATTTAATAATTTGGAGAGATGATAGTATCCATCTTGGTTGGAGGTGATGAGAGAAAACACATAAGACGACCCCAAACCACGCGCTTAACTCTCGGTATACCTACAAAAAGTAATGGAATAGAGCAATGCATCAGTATTCAATTATCGGGGTGTTGGCCTCTCGTGAAAACTGATTGAATTATGGATGTCCTTCAATATGACGAAATTCTCGATCAGAATTTAGATGATTGTCTTCCGCTACGGCAGCGATATCAGCACCCCAAATATAATCTAAACATATGAACAATCAGAGAATATTTATACATATTCCCAAATTCAGGGGTTTGAATATTGAATTTTTCTAAATTATTTATTTTTATAATTAAGTGGCTTAATTAAAATGCCAGTCAAAACCGCTACTACTATTTTCAATTTTTTTTATTTGACAATCTGTGATTGTCAACCTAACAATTATAACGTCATTTATTTATATACCTATGAATTATTTAAAATAAACAAAAAAACTGAAATAAAAACCTTAGTTGGAATTTTAAAGGTCAAAATATGAATTCTACTAATTGTGGCTTAATCATAATGCCACCACTGTATACGTCTACCAAGGTATTTCAATCAACTAAAGTACCTTTCAAGACGGTTGTTCATTCCAAATACACAAAGGGCATTTTAGTCAAACTGTTTTCTAACCGAAACACCTTTTTTTGGACTGAAGTTCCATTTTAAATAGAGTTTTAGTCTTAATATTTGTATTGGAAATTTTATGTCTGAAACCCCTGTTGTTTTTTTGACTGGCATTCCCCGAGCCAAATTAGCCATGAATCATTTTCCAATAATAAATCATATTCGCGTTCCATAGCATACTTCAGTAATTTCCGATCAGGACCTTCCAGTGTTTCCTCAACAGACAAAGGATCAGCAATACTATGACATTTGATATTGTAACTGACATAATCACCCATTTGCTTCTGTTTCGGCACATGATTGGATCTTGTAACTGAATCTTCATTTTGAATATATACACCTGGCAATATAAAATCTTCATCCATCTGAAACTATATTTAATGAGTCTGTACTATCATCAGTATAAAATGTATCATTCGTTAACTTCAACACCATTTATCTCAGCAAAAGCGTTATCAATACTCACGATCTCATTTAAATTAACAGCTTCCAGCTGTAAATCCGAGGAAATACCGAAATATTTAAAATTTTTAGAAACGATATTTACCTTCTCTAAGACTACTTTATCTTTGTTTATTTGATAAATTCTGTATCCTTTTGATTCTGGGCTGTATCCAACATAAAATTTATTTTCTGATTTTAAGTTTTTTTAGCTTGGATACATGAACGGGACAAACATATTAAAAAATATCAAGAAATTTCAAACTGACACATTTACCTGTCCTTAATTCTTCGGGAGTTTTCTGCTTTAAACTAAAGGGCGACGGATTTATCAAAAATGCCACAGAACTGACTGCTTCAACCCAAAACTTCTAATATTGTAATTAGCATTTACGCATAAAACCCACTCTAGGCGATAATCCCTTATGTTCAAACGCTGGCACAAGTTAGCTATTCTAAACAATATAATCTCAATCTAGCCTATTTTACGCAAATGTGGTTAGTTGTTCAGTCTATCTAACATATTATGTAGAAATTTAAATTGGTTAATTACTTTAAGAATATTGAATTTGGATTTATTAAATCCTCATGTAGCACGTTTGAATGAATCATTTCTGCAAAAATTTTTTTATTTGAATTTCACCAAGAGTGGCGGGATAGTTTTTGCTTGTGGACATCTAGAAAATATGGAGATCTATGTATGTAAAATGAAATTAGTCACAGTTTTGAGTTACAAGTTGAAAAGAAGTTATGGAGAATTTAAATCTGGTGTTCTGATGTGGAGATATTCTGTGGCCTAAACTCTTTAATCTCATTTTAGACTACATCTTTTGTAAAAGTGAAATACCTCAGGATAACATTTGATTCTGGCGATTTAACTAGGCCCTCGCTTATACAGGCATGTGCGAGAAAGAAAAGTGAAAGTGCTTCCTACAATTTTCTTAACAAAACATTTGATATCAGGTGTATGTTTGTAGGTGCATGCCACGAGGTTTCGAGGGGCTGGGATATCTGATTGCGCATGAAAAAGATCGATATCCACATTTTGGTAGGCCAATAATGGTGTATATAAATCGATTATTGTCTACTGTTTGTTTACGTCGACTAATCCTTTAAACCCTTATAATCGAACATGTACCCACTTACAATAGTATATTTTTGAAAGCCCATTAATGACTTCAAATTATAAAATAATTATTACATCAAAAGAAATAATCTCATAAATTATTTTTTATCTAATCAACGATTCGCCAATTTTCAAAAAAGAATTAAGTCAATATTTTCTTTGCAATTCATTTACTATAAAGTCTAAGTCAAATTCAATAATAAAATTCTACAACAAAATATTAAGTTTTGACTAAAGGTCCAGTTTAAAATCGATTCAACTGTGGTTTGAAAATTTAGCTGAATCAATGTTTGAAACACTTTCAATCACATCTTCGTTTATTAATTGTAGGCATAACTTCGCTTCATCATTTGCACTCGATTATGTAATAGAAAATGTGTCGATAAAGTAGTGTTACCATTTAGCATACAAAAAAAAAATCACATTGGAACTGTTATAAAATAGTTTTTGATGTTTTTAGTGTTGGATTTAGCATAATTCTTAAATATTCTCTTGTAATCATTTGATATTCCCTAGCGAACATTTTATGGAATTTTTACGAATTTTGTTTGTGTTATACATAGTATGAAATTTATCAAACTGACAAAAATGTGCGGTGTAGAATCAAAACTCGTTTATTCCAATTTTCTCAAAAAACTGAGTTAGGTATGAATAACCATTCTTATAATATCGTTTCATTTTAAACTAGTAAAATTAAATCTAACGTAATCTTGGTTTTCTATATAGGCAAAGTACAGCTTTTTTCAAAACTTCTTCTTATTTCAAATTGAAACTCACTTATCCTTCACCTTTTCGGTATATGGCGGGTAAATATCGTGATTTTGACAATTGAATTTCTCTGCGGCTTTTTAACGAATTTTAAATCAGGTCCGACTCAGTGACTCAATGTGCATGAAATTTATGAAAAATCAGTTATTACGAAAAATTATGTATATTTAAGTACATTTTTTTGAAAATTTTACAGTTTTTCGACCATCTTCACAGTATATACCTGGGTATATAATTTATTGTTTCATATATTTTGTATGAAATTTCTCATAAGTTTTATTAAATAGTCGACTAGTTTAATTGTTATCTGTAAAGCATATTGAACTAACTATTGAACTGTTAACTAATGTAGAGAGTGTGTATGTATGAATTCCGAAATGTGTACATAGATGTAATAAAAGATTCTGTTATGTATATTTTTTTATTCAGTAAGGGGCATTTTGCTGATCAAGGAATACCCCGTATCGGAATCGCAAGTCCACCAATTTTTAAAACCGTACTTTTCTGAATTCGAAGGTATATATTGCGTGAACTTCGTTCGACCTCTAGAGGGGAACAGCTGCTCATTGATAGTTATGCTTTTATTTGATCTGTAATTGCCTTTCTTCGTAATAGGTACAGGCTTATCAGATTTTATTATGGATTGCATGGTGGAATCGAAATCTGAATAAAACGCGTTAAACTTTAGAAACGATAGACGGACTAGTTGCTCTATTTTTGTTTTCAAAGTTGCCGAACTGCTATATAATTTGATCTTGCGTCCAGATTATTTGTTTTTTATTCGGATTTACCGCATTTTATTTGATAATTTCATTTTCAGCCTTCTTATTTGTATGTCTACAAATTATGTCCTGCATCGATACGCCAAACAAAGTGCAAAATGTGTCGACATCATCCAAAATCTTGATGTTAGGATTGGGCCGAATAAAATATGGCTCGCATATGATGTCATGCGCCATTAACCCTTGTAAGTTTGTAGAAGTTTTCCTCCGTTTGTTTCCATCTTTATCCATGGTAAACCGAAGGTTGACCGACAGAAATCTCAACTGATCATCTTCCGAGTTTGTAGCTATATTCTCCACTATCTTTTGAAAATATTTTTGCCGTCCTCATACGAGAGTCTAGTGAATAATCAAAACATTTTACTTTTGAATTTTTGCTTATGTTAAAAGGAATCCCATACGAAATTCACACAATTTACATTTATATACCTGGGTATTTGAAGTGAAGATTAAGGATTTTTAATTGCCGACAAAGTGAGGGTTATTCTATCGTATTTCAGAATTCGCAGCAAAATTCTTTTCGGTTTCCAAAAAAACAAAAAAACCGCGCACACACATGATTTTTAGCAATAACTATTCAATTATTTTTAATTGTTGAATAATTTATCTTCATATTTTCACTAGTGAAATCCCATGGACGCACTGAAAACAGTAAAAATAATGCTCAATTGGCAAGTATAAAATGCCCTATTTGTTTATGTTCTTGCAACGTATGTCTTTGACACATAACATTTTGTAAGTGTTAGTAAAAAAAAATTAAAATCTGCGAAAATGTTGAGATTTTTAGTGCAACATTTTTTGATTTGACAGCAGTTTTTTTGTGTCGGAAAGGATTCGACATTAGTCAAAAAGTCTGTTTGCCTGCCGGTCTGTATAGGTACTGTATATAGCCCAAAAGGATTATGAAATCGGCGGATGGAAATATGATTCTAAAATTATATTTTGGTAAGCTACTTCTAAGAATAAGGATAATTATAATGAAATTCAACCAGTGCGGTGGAAATTTGATTCTAAAATGAGTTTTTGATAAAGTGAACTATCTGAGTGGCAAATCTTTCTTCGCCTTATCGATTTTCGATTTGCCTTTCATTTGCTTGCCTCTCGCCTCTCTAGTCACTGACGATGATTAGACAAAATGATTAGGAACGTTATTGATTGTCACAATTGGTTAAGCGCTCCATTTTGTAAAAAATAATAAAATCCGAAACCGAAAAATAGGAGCGTGCGACAGCAACTGTGATTGGATCAACTGGGGGCATGAGATTTAAAGTGATTGCGGAAATTAAATTTAACAAATGCATATACTTTTCGAAAGGTTGCCTAATGTGCCCAAGTAATGCATCAAGTTGGATCCTGCGAGTTATCGACCCACTGCCATTGTACAAAGGTTGATTATCGTCCGATGAAATCTGGAGTTATTGGAAGAGATTAAATTATCAATTATGTGAAAATCAAGTGGCTCGATATATCGAACATTTAATTGGAACTTGCCAGTACTTCAGTACCGATTCATCCTTTCTACATATCTGTCTTTGACTTTCATTAATGATCCGTGCTTATTGCAAAATATTTATTTTTTTATTTTTAAGAACAAAGTACGTATTAAATTTATGTGTTTAGAACAAAACTTTTTTTTCTTTTAGAAATTGGGCCTTCTACCATTTAGAGTTTTTTTTATCTACAAATTCACTTAGCAATTTTCGAGGCAACCTTTAATTTTTCTTTGTGATTATTGTCAGCTTCCAAACAGAATTTACGTCTAAGGAACAATCTAACTACACCTATTTAAAGAAGTCACTGTCTTCACAAAATCAAATACAATCCACACATAGCAAATATATTTTAGACCTACCCACAACTAAAAACTAAACCAATTCTACAAAAAAATGTAAGCTAATCGAATTGTTTTATAAAAAAATATCAAGTTAATTAAAAAAAAAAAAAACAAACTAATAGAAATTTTTTTATCATTCATTGTTAAATTTGTGTTATGGGTTTGCAAAGTTTCCAAAAAAAAAAAATTAAATAAATAATTTTAAAGAAAACCGGAAGTGATTATTATTACTATTTTCGTTAAAACAATTTTTTTACTTGGATAATAAATTATTACCGATTGTAATGAGAAAACCCAAGACATTGTATCAAATATTTAGATGTGGTTTATATTTATATAGCTCTATATTTTCGTATATAAATTAATGCATAACTAACTTTTAATATAAACAATATCTCAAATCGCTCTAAGCCCCTGATCACTAAGTTTTTATTTTTATGTAATTAAATATGATTCCCGATATTTGATTACATCTTGTGAGTTGTTTCCTAGGTAGGAAACATTCAGGAATAAAAGCCAAGGAAAGTTAAAAAAACAAAAAAAAAACAGAAAAATATGATTCCGACGTTAATAGCAAACATTGGTAATTTTATTAATAAATAAATAATTGTTTTTTTAATATCTTATGACGAAAGTAAAACATTTAAATTAAAAAAAAAATATAATTGTTTATCACAACTAGCACAAATTCCTTAAGTTCAAAATAATATTTAATTGGTAAGCGCGTCAACAATACACAAATCTACGTAATTATTTTATGGTTTTTAAATTTCGCAGAATTAAAAACTGCAAGCAATCAAAGCATCATTCCTATATAAGAGATAGTTAATAAACCAAATAGACGCATGGTTTAACTGTATGATACACAAAACACAACGCACATTATAAATAAATGACGTTCAAAGCGCGCAAACTTATGTTGAAAAAAATATTATTTATATAAATATGGGTCCTAAATATTAAAAATAATATCTAAAAAATTAAAATTAGGGTTTTCGTAGAAAAAAACAAAAACATAGATATCAATTTTATTATGTAATAAACTCATTTGATATTATACATACACAGAGTAATTCAAAATCAAACATTCGGAAAATTTGTGTTTAATTTTTCAGAAGTGAATCATGATTATTAATATTTGTTGAAATATATAAAACTTGGAGGTTTCATATTTTTTTTTTAGTGTAAATTAAACAAAAATATTTAAAAATCATGCATCAATACATGCATGCGTACTTTTTTTTTTTGTTTTTTTGGGGGGGGGGGGAGAACGGATGAATTCAATCTCTTTTATAGGAAACAAATATGTATTAACCTCTAAATGTGGATATGTGGATATAGTAGCTATGTGCTAGTTAATTCCGAAATAATATTATATTTATGCCTAATTGTCACGTAATTGTAGTTTCTATACAATTTTGGTTTAATTTTATTTTTAATTTCATTTTGAGTAATTATTTAAGCTTATCATTATTATTTCTTGTTAATGTTTTTTAGTGATCTGTTTGTAATCGTACTGACCAAAAATATAACAATTTGTTTGCTTAAATGTTAATCATTTATATAGACATACAGATTGTTCAATTTGGTATGTTGAAATAACAATTCATTCATGAATGATAACTGGAGATATACAGGGCGATTATTTTTCATTTTTATATGATCGTCTTGTTAATTGCTAAAAGTTGTTTCCGCAGCGAGTTAATTTATTTATAAGTTCGTCTGCTTGGATTTCACCTTCACGCAGCCATATCATTTTAGACTTTCAAGTGCCTACTTGCCTCTTGGTCATCATTAGCAGCATTTTTTGACGCATAGTGATCCGAATCAGATCAACGTTTACAATGAAAACAACAATAAAATTTTTACAAATTATGATTCTTGGAGAAAAAATTTGATCCGGATCAGATCAAACGTCAAGGAATGCGGCTAATATCAAAGTCTGGCAACCGAGTCCTGTTACGTTTTTAAAGTAAAGGCTGTGCAAGGATCCTGAAATAGGTTAGAAGAACTGTTATGTTGTAGTAATATTGCCAGACCATTAAATTATTGATTTTCGCCGCATGATTTCGTACAATGGATGCTTCAAAATTGTATTTTTGATTATTTTGTTAAATATAAAAGTAGAAATTTCAGAATTATTATCTTCGATTTTCGAATAATTATAATGATTATTAATATTGGCTCAACACACCTTGAAACAATTTCGACATAAAACTTTAATCAAATGACGTTTAAATGTCAAAAGCTACTGCACTAAACCATTATGGTGTTCACGTGGATCGTAGTTGATTTCCAAATCCACCACGATCCCTACATTTGAAGCGGAGTTATTAATCCACTCCGTTGTAATTATTTGATGTTTACTACACTATCACAAAAAAAAAAACGGAGTTCTCCTGACACCGAATCGGTGTCAAATAAATAAATAAAAAAAAAGTTCAAATAAATTAGTAATTATTTTGATCATAATTTACACAAATCACTTTTTAAGGAAGCACGTTTGCACACTCGACGGATAGAAAGAATCACGAGTGAAAGAAAAATTTTAAACACATTTTCGGATACTTGTTTTTAAGGATATGTGATAAAATTAAAAGATTTTTGTAGTGCGAAACCACACCGATAAAAGTTATTGTTTTACTTCAATTATGAATGTTAATTAATTAATTCGTGTTATTTCTAATAAGACCATTCCATTTTTAATGGGTTTTACAAATTAAAACGTAGAAGTATATTAGTATTTACGAACAACCATTAAACGAAACTGACTGATAGAGAGGATTCTATGGTTTTTAGCCCATTGGTATTTAATTTTAAGGTGTATGATTTTAATATTATGTTCCAAAGATTGTAAAAGAATTTGATCTTCTCATCAGGCCGTGGCGACTGGACTGATTGTATCACACACAATTTACATTCTATATAATACAGAAGGATTGTGCAGGTTGTATTAGCGAATTTAACTAATACAGCCAAATTCTCTTATAATTTTACTTTTTCACACATTATTTTTCTGTCGGCAATGAAATCTCTAAACGGTGTGAATATTTACTCCGATAGAACTAAAATAATCTCTGGGAAGTACAGTGGCAGTCAAAAATAAGTTAACAAAGCATTTTTAATTAAAAAACTTGGGTTTAATGTCATAAATTCTATTTATTTGGTTGACGAATATTTTTGTTTAATTCCGTATATTAATTTAAATATAAAAAACATAAAAATCATAGAAAAAATTTCATTTGTAATACTTATAAAATTTGCAAAAATTTGAACTTCCGAAAGGTACCAGTCATAAATAAGTTAACATTGGGTTAATAACCACAGTGGCCATAATTGTTAACACATTTTACTCAAACTTGTTGGTAAGTTCATTGCGTATTTTCGACACTCTTCTGGAGTAATTTTATACCATTCATTGACAAGGGTTTGGCGTAATTCACGTAAATTAGCTGGTACTCTATCACTCACTCGTTTCTTCAACAAAGCCCATAAATTTTCAATCGGCGAAAGGTCAGGGCTTTGCGGAGGCTATTCTAAAATATTGATATTGTGGTCCTTAAAGTATTTCAAAACCTTTTTGCTTTGTGAATGGGGGCATTATCCTGTTGAAAAATAAAATCCTCCCCTATTAATCGTTGTCCTTTTGGAATAGCAATATCTTTTAATATTGTCAAGTACACATCGGCATTTACTTTTCCCTCTAGTATCATTATTTTTCCTACTCCATATACTGACATACAGCCCCATACCATCAAACCTTTTCCTAGTGATTTCTGTTGAAATGCTCATTGGGAAATGATCAGACCAATTTAATATTGAATCAACTCATGCTAATATCTAAACGTCAAAACTCATATTGTTTTTTCACTTCTTTGTAATACAGCTAATAAAGCAGGTATACTTTTATATTATAAAAGCATTTCGGTTTCTTTCTATTTTACTTGAACTGGTTACAGCTGGCAAATAGATTACGAAGTTAAAAGAGATCTATAGTTTCTACAGGTTATAGGCCCAGTAAATATCGTTTGCCGAAAGGTGAAAATAAAGAAACCAAATAAAGTTAAAGTTTAAAAAAAAAGAAAGAAATGGCAAATCCAGAAATAAAAAGAAGCTACGATGTGCATCCATTGAACGGTGAAAATTACTTCGACTGGAAGTATGAAATGGAGCATTTCTTGAAAGGAATCAAATGTTGGTCGATTTTGACGGAAGCAAAACCGGTCGCTACTGAAACCAGTGCAAAAGAGGCTGAAATCAAGAAATGGGAAGAAAGCGATCAAAAGGCTCATGCAAAAATCGTTTTGAACACATCGCGGCCACTTCACAGTATCACTCGAACGGCGAAAACGGCAGCTGAAGCTTGGAAAGCATTGGGAGACCATTTCCAAGGTAGGACACTCGAAAATCGAATTACAATTATACGGCGCATTTGCAAGAAAAGGATGGCTGACGGCGGTAATGTTGAAACGCACATAGTAAATTATATGAACGATTTGTTTCAACAATTGGTCCAGCATGGTGAGACGGTGATGGAAGCATGGCGAGTGGCGTTGCTTTTGAGCAGTTTGCCAACCAGCTATGATGCATTGATTACAGCGCTTGAATCAAGGGACAAAGCTGATTTGACGATGATATTTGTCAAAGCCAAGTTGATTGCCGAATATCATCGACGCATCGAAAATTCAGGCGAAACTAAGGAATCGATTTTAAAGACGACTACCAGCCATTTGGAGTGCTATTTTTGTACATCTAAAGGTCATCTAAAGCGAGATAGCAGAAAATACGCAGTGGAAAAAGAACAACCCAGAAAAGGGTTCAAAACATAAAGCGAATACAGTAAAGCAAAATGGCGACGAATTCTTGTTCACTACATCGACCAGTGACATCAACACTTGGATGGTCGACAGCGCTGCAACAAATCACGTGAGTGGCAATAAAGGTTTCTTTGTTGAGTTGGGCGCGGCCGGCAGCAGCTTGACTGTTGCAAACGGTGAAAGGATTCACGTCGAAGGAAAAGGTGCATGCAAAATCGAATTTGTCAACAGCGATGGGCAAATCAATGCAGCTACACTTACGGACGTTTTGTATGTGCCAGGAATTAAGGGAAATCTAATTTCGGTCAAGAAATTAGCAGCAAAAGGTTTTAAGGTAATCTTCTACGACAAAATGTGTGAAATCATCAAGGGAAACGTGCAAATCGCAATCGCAGACGAAATCAACGATTTGTATGTGTTACGTCAACCGAATAAAGTCAACGCAGTTGTTCAAAGGCTTGAGCACAAAGCGAATTGTATTCACAATTTGCATCGAATTTTTGGTCATCGTGATCCAGAAGCAATCAGGGAAATGTGTTCGAAGCAAATGGTTGATGGTATCGAAATCGTTGATTGCGGCATCAAGGAAAAATGCGAAGTTTGTTTAAAGGCAAAACAGACTCGGTCGCCGATTCCAAAACAGTCAATAAGCAAATCAAAGAATGTTTTGGATTTGGTTCACACGGACGTGTGTGGGCCAATTCAAACGGAAGCGCCGAGTGGACGACGCTATTTGTTGACGATGATCGATGATTTTTCGAAATATACAGTCGTATATCTGTTAAAGGAAAAGTCGGAGGTCTTCGAAAAGCTGCAACAGTACGTGGCAATGGTTCACAACAAGTTTGGTCGAAAGCCAGTTATTCTCCGATCGGATCGAGGAGGAGAATACACCGGCGCTTCGGTAAAGAAATTTTTACAGGACAACGGTATTCAGATGCAATACACAGCACCGTACTCAAGTTTTAAAAATGGCGTTGCTGAACGTAAGAATGGCACGTTGATTGAAATGGCTCGATGCATGTTGGTGAATGCTAATTTGCCAAACATGTTTTGGGCTGAGGCGGTGAATACGTCTAACTATTTGCAAAATAGTTTACCATCAAGAACGATCAAAACTACACCATTCAAGCTATGGAACAACAAAAAACCAGGTATGAAGCATTGCGTTACGTTTGGTTCTAAATGTTTCGTTCATATGCCATCAGAAAAGCGACGAAAATTGGACAATTCGGCAGCGCAAATGGTTTTTGTTGGTTATGATGAAAACTCGAAAGCATACAGATGTTTTGATCCAGTAAAGCAAAAGGTTGTCATAAGCCGTGACGTTCGATTCGTCGATGGCAAAGGGGAAATCATTCCATCGACGGTACAGTCGAAATCCGAGAAGACGAATTCAATGAAGACGTCGAAAGGCCAGAAGATGAATCGACACCAGCAATTGAAGAGAACGCAGCAATCGACGAAAACGAAGAAGGGTCCGAAGACAATTTGGCTGTTGGGGGACAACAACAGCAACGGCGCGTTTCATAGCGATCAAATAAAGGTGTTCCACCAAAGCGATTAATTGAAGAGATTCACATGGTAGAACAAGACATCATCGAACCGAAGATGTTATCACAGGCGCTAAAAAGTAAAGAATGCGAACAATGGAAGCTCGCAATGGAAGAAGAAATGAAGTCATTGCATAAAAATGGCACGTGGAAATTGTGCGAATTGCCAGATGGTCGTGAAGCAGTCGGATGCAAATGGGTTTTCAAATTGAAAACAGATGCTGATTAAACTGTGGCTCAAGGTTTTTCGCAGAAGTTCGGCACCGACTACGATCAAGTGTTCGCTCCAGTGGGAAAGCAGACGACATTTAGAGTATTGTTGGCATTGGCATCCAGAAACAATTACATCGTTCGTCACATCGATGCCAAAACAGCATTTCTAAATGGAAATTTAAAGGAAACAATCTACATGAAGCAACCTCCAGGCTTTGAAAGGGGCGAAAATAAGGTTTGTAGGTTGAAGAAAAGTCTCTACGGGCTGAAGCAAGCAGCTAGGTCATGGAATGAGGCAATCCATGCGGTCTTGGTCGATGCAAGTTTTGAATGCAGCACAGAGATCGATGTTTGTACCGAAGAAACATCAACGGTGAATGGTGTTTTTTGTTGCTTTACGTCGATGACGGTATTGTTCTCGGAAAAATAATGGAAGCAATCAATGAGGTAATACAAATTTTATCATTGAAATTTGACATCGAAGACCTGGGAGATATAAGGAAATGCTTGGGCATAGAAGTCGGAAGAACAGCAGACGGCTTCTATTGTTTAAGTCAATCAAGGTACATTCTAAAGATCACATCGGATTTTGGTTTGAAGGACGCTAAAGATTCAAAAGTACCAATGGACGTTGGTTACGGAAAAGCAGTGAGCAAAGATAATTTGCTGATCGACAACAAAAATTATCAAAGCTTAATTGGGTGTTTGCTATTTGTTTCGGTAAACACTCGTCCAGACATTTCAGCAAGTGTTTCAATACTGGCGCAGAAGATGAGCGGACCAACACAAGACGATTGGAACGAATTGAAACGCGTTGTCAAGTACTTGAAATCTACAGCAATGCATATGCGGATGCAAATTGGGCCGAAGACAAGAGCGACAGAAAATCGAACAGCGGTTATGTGTTCATCGACAATGGCACAACAGTCAGTTGGGCGTGCCGAAAGCAAAAATGTGTGGCACTCTCATCGACAGAATCTGAGTTCGTAGCATTATCGGAAGCGTGTCAGGAGGCTTTTTGGCTCAGGCATTTGCTAGAGGATATGCAGCAACCGATAGCGTCAGCGGTAGTGATACATGAAGACAATCAAAGTTGCCTAAGTTTGATTGAAGAGGAAAAGTTGTCAAACAGAACAAAGCACATCGATACGCGACGAAACATTGTTAAAGACTACGTCGAAAAGGAAATCATAAGGTGTACGTACTGGCCAACAGTCGAAATGCTGGCGGATATCATGACAAAGCCGTTGCCAACATCAAAACACGTGAAGTTCGTCGAGCAATTACAACTATTAAATTGAGGAGGAGTGTTGAAATGCTCATTGGGAAATGATCAGACCAATTTAATATTGAATCAACTCATGCTAATATCTAAACGTCAAAACTCATATTGTTTTTTCACTTCTTTGTAATACAGCTAATAAAGCAATTATACTTTTGTATTATAAAAGCATTTTGGTTTCTTTCTATTTTACTTGAACTGGTTACAGTTGGCAAATAGATTACGAAGTTAAAGGAGATCTATAGTTTCTACAATTTCATTGTCGGTTTTGAGCAAGTGTGAAAATTCTTCACCTTTTCCACGCCAAACATTCATTCTACCGTGACTATATGACATGCGTATCATGCTCTCGTCGGTCCATAAAATTTTTTCCCAAAATTCAGATGGTTTTAGGACATACTGATTGTAAAACATTATTCTCTTTTGTTTGTTAATTTTGTTGCTTCCGAACTGCACGTCCACGTAAGCCACTTTCGTAAGTTCTACGCCTAATGGTGCTGTCAGATAGTAACGTTTTGCCTTCTAATGCTAATTCTGCCCTAATTTTAGGTGCGGATAGTAATCTGTTACCTTTACAAAGTTGTTTAATTCGCTTGTCTACCCTCCCGTTTGTTATTTTGGGTCGTCCTGGACGATGGCTAGGTGAAATCTGGTTTGTTTCCTCATATGTTTTACAAATTTTGTATATGCAAACTTGGCTTTTGTTAAACAATTTCCCAATTTTTCTATAAGTTTTGCCTTCTAACCTTAACTTGAACTATAATACGTCGTTCTTTCATAGTTAGCTGAGAGAATTTGCCCATTTTAACTAAATTATGGTATAATATTTATTAAAATAAATATTAATTACAATTTAATAAATTAAGCTGCAATTATCGTTCAAAAATACTTACAAATTGTAAAAATAATTATTAATCAGCTAAATTTTAATCATAATGTTCCAATTAGAGCGATAAAATGAAACAAATAGATGAAGTAGGTTTTGTTAACTTATTTTTGGTCGGCCCGTTTTGGAAAATGAGTCGTAAAAACAAAACTAGAAATATTTAAACAAAGGTTTTTCACACACAAGTGTACAATATTTAGTGTTATGTAAATAGTTAGAATAGAAATCAATGTGAAGCTAATTCTGGAAATTAATTATAAAAACCGTTTGTTAACTTATTTTTGACTGCCATTGTACCTTTTAAAAAAATCCGCTGCTAATAACTTTTGCGTTTACCCCAAACGGTGCAAAAGTATACTGTTCGATCCTTTTGGATATTTTAAAATTTGTACCCGATCTTGTGGAGTTAATGGTACTTTTGGATAAAAAATAAAATTTTTTTCGGATAAAATACCATTCACACCGCGATATTTTTTTGTGTGATACGCCGCTCGTGAAGGCAATAAAATAATAGCCAATTTCCATCAATTGTAGAAGGCGTTGGTTTCTATTATCTTGTTCACTTGGTCAAAGTGTAATTTGTTAGTCTAAAAACTAGACCGATTCTACGAGTGAGTGTTCACCATGCACAAACCGTTTTAAATCGAAAATATATATCACATCTCTTGCGTTCAAGCACATTCACAGTCTCACCCATTAACAAAACATACACTCAGCAATGTCCAACCCAGTCGTTCCGTTTGTTTGCTTTAAATTAGCCTGTTATAATCTAGCAGCGATGCTTAATTAATTTTTTCGAGTTTGGAAGCTGTATTAAGAAATAAAATAATCATTTCAAAACAAATTTTTTTTTTTCATTTTAATTTAAAAATCAATAACAAACAAAACATTCTGGTTTATATTTAAACTTTACCCAAAAATGTATTTTTAATCAAATGACATTAGTAGCGAATACTTCCCCTTCTCGCTGCAGATATGTAGCCTTACTCACCAATAAGAGCCTGATTGAGTTGGTTTAGGATCTCTGGGCCTAATATGCCTCCCCAACATATCCGAAACAATGTACAATGGGATTGAGGTCTGGAATCTAACTGGCCATCCATGTGTTTATTTTCTGAAAGGGGTCTGTATTTTTAATAGGGTTGCCAACTTTCTAAACTGATCCGGTCATAGATAAAAAAAAAATTAAACACATTGGTTATAAGAACCGAAACATAAGTGTTTTATTTTCATTCATTGAAAATAATAATATTACTGCTTCAGTGAATAGTCCAATAAAAATAGGCCTACAAATCGCCCTAAAAAAAAAAACACGTACAGTTTTGAAACTTGGCATTTACTGCACAATCGACGCCCATGCTCTTCCGAGAGTGTGTTAAATTTGTAAAAAAATGTTTTTTTAAATATAGCTAAAAACGTGAAGTGCTTTCAAGAATGAGCCAGTTTGATTTTTTAATTTTTTACGATTAAAATTTCCAGCAACTTCTTTCTTTTATGCTCAAAGTAAAAAAAATGAGCTTAGGAAAAAAATTTAATACACAGGACAAATACTGTTATTAAAGGGGATAGTAGAGGGCAAGATTTTAAGCAATTCTTACACGAACTTAGTTTTGAGAAGAAGATCATTGTTTAAAATGGCACCCTTTACCAAATCCAAAAGGGGCCACCTCCAGAAAGGGCAAAATCCTAACTTAATGAAAATATGGTTCCGGATTGGATTTTTATTTGGATTTATTGGTGTTTGTCTCTAAAATATTAGAACCTATTGTTGTTATTAATATAATTGTTGAAAAAATCCCTACTTTAAAATCCAATTTTTGTAAACCTCGCATCGCGTAAATCGTGTATAGGAGTAAAAATAGTAGAGAATTGACTTGCGCAAGATTCAAAAAATTAAGAGCGGGGATTTAAATGCGGGATTTTTTAATCCTGAGGAAAGCGGCATTTTTAAAAGCGGAATATCGTTACTACCCAGCAGTTTTAACATTAACTTGACCATCACAAACTTTTTATTATTATTCGTTTTATTGAAATTTGGTAATATTATAGGAATAACAATTTTCTTTTTTGGATTTAGGGGCACAACCAATTTCTAGTTGTAAGTATTTTTGAATTTCCAATTTTAATTTATTTTGAAACATTTAGAATCTGACGAATCTCGAATATCGCTCAAATTCTATTCTAGTCTAAAAACATTAAAACAACAATTTTAAATTCTTAGCATTATTGTCAAAACTATAAATTTGGTTTACTATACTGTCTCAAAAAATTGTCCGTACACCACTTGGCTAAAGAAACATTAATAAAAATAACAATACAAATCAAACAAAAAAATCAGTTTTTATTCTTTTAAAACTCAAATTACATTTAACAACCTGAAAATAATAATAATTATGATATAAATTAATTAACTTTTACGTTTAAACAGCCTAAAACTATGTCTAAAAAATAATTGTCCGTACACTTGCTAAATTTGAACTTCATGAAACTATAATGAACCGGTTGGATTATTTGGATATTTTGTTAACCAGTGCTGAGAAAATGGGACATGGGCAAGATTTTCGCTCCGTACATGACAATGACTCGAAGCATTCCTCAAAGCTGATTAAGGAATAGTTATTGTACAATGCAAAGTCAACACTCCCTCATCCTCCGCAGCCAACAGATCTCAACCCCATTGATAATTTATGGCATTATTTGGAGCGAAAGAAACGTGAACAGCAAATTAGCGGTACGGGTTAATTTGGAGGAATGGGCCAAAAATAGCCCCAAAATAGCTCGGAAATTGGTTTCCTCAATGAAAAGAAGGTTACAACATCAAATATAACTTCTGTCTGTGTACGGACAATTATTTGACATCGTTTTAGGATGTTTAAATAGTAAATCTTATCACACGTAAAGGTAAACTAATTTATATCATGATTATTGTTATTTTTAGGTTGTTAAATGTAATTTGTGTTTAAAAAAAATAAAAACTGATTTTTTTAATTCTTTTTTTTATCAATATTTCTTCAACCGAGTGGTGTACGGACAATTTTTTGATACAGTGTACATAGAAATTCGAATTTTTAAAAGCTTAGATGCGCGTTTCCTTAAACTATTATAATTTTAAAATACTAAATTAAGCAGAAATGAGGTCTTGTGAATTTGAAATTAAAGATGCTTAGAAAGCTGAGTTAAATATTTATAAATCAAGTCGATTGTAAGAATTCAGAAATTTAGTTAATTTAGATAAAGTATTTCGGATCCTACAATACATAAAACCGTTATATTAGGCGCTCGTTTCCAAAACTGCCTATTCACAGCTGAGCTGTTTGTTGGTAAACCGAAAATTTCATAAATGCAATTTTCTTTTGAGTTTTATGTTTATTCTCTGTTAATATTATTATTAAGTGAGTGTTGATGAACAATTTTAGCAAAGGACCTTGCATTTTTCTTCTGGAAAATGGCCCTCTGTCAAACTATCTGAAACTTCAGATTCTGGTAGCCTTTGACCTGTTGATCAATAGTCTCAAAGGTTGCTAAGTCCTAAAAATTTATGTTTTAGACCGAAAAGGTCTAACGACCTATATGTATATTACGGGTATAGAAATAACATCATAATATTTTCTTTTGATTGACATCAATTCAACTGAATTTCATTGAAAACTGGTCATGTGTTCTACAGGTCAGATGCACGACCGGTGGACTGGCTTCGTGCCATGAAAACCGGTCGGGCCCGTGCAAACTCGGCTTTTTAGTTATCTAGTGCGGTGGATATTCACTTCTGAACACTTCTTTAAACGTCCCGATTTTGCAAATGTCTGATTTTGCAACTGTATTATAAAGGACTGGAGAGGTAGCCCAAAAATGGTTCCACATCTCCAAGCTCTAAAAAATTTGGACACGTAAACGGTTTATACCGCTAAAGTGCACTGTGATGGTTGATACGATTCATGCTATTAAAATGGAGCTTAGGTCAACGTATTCTTATTTGATTTATTTAAAATTCGAAGAATTAATTTACAAACATTTTGAAAATTTTGGACTAATCAGATAAATGCCTCACTGAACGAGAATTATTTCATTTTTGATAAAGGTATATATAGTCTAAGAACTATACCAGCTAAAATAGTTTTATACCAGCTCAAAATTTGTGAATAGGCAGTTTTTTCACCATAAGAATGGTATCGACAACCTTGCTTTCAACTCAGGGCCTGATCCGCTTCAGGATTGTTCAAAATTGTAATGAAACATAGGCACTTCAAAATGAAGAATACCGCTTAATTTTTATTAACATGTATTTTAGACCTATTTATTTAAGGGATCCTAGTCGATATACCTGGGGCTGGATTAACTTTTTTTTTTATTGTTCAATAGCATGTTACGATCGTCCTGCGCCTTTGCGGTGTCAGCGCCATTATTGACGTTGTATTTCTTGACGTCGTTTATGTGTTTGTGCCTTAAACATTTTTGAGAATCAATAGAGCTTTACAGCTTTTGGTATCTCCACGAAATGTCAAATCATAAAATTTCGAAAACATAAAATCCCGACAAGAAAACGTATTAAAATCCCGACTCCACAAAATTTCGACTGCAGAAAATCCCGACTCTAGAAAATCTCAAGCTAATCAAATTGCTTATAAAAGCGAGTTTTCAAAATATTTTTATAGAATTTTCTTCCGTTTTTCCAGAATATGACCTGGCTCTTTCCCAAAATATATTACTAGAAAGAGCAGTATTCCCTCCTTTTTCAAAATATTTTTAAAGAATTTCTCTCAATTTTTTTCTAGAATATGTCTCGGCTCTTTTCCAGAATATTTCTCGCGCGAGATTTTATTTTTAAAAGACAGGATTTTCGATATTCTGTACTGTCAGGATTTGGTTGCGTTAGGATTTTATTAAGCCAGGATTTTACTTAGACGAGTATTTATTGGATCGAGATATCGTTCAGTCGGGATTTTGTGGAGTGAGATTTTATTACTCCGGATTTTCTGTATCGGGATTAACTACCATACCCGTAATTCGTAAATGGAAAAGCGTTTTTTTAGTTAATTAGGAAGTTTTTTAGTTAATTAGGATTTGCAATAAAATCACTGAGTGTCTTATTATTTTGAACAGTACATAAGTATTTATGTAGGTACTAACGCTTAAAGCTGATTGGACCTTTTTTAACGAAAGTGATAAGTGTACGCAACTTTTAACGAAGTATTTTAACGAATAACGAGAAAAGTGTGCCGGATATACTGAAGAAAAAAAATAAATTCCAAATATTAATCGTCGAATATCGTAATATGGTTTAACCTTTACGAGTTAGCGTTTAAGCTCATTATTTGTAAATGGTTCATTATTTTTAAGCAAAGAGCAAAAAAAATTTAATTCGCTAAAATTTTAAATTTTTTTAAAAGTTTATAATTTCTCACTGATTGTCTCAAGTGGTAACCATAGATAACTTATAAAAACTTATAAACTTAAATTAAGAAAAATTAAGAATCCGGTAAATGGAATTTATGTGTATTCGCCCATGGAAAACTTAAATTAACTTAAAAATTTCAAGGAAGGTTCGTCAAATTTTATCTGTCACTTATTTCATATTCTCACTGGTCGTTTATTTTTAATTTGGCAACATTTGTGAAACCAAACCTAAAAAAAAATTATTGAGGAACAAATTGATCCTACTAAAATAAACTAATTTCTATAGAGTATAGATTATAACTATTTTCTAAAAGTTACACGAAATTCTCATGGAATACCCCCAAAAACACTAATTACCCTAAAATGAAAATTATAAATACAAAAATCGCTGTCATTTACTTAAAGAACTTTTAATTTCTCTATGGTTGAAATGTCAAAAAAACGTAAAAAACATTGGATTCGTTAAAATTCTTAATTATTTTTAAGTTTATAATTTCTCACTAATTGGCCCTTTAAGAGGCATTTAAAATGGCCTACTTCATGCGAGTATTATTTCATTATTGCCTTAATGGTATGAAGTTACAGCTAAATTAAAAAAAACTAAACGAAAAGTTCTAAAGTCAGTAACTGGCATTTTCTATGTATTTCATTTTTACTTAAAATTCTCGCTGGTTGCCCATATAATATGAACGTTATTTAACGTAAACACGAAAAATCTAAAAAAGCTGTTTTATTTAAAAAAAAAAGTGTATTAATCACTCGATTTAATTGAAGTGATTTAATTTTGATTAAATCATATGATTTAAATTAATTGATTTAAATCAGACAAACCCTGGTGTTTGCATTAAAACACTATCTAAATTCTTTTATCGCGTAAAGTAAGGTGAACTATCATAATTTTCTATACTAAATTAACCGTTATGCGTAGTGAATTTATAAATAAGTACGTAAAGCTGAAATCGTTGTGGGTGCGATCGATAAACAGGACATCAATGGGTTCCAGTCTAAACTTGCACGTACGAAGGTGTTATTAAAACAGTTCGAGGATGTGGAAAACTCAATTTTGATTTGGACCCGGACCATGATAGCGGCATAAA
This sequence comes from Tipula helvola, assembly GCA_963556165.1. Lineage (NCBI taxonomy): Eukaryota > Metazoa > Arthropoda > Insecta > Diptera > Tipulidae > Tipula > Tipula helvola. Next base: position 67,402,209 of record OY744481.1, on the reverse strand, counting down.
CGATTTTTTTGAACAATGCTATGTTGTGGAGTCACGCCAGAAGACGAAAATAACATTTATCACCGGCACAGAATTTCCAGAACTTCCAGAATCAAACTATTTCAAGGCGTTTCGTAAGTTGCGTGCTAGATTCGATAGGCTTCGTAGATTAGCCGGTGATTCATCAGCCAAATGCTATAATTTTTAGGAAGTTACTAGACTCATCCGATGAATTAGTTGAAAGCGCTGGGACGAGATGCTGAATCAAGAGATGTTTGGCAAATTTATTTATTGGAAGAAAAGTTGGACGTTGATCGGACACAAATATCCTGTGAAGAAGATCTACCCACTCTAGAAAGGTTTTCAAATTTTTTTTAGACCGTTCGGATGCCTTAGAGTCACTAAGACCAGCCACCACTAAACGCTTACATCCAGACAACCATTCGTCACAACAGAAGCGTATTTATGGCCAATTTGTGAGCCCACTTTGTTGGAGTGTAAGAAGTTTCATATATTCTTAGTTATGGAAACTGAAACACCGATTACGCATTTAATCAGGCAATCGTTGTTTTAACTGTCTACGTGTTAACCATCCGATATTCAGATTTATGTCAAAATCGAGATGCAAAATTTGAGGGAAGAAAAATCACACGCTTCTCCATCAGGAAGAGTCCAACGAAATTATTAGCACGTCAGCATCAGCGGTAGAGAAATCAAGCACAATGGCCGCGCATACAAATATATCATCAAGCTGTATTCTCCCAACGCCATTAGTAAAAGTGGTCGACCAAAACAGGTTTGAACATGAATGCCGTATGCAGTTGGACTCTGGGTCCATGTCAACATTCATTAGCGAGAGATTGTGTAACAGACTAAAAATATCTAGACGAAATAGTCGTTCCATCGTATCTGGTATCAGTGGTTCAGGAAGTCAGGTCACGAAGGGAATAGTAACTATTACAAGGCTCCGTTCACAACTAACTGCTCATTCATTTGATACGGAATTATGCAATTTTGATGTATTTTTAGCTGATTCTGATTTTAATAAATCTCAAGATATTGGTATTATTTTATGTGTACGGCATATGTTAAACGCGTTGCTTGATGGAAGTATCAGATACCAGAACAAAATATTCGCCATTGAAACGATATTTGGTTGGGTTCTAGGTGGAGAAGTAGATGTGAATAAATTATTAGAGTCGATGACATGTTAAAACTATTTTGGGAAATAGAATCAGTTCTATCGATCAGTTTTTCGTAGAAACAACTCAACGAACTACGGAAGGGCAGTCGCGGAAAACTTCTCAAAAGAAAAATATAAAATGTTATCTACGAGAATAAAAATATTATTATATCGTTGAACAAATCTTTGTTTTCATTATAAACAAGAATTTGTTGAGGAAATTAGTTGGTGGTTCTGGGATTGGTTGTGGAGTAAATATCCCAGTAACATGGCGTTTAGTGACTGATAGTTTTAAAAGTGAAATTTGTTTAAGAAAACTTAGCAGAACTTTAAAGGCCCACCGGATGACTAAATCCACCACATCATCCAAATTAAAAAGAAAGTCCTTCTAACTTTAGTTAGCGTTAAGAATTTTTTTTAACATATTAGTAGTTTGTTCGTCAGCTTCAATTGCTTCTTAATTATTCACAAAAATCCGAAATTTTAAGGAACGTTAATTTCTCCTGAAAGGCTACGGCCAAAAATGAGAATTGTAGCCTGTAAAATCCAGCGGGGTCGCAAAAAATAACAAGCAAACTTTCGTTCAAATTAACATACAAATTAAGATACCGCAAATTTTCCGTAACCTTCCCAAAGACTATCCACACCATTACCTTAGGTAAATAAGAAACGAATAAATCTGAGAATTAGATTTAGGCTTTATTTAAAGTATAAACTTAAAAATTTTAGAGAATTAAATTTATAAAACATATTGTTTAATTCTACATTTTATAAACTGAAAAATTCGTGGATTCACATAAGTTACAAAAAAAAAAAATTTCGAGTATTGAGATATAAAAAATTTACATCTACGAAGTTAAGTAATTAAAAAAAATAGATTAGAGGTTTATGTAGGCAGTTCTAATAATGTTAGAATATAAGCCTCGATTTAAATAATCCCTAGTTTAAAATAGCACGTGACATTGGGCCAGCAAAAATAAGTTTTGATAAAGCTGGTTTTTCTTTTGAAGTGACATAAAATATTTATTAACCTTGACTTTGATAATAATTGGTAAAACACTAATCTTATATTATTTACTAAACAACTTAAAAAATTACTACACTATTATATAGATTTGTGGTTTACGAATCTCTTTAAGATTAAAATAATAATAACATTGATAACACAATGGCTGTGTGGTTTTATAGTTTCTTAATTAATTCAATTTTTAAAAGAAACTTACACACAGAGATTGCTCAGTCTTATATTATAGTCTGTGGTTATATTGCATATTTTTTTGAAAATATTGAATTAACGATCAATTTTAACCAATGTCACCATATAACATCTATTTATAGAACACGTACCATTCGCTAATCAAAATAAGAATCCGAATATTAGAAGAAAGTAAGTATGTATTATTATTTTATAAAAATGTGCCATGGCTATGAGAAAATTTAAATTTTTAATAAATGCTTAAACTTCTCAAATTTTTAATAGTTAATAAGATTTTTTTTTTTGGTATGTACATATACTATTTTGTTCATAATCTTTATAAAACAAATACTTATGTAATAAAAATATTTGTTGAATGCAATGTCAGAAATCAAAATCCGAAGGTAAAAATAAATTATGCTTATAAATAAAAGAGCATAATTTTTATGTACGCATATTTTCTTTTTTTTGTTCAATTTTCTTACTTAAATTATTAATATATTATTATTAACTAACACCATCTCTGAAAAATAAATCAATGTTTTCTGAATTTAATAATCTACAGGGCTATACGAGCATACATATAATTTCATCTAAAGTGAAGTTATTATACTGAACGAATCGACAAGTAATGTGAAACAATACTTTTTGCACAATTATAATTTGTTTAAGCTTATAAAATATATTATTGCTATTATTATTAACTCAATTTCATTTCAATACTATTGCAATATAAATATTTTTTTTTTTAAACAATAAGAATAAAATTGAAATTAATATTTACATTCAAATAGATAATTTCTGTTTTTGCTTTTATATCAAAATACATATTACATCATTTTTTATGTTCAGTCATTAAGAAATAAATTACATTTAATTCAACCGCACTAACGTTCGATTATTTCATTTTAATTGTTTAAAAAGTTTTATTACATATTTATATAATAATGCTCCGAGCTTACTATAAATTTGTGAAAATATTGTGAGTTATGGCAATACATTCTCTAAAACATTGTAAGCAAATTAGCAACTTTGCTAGATGAAAGCGAGCTTTCACATTTTAACAGTTTTTGTTAGTATTTAGCCATTAAAATATCCTTGAATCAAAAATTCTTTGGTAAAAATCACTAATCGGTTCAATTTTACAACGAAAACTGTTTCGTAGTAAGAGAATCCGTTTGAAAATGAAGATGATTATTTTTTTAAACGATATAGGTTACTAAAGACTTGGCCACATTTATTACCGAACTTATTTCAACAGACCTAAACGAGCAAATCCTTGAATTTTAATTATTCGTAAGGAAGGATAATAAATAAAATACTAATTTCTTCTTCGTTTAATTCGGTTTTCGTTTTTTGTTCGAGTTATAGGGTGCGTTCAAGAATTCAGCCTCCGGCTTTTACTTTTTTTATGTAGAATAAACTGCGCAGAGGCTGAATTCTTGACCGTACCCATATTGTTTTAAATCGTTCTACGCAATTCTTATGTTAAAATTTAATACAACATTGCGCTGAATAAAAATAACATGGTCGATTTGCTATAATGTATCGAGAATGTAATTTCTTATTCTCAAAATTGTGACCACATAGATATTCCGCCGTTTTTGCTAGTAGCAACAGTTATCTAGCTGAGAAAATAGCCCTAAATAATCAAAGTACCATTGCTTTTATTGATCAAAGAACTCTAAACTAATATAGACAAGTACACTTTATTTAACCTGTAAAGAGCGTTTACGGTCCGTGGGACCGCTCTTACTTTTCAAAAAAATAAATTATACCCACTCCGTTAATTTTTTTTCTGAAATTTTTAGTATTTTCCTAATCGAAATTTTTAGTATCGTTCTAATTGACTAAAAAATAATTAATATAAAGTTGGGGTCCGCTGAAACGGACCTCTCTTTCCATGCAATTTTTTCCATGACGCACTTTACGTGTTAAAAACTTAGCACACAATTAAAAAAAAAATCAAATAAGAAACGAAATCGAAATTATATAATTGGATTTTAAATTCTAATAAAACCTTCGCCCTTTAGTAATTTGCAGTTAAATCAATCATAATTCATTAGGTGAAATTTGAAAACAAAAAATACAAACAGATTTCCTTGTAAAGCTCAGTATACAGCTCGAGCTAAGATACATTTTGAAACGGTCTCCAGTAAACTACAAATGCACCCCTAACTGAAAAAACTGTGTAAAGATAAGTTTTGACGTTCTTTTTGTTCACTACACCTATTGCAAAGAAAACTTCTTGTAGGTATCGCTACCTGAGTGGATTGAATAAAAACAAGTAAACGTTTTTAAGTATTTACTTGAAGTATTGGCTAATACATAGTTATATACTGTTTACAAGTATGTACATATCAGTGACGAAGCGTGACAATTTCCATTGGGGAAGCAATATTATAAATTGTGAAAATAAGGAAAATATATTAACATTTTTGATTAACAGTGAGCTCCGTTTCTAAAATTTAAAAATCAAATAAATGAGAATAAGCTTTTCTCAGACAACTAAACGCATCGTGCGGGAAGTCAATTTCAAAATTTGGAAATTTACTAATGTCTACCAATTTTATGAACTTTATATGTTGTAAATCCTGAAACCGAAATTCAATTTCGTTCTGGATTTTTACCGTAATTTCAGATATAAGGTTTCTTACGTATTATTTTGCTTCACATGTAATTCGGGATCTACACCGTCTTAGATGAATTTTCTCTGCGATCTTTTTTCTTGGTTGGCTTTGTTCCAAAATGCATCAAAATTACTTGAATTTTTTTCAATTATTTTCTAAAAATCGTCTAGACTTTCTAAACTAAAGAATGTGCAATATCGTTTGATTTTTTCTGAAGCACATTAAATAATAAGTCAACTTCTGGAAATATTTCTGAACAAAATATAACAGCCCCACCTTCTTCCAATAAAAGAAGATATCCACGAGAGTTATTTATTATCTCACAGTCCCATTTCTCAACATCTTCGTCTACTATTTTATTAAATAGCTCACATAAATCGTCTAAGTGTTTTTTCAACATTAAAACCATTAAACTCCCACTTGTTGGTGAAGTTGAAGGTAGTTTTCGTTTAACAATTTCATCAAAAGCAAAACTCCGTTTCGATGAATGGTTAAAAAAGTCAGTTAATCCACTTAAACTTGAAAAAAAATGATTTACACTCATCAATTTTACTAAACGACTGAGAGAGAACCAAATTTAATTTGTGTGCAAAACAATGAATATAAATTGCTAAAGGATACATTTGTGTAATTTTTGTTTGCAGCCCTTTGGAGCTCCCAGACATTACCGCACCATCATAACTTTGGCAAATTAGCTTTTCCTCGATTTTATGTTTTTTTAAAAACTCGATTACAAATTTTGAGAGACCATCTGCACTTCAATCGGAAGAAACATCTATAAATTCTATAAATCTCTCTGGTACATTGCCAATTTCATCTACATAACGTAGAACTACCGCGGGCTGAGATTTTCTGGTGACGTCTAAGGAGTCATCTAAAATAATTCCAGCAAAATTCGACGAATTGATTTCCTTTTGTATTTGCTTTTTAATTGGCGATGTGATACATGCTATCAAATCGTCAAATTCAAAATAAAACTTCTATCGGATTATGAATCCAACATGAATAATTTCGTGAATAACAAAAACAAAAAAAACAAACTTCAAATCATTGCAAGGCTAGGACAAATATATCTTGTTTACTTATTCAATTCAACAGTGTGTTTAAAAAAGAGAAGACAAAACATGAGAGTATTTTGTTTAAAAATTTTTAAATATTGTTTTGTTTCTACCTTTACCCTGTTTTATTTTTATTAAAAATACAGTCATCCCTTTTTTTCTCGATATTTTCTTTTTCGTTTTTTCAATTTGGTTTTATTAAGGTCATTTTACACGATGCGATTTGCATACAATATTTATTGTACAATAGGGGAAATAAATCGTATACAATTTTCCCCGCAATTTTGATGAGATCTGAATTTTTCGTTGTTTACACCGTACAACTAAAAATTGAATGAGCTTCCCAAAAAAATTAGAATAGTGGTTTAATTTTCTACTTATTCAGAATGGAAACCCAAACAAATTTAATGTTTATCGGGTTATGCGCAATTACGATTACAATTATTAAAAACAGAAAATTAAAGCGATATAAAATTAAAAATAGGACGATATAGGGAAGGAACTGGCTACAAAGACGAGATTTTGGAGAAAAGAAGGTTCAAGGTCTCGATTTTAATGAATTAAGATTAGTTGGTCCTAAAATGTTTAAATTTTTTTTCAAAAATGACTCCCTCGTATTTGAAAATATTATGAAAAAACGTAAAATCACAAATACAACATCAACAAGACGCAATTTTAAGGTAGCTGTCAAAAATGTTGCACACACATTTTATGAAAATGCGGTTGGCTGCAATTTCAACACAATTTACATGCAATTTGATTTTCGGACGTTTACACTACACGATTCCCATGCAGCAAAATATTGTACAACAAATATTGTATGCAAATCGCATCGTGTAAAATGACCTTTATGCAATAATATGCCCCACCAGAGAATCAATAGCTGCGTTTTTTTATTCGCTCCCGATAGCTGCTATGCGGAGCAGTCAATTTTCTACACCCAAATTTAAATTTGACATGCTATTTATTGGTAAATTACATTTATTTAACGTTAAAATACAAGTTTTAATTCAATTCATGAGTGAAAACGTGAAATAAAAAATATTTAGCTCTACCTATTTATATGGAGCCGCTATCCGGAGCTATTTTCATATGACGGCTCTCGATAGCAGCTCCGGATAGCGAATAAAAAAACGCACTAAATGATTCTTTTTAAGGGGAAATTGTGTGAAATAAAATGCAAGCAATGAAAAATTTGGAGAAAAAATCCAAATAAAGTTTCAAAAACCTTTGCAGCAAATAAACAGATTAGACTTGTGATAATTTCTAATTGGAATAACGAACATACTTATAGGATTTTTTATTTCAAGTTGGATTAATTAGAGTATACATATTTACATTTCTAAAGGTTGATGCAACTGTTATATTATTCTAATGGTTTTAAATTGTTATTTTGTAAAAAAGAAAAATGTTTCTCTTGGAAAACATAAAATTTTAAGGGAAGCAGTGCTTCCTTTGCTTCTATGGACACCTCGTCCCTGGTACATATGTAGATTTGACTTTAGTTTCGAAATATATTTTGATCAGACCGACTGGAATTGTTAATCGAAAAACGAAAAATTACCATGAATGCCGGGAAATAGATACAACCAAAAGTAACCAACTTTTGAGATTTGACGTTGAAAGTTTAAAATTTATTGTGGATTAATTTTTGGTTGAAAATATCGTGAGGAGCACTATTTAAGTGACCCTGGATCTGGGTAGCAAAGTGGTGTTACTAAGGAGTAGACAGATTTTCCGTTTGTAAATTGTAAAACAATTTCATGTGACACCGAGAAAATCGAAAAATCTCGTGACGGGATAAAATTCTCTAGAACACAAGGAGAGTTGTTCTACAGAGGTATTTCTTTGAAAAATTAGCAGTTTTAAAGGCAAAACTCATTGTTTTGTTATACAAAATATGACCAAGCCATTATCCTAATACTTCCAAAGTTTAACCGTTTTGATACTTGTGACGAGAAGAAGTTCAACGACCTATGAAATAGCCCTTGTGTAAGGTTTTACTGGAAAGATCCCACTAATTTGAACTATTTCATAGAGATGCGCTCTGTTCAGTTTTTTGGATGTCCTGAATGTTTCTTGGAGAAAGTTTAGGCTTAACTCTTATCTTATTATATTTTTGATGAACCTGATTGATTTTTCTTGTTATAGAAAGAAATGCGTATAGAGATTGGAAAACTTTTTACGAAGAGAGCCTGAAAATACAATTATATCTGGCCTCTTCAATTTCACAGCTAAACATTATTCTAGCTATTTGGTGTAAACTACTACAATTATAAATAATTTATGGGTTTAGTAAAACTTGATCGACCAGTGGTGTCATAATTAAAAACTAATGTTGGGTCCGAACATTCATTTTCCAAATATAAATCAAGAAGGTATGAAAGCATTAGATTAGATTGTTTCATCCTCTTATAATTATAGTTACAATCTTATTAAAATTGTATGCAGCAAATTGTAGATTAGATAACATTATAGAGTGTTTGCTTTTATACAATAGGCAACATAAATGTATAATTAATGATCGGCAAGAATGTTGGTTCTGAGTTTACTATTTTTATATTTACACACATACCATATATAAAAAAAAATCGGACATTTTAAATGTATTTGAGGAACATAAAAAAAAAAGTATTTTAATATAAAATACTGCACTGTAATTTTTAAAAATAAAATAATTTTCTAAGTATAGAAGATATTAAATTTGAGAAGATAAGAAACATTTATAAAAACGTAGAGTTAAGAAATTTCGGAAGAATATCGAAATTGCCGATGTATAATGAGTACATAATGCAAAATTGTACACCCAAATGTTTAACACTTCTCGTTTATTGTATCTCCGTGATGATATGCAATAATAAGTCTATGCTAAATCTGATTCAATAAATTAATTTTCTTTTCTAAAAAAAAACCCACTCTTTTCATAATCAAAAATATTTTTAGAATTTTGTATTAATAGACAAACTAGTTTAAAATTCCTAAATCAAATTGAAAAGAAAAATAATCATTCTATTAATCTGTCGCGTCTATTTTCATATGACATCATTGATAAAAATTGAAAAAAGTCGCAATTAACCAAAAAAAAAAATCCAACAGAAGAACATTTATTATACCAATAAGATTGTTGAATTGTGGAGAATTATTAAATTGACACAAACAAATTAAGTTCTCCACAAGATTTTTTTTTTATTGTTTGGACACTGTTTTTATTTTAATTTTTTATTTTATTTTAGATTTTGAACGATAGCAGAGATTATAACTTCAGATATTAGACTAAAAAAAAAAAAAATGAGCATGTCTTCAATTTATTAGTTTTCGGTGATGATATAAAAATATCTATAATTACATATATACATATATATAAATATTTCTTCTTCGGCACAAGAAAAAAAAATTTACGAATATATCTTGTTTTAAATTTCTGTACTCTACATGCAGCAAGAAGCCAGAGACAATACAATGTACTAAAAGAAAATAATTCGGGAAATTGATAAATACTATAGTAGCAGAATAAAGAGTTGTACAAAAAAAAAAGTACTTGGCGCGAAATTTAATCCAAACTATTATCCGTATTTGCGCTATTAGTAATTTATATGATTTATCGTTAGTTTAATACAAATACATTACTTTTATACATACATGTACATAAGTACATATTTATATAGCTGTTCATATTTAAAATTACAATAATCTTATAAGAATATTGAATTACACTTATTTGTATTTTATTTATTTTTTGTTTGTTTATCTTACAGGTGTAATATAGATATTTTTTACTTTACTAAATAAGATATTATAAATAGAAAATAGGAAATCATATATTTCTATTTGTAGTAAATATTTTACATTTTGAATGATATGATAAAGCGATTTTTATATAAGAATAGTGTATTACGTATCGAGTCCGGAAAATGGCATTTTGCTGGACGAGTAGGCAATTTCATGGTCGCCCGTCCGTGAATCCTGCGAATAATAACGTTTGTCTTACCGTTGTTTTGTTTTCACCTTACAAGTATTATTTTCGAATCGAAAAATCATGCTGAAACGTCTTCTTTCTGGGCGACTCATTCACATCTCAAACTAATCTTATTATTTATCATTAATTAATGTTTATACGAAGAGATTTTGGCGATAAAATAGGTATAATGGAAATTAAAAAAAAAAAAAAATCGATACCACGCCTCTTTTTGTAGAATTGTACGTTGTACCTATTAATCTAACAAACTGTCACGTGATTTAACATTTTCATGTGTGATACATATTTATTTCTGAAAATATCGTGATACTTCAAAACACGTGTCGGTTGTATAGAAAAAAAAAATCTTCATTTGTCTAAAAATCTTTAGAATACCGTGATTCTCTGTAGATTTTTTCTAAATACCAATTTTGTCGATTATAACTAAGTAATGCAAAATTCTAAATATATTCGAATGACAATTAAACTATGTTTAAATTTAGCCTCGATAAGGTTCTAATAAGTGTTTGGTATGCGCCCATTCTTTCAATAAATATGGAATAAATTTTCTTTCCAAGACAATTTGATATATGAACAAGTCGAATTTTTTACCATATTTCTTGTAAGGTATGTACATATCGGCTTGAGTTGGGAGTTATTGGTTTTGGAAACAGATTGAATCGAATTGAAAATAAATCATTTTTTGAAAAATAATTTACAGGTAATTTAAATTACAAATAAAAAAATTAAAATACAACAAAAACTTCTTTGTACTAAGCGGCGTAAAAATTGCAACTCAACTTATTCATATTTATAAGGGAACGATAGACGCTATTTTGAAATTAACGAAAATCTAATTTCAACTCAAACTAATCCTAATCATGGAAACATATAAGTTTGGAAATAAGAATTCCAGGCACATTGTGTTTTATGTAAATTTAAATTTGTCAAACTAATCAAACTCAATTCAAATGCTAGAACTTGTTCCAACATTAAACGTATTGATCGCATTTTACACGGACATTTTAAACATTTACTTATCAAATTTTAAAATTAGAATTTGATTAAACACCATTTGCTATTATTGCGAAAAAGGCTTTTAAAAAACAGTTAAAATCTCTGCAACAATTTAATAGGAGTACGTAATACTAAAAATGAAATTTAAATGTGATACTGACAAAAAAAAAGAAAAAAGATTTATGATCGATTAATATGGAAAGAAATACGATATTCTTAATCTTAGACAGTTTTATAAAATATAAAAAAAAAAATTATAAGTGTGTGGCCTAAGAATGTGTGAGATTTAAAACTGAAAAATATTTTATTTGTATTGTGGAGTATTTGTGAAATTCATTATTTGCGTTAGTCTTTGCCGCTTGAGGTTGTTTGAGATCAACGAGATTATACGGTTCCAAATCAATTTTGATTTATATGGGTGACGCTTGTAAAACGCGAAACTTATATTTCGGGAAAAATACGTGTTATGTAAGTTGCATTGTATGGAGGACACAGTTTGCATACAAAAAATGGGCTACTTTTCAACACGATTACCTATATCATCTAATTTAAATGATTTTTTCCGCGGTGGAATAGAAACAGAGGAATACTTTGGCAAAAGTATGCTAGACTAAAGAAATAGTGACTAGAGACATAGAGGATATGACTAGAGCAGAGGTATACTTTGCCTATTAATGTGAACATTTTATCCGGAGCCACGCGCCGGTATTAATAAATATTTGAAAACGAAGATTTATTTTTAAAATATTCTGGAAAATGGAGATTTATGTATTCCTAAAAAAACAACCATTATATTATTAGGATTAAATATGAAAAAATACCAAAATTAGAGGTGGCTCTAATTTAATTGCCAGGCACTGTAATTCTAAAATTATGTAGAATGGAACTCTATATTTTCCAGATAAAAATTGAATCTTCCTTTTCCAGAATTTGAGGAAAAGGAAGATTTAAATTTGAAATATTCTGGAAAACGGGGATTGTCGTTCTAATTTTGAAATTAAATTTTCCTTTTCCAGTAAAAATATTTTTATTAATTTGGAAATTTCTATTCTAATTTTAGAATTAAATCTCCATTTTTCAGAATATTTTAAAACTAAATCTGGGTGATTCTTCAATAAGAGGACAATATGCTGTCCCCAGCTTCTTTAAACATTTTACAAACATTTTTTAAATATTTTCCGTAATTAATTAGATAAATAACTTTCTTGTCTACAAGATAACTAGAATAAAACGTGAATTTTTTAAATTTTAAACATTTTTTTATTATTTGGAAGAGTGTAAATGTCATTCCTCTGGCTGTCCCCAACCACGTCTATGAAACAATTACTTATTAATTATTTATCCTAAAATAACACGAATATTGAATCCAAATTTTAAAGAAATCCTAAGAATAAATTTTTAGGAAAATAAAACAAAAATGATAAATTTTATAATTATTTCAATTTTGTCCACTGCTGTAAACCGTCATTCCCCTGGACAAATTTTAAATTCGTTATATTTCATGTCTGAGTATTTTGGAGGAGAGAGAAGAGAGCTATAATACTTTGTATTTAAATTCTTTTCAATTATTAGTCACACGTGATTGTTCAAATTGTGAGGTTGTGTATCTTTTAGTTGTGTTAGTAGCAGTGAATTTAAAGGAACACGCGGGCAGTTCATTCCCTGACAGGTATTTTTTTTGTTTTATTTTTACATATTTTACATACATGATATATTTAATTAACAGTAAAATACAGTTTTTATAATTTTTGAAATTTTTTGTAAACTAATTTGATGTGTTTTAATCTAAAATAACAAATTATAGACAATTTGTCATTCCCCTGTATGTCATTCCTCTGGATTTCTCCTGCCTGATTAACACAGGGGAATGATATTTCGCCAGGGTAATTAAGATGTTTGGTTGTACATAATCAAGATGATGTATGTACATTAATTATATACACAATTTTAATTAAACATTGTCTTGTAGAAGAAATGGCTCGAGCAACAAAAGAGAAAACAAAAGCGGAAATATTACTAAAAAAACGTTTAGCGGAAAAGAAACGTTACGAAAGCTTAAAAAATGACCTAGTTAAATGGCAAATGCAACAGGAGAAAGAACGTCTCAACAACAAGCACAAGTACCTGCTGCTCTAGTAGCACAAGTGGTTTCAGGTGGACAAGCTGCTGTAGAAGCACAAGTTAATCCAGATGCTGTACTAGCACAAGTAAACACCACACCTCAACGTAAAACAGGTTTAAAAATAGCTGCAAAAAATAGAAAAATACGTACACAAGAAAGAAATGCCCTCAATTTAAAAATTAAGCATTTAAACACAAAATTAGAGAAATATAAAAAAAGAATTAGTCGTTTAAAAAAAGATTTAAGAGCGAAAAATAATAGCATTAGTCAGGACAGTCCGAACTCTAAAGTCAAGTTAATTTTAAATAAATACGGAATAAATAATGCTGAGGTAAAAAGGAATCTACTACTTGGAGAAGTCATAAAAAACAACTTATAACAAATTACAATAGCACAAGTTCTGATAAATCCAGACAGATTTTCACAAAATTAATATGTGGCAAAATAATAAAAAAATACAGGATGCAACATCAGTGCTCCAAGTTTTTGAGTTATAAGCGGACTTCATCACTGGCATTTAAATTAAATAATCTTCTTTATATGCGGAGCCTAAGCTGCTTTGATTGTGGAGATTGTAATCATAACCAAGTTGGAGTATTTAGATACAACGACGAGGATATGAGCAGCTCTACCGATTCATTATATCAACCAGAAAATTGTAGTAAAAAATCCCTAAATTACTTGGATGTATACTCTTCATCTTCAAGCAACGACGAATGTATTACGCCAAACGCTACCAATACCATGCACATAACAAATGGAACGTTTGTTTTAGCTGAATTTATTTCCGGAGAAGGTACAAAGAACGCAAAAAAATACAGCTGTATATGTTTCGTTAAAATTTCTTTTTATAAAATATTAAAATTTAATGATCTTACAGATACGTGGCTGTTTGTGGAAATTCGGAGGATAACGAAATCCAAATTACATCGTAAAGAGCAACAGACAAAGGGCTATTTAAATTAGACGAAAATGATACATCATACATAGGGAAAGATCAAATTATAAGAATTTTACCTACTCCAGTTCTTGTATTGAATGGCAACCGGGTAAATTATAAATTTCCCGAAAAAATTTATGTATTCGAAAAACATTAATAGATTAATCAAAACCAACATAAATGTTGACTTAGACATTTGTGTTGGTTTTGGATTAATACACAAAATGTGATAATTTGAATGTATTAGTAAGTCACAAATTAACTGTCTGTGATTGAAATATTTTTTGTTATTTTATTTTTATATCTTGAAATATTATTTTAATAGTATTCCATTTAGAACTAACTCCTTTTTTTGTAGTAACAACTACTTTTATAGTACAAACTTTTTTGTTAAATGAATTATACTGTGATTTTAAAAATAATTAAAACGATTCTTTCATTTATGGTTATGGAAATTTCAAGTTTCATGTAGATATCATTACCCTGAATCAAGGTATCATTCCCCTGAATTTAGTTGTCATTCCCCTGAATGGCAAATTAAAAAATATGTTCTAAAATCTACAATACTAAATATACACGGATCATGTATTTTATTTAATTAACAACAAATGAAAAAAGATATTTTTTATTAATTAATTTGAATTTCATTAAAAAATAAAAAAACTCTCGTTTTGTCCCCTTATTAAAGAATCACCCATCTTCGTTCTGAAGCAAAAATAGTTTTATTAATTCCAATGGCCAATTTGGGATTCTGTAATGTTATAAAAATTATTCTTTCAGTCTTGCGTCGTTTTATCAATGTAGTTTTATCTTTGTTTCATTTTCCATGTGTCAATTTATTACGGTTTGTTTTATTTTTTATCCGATTAACAGAAAAATGAGGGTGATAGTATTCTGGCCCGGATGTCATAGGTAAGCTATTTGAGTATTATCAAACAAGAAAATCCTTTTGGCAATAACAAGCACTTTGGTTTTCATAGTAAACTATTGCAATGAATCATCTTAAATGATGGACCTTAGGGCCCTTAAAGAAAATTGTTACGATCTATTCGGCACAAAAACTTCACCGGGTTTAAACTTAGCAACTTTACACTTTTTCTATAAAAAGAACCGACAAAAAAAATTAGCTACTATCTACATTGGTTTTGTCAGCTGGAGTGAAGTTGACGTTTTCAAACCATACAGCTCCGAAACAGTGATTGGATTGCCCACTAGCAAATTAACTATTTTTTACATAACAAGTCATAACAAATATTTAACCAGAAACACGTAAGAATCTCGCAAACTGTATAACAATAGACTTAGCTGGGCACTATTCAGTGGATATCTACAGAGAGCAAACCGCTAACCTTCACACTTGTAAGTAATCGTGATATGACCGCGATAATTTTAAAGAGATCAAGATTCTAACGCTAGACTCGAAGGTTGTCTTAAAATATGACGAGTTCCAATTAACAGTCATTAGGGAAAATCTCACCGGATCTGTTCAACAATCGTGCCAATCAAACATCACTATATGGTAATGAGAAAAAAACAACACAACAATAATTGTATACACACGAACTTCACAAAGCAGATTGCAGAATTGGGAAAAACTATTACGTGTGGTAAAACATTCTCGTTTGAACGGGCGTAGTAATCGCAATAATGGAAAATTTCTAGACATTGTTGGATTGGCTATCTTTCTATGATGAAATCGCAAAGTTTACCGAATATTTATGCCACAAAGATGTTAAGAAATACAAAGGGTTCTCGGTGTATGTCTGTCGGCGTAAAAACCAACCACCAATGTCAATCCAAGATCTTTAAATCCTTAAGTTTGCGCTAATTTAAATTGTTTTAAAATTTTAAAATTAAAATTATAATCGTTTAAATGATGGATGAAATGTATCCATTCGGAAAATTTCCCAGATTTTTATGCCAAGGGAAATTCAATTTTCCTCAATTTATTGCTTTTTGTTTAAATAATTCATGAATTATAATTGCATGTTGTCTTATATGCAATTAGATTAATATAAAATTTGGCGTATTTGGCGGAAGTGGCTTTCGGGAGATGAACTTTGATTGGGTTTTAATTCAAAATTTGAATTTAAATAAATTCGACTCTATTTAAGTAAGTAGTGATTAAATTGCTGCCCGTGCAAATAAGATGCTTAATTTAATTTATTTTTAGGGTGTTAGGTACTGGTTTTTAAATTAATAACTAATTTTGAAGTAATTTCGGATTTGAGTTTCATTGAATAGGAAACGAAACAGTTAGTTATTAAATAGAATGTCGTAATAAAATAATCGATTAATTTGTTTCAGTTTAGAAACACCTGGGAAACCTGACCAGCTATATGGGAACTTCAAGCATCCAGTGACACGCAGTTTACAAATTAGGCTAAATAATTTATCGTATAAAAATATTTACTGAAATTTAAGTAAACGTTGTAATCGGAGCCGTGATTTTGATTTATTTAAGTTAAATCCTGTTAGTTAAGTAATATTTAGTAATAATGGGTTAATTTGGATTTGGTTTTCAGAGATTCCCGAGAAATTTGATTCAGCTTACAGAAATGTGTCTTGATTTTTTTGTCTTTTTAATTTATAAGCACTTCAAGCTTGGACTTCTTACTTAAGGAACTAATTAGTGTTTTACCATTTTAATGTTGGCTGGAAAGCGTCCATTATACAGATAATCTTAGTAGCAGGTTTGCGAAAATTCTACAAGTGCAATAGTGACCAGTGTATGGTGCAAATCATTTGAAGTAGTAGCTGATATTTATTGTTAGGTCGCCTCTGAGATACTTTTTTGCAAGCTTTAAGTTATTTAAATTAATTATGATTACGATTTTCAGAAGTGCCTAAAAATCTGATTCAGCAAACTAAAAATGTAATTTCAGAATGCAGTTTTAATTTTTAATAAACTATAAAATTAGATTAATACATATATGTAATGTACTCAAGTCAAATTGGTAGACTTTTCTCTTATAAAAAATGAAAAGAAGGGGGACACTATAATGCAATTTTGAATGTTGGTTTGATTGTTGTCTTCTTCCGGTTTTGTTTCCATTCAGTCGGTAAATTTTTCCTAATGGAATAGTGGCTAAAATATGTATGGAAAATGGATGCTCGCTCTATATTACAGCTTGGCTGTCTTATATGCCTAATTAAGTTTATTTTAGTACCCAATGGGCTGATCTAAATCAATGAGGCGTGTTGAAAGCGAAGTGGGGTTTATGATAAAGGAAACGAACTAGTTGGTTATTAAGCAGTATTTAGTGCTAAAATAATTGATTAATTTTGATTCATGTATCATGTCTCATTTTTTGCAGAAATACCTGAGAACCTGACAGGGTTGGTATCGTTATCCAAAATAAAAAAATCCCAAAAAAACAAAAATCCCAAAAAACCAAGTTTTTTAAAAATAACAAATTTTTGAAATATTATTTTAATTCGTTTTATACCTTGGAGGATGGGGACTGCCGCCCTAAACCCCCGCCCTGACGATTTTTTGAAATTATAAGATTCATAGTGATTGAACCATTTTTGAAAAATTTGTATTTTTCAATAATAATTCACATACTAAAATAGAGAACTCCCCAAAGCCGCTTAGCATTCGACCCTTTGCGCAAGTGACAGGAAAACGTCAGGAAAAATTTCAAAAATATTAACATTTAGATTCCTTTGGTTTTCATATTAATTTAGTTATCAAAAATTTATTGGGTCTTCCCTTTCGATGGGGCAGTTTACTTAGTATTTTTTGGTATTTTTTAGGGATTTTCCGTTCGGGAATATGATGGTATCCCGCCTGACAGCACTCCAGAATTTCAAGCATACAACGATGGCGGAGTTAAGAACCTTTGTAGTTTTGCGAAGATTATTGAAAGTTTATTGAAATACTATCTTTAAGCGGTAAATTAATTTAAATTTAGTTGATTAAGTAGCATTTAGAGTTAAAGGATTCATTTTTGATAACCATTCCTTTCATATCCCTCGGTTTTGTTCCAATTTAATCAATCCGCAATTTGTGATTTTCTCATCGTTATTGGTTTGACGATTTCTAAAGTCATCACCATGAACTGTGAAAATTTCGATCATTATGTATTGCCGAAATTTTGATGAGGTTGTTTTCCAAGTGTTTAATTCTAGGTATATTCATGTAGGTCGAATATCATTCAAATATCTTGGTTGAAATTGGTTCAGTTGGCTAAAACTGTGAAAATTCGTGACATGTTAGTATTCAGCTAGTACAATTTTTTGACGCGTTATACGAGGGTTTACTATTTGCTAGAGGTGTCGCAAAGTCTGCATTACTTAAGAAAACTTAAAACAGGTTGAGATTACTAAACAAGTTATTGTATACTTTAATTCCTAGGGATCGTCTATACATGAAGCCATTTTAGGGCTACAAACAAATGATCGTAAGCCTGATTTAATGTAGAAAGTGTGTAAAGTGACGTTAAAAATAGGTTATTACCTCAGAATTCTTACGGACAAGACTGATTGACGTGAAATTTTGACAATAAGTAGGGAATGGATCAAGGAGGAAACGTTATATAGTGCCGATGTGTGCTTTTATCCTGGGGTGCATGTCTCCCCTTCTGGGGGGTGGAAATTAGTACACTGAAAATAACCACAGGAAACGACAGAGAGATGAATTCTAAGCAAAAAATGCTATATAAAGTTTTTTGGATAAATCAATATTTTTTATTCGTGATTGAAAATGTTAATTTTTCCTCTAAATAATGCATGTTTGAGAGCAATCCAAAAATTTCACCGAAAAACGCGATTGGTTTTTTAACGGTAACTTCCTTAATTTTTAAGATATCTAATCGCTTCAAAAACCATTTTGCAAAGAATTTCAAGGGCTATAAGGCCTGTAAAGTTTCTTCCTTGAACTCTTTGTTTTTGAGATTTTTGAGTTTAAAGGGCTCGGGGAAGGTGATCCTAACAATCAAAAACGAACTTAAAATGGTGAAATCTCAAATAATGTTCATCCCAAAGAAATAAAAAAAATAACAAAATTTTCTGCGAGAAAAGCCTTAATTTTTGTATACGTATCTTTTTTAGTTTTTTGAGTTATTGTGAAAAAAAGAAATTTTTTTCAAAAATCATTTCAAAATTGAATCAAACTTTTTAGGCATTCTAAACCGTTCAAACTTCTAGAACCTATTGTTTGTACCTAAAGAAAGTAACGGTTAGTTGAAAAGTATTGAAAGCGACACCTATTAACCAGTAGAGGAATCAAAATTTATACGCCATTTTAATATTTCAGCGCATCATTCACATGAACACATGAAAATCTTTATTTCGATCTGGCAATTCATTATTTGTTTACAAGCCATTAGAAGTTGACGTGTCAGTGTATTCGTTTACAATGGAAAAAACGAATATCGTGGAGTGATAAAATTCTTTGGTTTTGGAAGGTTTATCAGCAAAAGAAATTCATATACAAATATGGTAACAGTGTTTAAGGAATCTGCTCCTTCATTTTCAACTGTGTATCGATGTGTTGTTTAAACGTGGTCGTTCAAGCGTTGAAGAGGAACCACGTAGTGGACGTCCAAAAAGTGCAACAACACCAGAAATCATTGAGCAAATGTATAATATTGTTTGTGAATATCCAAGTTTGACTAAACGTGAAATTGCGGATACCATAGGTATCTCGGATGAACGAGTACTCCATATTTTACATGAAGAATTACGTATGAAAAAGCTGCTTGGAAAACTGATGCGACATTCGTTAGTAATTCAACAAAAACTGAATCGAAAACAAATTTCTCAGCGTAATTTGAAGCGTTTTAAGCAGAATAAAACCGATTTTGTGTGTAGATTAATAACTATGGATAAGACTTGGATCTACCACCATGATTCTAAACTGAAACAAGAACGTTTACAGTGGACTGAAGCTGGATTTTCAGCTCCGAAACAGGTGAAGTCAGAACGATCGGCAAAAAAGGTCATGGCATCAGTTTTTTGGGATGCAAAAGGGATTTTGTTGATTGATTATCTTAAAAAAGGTAAAACAGTTAATTCTGAATATTATTGCAACCTTTTGTACAAGTTGGATAAACAAATTCGTGAAAAAAGACCCGCTTTACAGAAGAAAAAAATAATGCACGTGTTCACACGAGTCTTTTGACGATGGCTAAATTGAACGAATTAAAGTACGAATTGCTTGAACACCCACCGTATTCACCAGATTTGGCTCCCAGCGATTTCTATCTCTTCAGAAACCTGAAACAATTCCTTTGTGGAAAGCGTTTTTCGTCGAATGAAGAAGCTATTGCACCCGTGGAACAGTATTTTGCAGAGCTTCCGGAAAATCATTACAGAGATGGTATAAAATTATTGGAGGATCATTGGAATAGTCTATTGAAGTTGAGGGAGATTATATTGAATAAAAAACTAATTTCATTAAAAAATTCATATTCTTTCATTTTTGCTTTCAGTACTTTTCAACCAACCGATACATTGTAAATGGATTACGTTTAATTTCATTTCTTGCGGTTAAGCCATTTGTTTCATTGCTGATTTTTTCTTCGAAAAACGAGAGAAGCATTTTACTTTTATCATGACTCCGTAAGTTTTTATGCTAACGACTTTTACTAAAGCTCATTTTGAAGGTCTTTTCAAGTAATTTAGCAAAGGTCTAACTTGTTGTCCTCAAAATTTCGTCGTTTTTCCGTTATTTAACGTTGAAAGGTTCGAATTTAGTTTTCGGCGAACAAACAGTCACCTTCAACTTCACGACCCACAACTCGGTTCTTATTGCATCTACAGAAATAAAAATTAATCAATCGATTTGTTAGTTTATAAGCTTAATTTTGGTCTTTACTGATTTTTTGATAAAACGTAAGGTTACCAATCGCGAATAACTCGAAAAATACTCATTTATCGAACAAACTTCATAGAAACATTTTTTACTTTTTTTTGCTTAGAATTCTCCCCTCAATCGATTTCTGTGGTTATGTTGAGTGTACAAATTGTCATGCGACTTAATTCTGACCCTAGAAATATTTCTTTGTGGGTCAAAAATAATTCACTTTCAATTAATCCAGGTAACAGTAAAGCATTGTTAACTTTTTATTAGGCCTGTGCTCTATTTGGACAGTGATATCATCTCATTTGTTCAGCGTGTTAATTATAGCTTGTACACGCTTAGGTTGATAAAAAAGTTTTGTCCTGTTAACTTAAGAATTTATTTAAAAGTTTGGTTGTATCCATTTTCAGCTAATGTGATGTAATTTATAATAAATGTGATAGTTCCTCAAGACGTATACTTGAGGTTACATTTAATAATTGTACTCGATATATTTATGATCTTAGAAAGTTTGATCATGTCTCTAGTATAAAAATATAATTCTTGGATGCGACTTGTTTCAATTGTACTGCTGTACTTTTATAACTGCCGTTTTTAATTTTTGTATAATCAATTCGGGTAATTTTTCCCAGTCACTGCGCACAAAAAATATTAACTTGCATGTTAACAGAACTAATGTTAGGAATAATTCAGCATTGATAAATGCATTTATCACCTGGAACAGCTTGCCTTTGGAGCTAAAATACATCAGCTCTCTAGGATTATTTAAAAAGGGTCTGTTTAAATTGATAACTGAACATAGATAATGTAAATAGTTTGTATATATTCTTATTCCTATCATATATGATGTTAATTTTATTGTAAATTTGTAAGTATGATTGTAAAAGCACACATCGGCACTATATAACTTTTGTTCCTTAATCCGTTCCCTACTTATTGTCCACATTTCACGTCAATCGGTCTTGTCCGTTAGAATTCTGAACGAAAAACCGTCAAACACTGGACTAATAGCAATTTTGTATTTATCAACTCATATTTTTTATTCGTAAACAAGTACTCGAATAAGAAGTTATTTCTTGAATTAACCGAAACATAAGAGAATTCTCAAAAATGCACCACAATCAACGAATGTAATAATTTTTTATAGCCAGTTATAAATCGAAACGGAAATACTTTACGAGAAGAGCAAGTTTCATTCATAATCCCATACTATATAGTATATACTATATGTTTTATTTAATGAGTGTTATATTTACACGAAAATTAATCAACAAAACATTCACTTTTTTTTGTTTAAATGTTTTACTTTATGATGTTGTTTTTCTTTGTTTCACAAATTTCCTTTTTTATCACACAACAACAAAACATAAACAAAATAAATAAATAAAATATAGTTCACACCCCCAATCAATTAATTTAGGGAGTGTGGGTAGTTTAAAAAAAAAATAAAAAAAAATTTCCTTTGAAATATTTTCCAATTGTTATTTTCTGATACATAACTTGCATAGATAAAATTACGTTATACCGTAAAGTGCCGATTATAAGACCCCTCCAAAAAAAGGACCCGGGTTTATTATTTGTAGCTCGAGTCCTAAATAATGTATCCGGGTATACAATTACATTTTCGGAAATTTTGTTTGACGGCAAATATGTTTTGTTTTTAGTTTATTGATCAAATAGTATACCCGAGTCTACTATTTAATAGGATTTTTGAGAGTCACTGTTTTTGCAGGAGTGTGGATACAATTTTTTATTTTAAAGCAAAATCTCGTATATTCTATGTATTGTAGCTGTAGGTATATAGGAGATTTTGTTTTAGCGCAGGGGCGTCCAATCCAAATGAGTATTTTTGAGAAATTTTCAAAATAACTAGAGTATTAAAACTGCGATTAGAATAAAACCCCAACTGGACAACGAGGTAATTATTTATGTATCCAGGGCCAAAGAATTTATCACTCCGAAATAGATGTGAAGATCACCGCAATAGTTGTTACATATTTCAGCATGCGGGCCGCATGCCTCAAAATGGAATAAAAATTGCGGTGGTCTTCACACTCACCCCAGAGTCAAAAATTCTGTGGCTAGGGATACATAAATAGTTACCGCGTTGTCCAGTTGGCTTTTTTTTCTAATCGCAATTTTATTGCTCTAGTTATTTTGAAAATTTGCCAAAAATACTCATTTGGCTTAGACGCCCCTGTAACGGCTAAATTTATATTTGCGTTGGTAATATTTAATGATAAAATTGGGATTCCCCTTTGTTAGCTATCACGACGAAGGCAAAGAAACATTTTCTGGAACATTCTGTTTAGTAGTTTATTGTGAAAAAAGTGAAAATTTACCGACATGCGCAAAACCAAACGAAGCAAGATTAAAATTGCTGAAAAACTGAATATAATTGCTCGACATAAACAGGGCGAATCTCTTCACGCATTGGAGAGAAATACAGGATACCAGCGTTCGCAAATTCGAGCGTGGATTAAAAAAGAAAATACATTTTTGGCGTTAAATAAAACTGACTGTCGTATAAAAGATGGTGGCCGAAAAATAGTTTATCCAGAAATAGAAACGAAACTTTTGGATTGGTTCCAATCCCAAAGAAAAAATAAATTAATATTGACGTATGGTAGTTTCCGCCGGCAAGCAAAGTTAATAGGAAGAGGGGTTACTTATTGTTTTATTTGTTTTACCTAAATAGTTTTTACTGCTCCAGTTTGGTATTTAATATGCCCGGGTATTATAGTGGCTGTTGCCTAATTATATACCGGGTATATTGTTATTATTTCCAAAATTAAAATCAATTTTAGTATTTTCCAATTAATACACCCGGGTATTATAATCGGCACTTTACGGTACTACGAATAAAAAAATATTAGTAGTAAATATGTCACTTCTGTGTTACATATTGAAGAGAGTATATATAATAGGTAACTGACTGTATATAAATATATCTGTAATAAATAAATAAAATCGATTGATAAATTTAATCTGAATTTTTAATTTGGAGATAGTCAGAGAGGTATAATATTGTACATTATAGTACAGTGTACAGGAACTTACAAAATTAAACTGAACGAATTTGTAATTAATTTTTTGGCTATTGAATAATTATATTTTGGTTTTTCAACCTCCAAATATGTAATTCTGTAACATTTGGTAGGAACCTTCTAAAATAATACAACATTTTTATAATGAATGAAATTCATTTACCACAATGATTTGGAGAAAACAATTACTGATAAGGAGGAAGAGAATAAATATATTTAAACCAAACATACATGTATAGAGTATATTACTGATTACAACCTGTATTATAATTATTATTATTATTATTATCACAATAAGTAATTCATTGTACTTAAGATTAAAATAGTTTACACACTTTTTCTATTGTCTACCATATTTTTTATACATACAAATTTATAAATACCGCATTAGATTCTCAATCGGTAATATCAGGTCTAGATAATTTGGAAATACCAAACAAAATATAAAGTCAATACAAAATATCTGGTTATACGTTAATTAGAAATGAAAGTATGTTTAGTATTAACATAAACTGAAATCTAAAATATTCATACATAAACTAGTATATACATAGTTGCATTATGTGTATGTACTTACATAAATTTAGTTTAAAAAGAAAAAAAAAAAATTTTTAACTAAATTCATAATTGAATTTGTTTTCCCTTTTTTGTTTGATTTAAAATAATTGATTCAATTATGACAATGCTTCAAAAATATTATATTATTTTATCAAAGAAATAATATTTATGTTTCTTTTATGATTTAACAAAAAAAAAAAAAAAAAAATTAAATAAAAAATGCATGCATAAAATATTTTCTCTATACACTATCTTTAGAATTTACATCTCATATCATATTATGAACTATGATTACGACAACTAACTATACTGAGTTACCCTTATTAGACATAATATAATTGTTGAATATGTACATTATACATACATATTATGTATTTACATTGCAGTAAAGAAACTTTAATTTCTTTTTAATTTAAAAAAATTGGAAAAAGATTGTAATTTTAAATGCTGTGTGTTAGTACACGACATAGTAGAAACATATAAAGACATTCTCTGTTTGTATACTGAATAAAAAACTAGATCAATAAAATAAAAATTTTGATAATTGTTATAATTTAATGCCATTGCCTCTGTGTTACACCCTAAATATACATTTTGAAAGTCTTGATTTAGAATAAAGTATATACACATGTATGTTAGATAATAATTGATTATTATAGTACTGAATGGCACAACATTCTCAGGCAAATAATCATCACAATTCTCAAGAGGTGTAATTATTCAGATTAGTTGTGATATTACATTAAGGCTGGTACAAACGGGTGTATACATGCAGATACATTTAACAAAATCGTAAGTAGTAAATAAATATGAACTAGATTATAAAAAAACCTAACTAAACAAGAGTCATTTAAAAATAATTATAAACGAACTAAATTATGAGTTCGAATATATTCTTCAAAATAGATATATTATCCATCAAAATGCCATAAAGACCCTGAACCATCCAATTTATGACATATTTATTTATTTGAGATGTATATTTTTATTTTCAGATCGAAGCAACAATTTACAGGAAGTCCACCTAATTTTTTTCCAAAGCAATTTTCTCACAAACTATTATTCCTAGGGACCTAAAAACTAAGTGCCAAGAATAGCTCAATCAATTGACAATTCCCTATAGAGGAAAATTTTGATTTAACATTTTCTACAAATTTTAAACTTTATTCATCATTAGGGAATTGATTAAACTTTCCGTTTCCATTTTCAATTAATCTTTTTAATGGCACACCCTGTACACTTCAGACCAATCGATCAACTCTAAACGTTTAAAAACAATTTTGAAAAAAATATATAATTTAAAAATAAATATATAGTTTTAGTATTCGTGTCTGCTCAAATTCGCGATAGAAATTTACCGAATTTAGTTAATTTAAAATCAAATTTTTGGATTAAAGAAGGTAGATCTAATTTTCTACAATATTTAAGTAACAACAAAAATCCATAACAAAATATTAGATATATTTCTTGCTCTTGTTCTGGATAAACTCTCCAATTGGAGAGATTTCACACAACTAGGACATTGCATAAAAACTAACGAACTTTGCGTGTAGAATTTTTTTTGATAAATGTAGAAAACGGTTAGATCTACATTCTTTAATTCAAAAGTTAAACAATATTTGATTTTACACTTTTTTTTAATTTAATTTTTTTGTACCTATAAATTCGAAAAATTGCAATCGTGAACTAGAGCAGATACGAATACTAAAACA
Organism: Tipula helvola; assembly: GCA_963556165.1. Lineage (NCBI taxonomy): Eukaryota > Metazoa > Arthropoda > Insecta > Diptera > Tipulidae > Tipula > Tipula helvola. Next base: position 67,376,005 of record OY744481.1, on the reverse strand, counting down.
CGCCTATTAATGTAGATTTGTGAATTTTGAAGTAAAAAGTCTGTAACTAAATTAACTCTGTGGAAACAATTGCCTGGAATTTGAAGGTGTTTCTCTTAGAAAACTATATTTTCAGAGTAAACTCCTATTTATTTGGCAAGTTGCGTGCAGCGAACAACTTTTGAAATTTATTGAAAATAATTTGGACCCAACCATATTTTATAGTTTTGCATGCAGCCTTTGTTTTCAGTTGATTCGGATTGAGGAAAATATTTTAATTTTTGTGTCGGAGCGGGTTAGGTCAACGTTTCGACGACATACAAACCGATTTACAGCACAAAACACAGAATTTGCCAACAAGCAGTCAGTCTCAAAATAAACATATCAAGTAGCAAAAACAGGACGCTCTGAAATCAATTAACTCATAAACAAAGCTGGGAATACATATTCAATCCATGTATCAGATCAGTACTGCCATATATGAAAGTGAAATTTGGAAACACACGCAGAAGATTATAAGGAGACCAAGTATTTATTTGTGAACAAATGCCTATCTAAGGCGGTTGATAAAATGTTTCTGACCAAATGTCATCAGCATCACCAACGAAAACTTTCTGCGACAAACAGACAGAGAAGTAAAAATTAGAAAGCGCAAGTGAAGATAGATCGAGCACACACTGAAAGTGATCTAATAATATGACTTGAAAAAGAACGTTAAATAGCGAAACAAAATCTAGAGGGAACTTAAAGCAATAGACCATCCTATACTCCTAAAGGGATACGAAGAAAAAAAAACAATGCTGTTTGAATTGGGTATTCATACTTTATAATCGCCAAACATGTCCGTTTTGGCCGCTTACTTCGCTTTACTACTTAGGCTGCGTACCAATAGTCGGGTAAATTGCCCTTTTACCTACTTTTTAACAGTGTACAGGGTAAATTGAAATATTGTACTAAAAAGTTGGGTAAAATAGGAGAAAAAAATAAATGACGTTGTTGTTAACTTTTTGACGTTTCAGTGATTTTTGTTAAAATTTCCGTGTTTTTCAATATAAATAATATACGTACTCAAAGGTAATAAAATAAATTTTATTTTTATTTGACGAAATAAAAATATTAAAAAATATTTGACGTTTTCTTTTGCACCTAGCAGCCAGTGATTTTAACCCTCCGAACCATAATTTGTGTCCATCAAACCATTTTTACTTCTAGAGAATTGGTACGCCAATTGAGGTAAATATGTACTAAAATTGGAATTTACTGTACGAAATGATTTACCCGACTATTGGTACGCAGCCTTAGTAACTTTAGTAACTTAGTACTTTAATTAAAATTATTTAACGGTTTAGGGCTCTCTATATTGTTTTTATTTTTTTAAAAAATTAACTTGAGCTTTCGGACTCACTTCAAATATTAGTATGTACTTTAGTACTTAGGCTGCGTACCAATAGTCGGGTAAATCATTTAGTACGGTAAATTTCAATTTTAGTACATATTTACCTCAATTGGCGTACCAATTCTCTAGAAGTAAAAATGGTTTGATGGACACAAATTATGGTTCGGAGGGTTAAAATCGCTGCCTGCTAGGTGCAAAAGGAAACGTCAAATATTTTTTAATATTTTTGTTTCGTAAAATAAAAATAAAATTTATTTGATTAGCTTTGAGTACGTATATTATTTATAATGAAAAACACGGAAATTTTAACAAAAATCACTGAAACGTCAAAAAGTTAACAACAACGTCATTTATTTTTTTCCTCCTATTTTACCCAACTTTTTAGTACAGTATTTCAATTTATCCTGTACACTGTTAAAAAGTAGGTAAAAGAGCAATTTACCCGACTATTGGTACGCAGCCTTAGTATCAATATCTGTTTCAGATTCGAATCGTAATTCAGTTGTGCAAATTGATCTTCCTTCCTTTGAAAAACTCTCAATTCACATCGGACAATTTATTCAATTTACTTGACTAATTGCTCGAGTTATTAGGTACTCGACCATTTTCGATGGACTATTCTATATTCCAGAATGTTACAAAAAATTGTAATGTTAAATTCTTCCGGCACAAAATTTTGCTTGGAGATTAAAAAAATTTGGTGTCACCTGACAATGTCTCATGTTGTTCTTTTAAAGAAAAACACCGCTTTTTTACTCTCGAGTCATTTTAAAACAGTCTCGATTTTTAACGGGATTTACCTAAAGTCAAATCCGACCGAGTTAAATTCTGAGTTAAGTAAGTAGTGAGCGACCAGGGAAAAATTATAAATTTAAAAATGTAAAAATTAATAAAACTTTAAATGGGCGATCTTAACTCCGCCAACTTTTGGGAATTGTGTTAGATATATGAAAATTGTATGGCTGATAGAAAATCTAATTTGCCTTTTGCCTACAAGGACTAGAAACATTTTTTAATTCCTTTGTCTAAAGAAGTGAAACCTCACTGAGGCCATAAATTATTTATATGCATTAAAACTAAAACACGCCGCCCCATACACTCCAATGCCTAGGTTTCTGCTTTACTTTTCCGCTGCCTTTAAATTTCACAACAAATATAAACCCCAGAAAACAGAACAACAAATAGAAGTTTAACCAATGTGATAATAAAATTATAAGAAATTTTGTTTGATTTTCTTTTGTTTTATGTTTTATTTCCGCAATTGCTAAAACGACATAGCCTGGCGTGATGAAAACAAGACGGTTGGCAAGTCTAGTTGTACCCCAAATTGTGAAACAAGGCACCAAATTTAGGAAGGCAATTTGGTTAAAGGAAGTCTGATGGTGACTTTAAGGTTTCTAGCATCGGGTAAGATCCAACAGGTTGAATTGAAATGTAGAACTTATATAAGTGATATTAGGATTTGACACGTGAGGAAATATTCGTTTACACTGCTTAAATATTTAACCGAAGTTGGTCTTGAACATGAATAATAGGTGAGAGTGGTTTAATCTCTTAAATATGACAAGTTACAATCGAATAGGATTTGCAAACCAAGTTTCCAGAATCGTAATACAATTTTATAAAAATTATTTTTAGCTTAAAAGATTAACACAAATCTGTAGTGTACATTTTTGACAGTTTTAAAATAGAGTTTTAACGGGGTAGCTCTGAATATACCACCAGAGAGACCTGAATATTTGACTAGATACGTTTACTTACTTTTAATTTAAAAGATTTCTACACAAATTTATGAATTGTTTGAAAATCATATCTAGTTTCCATAGGAATAACATCAGAATAGAAGAAAAGACAAATAGAAGATTTACACTGAATCGGGCCCATTAATGAATTTGGAATCGAACCCAATAATTATTTAATAAAATTACAAATTCCAAGCCATAACAACGAAGTACTTTGAGGATGTTAAGGAACAGCAACCCAAACACCATAAAATCACTCGAATATAATCGGCAATAAAAGAAACGAGTGTTAATTAATCAAAATACAGATTTTTTTTAACAATACTATCCTTAATTTTAAAAAATCCATCCTTTGGGATAAATTTATTATATGGCTTTAGAGCTTGCGGATTATATCCTCTCGACACCAATTCTATTAAAATCATTGAGGTACGATTTAAGCACCGATACGACTTAGGCGACTTTCCCCTAATAAGAACCGAGTTGCGGCTCGAAAAACGATGAATTTTTGGAGGAAAACTTTTAGCCCTTTTTTAAAGCTCTTAAAAGACCTTTTAAATGAGCTTTAGTAAAAGTCGTTAGCATAAAATCTTACAGAGTTATGATAAAAATAATATAGTTGTCTCGTTTTTTATGAGAAAAATCAGCAATGAAACCAATGGCTTAACTGCAAGAATTGAAATTAAACGTAATCCATTTACAACGTACTTTATTTAGGTACTCAGAATATGTTCTAGAAGTTTGAACGGTTTAGAATGCCTAGATTTGAAAAAAGGTTGATTCAATTTTGAAATGATTTTTGAAATTTTTGAAAAAAAAAAAATTCCTTTTCTTCCAATATTGAACTAAAGAAGATTATACGAGACTGGTTTTCCTTGCAGAAAATTTTGTTATTTTTTTATTTCTCTAGAATGAAAATTAATTGAGATATCACCGTTTTAAGTTCGTATTTGATTGCGAGGACTGCCTTTCCTGAACACTTTAAGCTCACAAATCTAAAAAAAAGGGTTCAAGGAAGTTCAACTTTACTTAGCCCTTGAAATTCCCTGCAAAATGTCTTAAAAAATGATGTCTTAAAAATTAAGGAAGTTATCGATAAAAAACTAATCGTGTTTTTCGCTGAAATTTTCGGATTGCTCTCAAACAAGCATTTTTTAGATGAAAAATCAACATTTTCAATTCATCCCTTTATCAATTCCTGCGGTTATTTAAAGTATACTAATTTCTGCCCCCGATAAGGGGCACCCGTAAGGTAGAAACACACATCGGCACTAAATAAGTTTTGTCTTTTGAGCCATTCCCCCCTTCCTTCCCTATTTAATTTTACACCAATGGGTTTTGTCCGTAAAAATTCTGAGGTAATAACCTATTTTTACCGTCAAATACTGGACTAAAAAAAAGCTATTCACTGTAAACAGCCTGATTGATTCCGTCAAGATGAATTGTTTCCTGAATTCCATATAAAGTAGGAGCAAATCTACGGACTGAATCACGAAAAAGAATAGATATTATGAAATATTCCGAATAAAAAAATGGAGGTGTGGCCAACACACGACTTTCTTTTACGAACGACTTTTATAATGCAAATTTCTTGCAAACTTTATTAAGATTGTTTTTATTTTTTCATGCTTTCTGTAAATTGTATATTTTTGAAATATTTGTAAAATAAATTTTCTGTTTTACGGAATCTGGGACCTGGAACCCGAAATATTATGTAAGAGATTAATGAAGATATATCTGTTTTGAGGTCCCTTGAGTCCGAAAAAGTGGGTTTCGAAATGATGTCTGTCTGTCAGTCTGTCCGTTTGTCTGCTCGTCTGTTTGTCTGTGTCTTCTCTATAGCCCAGATGGCTTAACCAATCTAACAAAAACTTTAGATTTAAGCTTTACTTATGTAAAAGAAAGTAATACAAAATAATAAATTTGTAAGAAGTTTGCGTAATTGGTGTCTCAAAATTCCCTGTTCGTAGAAGAAATGTGTTGGCCACACATCAATTTTATTTTTTTATAAAATTTTTAAATTTTTTTTATTTAATTTTTTTTTTTTTTTAATTTTTAAATTTTTTTTTTAATTTTTAATTTTTATTTTTTTTATGATATTTTTTCCTACTTTTAGTTTTTGGAAACATTTTGTTTTAGTAGTTTTTTGTAAACCTTATACTTTTTCAGATATTTGCAAAACAAATTATCTGCCCCACGGGAGTGGCTACTTCCGGTTGACCGATTTGGAGCAAAATTCACTGGGACCTCCCAATTTATCAAAAAAGCTTAAATCTGAAGTTTCAGCTGGATTGGTTAAGCCATCTGGGCTGTAGAGAGGACACAGACTGACAGACAGACTGACAGACAGACATCATTTCGAAACTCACTTTTTCGGACTCAGGGGACCTCAAAACAGATAAATCTTCAATAATCTCAAGGTCGAAAATTTTCATGATTACTATACTTTATTTTACTTACGTAAAAGAAAGTAAAAATTTAGTGATGGGCTGAACATTCGGTTGTGCTGAATATTTGGCCGATTGGCAGGGTTTTTTGAAATTTTGCATTTCTGAATCATTTTAAAAATTTCCGGAAAAAGATTTGCTTGCTGCTTGAAAAAAATATCGCGAGGATGCATAGGCAGAACTGCAAGGTCACCATCTTTGGTTAATAATATTAAACGAATCCATAATGATGTGTACATGATCTATACTGAAATTAAAAATGGAGAAGCAAGCACAAACACTAACTTAAAACAGCACACATTATTTGAAGTTGTAGATAAATCTAAAATAATCATCGCGTTGGATAACCAGAATAACTCATTCGTCGAAAATATAGGGTTTAAAAGGCTAATGCATAAAACATCTCCTCAGTAAAATTTGCTTATATTTTCTTAGCATCTGGTATGTTTATGGGCATGCAGCCATATAAACGAAGGTTTTATTAGTTTGACAGCGCATTTGATTGATAATAACTTTAAATTCAATCCTGTAGTTCTGAATTGCAATCATTTTTCTAGGTCAGATGATTAAAGAATTTCTTGCAATGTTACAAATATGGAATATAAATATTTCAAACATTCACATAGTGGTCTGAGACAACGGCACCAACATGGTTAAGGAGTATAAGTATAATGAATCATGAATTAATGGCACTTTGTGTTTTATTCATACATTGCAATTAATAATATTGAACGGTATTAAATCGCAAATGGAAATATGTAATTGATTTAATAGCGGTACGTAGAACACTTGTAAGACATTTTAATCGTTCACGGGCCGCCTGCACGAAATTAAAGGATATACAGACCGACTTAGGTATCCGCTCTAAAAAGCTAGTGCAGGATGTAACCACTAGGTGGAACTGAACTTCTAACATGTTACAACGAATTTAAGAACATAAAAGAGGGTTAACCCTCTATGCAGCAGATAATAATTTGAATTCGTTAAAGTAATGGAATTGAGTTCATTAAAGTAATGGAACCATTACAAAATGTATTAAAACCTTTCGAAGGAATTACCCAGAACTATGAGTTCAGATGTTGCTTTTATTTTTGAATTTATCACAACTATCATGACTAAAGTACCTATTAAAGGAGGGAAAAAGAAAAACAACAATGAAAGACGCTTTATTTGAAAAAAAATCCACAAAAGGTATGATAATTTATATGGGGGCGATTAGACAAGAGAAAAGAGACGCAACAACTTCAACAACGATGTCAAGCAACATCTGTTACGGTTAGTATAAATTTGGGTGACCGCTTGGGAACATGGTGATGGAACGAAATCTCGCTCCGCCCACCGCCCGCCCAGCCGCCGATGGACGTAGTGGTAGTAATTAATAATTAAATTAAGAATTTTCAGATCTTGCTGTTACAAAGAGGAGCGCTGTATTACAAAATTGTGTTTTTTCTGATTAATTAACTAAAGAAAAAAAAAAATAACAAATTTACTAATTATCGACTACTTAGGTGACTGGAACAGAGTCGAGGCTTTAATGCTAAGATACCTTTTCCTTTCCTTGCTTAGGCTTGGTCGTACATTCTGTTCAATCAATCAATCAAACAAAGGTTTGATAATTTATTCGAAAATAAATATTACAAAATTTCTACATCACTTGATCCGAGATTTAAGCTCCAAATTAATCGAAGAATGGAACAAAATTACCACAGAGGAAATTAGAAAACTAGTAAGTTTCATGCAGACTCGCCTGAAACAGGTAATTGATCAGAAAGGGTGGGATACAAATAATTCATTTTACCTAACATTAACAAAACTGTGTGTTTTTTTATATATTTTGTTAAATTTTTGTTATTAAAATAAAGATATTTTAATACTTTTTTGTTATTTCTTAAGATATAATTAGTTAATAAATTTGAAAAAATCAAATGTTTAGTTTAGGATTTTATAAAAAGAAAATACATTTGAAAGAAAAAAATGAAGGTGTATGTTTTTTTTGACGTAGTGTATTTGGAATCTGTGTCCTTTCAGTTCTAAACAAAAACATAAAAAACATTTTCTTTTCCATCCTGTGTAGAAAATGATCTGAAAGGGTTAAATCCATCAATCGATCCGCTAGCCGCACGCAGTTTTAAGGCGATCTATGCTATAAATTGCGATTTATTTCATAATACAAATTTAAAGCATGCTATTTTTTTTTTTTTTTGTTACATGAACATTTTAACTGGAGACCTAAATATTTAACTGCCCAATTTCGTCCAGCTAAATATTCAGCTGAAAGCTAAATATTTCTATGTAAAGAAAACATATAATAAACTTGCATTGAATTTGTATTATGAAACAAAACGCAATTTCATAAAAGAAGAAAGGGAGGAAATATTATTTAACAAGGAAACCGGGCACTAGAGGCGTAAGATTTCTATTTTGAAAAAATATTATAAATCTAGCTGTTAGAATGCTGCTAGAATTCCTATACTGATCCGGATCAGGTCAAACGTCAAGAAATACGGCTAATGTTACAAATTTTACGAAATCCATCAAATGCTTGACTTGAAAATATCGATTCACAATTGGGTCTGTTGATAAATTTCGGACTTCAAATTAAATTTGAGATGTGGATTTTCCGTAAATTTGTCGGCTTAATATTTTTTTATTTATATTTAGGGTAACCAGAGAATTTGGACAAAAAGAATTGCTAAAGGGAATCGAGGAACCGACAGCTAACTAATACAGCCTTGCTCAAAAGTATGGAGCACCCCACATATTTTCATTTTTGCATATATACAAAGGAGAAATGAAACTGGTCAAGTATTATTTAATACTTGGTTCCTCCCCCATTTTCTTATTTAATAACCTCTGTCATTCTTTTCGGCATATTGCAGATTATTTTTTTACGGTTTTGGTTTATGTAGTGAAATCTTTTTTTCAGAATTGGCCACAAATGCTCAATAGGGTTTAAGTTCGGGGACTTTGTGACGAATAACTGTTTTTAATAAAAAGCCCATTTATGGCAGGGAGCGTCTTCCTGTTAGAATAGAAATATCGGCTTGACATTTTTTACAAAAACCTTGCGGACGATGGCATTAAAACCTCAGACAGTATAGTAGTAGGTACACGTCGAAAAATGCATTCTTCCTTCGCAGATGAACACTTTTTCGGTGTCTGTAGATGATACGCAGCACCAAATCATCACACTTTGCCACCAAATTTCTTTGTTGGGACCACGCAATCAGCATGATATGCTTCAGTAGGTCTTCGCCGTACATACGTTATTCCAGAGCTTCCAAACATCTAAGTTTTTATAAACAAATTAGGTTTTTTTTATTTTTTTATTGTTTTTAAATATTTAAGCAATAACTAAATGATCTACATGTTATTGCACTGTCCTGATGAGATTGGGTCAGAACAAACTTTAATGCAGTTTGCACACCTTTCCTGGAACATTTCACTGATTGTGCAATTTTAATTTAGCTCATTCCTTTTTCATGCAATAAAATAATTCTGTGTCGATAGTCTAAGCTAAAATTACAGGATTATGAGAAATAAAATAATTAAGATAATTTAAATGATCAGAAACCACAAAAAACAAACCAAAACTTGTAAATGTATAAAATCCTGCTAATGCAAATTTATAAACAAAATCCATTTACATTGGAGAAACCGAAATTCCTGTTATAAATAAATGAAATATTTTGTATAATCAAAAACACTACCAAGCTGAAAAAATATCACTTGAATCATACATAAAAAATTGTAGACCTAAGTTGAGTGCATCATGTCAGCTGTTCTGGTCATGTATTAGGCAGAAGCGTGATGGGTACAATTGTGTAACGGGTAACCTGATCACAATTCGTAAGTATACGTGCTGCCTCTTCGTAGTAACCACTGTAACTGACACCAACCTGAGAAAACCTTGACAAAAAAACTAATCTAAGGTGCAACAGCATATGCCGAAGGATGAATGGCTGATGGTTAATCAGTACAAGTATGCGGACTCTGGATACCAGGCACCCTCCAGATTTATTTAGCCTTCTTGTAGTAAACCTGGATGATCTACAGGCGACTTTCCATTCCCAGCAACTCGTAAGAGTAAAATCAAAACGGAAGTCGGGGCAGGACTAGGCAAATATGGGAGTGGGACTGCTGCAAAGCAAGTACTGTCTTTTCAGTAGAAGTACTTCCTACAATAAACATCTAGAAGGGAGAGCAATGAGCCCAGAGAGAATGTATCACCTATCGGCCGGCAGTATTATCAGGTTCATAAAGAGTTTGAATATTGACTGGACGGATAATTAAGCAGGGATTGAAAGCACAAAAGATCTTTTAGGTCGCAGTGCGAGATAGCTAAACACCCACATGGCTCTACAACAATAATAATAATAATAATAGGGTGCTGCATACTTTTGTGCAGGTTTTGCTGTACCTCTGACAGATTGCGATTTAATAAATCGGATTTAGTGAATTTTTTGAGTTTAGTCGCAGTATGTCAACCTCAATTTTAGCTAATCGCTTTGTTTTGCATATGCTGCGTTTATACCACAGCTAAATTAGCAATGCTAAACCGAAATGACAACTGTGGCAATGGTATAAACGCGACATATGCATAGTTCAGCTAGCTAAAATAGCACCGCTAATTTAGCGTTGCTACGTAGATAGCTAAGCTACATAGCTACGGTATAAACATTGCTATATTACTAGAAATGCCAAATTGTTATTTTTGTGGTTTGTTTATGTTCACAGATCAAAAGAAATTGGAAATAGGCAGTCGTGGCTCGTGGGTACTAAAATTCGGGATACATTTCTTTTTTTTACTAATATGTTTATTATTATTGTTTAATTCTTGTGTGTGCCAAGTTTAAAATAACAAATTAAAATGGAGAAAAAAAACAATTTTTATTTTTTGACATTTGTAGCAACTTGCGGTATAAACATAAGCTAAATAATTTTGACAATTCTAGCAGTGCTAATTTAACTGTGGTATAAACGCAGCAATAGAGTGCTTGAATGAGTTTAGCTAAATCGGATTTATTAAACCGCAGTCTGTCGTCTAGGGTACTGAATTGTTTTTGTCCACCAATGACACTATTCTAGTTTTCCCGGGGAATTGCGAATTTGGAATTGATTTATTGTGACTTTTTAGTGTATTTTGGCTTTCTTTTTTCCAAAGCATACTGCGCGATTGGTATTTTGTTCATGTTTCAACTTCGGCCCAAATTTATCGTTTTTCCATGCATTATCCGTAAGTTATCAGATTAAACCCTCGTTAAACCAATATCGTTATTCCAAAATCACATTCAAGCCATATTATAATGAGAAAAATCTTGTTCATCTATTCTGGTGAATTGTTCTTTCGCAAAGAAGTGCACCGTTTATCTTATTTTTCCCAATTTTCTTGATAATTTCAGTGAATTTATTTACGTCCAAAACAAAATATCGAAATCATGTTTCCGGGATAGGGTGCTAAAAAGAGAATTCTTTTATTTTATCAATGAAATATTCAGTACAAATATGTATAATAAATTTGCTGATTGTAGGCCGCCTGCAAAATCAAAATTATTGCCAAATTACCCTTAAAATAAAAACAGAACAAGTAACAACATGTATAAACAGTAACACACACAAACATACATAAAAAAAAAAATCAATTCTGTATACCTACAAAACGTTAATTGCAATTTTAGTTTCTATAAATTCAATTCTTAACTTAAAAGACAGTAGCCACATTAATAATAATTATTTCCGATTAAATACAATAATAAATAATTTATAAATTAAAAAATAAAAAATAAAATTCTAGCCATGTCCATTGAACCGTAATTGGAAAAGAAACTCCATATGTCAAAATCATTTTTTATTATTTATTTTATATTTAATTACATAAAAAATTATAGTAATAATTAAAAATTACGATTGAATAATAATTTTATTACATATTATTATTCTGAATGCACCATTATTTTGATTTTGCGGAGAGATGGAGCACAAAATTATTGAGGAAAGCAAAAAAAAAAGATGAAAAAAGCATCCATGATTATTTTGGAATATCAAAAGAATTCCTAAACATAATAAATTAAAATATGCACATACATTTATTATGTAGAGACATTTTTATCATATATTTTATTAAGAATATATTTTTTTGTACACAATATATTTAGATTTAAGTTGGATAAATACAAAAATAAAAAAAATCATTTTTTTTTTTTTTTTTGACATAGAGAACTATTTTTAATATTTTTATATAAATAAATATTTTTTTTATATGTAATAAATAGGTGTAGAGGCTGTCTGTTTTATATACATGTCTATACATAAAAATAAAAAAAGAAATTTGTCGTAATATGCGTGAATATGAAGGCGATACTCTTTTTATTGGAAAAGATTTTTTTTTTTTTACTTATTTACAATACTATACATAATGCAAAAATTTAATATCCGAATATTGTCTCGGATATATAGAAAAATAGATAATTTCTTTAAATTATTTACCCTTTTTTGTGTTAGATCTGTATAATGTAATCCAGAAAATTTCGTAAAATGTATTCCAAAATATATGGCTAATGTAAAAAAAAAAAAAAAAATTTGAAGATTTTTTCCAAACACACACAATCACAAATGTCAAATCATTTATGTTTTTTTTATCCTTTCATACACATTTATTTTCTTTTTTTTTTTTTGCTTTTTCTTTTTTTGTAATAAAATTAACTTTTTTTTTTATATAGAAAAATTTTTTTTGGATACACTTTTCTTCTTTTTTTATCTTTTTAAAACAAATATATATGAAAAACTTTTGATTATTATTACACACAAATGAAATTAATTAATAAACTTGATTTGACTTTTTTGTTTTGATATATTTTAAATTAACAAATAAAAAAAAATTATAAAAGATTTCGTTTTTTTGAAGAGACACAGGTTGACGGCCAATTTTCACGGGGATAAAAATTTTGCGATTGGACTTTTTTTTTTTTTTTTTTTTTTTGTTGAGAGGAGAACAAGTATGGCGGATGAGTGAGAAGATTAGTATGAATTTCATGAGTTAGAAAGAGGCAACTGGATAATTGTATTCAGTATTTTTTTGGTGTGAAGTTGGCATGAATTGATTTTTTTCCGGGAGATGGATTCTGTATATGATTGGAATCATTTTTTTTTTTGCTGTATTTATGTTACTTGTTAGCTCTTTCAGTTATGTTTTTGCTATTCAAAATGATTCTTTAAGGGTGGAAATCATGTTGATTTGGGTTATATTTACTTAATTTCAAAAATGGCATGTATATTATATACATACAATTAGGATACTCGCTGATTAATATTTTGGTAGACCTGCTGAATCGCTGAATTCAATTTTAATGGTTTTAAAAGTTTCGTTCGCTTCTGGTTTGCTTTTGGGCGTCGGCAGGCCACACACGTACAGTTTTAACTGACAGTTTTAACTGTGCAGTTATAATTGTCAGTTTTAACTGTGAACTGAGATGCACACACACGTTCAGTCTAATCCTTCAGTTATTACCATGGATTTGAATGAGCGGAACGATCCAACAGGTCGTAATACCAAAGACCCTGCTTTTAAATGCTGTCTGTAGATGTTCCAGACTTCTTTGAACCCTAATTAATTTTTATTTACTTCAAAATAAAATGAAAATTATATAAATAGTCGAACTAGTTTTGTATAATTCAATATTTTAATTATTATATGAAACGTCCTCTCATCTCAAAATTTCGACACAAAACTGAGAATTGTGCAGTTAAACCCCCACACACGTTCAGTTCAGTTAATTGTTTCAGTTAAAAATATAAAAATTTTAAAGTTCTCAGTTAAACTGTACAGTTAAGTTTAACTGAACTGAAATACCCACACACGTACAGCTTTAACTGACAGTTTTAACTGTACAGTTAAAACTGTCAGTTAAAACTGTACGTGTGTGGCCTGCCTGTTTGCAGGCAAAAACGTATGAACGAGGAAGTGTTGCGATGCGCTGTATACATGATATGCATAGGCTAAATGAATGTTTTAAAACTACAATTGCTTACCGGTTCTTCTAAAAACAGAAAATGTTCCTTGTGCCTAAAAATTGACAATCTGGAACATTATAGAACAGACAACAGTTCAATGGAACTGTTAAGTACTGTAGAGGCAAACAAGAAACAACTCAACCAAATTTTGTATTTATCAACCTCGTAATAGATGTGTTCGGGAGATTGCTAGTATTAATGTTGTATTGAATAAGGATTTATTACTGCACTCCATAATGCTTCCTCGAAAAAATAGAATATTTAAAAAGAAGAAGTAACATTCAACAAGCCTTATGTTACATAGGAAAGATGTACATTTGCAAAGGCTTAACTGCTCCGTTTTAGGTATAATCAACTTATAAATAAGCGTCTTCCATTGGCGAAAGCAAACTACTCGCAAGTACTTGTATCTACTCACAACTACCCATGCTCATACGATGGTGTAGAAAACAGAAGTAGTTACGCATAAAATTTGCGCTAGTGGATTTTAGTTGCGAAAATTCCAATAGATGGCTTTTAGAACTATTTCGATATTTTTCGAGAGTTTTTTATTACGTTCGAGTTTTATTATTTTTTGATGATGTAAAATGTCAAAATTAATACAAAATTATTTTGTTGTTGATGATACATTTTTAAGAAAAATGTGTTTAAATCTCAATGCGCTAAATATCAATGCTTTCCTTTTATTACATGTCCATTTTTTTTTGTCATATTTTGAATCTAATTTTAAATATCGCCATTACTATAATAAACAACTTTACAAAAGACAAAAAAACAACTAAACAGAAGGCTGTGTTTTACTTGTGTTACTCAATTTCTCGTTCCATTGGGTATCTACTCGCAAGTACTTCCAAGTAGCAAATTTTGCCCATTGGAAGACGGCTAATAAGACCACTTTTATCTACTGTATTTAAGAAACCCAGTAGACGGATTCTGTATAATCATACAATTTTGTTTTTTGGAAAATGCTGAAGTTCTGAATTTAGGCCCGATTGTATGAACGATGATAAAAGATTAATTCTCTGATTTAGCGTAGTTTGCCTTGGTTGTATTAAACAACGCAAACTACGCTAAATCAGAGAATTAATCATTTATCATCGTTCATACAATCGGGCCTTAAAGTTTAAAATTTTTTGTTGTTAGTGTTTCAATGGTATTTCTTATTTTTTACGTAAGTTTACCGTAATTTTATAAAATTTTAAAAAGAGCATAATAAAATATTGTATTTACATAAATATCGTATTTTCTATATAAAAATTGTAAGCTTTGCAATTAATTATAAATGTGCCCTAGCTAGATGTTTCATGCTATATTTTGAAGATGGCAGTACCAGTTTTTCGGTAATAATTTTAATGAAGAAAATGTGTACTAGCTAAAGTTTTGTATCACTTTTTGTAGATGGCATTGTAAAACCGCATTTTTCCGGTAATATTTAATTAAAATACTTTAATAGGGTGTACCAAAAAACTTTCGATGTAATTTCTGAGAAATAAAATTTGAAGTAGACATCGTTCATTAGTACGGATATATTATGTTACAATTATTTTATGTAAAATGGGTTTTAAGTGTGGTTAAGGTAATTAGTTTAGGTTTCGATTACTTTGTGTAAAGGTCGACTCCGTTGATTGATAGGTTAAATGTTTAATTTGCCACTATTGAAATGAGAATTCGCTTAGCTCCATTGACAATGACATTTCCATGTGTAATCGCGAAGTGGAAGAACAGTCATGAGATTGCGCAGAATGAGTTTGAACCTCAAACTGACTGATTTTGAGCTCTTGTAAGATTCGAACTATCACTTTTCGATAATTATGTCTTTTAAGCCCGAATTTACTATTAATTACAATTCTTCATCGAATCTTCTGAATAAATACTAATATTCGTTGCTATCTACTTGGTTTTACTACTACCACTACATGGAAACTTGGAAGGCTGCTCGCACTAGGTTTCCGTTATCAGATTTATGTTTTGTTTTGAATAGACAGTGTTTTGTTAAATTGCAAAGGGGCATTTGAATTCTGTTTAGCGACAGATGTTGAAATAATTGAGCTCTGGAATTTTATTCATTGGTTATTTTAAACAAATTTTACATGCTAAACCATCTAAAGATCTTAAACCACTTAAAGATCGTCGAAGATAGTTTCTCTCTTTTTGGCAGATTTTTAGATCGTATAGTAAGGGCAACCTACAGATTTTGTCGTGGTGATTAAATAGTTTAAATCTTTATTTAATTTTCATCATGTCTTCATTACTATATATAAATATTAAAAAATTCGACATTTCATCTTTTTTTTCGGTGTTATACAGAGCGTTCACGTTGAAAACACTTTTTTACTTACAGTAGTGCTATTTTGTTGTGTACATGGGAATTTACTCCCAGGGAGTTTTGTATACGTACATCATGTAAAGTATAAAATATTGTTACTGTGTGTTGTCATTTATTTTATTTGTGTTCGTGTAGTATTTGTAATAGTAAGCATCAAAATGATTGAATCGGGTGAATCGGTTCAAATTTTTGGTGCTTATCTTCGTATGGGAATATTTTTTCCCATGTTTTTTCCAGGGTTGTGGAGTCGGAGTCGGAGTCGGGAGTCGGAGTCGGGAGTTTGTCAAGTTTTAATCGATTTTTGCAGGAGTCGGAGTCGGAGTCGGATCGGACAAAATTGAGCCGACTCCGACTCCAAAAAACAAAAATAAACACTAATTCGTTTTATAACTTCATGCATGCGTAGGAATTATTTTGTTGTATATGAATGTATATAAAAACTATAACAGAAATGAGAAAACGTTACAATAAAATAGAAAGAAATAGAAAACTATTGCGCAGGGAATTAACATTTTTTTATATAATAGATGATGTTCTACTGAAAATATGTATAACGTTAATACATAGTTTGCAATCCTCTGACACTTTGTTCCTTTCTCTCTATATTGTTTTAAATTTTATTTTGCGATAGAGCGAAATGAGAAAGAACACTTCAGATGTAATTATATTTCTGTTGAATTTGAATGGTGATGAAATTTTTAATCTAACCTGAGCAAGAAACAACAAATTTTCGCTATTAATTGCAGCTATTCTAACAAATTTTCGTTACTTCTGTAGGAGTCGGAGTCGGAGTCGGAGTCGGAGTCGGAGTCGACTTGTAAATATTTACCGGAGTCGGAGTCGGAGTCGGAGTCGGGTATTTTTTCCCCGACTCCACAACCCTGGTTTTTTCTATTGGGAATATGAGAGTATTGACATTTTGAAGTGTACGTATTTATGTTTATAATTTTTTTTATATTATTATAATATTTTGTTTTGTTAGATTGAGAGAAAATTAAATTAAATTGAATCAATATGGTAAGTATTTAGTGAATTTATGTAATACGTGCGTGTAATACATATAATAGTATGTACAATTTAGTGTGTGTTTATAAATTACTCGGCTGAATTTTAGCTTTTCGCCTATATTAATTTGTTTTCTATTGAAACTTTAAATTACTACCACTCATAAACGTAACTTATTGTAGTGATCGCATACTTTTAGGCGCAAAAATAAATGCGTAGCACGACCTATTTTCGTGTGTAATAACTATCAAGCGGAATATTTAATTTATAGTAAACTATTTGGTCATTACATGAATACTAAAAAAAAAAATAATAAAAAAAAAAAAGTGGATGTCAATCGAACCCAAGACCTTTGCCGCTCTAGTCCAGTGCGTTACCGCTACACCACAAACAATATAGTAGTTCACATTTAATTTGCACTGTTAAATTGTTCTATTATTTCAAAGCGTTCATCCTAGCTAAATATGTATATATTAATTAATAGTGTGTGTGTTTATAATTAATTCGGCGGAATTTTAGCTTTTGGCAGCTATTGATTTTTTTCTATTTACATTTTAAAAATCTAATATTTAATCTAAATTACTAATATTTTAAAACTAATTCTCCCGCCAATCTGAAATAAAAGACAAACAAAAAAATAGCATGTGCACTAACACATCAACAATGGCAAATACTTTTACGTTCCGGTTATTTCCTCCCATACTCCCATGTACACAACAAAATCGCAGTCCAGGTTTGTACGAATTTTCAACAAAAGGAACACAAATTTTTGCTCGTTATGTTGAAAACTCATACAAACCTGTAAGTCAAAAGTAAAAAGTTTTTTCATTGTGAATGCTCTGTAATGCATTACTTGGATTAGTTATTTTTTGATTCAAAATCTTGTTGTTCGAGTTCGCTGTAGTGGCTAAGGCTTTAATTTGCGGTTGTAGTTTGAATTGTGAAGTTATTTGCGTTGAATTCAATTGTTTTTTCAAGCGAGGCATGATGTTGATCAATGACAGCTGACGATGTCGATAGAGTCGGTTGTACTAATGAATGTTGTTGGGCCGCAACTGGCGCATCAATATGTTCGTGGAGTTGTACCATCTGATCAAATTTGACCCGGACTGGTAAAAAGAACAACATTTTTATGTATTTTTTTTAATACAAATCTTTATTATAGCGATTTTTTTTTATGGCTTCAATCGACTCATGGCGCGTTCCCCGGGGGCCGGAGGGGAGCGGATATTTAGTATAGGGAGCCAAATCTGGCGAGTACGGTGGCTGAGCGATGTCTTTTGTTTCGTGTTTGGCCAAAAATTCAGTCACAATCAGGCTGGAATGTGACGGCGCATTATCGTGGTGAAAAATCCATGAAATTTTTGCCCACAAATCCGGCCATTTACGACGAATTGCTTCATGTAGACGCCTCAAAATACCAAGCATAGTATGCTTTATTGGCCGTTTGACCCTCTGGAACGAACTCATGGTGAACCGCACCACGGTAATCGGCAAACTCGTTGTTCTATTTTTTTTTCATAGTAAAAACGCTAGACAAACTTTTCGCGTCGTAAACAAATGGCTTCCAAACTCACACTAATTGTTGTATTATACTTAAACGCCACACGAATGTCAAATATGGTTGACCTAGAAATTTTTTTTTTAACGATTTGGCTTACGCGCGTGGTTTAAATGGACCAGTCCGGGTCAAATTTGATCAGATGGTATATATTGGGTCCGCTTAAATTCATATAGGCCAAAGGCCCACAGCACCCATATAATTTCTCCACTCTTGACTAATTATTTTGTTTCGATCGTAATAGCTTTTCATTTTTTCCGTCTTAAACCTAAATTGATTTTCTAAATCCGGCAGAAACGGTGAAGTGTGAAATTCGTTTCAACCGGGTATCATAGTGAGCGTCATTCTCCCCATAAGCAGTTCATTTCGGGATAAACCCAATTGTTGAATGGGAGTATTTCGATACTCAAGTAACCCAATCCAAATATCTTGTTTTGATTCTTCTGATTTGCGCAATAAGTATTTTGCGGTTTGCACGCTCTTTCGGCCATGCCACAGGGCCGGCTTTACCCACTAAATAGATTATGCCTCGCATAGGGGCGCCGACCAATTAGGGGCGCTGACAATTCTTCTCACGCTTGTTAAACAAATTCTTCTACTAAAAATATATTTTTCATTAGAAATTTTGAATTTCAACTCAACTCGATTACACTAGTTTCATCGAGTTTACAATAATTCAACGAAAACGTAACTCAACTCTGTCTCTATGAACTCCAACTCGTTTTCAAACTAGATAAACTTAACTTAACTTATAATGCTAATAATTTTTCAAAATCCCACAACTGAAATATAAATGAGGCAATCAAGGACTTAAATAAGTTAATACAATGCATTAAAGAAATGCGAACGGATGAACGTTTCAATCGTGTTCAAGAAACAGCAAAAGAATTAGCAACGGCGATGACAAAGATATTTTTGCGGTAGAACTACAATAAAGGACACATTAAAAAAATGGGTCCCGGTCGATATGGCATATTTCATTACGGAATATGAAAAAACGGTATATTTCAAAACGGCATAAGGTACACTACGGCATATGGTACACTACGGCATATTTCAAAATGGCATATTTCAAAACGGCATATGGTACACTACGGCATATGGTACACTATGGCATATTTCAAAATGGCATATTTTAAAACGACATATGATACGTAACAGCATAGGGTTGGCCACGTATTACTGTTTTCAAAAGACTGTTTACAAAAGACTGTTTCTAAAATCTTGTCACCAAAATCTTATTTACTTTTATGTTTACTTTTATATATGGATAATAGTTATTTATGGTACTAGTGAGCAAAGCGAGATGTTATCCACAAGGGATAAGTTTGTCCCACGAGGCTATAGCCGAGTAAAAATTCATATTATGAGTTTTTTATGAGCTATTCCAAATTGCTTTTTCTCATTCTATTAATTTACTTCCTACAAGAATTATTTCAGATTTCGAACTAGCTTCAGTTTCTACACTAAAAAATTTCCTGCCGGATATAATTTTTAAGGATTGTTTATTTCATTTTACCCAAATTATTTGGCGAAAAGTGCAGAAAGAAAAATTGGCTTCCAGATACGGTAACGACGTAGATTTTACAATTAAGATTCGAATGCTGGCTGCCCTAGCCTTCGTTCCACCTGATGAAATTTGTTATTATTTATCTAAATTAGAGGATGTTTTGGATGAAGATGGAAAAATTATTGTATCATGGATAAATACAAATTATATTTCGGGCCGTGCTGTTAAAAACAATAAACCGCCACGATATGGTCCCAATTTTTGGTCTATTGCTGACTCTTTTGAGAATAACTTTCCACGAACTCAAAACAATTTAAAGGCTTTAAAGGAGCCGGGATCAGCAAACATGTCGCACTGCGTGCTGCATGCATGAGCGGATTATAAAGAATCTATTAATGGCACCTACTAAAAAGCAAAATAATTGCACTATTTTGTTTGCAAGATTTTGTAGTTGCAACATTTTGTAATTGCAACATTTTGTAGTTGCAATATTTTATATCGATCCCAGAAAAACTTTTCACTAAATATTCATTATTTCACGATAAAATAATCAAAATAATTATTTCGAAAAACAAAATTTTAAAGATTTTGTCCAACGAAATTTTGGTAAACTATTTTTTATACGGTAAGAATTTAAAAAACAACATTTGAATTACAACGAACGCGCACACGTAAAATGCAGAAGATCAATTCGCTTTCGAAAATGCACCTAATTACGTTGTAAATGCGATCTTTGAAAAGTGTACCTATAAAAAACGTTTAACACTTGTTCCATTGTGTTTTGTGAATGGTATAAACTACGAAGGCTTACTGAAATTAATCAAATCGATTGATTTTTCAATAAGAGATCGGAGTAAAATTCACAAGCTCTGGTCGGATTGTTTCGAACCGGACAAACCGGGCAGTTGGCTTGCCTATAACGTTGGCGCCCAACGTTACTATAGATGAGTTTTTTATTTAAATTACAAAAAATAAATGTGATTTTTTGAAATTTTATTAAGAATATTTTTTATTTCATTTTTATTGTATTTTACGTTTACTAAATTATTATGGCTCCAAATATCTCTATTTAATATTTAAGTAATTTTACAATTGAATAAAAATCAGTCAATCATCATTAAACGAACCCAATTGTAAATTCATTCATTCATTCATCCAGGGTTAGTTTGTGTGGTGGCATTCCAGAAGGTGCAATAGAATTGATATACTCTAATGGTGGACACTGCAATATACCTTGGAATCCCTGTCAATTAAATTATGCACCACTTTGTTGATCTGGTAGCAATTATCATTTAACGAGCAAACAATGAGAGAAAAACTCTAGCTACCAAGTCTGGCCGATGTTCCACTTTTTGACAGGGCTCAAGATTTTCTACGATTTCTTTCCATTTCGGATTGCAGGCCATGGTGACAAAAAGATCCGGCTTTCCATACTTTCTAACAACTGCCATAGCATCCTGGTAATCCTGCCTGGTAAACACCTCTCTAACTGACAAACGATAAGAAAAATATTCCTTCATTGATACTCGGGATCGCTTATCTGTCTCGTTGTTTTACAGCGACAAATTTGTGTGCTCTGTCCTTCCTGACCCGTCGGAAATAAAATCGGGTACCTTATGGTATCTAAATGAGGATAACAAATATCAATTGGTTAAAATTTAGGTTGGTCAGGCTCAATAACACGTAAATGCATAACAATATCCCGATGAAACGGTGGTTCTCTATCTTTACTTTGAAACACTAAGGCTACTTCGTTAAATCGTCAGCCGAATATTAGTTTGGTCCATACGCCATTTTTGTGTTTTTTGACCTGAAAATGTAGAATATGGTTATAAAACCCGCTCTTTCAGAATCAACTGTCAGTTTATTGTTAAATCATAAAGTTGCTGAGATATTTCGTATTCTGTTTGTTCCATGTCCTCTTTTTTAATAATTAATAATTTCAGTTTGGGCCATCTCCAGATTTTTGGCGCATGGAACAAATATCTAATGTATTTTGCAAAATAAAAATTGTTACGATTAGTTTGGTATAAAAGCAAATTAAATATACCTGGAACAATTATTTATTTAATTTTTTTCAAATCTAGTTTGTTCCATGATTTTTAATCAGAACTTGGAACTAGACTGTTCCATATCCAAATCAATTTGGTCCATATCCTACAAAGGAAGAAAATTAGTGCTGAAAGGGTGGATATGGACCAAACTTTAAAATTTCTATATTTAGGAAAACTTTAATTGCTCATAAAATATTGGCCAAATTTTTATAAAAGTTTGAAAAGAAACTCCTAAATGTCTAATAACTCTATTCTAAAAACATCGAAAAATTTTATCGGCTACTTTTAGTTTTATTTAACTTTAAACAAAGAAGTCCATTTTCTCGAGTTTCAGGTAAATGGTTGATGGACCAAACTAATATTTGGGTGACGAAATGTTGGAGCATTGTACCGCTTTTGATCATTGTCTCCATCATAAATTAGTGCTAATGCCACCTTGGTTGGCTCAACGCCATCTGCTTCGGCAGTCTCAATAGCTTGCTTTTCCACTTCATGAAGCATTTTAATTGATTTTGCAAGTGGATGTTTGTTAATTATATCAGCTAATTTTCTCATGATCATTTCTGGGCACTGCTTGTTCTCTGGAAGGTTCATTCGTTGGTAGACTGCATCATCAGAGTCCAACACGTATATCTAGGCAAATTGTCTGGCTTCATTTCCTTCAGGATGCACTGTTTCAATCCACTATTTGTCCGCATATGCGAAAGCAATACGGTTATTTTCCTTGAGGTGGCTTAATGTTAGCTCCAGTCGAAGCAAACGCAAATGAACTATTATACGATCTGGCAACATCGAGTAAACTCATTAGTACTATTTCCAGTTTTTTCTTCTGCGAAGTTAAGCGAAAAGCAATGTTTGCACACGATGTTCATTAATCCCAAAAAATGTTCAGGAATTGCTGCTTCATTTCTGAATGCACTTTCTGCCAGCTCTCGAAACCTTTGGGTAGTCGTCGTTCTTGAAGAAGAAGTTCTGCTTCGATCATTTTCAAGCCGTATGTTATGCTGTTCAGGTGTTTCAGCCGCTCTTGTGGCTTTCCTCTTCTTCGATCTCGCCGTAACATTTCCAATAGATCTTTTTTTCGGTGGCACTTTTACACAAAATGAAATTATTTCTACCAACAAAAGATTAACAACAGATTGACAGATTTATCAATTGAAGACACAAATTTAATAAGATTTAATAAGAATGTATATGAACTTGAATCAATATTTCACCTGTCAAATATTCACCAACAATTATTTTGTTATTTCTAATCACAAAAATTCTATTTAACTTAAACTATGTTATTGCTACTGATTAAAAATTTCAATTAATTTTCAATTTGTTTGCGTATTTTCACAGAAAAATCACAAAATATGTCCACTTCGAAACAATGTCATTTCACTATTAAATATTCAAACATAACATTACAAAAAACAAAAGAAAATTTTAAATCTAACTCATCTTTACGCGTACAATATTTTGTATGAAAGGATATTTCTTGTAGATGATGGAAATTTAACTGTAAAATAAAATGTTAGGACCTTTTTTCCATACAATGTTTATTATACTTTGATGGTAATTAAATTGGATCATATAACAATGTAAATAGTATCAAAATTGAATAAAAATAAAAATTGTATTGACATGGACTGAAACACATGGTAAATGGTTTACTGTCATTGTTATTATGTTTTATTTGCACCACGTTGCCTGTTTCTCCATATTTGTTGGGATCGGTTTAGCCGCTATTCAACACAGACAGACATGAAATCGCCTATTAGTAAAATAGATTATTAAATAAATTATTGAATAGTTTTTTGTTTGTTTGCTTTTTGCTTTTAAATTAATAGCTTTACTCCCACCATTAATGCTTTAAATCTCTCTGGTAACTTTAGTAATTTTTATTTACCATTTAATTTAAAAAAGGGCGCCTAAGAAGAACTTGCATAGGGCGCGAAGTGTTCTAGAGCCGGCACTGCCATGCCTTTTGATTATGGATAATGAGGACTTGATGTGGTTATTATTATATCTAATTTTTCTTCAAGTTTTCTAAAATTGTCTACGATTCGAAAGGCATATTATCGGCTACAATTTATCGTGGTATTCCATGTACAGCAAATACTTCTGTTAATTTATTTATAATTTGCCAGTCCTATTTTTTAAGCTAATAACTTCTAAAAATGTTGAGAAATAATCAACTACGGCTAAGAAATTGTTCCCGTTGAATTCAAAAACGTTCATGCCAATTTAATTAAACGGAATTTGGGGTATCTCGTGAGGGATTAGAATTTCCTTTATATTTGAGTTCCTGAACTTTTGGCAAATATCACATGAAGCTACTTTTTTCTCAATATCTTGATTAATTCCTGGCCAGTATATTAGGGTTCTTGCAAGGGCTTTCGATTTAACTACCCCTAAATGACCCTTATGAATTTGAGTTTAACATTGATAGTCTTAAGGACGCTGGAACTACTATCTTTTCATTATAGAAGATTATCTGATCTTCTAATAATAAGTTATCTCTAAATTTTCAATGAATTCTAAGGTTTTCTGGTAATTTCCGTCTTTCTGTTGGCCAACCTTCAATTAAAATATTTTTCAATTTGCTTAATATTTCGTAGTTTCTTGTTGAAATAGTTGCTTCTTTTTATCACTAACATTTTATTGTATGAATTAACTCAGACAGATCTTCAATTTGCGTACTTCTCTCATGTACCTATATCGTAGTATCTCCAAAGTGTCAGCAATAAATAAATATTTACCGTCTTGCATCGTACAACAACCTATACCGTAGTTTACTGCTATCCGTTTGTATTGATATTTCTTTGTTGGCTTCAAAAGGTTTTAAAGTGGGGCATTAATAATTAAATTTTTAATTTTATTTAAAGATTCTGTGTAGGAGGTGGTAGCCATTTATTTATGACGTTTTTCTTCAACAGTTCTCGTAGTGGTTTTGACAAATCTGACATATTTGGAACAAAAGTGCGAACATAGTTTACCATTCTTAATAGCTTCTGTAAATCTTTTTTAGATCGAGGAATTCCTATTTCGGAAATTGCTTTCATTCTATTGGGATCGCAGGCATCGAATATATCTAAAAAATTTCTTTGGTTATACTTTTGAAAAACACCTACGGCGAGAGTCTTTTAAATCGAAAACAACCAAAAGGCCAATTACCATCTTTAAGGTCTAATAGGTACTGAAAAAATTTTCTTGTTCGCCAAGTGTGTACTAATTTCATCGAAAGATGGTATTAAAAATGTTTCTTGTTAATTGCCTCATTAATGTGTTTCGGATCAAGACATATTCTAATTTTCTTATTTGGCTTTTCCACTATAGCTAAGTTGGATACCCATTCTGATGGCTCATCTATTTTCTCAATTATTTCACGGTCAGAAAGGGATTCTAATTCTATTTTTAATGGATTAATTAATTTTATTGGAATACGTCTATAGCCATTTAAATTATAATCTACTATAGTTATTTATGGTACTAGCAGAGACAACACATTTATCATAGATCTCTCTTTTGACTAAAAACATGAAAAAAAATAAACTTCTGATATTTCATTGTGTTGGTGTATTTTATATGGCAATGATTTTTAAATGCGTTGCGTATATAATACGTATATGCAATACAACGATAAGATGGGAAATATCAGAAGTTTACTTTTTTTCATAGTTTTTAGAAAAATGAGAAATCTATGGTAAATATGTTGTCTCTGGTACTAGTGAGCAAAACGAGATATTATCCATGAGGGATAAGTTTGTCCCACGAGGCGATAGCGATAATAATCAATGACTTTTATAATGTCCATATTTTGAAATATTATAATTCATAAATATAATAAAATAAGATTACTTACTGCATATTTATAGTAAATGGAACCGTTCTACTTCTAAAAACGCAAGGGGCTTAAAAATTATTCGTCATTAAAAAAAAAATTATATTATTTTTAAAAAAAGATATTTTTTTAACCTAAAATAATCAGTAATTCGCTATACAACAACAAATTAAAATGGCGATATTATCAAAAATTAATTTGGTGCTAATAGTTTTTTAAATGTGTGCTTAAAGTAAAAATATAACGTTCACGATGGCCATAATAACTTTATGTGAACATTTCCGCGATAAAATTCTCAAAATTTCCCGAAATGGTACCGAAATATAAACCTAAGGTGACAGTTTGGAATTAACGAAATATTTTGAAAATTTTGACAGTTTTGCGAACATTTAGTTATATCCTTTTACAAATAAGACAAAATGACATTGAAAAGCGTGCGTAAGATACAAATTTTTAATGTTGACTTTACGCATACATTGCAGTGAGAAATTAGTCAAAATGACACCTCACCACGAATGTCATCAAGTATAGTAGCTTCGAGGATCGGAATAACTTTCCTTACTTATGGTTATGAGTAAGTTTAAGCAAAGCTTTAAAAAAAAATTCTTCAAAACATTTAAAATAGAATTGGTTAAAATTTTTAAAATTTTCTCCTTGGGATTTCATTCATTATATCATATTCTAAAACATTATTTTCATGTTTGTTTTAAATTTTTAAATAAATTTAATTTTCTAAAATTAAAAAAATTTTAAATTTATAAAATTTTTTGAATTTCGGAAGTTTTATAAATTTTGAAATTACACTTAACTAAATCTTGAGTTTTAATTTAAGATAAATTAAAAACAAAAACACTAGAATTCAAAATTTCGTTGTGAAATTTAACAAAATTTCTATGTTTGTTCAATTCTGAAAATTTTCTAGATTCTTTATTTTGAATATTTTAAAATAGGATTCAAATCTTTTGGGAACTAATTTTAAAATATGTAATTTATACCAAATTTTAGTCCCAACCAAATTGATGATGAAAAGGAAAATTCCATCATAGATGTGAGTTATAAAAGGTGACACGTATCACCACCGCTAAGACAAACCATCTTTGGTTTTCATTCAACAATTGTTAAAGCCGAAACCCGCACATGAACTTAACGGCGTACAAAGATTTAGAAAGGACGACTGTTCCTGGCAAGTCACTTGTGATATCTAAAAATCTAAATTATCACCACAATAGAGCTATTACAAACTCGAGTTTCCAATAATTCAATTTCAATATTCCCGTTAACCCATGAGGAGTGTTAAGCCCAATATTCGTGTTAACCTCCAATATCCTCAATTAACGTCAATAAAATGGGGCAATCACTTCAACCATTAGTTGTACGTTATTCGTGACTTTTTAGTAAATGGGTTTTGACCGGAGGGATACATTTTCATGTAATTTTAGTTTTGGTTCAAAATGCAGTGGCAGTTGATGGATATAATTTGAATGGCAGGAATTTTTTTAATTTCTCCATATATGCGTTTAGCTCCAACAAAATTAGTGTCATTATCACTATATGCAATATTTGCGAAGGAGCACCTCGTCGATTTGCAAAACGATGTAGTGCAATGAGATGAATGCTTTCTGATGTAACACTTAATATTTCTAAATAGACTGCTTTTGTCACTAAGCATAGGAAAACCACAATCCAATCTTTCGTTAGTTTTTTTGGATGATAACAAGTTGTAGGGCTCGCTTTACCAATGCCATTGTTTGTAAACGGACTAGCAGGATTGTCTTTTATGTTTGATAACAAGCACATAATTTGATTTGCTGGTTTTGCCCTATATTGCCCTGTAGCATTAATTGTCGAACATAGATGAGGATGTTTATAATTATAGTTTCCAATAAAAATTTTCATACAGTCCCCTTGACTTTTCGTTCGTATACCATCATCAACGGTGGTCTAAATTTCCTCTAACTGTGGTAATTCTATTTTGTAATTTAACCAACTGCTTTCAAGATTTATGTGGAATTCTTCGTCCCATCCTACATCAAAAGCCCATAAATCTTTTGAGACAAATTTTCTCCTGCTGCTACCCATCCTGGCCGATCGAAAAGCGTTGAAGCCTCTGATAAGATTGCTCGTTTGGATATTGTTATTTTAGATTCTTGGAAAGAAACTGTGAATTAAAAAGTGTCTGTTGAAGGGTTCCAGAGGAGTCTAAGTGTTTTTTCTGTTTCATTAAATTTTATTGTTTGAAGTTCAGTTTTTCTCAGGTTTTCTGGAAGATTGAAAGCTCCACATGGAAAGCCGGTTTAGTAACTTCTTTTGTGCAACTACTGCCTCTGCTACAGAAGATCATCTACATAGAAATCGTTTCATACGATCTTTTACCAATTGAATATTTTAATGCTTAATGCGGTTTTAATTTGCTATGATCGCTTATTAGATTCTCGTTCTTCGTGCTTTGCGCCATGCACTTATGACACGCATCCCTTTTTGTATCTTCTAACATTATTTCTTCACATATGTCAGGGCATATTAAAAAATGTATAGGTCGAGGAGTATTGAATAAAGGGTCGGCTTTCTTCTGGAACGGCTCTTTTGCTGAAATTCATGAAACTTCGGTTAGAACTTGGGCTTGAGTATTGGAATTTGCCAAGGCGGAATTCCCGAGAATTTAAGAAGGATGAAGAATGCAATTCTAAAAAAAATAAAAACACTTTATTGAGTTAGAGTGTATAAATTGAATATTAGATAGCCTCGTTAACGGTTAATTTTGAAAACAACCTTTAGATGCGTTAGGAAATCAAGACATTGACATACCCAAAGCTGAAGCGACTTCAGACTTACTGTTTAGAAATTTAAAATTTAAAATTACTGCAACGCGTGTTAGCATCTAGATTTCAACATTCACAATAGGATTGTTGCTGATCAAAAAACAAAGCGTTGACACTTAGTTTTCAAAATTCTTTGGATATCTTAATCAAACGATCTCATAGTTGCTCACGAAGGAATTCACGGAAGTTAATAGGCCAAGATTCATGGCCAATTTGATGGGGATTCAATTGTCTCCGAGCCAGTTGTATTTATTCCAAACCAATCTGATGGAGATGCAGTTACAAACTTTTCAATAATATTGCAACTGCGTTTACGGAAAGTCAAGCATGAATTTCAAAATAACGAACCTATTATTAATTACATTGGCAGCAAAAGTAGCTCGTATAATTTATTTAATCATGATAAAAATTTGTCTTCCAACCGATCTGACATTCATATCATTTAACTTGGATTTAGTGCGGAAGTTCAGATTAATATTTTACCCAATCAATTCAGATTAATATTTTACCCAACAGTCAAGGCAGTTTGGATTTTAATGTTTTACAATAATAAGCCAATTTTAAGATGGAAGCTTGTAATGATATCCCCATTTTCTGAGGATTTTAATTTTTTTTTAAAAACTTAAATTTTCAAAGTGCTCGTTCTCAAAAACTAATTAACCGATTTTAATGGTTAATGGCTGGGGAAGGGAAAGGAATATACTCTTCATTTATATAATGGTTCCATTTTTATTAAATTTTTGTCTTAAATGCCGGTATTCACGTAGAATTAAATTGCGCAATTTAATTGTGCTACGCCCACATTTGCACAATAAAATCCAAAAATTTTGAATAAAAATTGAGTATATTGTGCAATATAATGACGTCATACAAGTATATTGCGCAATTTAATTGAACGTGAATACCGGCCTTAAGAAAAAATGTGTTTTCTGAAAAATTTGATATTTGGTGACCTTTGACACCAGGGGTCACCATTTTTTTTATATATTTTTTTTGAAAGCTAAATAAGCTTAAAATCAAACAACAAAATAAAAAATGTGTTATATTCTGTTTATAAAATAATTTTTTTTGAATATATCTGGATCAGCATTAGTTTAAGCAAAAAAATCAAGAAAATCACTCAAATCTTTCACTTCATAAAATTTATTTTTTGTTTTTTTTGTTCTTCGTTTTTAATTGTTGAAGAGTTTTAGATCCTAATTTGGTATTCGGGGATGATATGATACCTGTTCTTCCTAAATCTTTGTTGCTCTATTTGTCATATAATACGACGCATCGAAGTTGTCTTGAATTCTCTGGACAGACGTCGTAATTGTTGAATAAATCCCATATTGTCGTTTGTAGTGTGATTATCAGCATGCCCGGAACTGAACGGTAATTGAAATATTTCCTTATACATTTTTTCTGTAACTTCTTGAAATTATTGTTCTTTATAACTGTCATATATAATACCGAAGCGTATGCGTTAGGTGACAATTTCCTTTACTAAAATGTGTTTTGTAATTTGCGACTTTACGCGAAAATTTCAGTGATAAACCTTCCAAAATAATGCAAAATGATACTGAAATATACACTTAAAGTGAAAAAGACAATACTGACCTTATGCATACATTTTAGTGGCAAATTAGTCTAAATAACACAAAATAATACCGAAACGCTTGCGTAAGGTGACAATTGCAAATAATTAAAATGATTTTCGTACTTTGCGCCTTTATGCGAACATTTCAGAAAAAAATCTTCCTAAATAATGCAAAATGATACTGAAATGTGTACTTAATGTGACAATTAACATTATTGAAATGCATTTTATAATTTGCGACTGTAACGGAAATTTAATGTTAAATGTCTATCGGATGTTCTTTTTGGGAGTATATACAAATTAATATTATAAATTAAATCTTAAAACCAATAAAAATACATTTTAAAACGGCTTTTCGTTTAGATACTTAAAAATTAATGGGTTAGGCAGCGCTATGACGTCACTGACTGCAAATTTTGCTCTGAAATTGTAGTCACCATGTACCCAACCAATAAGGCATTTTTTCATTAGCCCGCAATCTCCAACAAATGCAATAAATCCGCTATTATAGAATTTTCGACTAAATCGCTGATTGAAGATGGATTAAAGGCGTCCTCTCCTTATGGTGGTCTTCATCGGTTTGGTTGCGAAACTTTAAATATGTCGTTAAAGTACAATTAATTCTCGGAAAAGTCATATGTCGCCCTCTGTAATAATCGTACTCACCGATTACCTCGCATTTTTCAGCACTTTAGTAAACGTTTTCGGAGGAATGACAGTTTTAATTCACATTTTGGTTAATGATGCGACCATACCAGATCGCAGCGAGGAATTGCATACATTATAGTGACGAATTATTTAATATGCATGCTTATATAATCATTTACGATTGAATACTTAAAAGCAATAATTTTCTGTAAAGCTATACAACCAA
Organism: Tipula helvola; assembly: GCA_963556165.1. NCBI lineage: Eukaryota > Metazoa > Arthropoda > Insecta > Diptera > Tipulidae > Tipula > Tipula helvola. The sequence goes on along the minus strand of OY744481.1, from coordinate 67,344,874 downwards.
ATTGAAACCATACGTTTACAGTTGAGTACCAGTTTTCTCATAAGTTGGAAAAAGCATGATTATTGGTGACATTGTATGCGTACATTACGGTTGTGATGCAACCAAACCTACGAATTTTTAAATCAAGAAGCATGAGACCAAATATAACCTTATTGAAGCCATAAGTACTTATTTAGATTTACAAATCACTCTTTAGTCACCGTAAAGTCGCCGTGTTTTCTTATTGGGATCAAAATATTACTAAATTCTTCAATTTGTGTATGCTTATGTACGGGTTTGGTTAGTTGGGCTACATCAGGTTTGTTTCCAATTCGGCTTGCGATATATTTGATAATATTCTAAATAGTCTGCTAAAACCATTGGTATAGTATTTAATCGATGTATCTTATGATTATATGCCGCCATTTTATATTAATAATAATTTCTGGTTAATATTTCTTATTGTTAGATTCAAAAAATTAATTCCATTTCCTTGTTCAAATTCTAGCATGAATTTAATTTTTGGGTGAATATTGTTAGTATAATTTGATATAATCAATTAAATTAACTGCTTGGTTCACTAGCCTTATGTTCCTATTCACAAAATGTAAATTTGGCTCTATAAATCTAAATTATGATCTGTTTTTACAGTGACAAATTTGTTGACGAAAAGTTCCTTATCTTGATTTGGAGGACAAATTACCCCGCACCACGGGCATTTTCCGACTTGATTTTTCAGATTTTCCTACAGCAGCGAAATTCTTACAGTATGTGAATGCCAGTTTTTAGTATCTACAACTTTTTGATGTAAATCAGAATTAGTATCATGAAAAAATTTCATATAAGTTTTCTTTAGTGGTGCTAAATTATCCGATAATTTACTTATGAATACCTACTACTTACTACACATACGTGTGTTTACATAATATGTAAGTTTAATTTAAACTTAACAACAAAAAAACCAAATCATTCATGCTTAAAGTTTTTTTTAAATCTAACGAATTATTTATAGTAACAAATACCTACAAACAAACAGCGGTGAATAATAACAAAAGTGAATGCATTTTTTGCACTGCAACGGCAACGATAAATTATATTTCATACCTTTTTAAATTAAGATAAAGATGCAATAAATTTGTAATGTTTTAATTTGTTTCTTGTTGTTATTATTTATATTATTTATAACTATTATTAGGCAAAATATTTTTAGTTGTATATTTAGATTTTATTAAAATGATTATCATTTGAAAAACTTTGAAATTATCTATACCTTTCACTTGAACTTGCACTATGCCAGACATTGTACAAGTTTGTTGTAATAGGTACTATAAGTCAAGACAGTAAATTCCATTTTTTGCTTTAAACTTTATTTACGTTAAAACGCGGAAAAGCAATAATTTATTATTTATATTCGTTGAAATTGATACTATATTTTGTGGCAAGAGTTGTTGTGGTATACTTACAAATTAATTGATTTGATATGTGTGAATGTTTCCATTGGAACGAACTAAATATCATAATTTGTTACAAACCAATACTATGCTATAATCACTTGTTGGTAATAAATCAGACTGGTTGATTTTTAACCTCTTGCCGATGAGACTACAGTTTATCCTATCCATTAGTCTGAACTTGAACCTCGTTTATATTGAAGTGATCGAACGAACTTATCCAGGTGAGCTCCGAGTTGTTTGGTTACGCCTCACAATATTGTATGGAAGTATGCCAAAATTGTCAATAATATTAGCTTTTTTGAACCAGCGTTTAAAAGGTTCTGAGAAGAAAGACAGTTATACGATTTATGTATATCTATTATCTTTCGGTTCTTAAACTGTACCTGAACCACAAGTTTACTTCGAAGAATAAAATCTGCATAATAAATGTAAGCGTGGTTGACGAGCAGCTTGCAGTAATAAGTTGTAGCTGTTCTCTTAGTCAATATACTGATCAATAATGTGCAATTTATGAACATCTTAAATAAAACTAAAATCAAATTTCAAAATATGTCTATAAAATTAATGATCTATCCATGTTGAAGAATTATTTAAAAGTCTCGTTGGCTTATTTATTAATTATTTTAGACCATGAGACGCCATTATAATCATCTGAAAATGAAGAAAGTTCTAAATTGATACTCATATTCCCAAAAACTAATAAATTTTTTGATTTTATCCTTGACAAATTATTATTAAACTCTCATAGAAAAACAGATGAGTTTAAAAAATGAAACCGGACGGAATTAATTTCAAAATTTACCTGTAAAATGTCGGCACTAGTAGCATTGAGGTATGAAACAGTATTATTCTCTACCAGATCTATATGTAGAATTATACATACTTACCGTAAATAGTAAATGCTGTAATTTATAATTATCGAGTACAAATTCCCCGATCCAGACTTCAGACGGGAGAATGATTTGAGGCAATATGTCAAGAGCAACTATGTTAGCTATAAATAAATTAAGCTTCCACCATTTTAGTGGATTCTAAAAAATTTAGCTTATTCTTAATTTAGTTATGTTTGAAAACCTATGTTGTCATTTGTGCAGTGGATTGGCGTAATCCTAAAAATGGATGACTTTTAATTTTGTTTTGAGATTCCTCCACAATAACTCTAGTCGGCGAAGAAGTTGAAGGGCTTCACGAATTAAAAAAGGCTGAATTAAAAAAAGTGTTCATTAATGAAATAAAAATAGCAAATATTATAATAAAACAAAACAATTCAATTTATCACCAACGAATTCATTTATTTAACACCAAAAATTAATACGACACAATTTATTAACGATAATTCACAAAATCATTTTTTATTATTTTCTATTATTATTTTACTGATCACTTATAATTTTTATATCGCACTAAAACATTTTTTAAACCATTTTTTAATTCCTGTTTAATCTTCACACTATCGCTTACCTAATACATTTCAATTCGAATTCGTTCGCGCCTTAGATACTCAAACCAAAACTTCTCGAAATTTCATGATTCTTTCCTTAGACCATACAATAGATTATATTATTGACGATTGTAAAAGTAAAGAAAGCGCCTCTCGAGGACAATAGTTAAAATGATGCACCTGATAAAATGACATTTGTCATAAATGCGACGAAAGAAAATTTAGCAATGCGGTAATTAAAAATTGTTTTTATAGTCCAAAATTGGAATTATTTACAATTATTAGCAATCCGATAAGTAAAAATTGTGTTTACAGATCAAAATTGGAATTATTTACAACAATTTCGAACGTCAAATTATCAGGTAGCTCAGTTTAAAAAGGTTCCACTAGGTGGAATCCATGATGCTCCAATCGTCAATATGGTCTAAGGTAAATGTTAAAATAAAATTGTAAATATAAGTTGCGCTATTTTAATATAGATGGAACTATTATCAACATTTTTAAAACTACAAAACATTTGTAGTCTATAGCTGCGTTTTTTTATTCGCTCCCGATAGCTGCTATGCGGAGCAGTCAATTTTCTACACCCAAATTTAAATTTGACATGCTATTTATTGGTAAATTACATTTATTTAACGTTAAAATACAAGTTTTAATTCAATTCATGAGTGAAAACGTGAAATAAAAAATATTTAGCTCTACCTATTCATATGGAGCCGCTATCCGGAGCTATTTTCATATGACGGCTCTCGATAGCAGCTCCGGATAGCGAATAAAAAAACGCACTAAATAGCTGCGTTTTTTTATTCGCTCCCGATAGCTGCTATGCGGAGCAGTCAATTTTCTACCCCCAAATTTAAATTTAACGTGCTATTTATTGGTAAATTACATTTATTTAACGTCAAAATATAATTTTTAATTCAATTCATAAGTGAAATCGTGAAATAAAAAATATTTAGCTCTACCTATTTATATGGAGCCGCTATCCGGAGCTATTTTCATATGACGGCTCTCGATAGCAGCTCCGGATAGCGAATAAAAAAATGCACTATATGTAGGTATAAAAAAAAAAAATTTTAAATTTTAATTAATAATTAATGTGTTTCAATTTTAATTTATGTTTTAATGTCTGTTGTTTTTATTTTGATTTAATTATTGAACAAAATCAAGAAAATCAACTCAAACACGAGTGATATTTGTATTAATACCGATACCATAAACTTGTGGCGCCACTTACTAAACCTTAGTTTGTCAATGCAATTAGACGGGTTTAGCTAATCGCGCTTAGCTGCTCCCTAGTTTGTCAGTGGTATTAAGCTGTTTTACGTTTTTTAATATTCAACGTTTTCCATCTCTCCTCTAACCTCACTAAATTTGACTTAAGTGGAAATGCCTTGTGGCCAAAGGCTGTGGTCGCAAGCCGTAGTAAGTAACTTTAGTCTTCATAAGCATAAGTGAAAACGAATATAATATTCAAATTTTTCTACTCTCTAGAAAAATGACGAAAAGCAGCGCCGACTCCAGACATTTGAGCGCCCTGTGCGAGAATTGTTGGAGCGCCCCTGTTATTTTTTTTAATTGATAAAAAAATGAATTATAAACTTGAGAGTTTGGTAAAAAAATAAGAAGTCAAATTTAGAGCAAGTTGCAATCTGACATTTTATTGGAACTATCTAGTTTTAAAATTGCATAGGCTTGAAAGAGGGAAAACCTAATGTAAGGATGTTAAAGTAGGGAATTGGTTAGAAGGAGGTTAGATTAATTTGAGATTAATAGTAAACACTATAATTTTATTTTGTTGCTTTTAGTTAATAATAATATGTAGGGGCAATAAGAGTCAAATAGTATAGTATTACATAAATATTTTATTTAATAAAAATATTTGCAAGGAATAATTTTATTTATTCATATTTATTTTATTGTATTTATAGATACAGGTTTAGGCATAAAGAATATATTAATTTAATAATGAGTCATTAAACACAGTTTTCTTTTTAAAATCTACTTTTCGCGCTTTCTTACTTGCGAAAGAGTTTAGTACTTCGGAGAAATCGATACTTTGGGCTACATCATTTTCAATTGAAAGAATTGCTATAATGAACTCAACTTTTCTTGCAACATAGTTGACCTTAATTATGTTTTAATTAATTTTAATTTTGAAAAACTTCTTTCACTACTGGCAACCGAAACAGGTGTAGTTAATAACATTCTTAAACTAACCCATACATTAGGATATAAATCTTAAATTTTATTTTTTCTAATGAATATAAGAATATTGATTGGGGACGAATCATCAAGAAGCTCGACAAATTTTTTAATACTGATGAGTTCATCACATAAAACAGCCCATTCAATATCAGAAGTCTGACCAACTGTTAAAACCAACTGAAGATCGTTACAGTGTTTTCAAGTTCTTCTCGTTTTGGCAGATTTTGTAGGTCGTAGAAGAATCCTGATAGGTTTCAGCATGCTGGTTAATTAGTTCAAATCTTTCTTGAATCGATATCATTACAGTATCAAGCAATATGTTGAAAAATTCTATTTCAAATTGTTTTTTAGGCGTTAAAATGGGCTCATCTCTACCCTCATAATTAAATTGCTGTTTTACGTATCTTATTCGTTTTGTTGATTGAAAATCAGTTACAGCATCGAGGAGGTCGGCAAAAGTTCTTTGGCGACTAAAATAGCTGTCTCAAAGCCGGTTTGTTTGTAATCTTTAAAAAAATTAATACATCCTTTGATTAAATCCGCGGTTTTGCTGACATCGATATTTTGAACCTGCATAGATTTACTGACAATATTTAATTGAAAAAAGACGTCATACCAAATGATCAACGATACAAGAAATTTAAAGTCATTTAATTGACAAGCTAAACTGAATGTTTCGTGTGCTATTTCTGTATCGTGCTTCTCTACCTTCTCACCAAGTTTGACAAGTACATCGTGAACATCTCCAATTTGGTAACGAACAGCCTTAACACTAGAAATTTTTTCTTCCCAACGTATGTCGCTAAGTCTTTTAATGTCAATGATTTGACATGATCGGTTAATATTTTCTAACGATTAACAGACGCGGTGAACAATGAATAAAGCCTTCGCAAAATTCCAAATAACAAGGAATTTAAAGACGATTTAGCTGCATCGCACAAGCACAACACCAGGTTTAAGTTGTGGTATCCACATGTCATGAAAAATGCCAATGGATTTTGATTCAAAATTCTTTTTAACGTTGAAAACGTTTATACTGGGATTTCTAAAGAAAAAGCGAACGACCAAAAACATCGACCCAAAAAATGTAACAAAACACAAAACTGCCAACTCTGTTTAGGTACTACACAGAAATTTGAAAAATGTAAGAATTGACATTTTTTATGTTCGGTATCGGTATTGCAATAAAATTGTAATACATTCAAACAATTTTATTTAATAAACCTACATACTTATACGGAAATGAATATACACGAAGAAAATTTTGTTCTTTTCAAAATACATACAGGAAAAAATCATAGCCTTCTAAGCGCAATATTTTTTTTACGGTAATTGTGTGCTGTTGCGGTTTGTCATTTTGAAATAAAATCAGTTAGACATAGTTATTCGATAAGCGAGGATGCGCAATAAAAAAATATTTTTTCACATGGTAATAGGACATATTTACTGACATTTGGTAGAAGAAAAACCATTTTTTCAATAAAACAATAAAATTATTTAGTATCAGGCGGATGTATAAAATAATATGAATTCTAAACTGTAATTTGATTGAATTTAGCTTTTCTTAGTTTAAAACTTGCTTTAATAGCGTGAATCTTTTAGTCTCAACCATCACGTTGTCCTTTTGAAATAAGTATTGCTTACCAGTCATAATTTTTAAGTGTATAGATGTGGAACCATTTTTAGACTACTTCTCCAGCATTTTGTAACCCAGGAGAGTTAGTTTATCCAATTTTATAACCAAAAACTTGATAGATTTTTGTTAATCAGTGAATTGAAATCCTCTTAAGATAAGGTGATTTTCTTTTCAAAATTTGACCTCATCACATAAATTTTTCATTTTAATCACATATTTTACAATTTTAGTTACATATTTAAGGAATATATTTTTGATTTTTTAGAACCTAAAAATTCTAAGCCTAATGCTAATGATAAGGCATCAACACTAAAGGAGTGTAATTAGTGGTGTCTCTCAAGGTGCAGTGTTGTCTCCAACACTTTATAACATTTTCACTTCTGACATCCAATCTATTTTTAGAGCAGATTCGGAATATGCATTATATGCCTATGATACTGCAATATATACATTCTCTAGCTGATACTATTATCAATACGCTTCAACTTAATATCGATGCACTTGCCGCTTACTGCAAAAAATGGCACATTAACCTAAACGGTGATAAAACGCAATCTATATTCTTTACTAGAAGGACAGCGAGTTATCAACCTAACAGTAACATAAAAATCAATGATTCAACTATACAATGGAATGAAAGCATAAAATATTTACAAATCGCAACAAAAGCCGAAAAATAGTAAAATTCTTATATTTTGTCTAAAACATGATTTATATAAATTTCTACATAATGATAATCAAACCGTCATTTATTGACCGTCGAGTATGTACATATATGTAAATATGAATTTGACTGTCATTGAGATAGGTGATTTCTTCAAGTTACTAACTCCGTTTTCAACGGGTAAATCGGCAGAACTTCTTCTGCCACCATTGCTCTTTGAACTCCACTGTGTTTGCCTTTCATATTTTCACCATTCTCGTATCCTTTACCTCGGCAGTACTTCAATTCGATTTTATTTTTTTACAAACAAATTTAAAATCGTATTGGATAAACCTTCACCGCTAGCATCAGATGACGCAATAAAACCTTAAAATCTCTCACATATCTCGACTTTATCATTTGATAAATCAACAAATCTTATAGTCAGAGATAATTGGCCTATATGACTGATCTCCGAAGTACAGTCAGCAATGATGGAAAATACTTTGCATTTTGAATACTTGAAATTATTTTTTAAGTGACTTTTTCAGCCATCAATTCAATTATTTCGTTTAAAATATTTTTTCCATAATAAGGAACAGATAACACGTTTTTTTGGGCTTCGACGAACCCAACGACGAATTTTTGTAACCTAAATTTGCTAAACTTGATTTCGAATTCGTACCACCTCGATCAAAACATAAACAATAGAAACAAAACGCACGGTCAACAGTTTCAGAATATAATATCGCGGAAGTAATGATTATTGGAGAAATGACGGTTGGTTGCATCTTTAGGACATCATGTAAGTTGAACTTGCCTGGGACCTTGAACGACCAAATAATCAGTAATTTTATTGTTAAGAGTTTTAGGCCATAAAGGTGGATCTGAAAAATTTATTAAGTTTAAGTTTGCAGAATCGTCAACGTTTAATTGATCGGATACAGATGGGGAAATCAACTGATCTTCTATTGAAGGGCTCTCGTTAGAATTTTCGATCGAAGGAACTTCTGACATATTCGAATTATGAACTTCATAAACCTCAACACATTAAACAATTGGTTTTACCGAAATACATATGTGTATAATGTAGTGATATGGTGACATTAGAATGCAATACAGGATGATAAAAAATGTTCTTGTTTTATATTCAACATTTAGCAAGTTTCATTCGAGTGTAAAATACAATTTTGCGCCCCTTAAAGTTTTGCGCCCTGCACGCCCGCACACTTCGATCACCCCTCGAGCCGGGCCTGGTTATTACTATTTCCGACAACGCGATAATGTGCAAGACATTGCGTGTTCTCGCTGAGATTCCCTTTTTGTTGTTTACTCGTTCAATGTGAAGTACGGCCGATAACTCGTAATGATTAACGTTCGCTTTAAAGAATTTGTCAGCATCTCGCAATTCGTAATACGAGAGAATAATCGCACTTCACTAAATCCATCCAAAACTTTGTACAACATTGTTTCAATTCAATTTGATTTTATTTTACATATTTGCATTATGTGAATCTTATTCAGTGAACAAAGAACGACACAACGTATACTCACCCGCCCTCGGACCTGATCCGAAACTATCGCTATTCCAACACGCTCCAAATGAAGAACTGGGGGAACAATTTCAATGTACGACTTCCAGATTTAAACCTTTAACGTTAAATGCTACCGGACAATTCATACACACCACGTAATTCAACTTTTAATCAATACTACCTGAAACGTTTGTTTGCTTGGTACATCCCCAGAGTTGTATACCGTAGGTCCATATCGGCTTCAAAATTTGCCGATATAGCAGCAGCTTATTGTAAATTGTAAGCTCATAGCTTCTACCTATGAGCCAATACATTTTTCTGAACTTTATGTTAAGTTCTTCTTTTTTCTTTTTGACATGCTCTCTCCACTTGACCTTGGCATCAAAGGTCATGCCAAGGTATTTAGCTGTATTTACATATGGCACGAGTCGCGAGTTAATTTCTATAGGTAGATGGTAAGCCTTTTGATATGTAAAGTTAATATGCGTGAATTTTATCTCATTAAGCTTGATTTGCCAACGCAGCGTCCAGTTATAAACCGCATTGGTCATCCTCTGGAGTTTGCTCGTTTTTTCCAATTGTAATTCAGATTATTCAATTGTATTTCAGAAAGTGTCAATTCTATTTCAGATTAGTAAATTGTAATTTAGAAAGCGTCAATTGAAATTTTAAGAAAGTTGCCATTTTTGGTTTTGTGATCCACCCAGAAATGCAGAACATATTTTGTTTTACAAATAAAATTGTGTAGCAATTTTCGGCAATATGTTCAATTATACCTTTGTCAAATATGTACAATTTTATCTTTGTCAGATTGTAAAATTACATTTTAGTATTTTACAATCTGACCAACCGAAGAGGATGTTCGGGTTGTTTTACAAAAGTACGTCCACATCCTCCTATATACTATATGTAGTTCAGTGAGAAAAGTAAATTTACTGCAATTCCGAAAGACTCCAATTTATTCTAAGGTGCAAGTTACAAGATCTTATCTCAAGTATTAAATTAAATAATTTACGGGCATTTTTAAATTGATAATTACAGCAAAACCTCCTACTTTGGACACATCTCTATTTTGGAAACTCCTCTATTTTGGACACTTTCATTCAGTCCCTTGAAAAAATGCTCCTTTTTCTATATATATTGGGCAACCTTTATATATTGAAAATTGGACAACAAAAGTAATCAGACAGCGAAAATGTTGAATTAACTATGGAATTAATCTGAATTCAAAATAAAAATGTTGATGTGCACGCCATTAATTTTTTATTAAAAAAGAAGAAATTTTCCTTATATGGAGGTGTCTAACTCCATAAATTGGACAGTCCGTTCGCTGTCCAATATATAGAGGTTTCACTGTAATTAAATTTCCGAATTTCTCATTTCATTTAAATAAAAGTGGTTATATATATGAGCTTGAGCAGATGAATAATGGTATTATGAAGAGAGTAATTTCTAATTTTTTCAATCTATAGACCCTCACGGATATGATGCTACTTATTTTTAAAATAATACATCACAAGTACCACGTGGAGTGGTAAATTTACTGACGATTCACAAAGGCCTAAAACCATTGTATAAAATACTCAAGTTATAAGATCCTCTACCCCAAATATTGCCCGTTTTATTATCATTTATAATTTAAAAAAATTCAACTTCTCCTCTTCATAAAAGCATTAATAATATTTAAATTAATTCAAATGTCCAATAATTTATTTTATAATAATCAGTTCAATAAATTCATAAGTTATATTACAATTATTTAATATTATTTTAATATTATTTCACCAGACATTAAATTACAATTTCAGCAAAGAACTATTCTGTTATAGTCTCAACCAGCAATTATTTATCATATTCACTAGCAGTTATTTTAATAATTTCACCCAATTGTAATTAATAACCATCAAAAGCTCTTGCACGGCCCCAAATTAAAATTTGTTTCATCCATCCATACAATTTGTTTGCCCTGCTGTATGTGGTGGTTCAAAGATTGGACAATTTTTTGGTAGTGAAGAGTCTGCCTTCTAAGTAGTTACCAATGATTGATACAGACATAGAGGTCGTATTACCCGGATACGGGGTACCTGGGTACCCGGGTATTTAAAAAAAAAATTTAATTACCCGAATACCCGGGTTCGAGTAATAGATAATATTATTAAACATTTTCTGCCTTTTTTATCGTTTATAAATCATTCTTATAATACAATTTCTACATATTGTTGGTGATACACACAGGTACCCGGGTACCCGATACCCGGGTAACGAGCCCTATAACAGACACCACTTTTCGGATGCTGTTCATAATTTTTTGTTTTATTTGTTTTAATGTCATGCTACAGTCTTCTTGTACCCTTGAACCTAACCCCTTGTACCTTCCAAAATTGTTGAAAAATGGGATCTAATTCTAGTTTTTTTTTCTATGTAGTCATTTATATCTCCGTGGAGGATAGAGAAAATTCCTTTCGAAATGGCTGTCCTTCACGGAGGAAGACAGGTGGCAAACCGATTAACCCAAAATTAATAATTATTCTTCTTAAAACACAAAGGGATACCTAAACTGTTGACTCATTCACGAGTACTGATAACCCATATATTATTAGCTTACAATATCGTATACCGATGACTGAATGGTAAAACTATTTTTAAAACACCAACAATTGGTAATTCATTTGTTCTTTCAATTATAATTTAAGCATTCATTTATCTTAACTTATTTAAAAAAAAAATCGAACCAACATTTGAAGACATACATACTCGTTATACAACAAAAAAATGTATACCCATTTATAACAGAGGGTAGTTTGACCACCAATTAAACCCGCATCTAAAAAAAAAACAGAACAGAACAAAAAATAAATTGAGATATCATTTTTTCTGTGAAGCAGATAAAAAACAAATTTATACTTCAAAACATCATCAAAATTTCTGTGTGTCTTTATAACGAATATGATAGTTTTATAACCAGAATGTAATTAATTATAAAAATTAAACAAAAATAATGAACAAAAGTTTCCCTTTATTTATCATAAAAATTAAATTTATTTATTTAAAAAAATCAACTTCAAGTGTTGTGTATATGGAAAATTCAAATAAAGTAAAAAAAATAAATAAAATTATAATTAAGACAAATGATGTAGTTAGTTTTTTTTTTTAATTATTAATTTATTATTTGACTTTGATTAATCGTTTTAATTTAGTCAATCAACAATTTTTGTTCAGATATTTGTTTATATATTTTAATTTAACGAGACGAAAGAAAGGAGGGAAATTACAAAAAAAAAGAAAACAAAAATTTAAGTTTAAATAATTTTTTTTTTAGGTTTTAATAAAATTTTTAATTAAATTGATTGGCTAATAAAAATGATAAACTAAATATAATTAAATAAAATTAATTATTTTTGGAGTTTGTTGAAAGATTTGTTAAATTAAAAAAACAATGTTTGGTTAAAATTTCATGGTGATTCTTTATTATTGGACAACCTTACCTCCATCGGAATCATGGTGTTGAAAATAATTAATTGAAGTTAAGTGTGGAGAGATTTTGTATTCGAAAAACGATTAGCTCAACATCATTGGGACAGTGTAAGATAATTTATTTTTATAGATAAGTGTATGTACAGATGATTAAATTAGTTAGCGCGTATTATGATATTCTGTACTATAAAAAATTTTTTTTTTTGTCAGAAGTGGGATTTGAACCCACGCCCTCAGAGAGGACCAGAACGCCCAAATTGAACTTGTTTACACAAGTAAGAGTTATTCTTGAGTCTGGCGCCTTAGACCGCTCGGCCATCCTGACATGTGATAATTTACAATCTTTATAACCTGATTTATTTACAAATTAAAATATTTTCATATCATAATAAATTGTTTATTTTCAACACATAGCCGACAACCAAATACAAACTCATTAAATATTTTATTTTCCAATTTGCAAAGTTATAAATAGAACAGTAAACATTTTTTAACACATACGACATACGGCACAAAATAACGAATTAGCAGTAATTTAGGCGGTTAAATTAATTTTTGATCATTCATAAAGTTAACCAAAAGCAAAACACAATAAAATAAAAAAAAAAGATAAAAATAAATAACTTGTCATTTATTATTTTGATCATAAAAAGTAGATAATAAATTGTCACACCTAATTTGATATTCAAAAATCTATCAATATTTAAAATTTATTTCGACAAAAATAAAATAAAAATATCATAGTTATGGTATAATATTTCACAACAACAACAACAAACACCTGATGAATTATATGTATATTATTATACCAATGTGACACTAACTCTATACGAGTTTACTAAACACAATTTACGTTTTTATATGAAAATTCTAAAATTTTAATAGACTTCTAAATGGATAATAACGTCAACATGAATATTTTCATTAAAATTTATTTTTATTCAGAAATGTAATAAACTAAAATAAAATAACAAAACCAAATAAAATTTACATATTTGTTTATTTATTTATTTTTATAGTTTTTATCCGTATATGAAGTAAATTTAATATTTTTTGTTTTTGTTTTATTTGGTTTCATCAAAATCTTTGAGCTTTTAACGTCTAACTTTAGGTATTGTACTTTTAATATTGTGACGTTATATTCCACTTTTACGATTTTTATTATCAGTTGATCTAAATTCTATATTGATTTGCTTTTTTATTTATTGTCGTTAAATCTTATCATTTATGTTAATCTTAGTTACATTATATCAGAGTCTTCTAGAGTACAACTTTTTACTGTTCCTCATAGCAATATATAGTAAAAAGGATGTTCTTTAGCTTCAAGTTTTTCAATGAATAAAGCACAAATCTTATAAAACGGTTATATAGAAGATTATATTGGTTTTAAATAAATATTAATTGCAGAAATATAAAATTAAATTATGCCTAAAATATATATTTCGAACTTTCATTTTGAAACATACATCAAAGTTGGCTCTCTGACAATTGATCTGAATTTATATTTAGTTTTACTGGTGTAGGTATGTGTATTGACTTAGGGACCAAATTTATTTATGTCTGTTGAAATGAGGCAATTTGTAGATTATTCAGTTTGCTTTTACCCGAATCAAATCCTACAGTACTCAGTAGCACATTAACGACAAAGGCCGACATTATGGTTATTTTCATTTGTACCAAATAGGCTTCTTGAACAAAGATTAGAATTTACATTGAAGTACTACTTAACAAATTGCCCAGAAAAACCATTGAAATTGCTTATCCATATTATCTGCCGCATTTACATAAATTTTAGTGTTTCTGTTTAAGTAAGTTGTTGTACAATATATCAATAAGAAACCAAATTTTTGTATAGACCTTCAAATGATCTTGAATATAGTACTTGCCTGGAGGGTTTGTAGAGGTGGTCTCGAATTACGAAAAGGAAAATCTCCTGAATCAAAATAAAAATAAAATTCAAAATCAAAATTAAATTTAAAATCAAAATCAAAATTAAAATTCAATTTAAAATTAAACTTAAAATTAAATCAAAATCAAAATTAAAATCAAAATTAAAATTAAAATAAAAATTAAAATTAAAATCGAAATCAAAATTAAATTCAAAATCAAAATTAAATTCAAAATTAAAATTAAAATCAAAATCAAACTTAATATCAAAATTACATTCAACATTAAAATTAAAATCAAAATTAAAATATATTTTAAAATAAAAATTTAAATTAAAATCAAAATTAAAATTAAATTTAAAATTAAACTTAAAATTAATCAAAATTAAAATTATAATCAAAATCAAAATGAAAATCCAAATCCAAATCAAAATCCAAATCCATTATCAAAATCAAAATTACAATTAAAATTAAAATTAAAATTAAACTCATAATCAAAATTAAAATTAATATCAAAATGGAAACCGAAATCGAAATCAAAATTAAAATTCAATTTACAATTAAACTTATTAAAATTAAATCAACACCAAAATGAAAATTAAAATAAAAATCAAAGTCAAAATTAAAATCAAAATCACAATCAAAATTAAAATTAAAATTAAAATCAAAATCACAATCAAAATTAAAATTAAAATTAAAACTAAATTTAAAATTAAACTTAAAATTAAATCAAAATAAAAATTAAAATCAAAATTAATATCAAAATTACATTCAACATTAAAATTAAAATCAAAATTAACCCTTAGCGGCCACATGGGGTAACTAGTTACCCCAGGCTCAGAAAAAGTGAAATTAGAGGTCTAAAACATTTGAAATTGATATAAGTAACGATATCTGCAGGTGGTAGACAAGTGTGAGATGTGACTCCATTACATAGGAGGCCGAAAAAATGCGTGGCGGCGCTTTGAGCGTTCGTTTTCTCGGCGTGGGGTAACTACCCTGTTGTACGACAGAGCGCTCCAAAAGCGATCATTGATCAATCACGGTGATGCTCACTAATAGCTCACTGTGAGCATCACTTTATACTAAATTTCGTAAACAAAGAACGAAAATAACGCGAACATTGTAATTTAATTTCTCGATTGCTCACGCAAAGTACAACTGGGTAGTTACCCCAGTGTGGCCGCAACCGTTGCTCGGCACAGATATTTTTTTTTTTTTCAAATCGACTTGTTTGTGATGTCAATAGACAAAATAAAGGTAAGTTTGTGATATTCTAGTAAAAAAAAAAAATTTCAATCTTAGTCGTTATGGAATCTCGTCTGTTCATGTGAAATAATTCAGTTTCATTTTTATATGATATTGTTTATTGAATAAATCTAGGGGCCTATCCACACCAGTATTTTTAACAACCATATTCACCCTCGTTTCTTTACCTCTCTGCCTACAAACCTAAATTTGTGGCCCGACGCTACACCAGAGATTGGCAGGACCATTTCTTCGGAAAGAGCTACAGATGGTCAGCAAGAGCATCCTAAAAATTGACAGCAACCTTCGGTAAAAAGTTACCTTCAACCAAGTGCGGACGGAGGTGCGTACCGTGCGATCAAAAGAAGGACAAAAAACCGCGTTTTGGATGTTCGGCCTGCAGGAGAAGGGTTTGCGATGAACATCGGTTCCCTTTGTGTATGACGTGTACTGGTCAATAAAATAGGATACAAAATAAATTTTTTTTGTTCAAATATCATAAAAATTTCTGTATTTAAATATGTATTTAGGAGCTAATAAAACACAAAAAAAGCAAATTTTATGATTTGTAATTTTTTCATTTTTCCCTCCAGTAATTTTGCAAAATAAATATACTTTTTGAATGATAAGCGGATACTGTTATTTTTTTATGATAGAGGTATATGTTGTGAGTATAATCCTAAAATTTTAGCCCTTTATATTGAGAAATGGTGGAGTAATGAATTTTTTTCTAAAAAAAGTAATTTTTGCTTAATTTTCACATATATGATCAGTTTTTAGAACGCCATCTACAAATTTACCGATAAAAATCATTAGAAATATTGAAGAACTCTTCAACAAACATGAAACAATCGGTTAGAAGTCTTAAAACACCCATATGTCTTGTACAATTAGGTTTTTCAGCGTGGGGTAATTAGTTACCCCATGTGGCCGCTACGTGGCCTGGCTGAGGTGTGGCCGTTAAGGGTTAAAATAAATTTTAAAATAAAAATTTAAATTAAAATCAAAATTAAAATTAAATTTAAAATTAAACTTAAAATTAAATCAAAACCAAAATCAAAATTAAAATCAAAGTCAAAATTAAAATCAAAATTAAAATTAAATTTAAAATTAAACTTTAAATTAAATAAAAATTAAAATTAAAATTAAAACTAAAATAAAAATTAAAATTAAAATCAAAATCAAAATCAAAATTAAATTCAAAATCAAAATTAAATACATCAAAATCAAAATTAATATCAAAATTCCATTCAACATTAAAATTAAAATCAAAATTAAAATTAAATTTAAAATTAAACTTAAAATTAAATCAAAATTAAAATTATAATCAAAATCAAAATTAAAATCCAAATCCAAATCAAAATCAAAAACCAAATCCAAATCCATATCAAAATCAAAATTAAAATCAAAATCAAAATCAAAATAAAAATAAAAATTAAAATTAAAATTTAAATTAAAATCAAAATCAAAATTAAATTTAACATTAAACTTAAAATAAAATCAAAATCAAAATTAAAATTAAAATCCAAATCCAAATCGAATCCAAAACAAAATCAAAATCAAAATTAAAATCAAAATCAAAATTAATATCAAAATTAAAATTAAAATAAAATCAAAATCAAAATTAACATCAAAATGGAAATCGAAATCGAAATCGAAATCAAAATTAAAGTTAAATTCGCAAAATTAAAACTAAATTTAAAATTAAACTTAAAATTAAATCAAAATCAAAATTAAAATTCAAATCAAAATCAAAATCAAAATTAAAACCAAAATCAAAATAAAAATTAAAATTAAAATTTAAATTAAAATCAAAATCAAAATCAAAATCAAAATTAAATTTAACATTAAAATCCAAACCCAAATCGAATCCAAATCAAAATAAAAAAAAAAAATAAAAAATAAAATTAAAATCAAAATCAAAATTAATATCAAAATGGAAATCGAAATCGAAATCAAAATTAAAGTTAAATTCGGAAAATTAAAACTAAATTTAAAATTAAACTTAAAATTAAATCAAAATCAAAATTAAAATCAAAATTAAAATTTAACTCCAAAATCAAAATTAAAATCAAAATCAAAATCAAAATCAAAATCAAAATCAAAATTAAAATTAAAATTTAAATTAAAATCAAAATCAAAATTAAATTTAACATTAAACTTAAAATAAAATCAAAATCAAAACTAAAATTAAAATCCAAATCCAAATCGAATCAAAAACAAAATCAAAATAAAAATAAAAATTAAAATCAAAATCAAAATTAATATCAAAATAAAAATTAAAATTTAAATTTAAATTAAAATCAAAATCAAAATTAAATTTAAAATTAAACTTAAAATTAAATCAAAATCAAAATTAAAATCAAAATCAAAATAAAAATAAAAATTAAAATTTAAATTTAAATTAAAATCAAAATCAAAATTAAATTTAACATTAAACTTAAAATAAAATCAAAATCAAAATTAAAATTAAAATCCAAATCCAAATCGAATCCAAAACAAAATCAAAATCAAAATTAAAATCAAAATCAAAATTAATATCAAAATTAAAATTAAAATAAAATCAAAATCAAAATTAATATCAAAATAGAAATCGAAATCAAAATTAAAGTTAAATTCGCAAAATTAAAACTAAATTTAAAATTAAACTTAAAATTAAATCAAAATCAAAATTAAAATTCAAATCAAAATCAAAATCAAAATTAAAATCAAAATCAAAATAAAAATTAAAATTAAAATTTAAATTAAAATCAAAATCAAAATCAAAATTAAATTTAACATTAAAATCCAAACCCAAATCGAATCCAAATCAAAATAAAAATAAAAAATAAAATTAAAATCAAAATCAAAATTAATATCAAAATGGAAATCGAAATCGAAATCAAAATTAAAGTTAAATTCGGAAAATTAAAACTAAATTTAAAATTAAACTTAAAATTAAATCAAAATCAAAATTAAAATCAAAATTAAAATTTAACTCCAAATCAAACTCAAAATCAAAATTAAAATCAAAATCAAAATCAAAATCAAAATAAAAATTAAAATTAAAATTTAAATTAAAATCAAAATCAAAATTAAATTTAACATTAAACTTAAAATAAAATCAAAAGCAAAACTAAAATAAAAATCCAAATCCAAATCGAATCAAAAACAAAATCAAAATAAAAATTAAAATTAAAATCAAAATCAA
Organism: Tipula helvola; assembly: GCA_963556165.1. Classification (NCBI taxonomy): domain Eukaryota; kingdom Metazoa; phylum Arthropoda; class Insecta; order Diptera; family Tipulidae; genus Tipula; species Tipula helvola. The sequence goes on along the minus strand of OY744481.1, from coordinate 67,326,180 downwards.
AATTAATATCAAAATAAAAATTAAAATTAAAATTTAAATTAAAATCAAAATCAAAATTAAATTTAAAATTAAACTTAAAATTAAATCAAATTCAAAATTAAAATCAAAATTATAAAATCCAAATCAAAATCAAAATCAAAATTAAAATCAAAATCAAAATTAAATTGAAAATTAAAATCAAAATCAAAATTTAAATTCATTTTAAAATTAAAATTAAAATTAAAATCAAAGTTAAAATTAAATTTAAAATTAAACTTAAAATTAAATCAAAATCAAAATTAAAATCAAAATCAAAATCAAAATCAAATTTATAAAATCAAAATCAAAATTAAAATTAAAATCAAAATCAAAATTAAAATTAATTTTAAAATTAAAATTAAAATTACCTAAAATAAAATCAAAATTAAATTTAAAATTAAGCTTAAAATTAAATCAAAATTAAAATCATAATCAATCCAAATCAAAATCAAAATCAAAATTAATATCAAAATGGAAATCGAAATCGAAATCAAAATCAAACTCAAAATCAAAATTAAAATTAAAATTAAATTTTAAATTATTCTGGTATATTCCAGATTGATAAATATTTTAAGAGGAGAAATTGCTAAGTGTTTGCGATTCAGTTTCGATCTGCGAGCATGTGAAAAATAAATCATCTTTCAGTACATCTCATAGCCTGACGAGATGTACTGAAAGATGATTTATTTTTCACATGCTCGCAGATCGAAACTGAAGTGCAAACTATTAACAATTTCTCCTCTTATTAAACTTAAATTTAAAATTAAACTTAAAATTAAATCAAAATCGAAATTGAAATCGAAATTAAAATTAAAATTAAAATCAAAATTAAAATTAAATTTAACATTAAACTTAAAATAAAATCAAAATCAAAATAAAATTAAAATCAAAATTATAAAATTAAAATTAAAATCCAAATCCAAATCAAAATTAAATTCAAAATTAAAATCAACATCAAAATTAAAATTCATTTTAAAATTAAAATTAAAATCAAAATCAAAGTTAAAATTAAATTTAAAATTAAACTTAAAATTAAATCAAAATAAAAATTCAAATCAAAATCAAAATTATAAAATCCAAATCAAAATTAAAATTAAAATCAAACTCAAAATTAAAATTAAAATCAAAATCAAAAGTAAATTTAAAATTAAAATTAAAATCAAAATTTAAATCCAAATCAAATCAAAATCAAAATTAAAATCAAAATCAAAATTAATATCAAAATGGAAATCGAAATCGAAATCAAAATTAAATCAAAATCGAAATCGAAATTAAAATCAAAATCAAAATTAAATCCAAAATTAAAATTAAAATCAAAATCTAAATTAAAATTCATTTTAAACTTAAAATTAAATCAAAATCAAAATTATGAAATCCAAATCAAAATCCAAATTAAAATTAAAATCAGAATTAAAATTAACCGTAAAAAACCCGTGTAAAGTGAACCGTATAAAAAAAGGTTTAGGTATACCTCATTTATTAGCATCTAAAATCGATGAAAAATAACCGAAGTACTTTTATCTTTTTTTTATTTGTCTTGCAATTAAGGTAATTTAAGGTGGTTTGGCGACTATTGGAGGGGGGGGGGGGCAAAATTGAGTAGATCTAGTAGGATGCGCATCACGTGAGCTATGCTGGTCATGTATCAGTCAGAAGCGTGATGGGGACAATTGTTAAACGGGTAACTTATCAGAAATCGCAAGTGTACGTGCTGCCTCCTCGTGGCAACCACTGGTAACTGATACCATTAGGCAGAATGTGGCCTTTTGGCAAAAGCTAAAGTACGGCGCTAAAGAAGAAAAATCCATAAATCGCTAATGTGAACACTAGTAATAAATAATTACAATTATAGCTAATTTTTCAGTTACACTTGATAAACTCAAAATATTTCTGTGGCAATAAGTTAAAGTAGCTTATGTCGACTTAAGAGAAAAATGGATTTTTTGAGATTATTAAAAGTACAAACTTCTTATTTTGCTCAAACTCTAACCTTTTTATCGCACATGCAAGCCGAGATATGAAAACTTTATTTTAGCTTAGGTACAGAAATTTTCATATTTGCTAAAGTGAAAGGAACTTATCTACAAATAAGCTATTCTACAAAATATGCTTATATACAAATCAAATATTTAGAGTGCTTATGTACATTTAATGACGGGAGAAATACCGATTTATAATTTTTTATAGTAGCTTATGTAGACATAGGCCTATTTATCTTACAGCTTCATATATGTTAAAGTAAAGAGTGTACATAAGTGTTTATATAATCCAGCACTCTAATTCCGGTCCAATGATAAATGAAAATGAAATGCCTACTCTAAATAAAAATGCAACCGACTAGTTGAAATAAAAAATCAAGTCATTTCTCATTATCATTTGTCATCGAACCGGAATTCGGGCCCAGGAACCATTTTTTTAAAGTAGCTTAAAAACTTTTTTAATCAAATTAGTGATGAATGATTCTTTTAATGTTTTTAAAATATAGATATTCAGATGCAAGGTACAACATTTACCATCTCTGAAAAAATTCATGGCTTAATTTGAAGTGGATCATAGAAAAATTTCCAAAACAAACTTGTTTTCCCTCAGGAGATGCAGTTCTCATTTGCCCGTATCTTCAAAACTAGGATCGTTCAATGTCATCTAAAGCCACCAAACAAATTTCCATCTTCCGTTTCACAACTTTGATTATGGGTAATTTTTCTATATTTCTAACCATTTTCGAGGAAAATGAAGTGCACTTTTAAACAGACTCATCCTCAACAGAAGAGCCCTAGTTCTTGGGTAAATTGTATCAATGCTATCAAGAACTTCCATGAATAATCTCTTTGTGATTGAAAAGCCAAAAATAATAAATTCAAATTATACAAGAGTTCTCTATCGTATGTTGTTCTGAAGAATTGCACACTTTGTTGTTGCTGTTGAAATGTAATTACTCGAAGTTTGATCCCTTACAACATCTGATTGCCTTTAAAATTTAACTTGGATGTCTATAGTAAATCACTACAGGCGAGTAATATTTAATTAAATTGTATGTACTAAATTTGCATAAATCATTATACGATAACCCAAATATTGTTTCTAAAATTAACAAAATAATAAAGTAGACTTGTTTACTATTCAAGCTATTAACACCCCAAAAATAAATATGAGCGCCGACAGCTAAAAACAAAACTATAAATATAAAATAAATTCTTAACTTACCAAAAACTAAATAAACTGAAGTGTGTGCATTAGATGCCTACGTATTTATCCTGATTATTATTTTTCACTTAAAATCTATGACTGTGGCGCGCCCATATGAAATTTGAGCCAATAATTATTTATCATTTTTTATTAAGTGCCTGCCATACCGTTCAGTTATATTTAACACGTGGCTGAAACACTTATTGACTTAATTTACAATGATTTAAAAATATAACAATTTGACTGTCGAGGGATATATCCAACACATAAGTAATAGGTACACGTACTACAAAATATCATTATAGAAATTGTCGATTTTATATTATTATTAGGTGATACATGAGACACTTCTTATCATCCAAATAAAAAAATCTTAACGTGTATACGACATTACCGAAAGTTGATACTCAAAAATGGATTTAAAGGATTTCAAATTTCAAAATACTCGTAGTACTATTTTTAGTTTTGAACTTATTTTTAGTGAAGTTACTTTTGAAATACACAACAACAGATAAAAATAAAGAAAAAAACAAGTATTTTGTAAATTTCTAAGTGATAAATGTTATGTATTGGTAAAACTATAATTTGTTTTCAAACAGCTGCAAAAAATAAAAAATAAATTATAAATAACAAATTTTATGTTTGACTGCTGTGGAGGAACATGAAACACGTTAGGGGTTTGTTTTTAACTAAAGTAAGTAAAAAAATATTTTCGGTGTCAAATTTTAAGCGTTCCTCTAATCTACTTGTTCCTATATTACATTTATATGATTACACATAACACATCGCACAGATAGTGTTTGCTGCTAAAGTAAAATAATAACCATGATTCATTTAAATTGCATATTTGTATTATATAATGCATACACCCTGTTAAGGGTGACTTAACTATTTTTATGGCTCGTTTAAAATTTAGGATGATTTACGTAAGAGGACCCGACGCATATTATAAAAATTCAAAATATGTTAAGTGACTTTTGTTTTAGTAGGAGGTGAACTCACATCATCTGTTTTTAATAATTGAAAATAATTTATAGAGGAATTTAGCTGATATGTATGTCAAAAATTATTATTCGTTTCAAATCGAGACCCATTTAGTTTTCTTCTACAACAGTATTTTGAAATTATGAATATTTAATTAAGATACAGTTTAATTTAATTTTACGTAACATGTTTCTCTGCTCTTCTTACAAACACTTTGATAGTTTTTAGTAAGAGTTTCTTAATTGGTTGAAAAAAATTGTGGAAATTTTGAAATTTAGAATGTAGCCAATAATAGAGATTTGTTTCGAATAGTTAGAAATTGTTTCTCTATTCTGTAGATGGTATACAAATAATGTCTGTTATTTATTCTGGTACATGGAACCTACCTGTTTATTAATTTTTTTTTTTCAGCATTGTGAACAATATTTTTAGTTTCACCATTTTTTGCATAAATGAATAAATCTTGAGGTTTGCCAATACGCGAATAGGCAACATATAATTGTCCATGAGAGAAAAAAATGAATTTTCAAGGTCCGATCCACATATTTGCATTGATTGTCCTTGTGGTTTTTTGATATGGTCATGGCAAACGCTAGACGAATATTGAATTGCAACCTTTTGAATTGAATTGGCGAATTTGATTGAATCATTAGTATATGCATTACCAAAACGTGTTCCCTTTTAAATTTACCATTTATGATTATTAATTCGATGATTCGCGTTCTCAATAAAATTATTGGTGAACCAATTTTTAATTGTAAATTATGCGGTAGTAGACATCGAAAATCAAGAGAAAAATTCTGTAAAATTAAGTATTGAAATCACATGTGAGCTATTCGTATGAAGTGTTGTTACATTAGTTGATGGAGTAAACGGGTTATATGTTGGCGATTCATTTGGTGCTTCTTCCTCATGTTATAGAGTGTTATGCTTTTCGTCACATTTTTGGTATCAGCGTTTCGATAGACTAATAGTTAATACATCTGTTACTTCTTTTGATGAACCCGTTAAGTCCTTCTGTATTTAAATCCTTAAAATCTTTACAATAAAATATTTAGTGCCCTTTGTAAAGGCACATTGCAAACTGGAATTTGGTGACTGATTGTTCCCCGGTGTTACATCGTATTGCTTTTGATTCAGCTGAAGAGATGTGACTTCTTAATTCATTTGTTGGAATAACACGCTTAGATGTAATCAATGACTCAAGTGTGTCTATAGGTCGACCCAAAACTTACATGCCTGTATTCCATGGGAAAAATTGACTGACAGTCAAAAAAATCGAAAAGAGAAAAATAATTTTGTGCCCGTCAGTCAATTTTTCCCATGGAACCCTGTCAGTCAATTTTTCCCATGGAATTGAGGCATTGCCAAGTAAGACCAAGCAATCCATTTGAATCTAAATTTCGCGGCCTTCTTGATATCGTTAGGAAATGTTGCCTTAATTTTTTAGCCTTATGCGTGGCATATTTGTATAGCTAATAAATTTGTTTCATACGAAGCCTTTACATGCTAGAAATCATGCATCTACGATGATGACAGAGCACTCAATAAACGTTTTTACTATCATGACACTTTGTCAATGATAATATTTCGATGTACAATAATAACTCGGATTGATTCCCAATTACAATGTTAACACAGCATTTCACCTTCCAGTCCAGTCACAATTTTATATAACAGTAACATAATACATATTCATATACATAGTTGATAATGTCTCAATGTCAGCAAAAAGTTCCGAAGAATTACAAAAACAACAAAACGACACTATTTTTAATTAAGTATTTTTAAAAGTAAAACTCAGCACTATTCTCACTAGGTCTAGGTCATCTAAAGCATATTATGTAAGTTTCTTTAAAAAAATAAAACCACGTGTTAATCGATTTTCCATTATATTTAGTACGTAAGGTAACAATGTTCTAGAAGGTGCTAGACGTTGTCAGTTAACTTAGGTAATATTATTAGCTGAAGAAACACGGTTGTTGGATGTACTTACATGAGCAAATTCTGTTGAAAAGGCCAAACAACTTAAATTCAAATCGTTTTAGAAAAATAAAAATTCAGCTTAAGAATGTGGATATCGAGCGCAAACATTTTGGGAGCTGAAGCAAATACAAGCATTCTAACGATTCAATGGATTTCAACAAAGCCTATACCTGAACCTTCAGTATTAACTAAAACAACATTAATTTCTAGTACATCTAAAATATTTGAGTGAATGATGAATTCAGCGAATTTCAAAAGTTAAGCTGAGTTAGTACCCAGCAGCGAAGCAAAGCTACATGGTTTCTGAGGCGCAAGCGAAGGAGCTAATTCGGCAGTAGTAAACTGTTGATCTATAGATGAAGGTAGGTCAATTCAAGTTTCTTTAGTAACTGGTTAACTGGTGGGAAGGTCCTATTTGGTAAGAGTTGAAAAATGACTGTTGGCCAACTGGCGATTACGTGGGCAGCCATACAAATAAGGAAGGTTAGAAAAATTAATAAGTGAATATGACTCGAAATAACCGATCATTCTACCAAAATCCCGTGTCCTGAGTAGAATGATAATTTACTTTGTACACATTAAGTAACTGCATCCGGGCCCTTCTTTAGCATCCCATCTTGTCCGTCAGAAATACTGGATAGTCAGAGGTAGAGGGCTTGTGAGAGACGAACTAAATAACACAACGAACCAAATATATAATTAACAACTGGAGTTGTCAACGTTGTTGGAGATGCAATGAATTTTTTTAAGCAAACTCTGTTTTAAGAATTATTTCCCAGCGAATCTAAAAGCGACTACAAGCGATGTCTTAAGCGACAAAATAAAAGGCAAACAAAAGATATTGTTAAAGTTAGCCGAAAATAAAAAATCAAGTCATTATCAATCGGTAGTGTTTCGCCAAAAAATAACTAAGAATACATGGATAGCGTTGAATGAAGCCCTTTATCAATATTCTTATATGGCAAAACCTGGGGCCCTCCAGTTTCTCGTGGGAAATTGTGAAAAATTAGCGAAACCAAAAAAATATTTAAAATTGAAATAAAATCAGCCTCTAGAGTGTTATGTTTGAAGATGGGTTACATCTAGGGTGACCAGATCAAAATTTACAAATTGGGGTAGGCCAATTCTCTGATCAAAATTCCAAAAATGGGGTATAATACCCCAGAAAGGGGTATGACGGCGAATCAATTTGGGGTGGATTCTAGAGGCGAATTCTAGAAAATTATTTATTTAGTAATTTTAGTAATTCAGTCTTTTAATGTTTTGGTATAATAATGTTAATGTTTCTGTATTGTAAATACTAGACATATTGTAGGAAAGCTTAATTATAACAATAATAACAAAATAAAAAAAATATCATTTCAAATTGCAAATTAGATCACAAAAAAATAAAATAAATAATTAATTTAAAAAAAAAGATACATAGAAATAGAACTTATCAATACAAATACTTTTTGCTGGAGCGAATTTGTTTCAAAAGGTTTTGATCTTTTAATGCGTAAGAATAAAATTCTTTACAGGAAAACTGAAAGTTAGTTTTAATGAGAATGAGAAGCTCGCCTTCAATTGCCACAACGTGCAACAGATTTTTTTCTTTTATCCAAGCAAAGAACATTTAGGAAAATATTCTTTCGCTCATTGCATTGGGGTGTGGTATGGAAACAATAAAGATCATCAACTTCTCTAAATTAGGAGAATCATTATCACTCAAAAAATTCATCCAAATTTTTTCATAATCCTCCGATGAATTGGTATTGATTAGTTGTGTTACTTGGTTTTTTAATAGAACATATTCCTCGTACAATTTATCGACCGTTTTTTAAATAGATTTACCAAATTCTTTAATAGAAAGGTTTTTTAATAGAACATATTCCTCGTACAATTTATCGACCGTTTTTTAAATAGATTTACCAAATTCTTGTAAATTGTCACATCTGCTAAGCATTTGGCCCGCAATAACCCATAAAATTATAATCATAGTACATAGTATAAACACAGCATGCACTCAAAAAAATTACAAAATTTTAATTTTGATGATTTTGGGGTATTTTTCATACCCCATTTCATTTTTTTAAAATTAGGGTATTTTCGAATTTAGAACGGAAAAAGGGGTATAATACCCCAGAAAGGGGTATGTCTGGTCACCCTATACATCAATGTGACTTGGCAAATCCGATTTTCCAAAAATTGAATTTTTACCTTGTGACAACTATTGGCAAGTCACAACAAAGCAATCCATCTTCAGACATAACACTCTAGAGGCTGATTTTACACAAATTTTCTAATGATTTTTGGAAAATCGAATTTTCCCAGATTTTCCACGGGAAACTTGAACTGATTTTGGACGAATCAAAAGAATCAAATCACATAAAAACGATTCATCTTCAGATATACACTACAGAGGCTGATTTTACACTACAGAGGCGGAACAAATTTTTTTATATAAGACTACACACATTTACAAAAGCTTTTATTGCAATCAATGTATCCCATTTACTTTCGGCTGATGACCACAACATTTTTTATTTTCGGCTCGATTGTTAATAACTTAATCTGCATTATCGACATTTTACATTAAAAGGTTTTGTGAAATATAATATACTACCTAAGGTACCCGGCGTGGCTCGGAGTAAATAAAATATTTTTAATTTAACAAATATGTCACACAAAGATGTAAATCAAGCGAACCGCCCTTTTGGATACGAGTATACGATTAATTTCATTTAACCATTTATCTAAACTCAGTCCTGTATTTTTTTTTAAATTGAAATTTTAAACAAATTATTAGGGGCACATAGACCAAGGGGCTAGACCCTTTTGAAATACTACGAAAATCTGCTAATTTTCATGTGAAACCACTACGCAAATTTAAAATCTGCTATGATGAATGGCATGAAAACTTGTAAAGAGCATTCACACATACATACAGATTATCATTTTTTTTAGTAGGTATAGAAAGCCAAATAATTTATATATCCCTCCCCTATTGCAATAGTGTACCTACTATTTGCAAAATTTGCGATTAAAAAATTTAATTCTATGAAGTGCATTGGTGTAAACTTTGAAAATGAAAAAAATTCAAAGTTTCAAATTAACAGTTAAAAATTTGAATTTCGATTAATTTTCAGAATTGATATGTTTATATTTAACATGTATTTCGGTTTAAGAACAAAAGTTCAAACAAAATATTTTAAGTCTCGAAACATTAATTTTTCACAAATACATTACCCTCTTGCGGATGATACCGTTAACATAAATAATCATATAATTATAACATCATACTATCGAACTATCAAACAATCATACCATATTATCATCATACCAATATACCACAATACCATCATACCATCATAGGTACCACCGATTTCAAGTGATCTCGTTTGCAAGAGATCAGTTCACCTCGGAGGTGTGGATTAACCAATATGAGCTGAAAAATTATCAAATTCCTGGTTTTCAAAACCATGGAAACTGTAATTATTTAAACAGAGCCGGTGGAGTGGTGGTATACGTTAAGGAGGAAATTATATGTAATGCGATTTCTTGTATTCGAACTGTTGGTGCTGACATTATTCAGGTACACATTAAATTTAACTGTGATTTGTTCTCAATCATTTGTGTGTATAAACTCCATGCTTCAAATACGATAGTATTTGTGGATGAATTTAGTAATGTTTAGGCAACTAATAAATCTAAAAATTTGTTAGTTATTGGTAATATGAATATCAATACTCTTAACAAGACTTTTTCATCCGATTATATTCTTATGATGTCATCTTATGGCTTAAAGTCTTTGATAAATGAACCTACTCGTATTTCAAACGACTCGTCTACTTGTTTAGATCATTTGTGTTTTAGGCCTTCTGGGAAATTCCTTTATGATTATGAAGCTGATTTTCATGATCTTCACATCACTGATCATTGCATGACTTCTTTTACTATTGTAGCTAATTTCATTTCTAATGATTTAAATTCTAGACGATCAACTAAATCCAAAATTAATAAGATTAATTTTTCAAAACTGGTTTATTATTTAGGCAATGAAGCTTGGCTTTCGGTTTATTGTAAGACTGATGTTTCTGATGCATATAATTGTTTCATTGACTTATTAAAATTGTATATTGATGACAACACTTTCCTTATGGAAATTAAAAGCAAAGATAACATTTTAAAACCATGGATCAGCCAAGATTTATGCCCTAAAATCAAACAAAAAAATACATTTTCCAGAAAGTTAGCGAAACATTCAAATAACACTGATTTTCTGGAATTTTTCCATCTAGACTAAAAGAAGCATATGTAATCCCGATATTATCGTCCAATAAGCTTGCTTTCTGTCTTTGCCAAGATTATAGAGAAACTAGCTCATGTAAGACTTTCAGGTTTCTTAAATCACACAAATTGTCTGCATAAAATGCAATTTGGCTTCAGGAAATTCAGAAGTACTGAAAATGCTTTGCTAGAGGTTACTAATTTTGTGTATAAAAGTCTCGATGTAAAAACTTCTGTAGCTACAGTTTTTGTTGATTTGAAAAAGGCGTTCGATATGGTAAACCGTAGTGTGTTATTAAAAAAATTATTTTGTGCTGGATTTCGTGGAGCTAGTATTAAATGGTTTAGTTCTTACTTGTCGAATAGTGTGCAGAGTGTAAAAATTAATGATTGTGTTAATCAAAGTCTAGTAATTAATGATGGAGTTTCACAGGGATCTATATTAGGACCATTGCTGTTCCTGATTTACCTAAACTCTTTATTTAATATTGAATTTAATTCTGTAGTGGTTGCTTATGAAGATGACCTAGTATTCATGTACAATGAACCGTTATTCGTTCGTTAAGATTGATACTATTAACCATATTCATTTTGACTTAGAATTGCTCAGGAGATGGTGTGATACGCATTCCATGTTGCTGAGTACGAAAACCAAAGCTATGTTTTATAGCCTAAATGATGCTGTTATTTCAGATCACAACATCATATATCATGAATTGGAATGTAATCAGGCAAAATGTTCAATTGCATGTCTTAAAATTGAATGTGTTCCAACATTTAAATACCTTGGACTCACTATTGATAACTCTTTAAATTGGAAATGTTAGACTGAAAATCTTCATAATTATCTGGTAGCTGTGGTACGTAAAATGTATATTTTAAGATTAGTTTGTCCAATTGAGATTTAAAAAAACGTGTATTTTGCACTTGTAAACTCAAAATTACCTTATGGTATAGTTTGTTGGGAGGTACGTATTATGTTAGGATCCAGCCACTGGTTACTGCACAGAAGCATATATTGAGAATTATGAAGGGTAAGCCAAAATTAACTGAGTCTTGGCCACTATTTCAGTGTTTAGAAATCTTTCCACTAAGACATTTATTCGTGTTTAGAGCTTTGAAAGAATTTTATTTAAATACTAGTAATAATGCCGGTGTTAACAGTACAAATTATAAACTAAGAAATAAGCAACACATCCATCTACAAAAATTTACAACTACCAGCTTCCAAAATTCATTTTTTATTTTGGCTCCAAAAATATATAATAGCCTTCCAAATGATCTAAAAACATGTATAAAATTGAATATATTCACTTCGCGTTTAAAATCTCATCTTTTATATTGCTCCAGGATAAATAATATGAGGCACTTCCAAGTCTAGAGCTTTAATTGTTAAGTAATATTTTAATGTTTATATAATGTCATTTTTACCTTTATTTCCAATATTGTATTATAGTTAATTATTAAGTTACTATATGTACATATGTAAATATATACAATCGACACTGGATTTGTAGGATCCACAGATTGTTCTGTTAAATTAATTAAATAAATAAAAAATAATATCATAATACTTACATTATCGTGCCATTAAACCATTAGACCGTCTTAACGACATACCATCATACCATAAGACCACCATATCATCACACCAACATATCATAATAATATCATACCAGCTTACCATCATACCATCACACAATTGTACCATGTTACCATCGTAGCTTCATATCATACCTTTATAGAACCATCTCACCATCATACCTTCATATCATCATACCATTATACAATCAAACCATGATACCATCACACCATCATACCATCACCCCATGGTATCATGTTACTATCATAACTTTTCATCACACCATCCTCTCGTTAAACCATTGTACCAATATACCATCACCATCCCAATCACAATTGTACCGTGGTACCATCGTACCTGCATATCATCATAACATTTACCACCTTTATACCATCAAACCATCACACCATCATTCCATCACATCATCATACAAATATACTATTAAACCATCATACCTTCAAACCACCATAACTTTATATCATAATACCATCATACTCACATTATACCATCAAACCATCATATCTTCACACCATCATTCCATCGTACCATCACCCCATTGTATCATATTACCATCATACCTTCATTTTATCAATGCCTACTAGATATACAAGCCTATGATTACAAGCAATTTTTACAAATTGAAACACATTAAGTCTCCCCGCTACGCGGCGGTATGAGTATAATAAAGAAAAGATATTTTTTTGTTTTTGTTTTGTCCAAAAAGATTTTAATATTGATTTAGTTTTTTTAGTGCAGCATAATGCTTCAAAGAAGGAAGACATGCACTTTCTGATCAAAGAGGAATACCATGTGAATTTTATTTATTCATGTAAATTTAAATTTTTTAGATAAATGTAGTGTATTATGTATTTTAATAATAAAATATTAGAAATATTATTGAAAATAAATTAAATCAAATAAAAATTAATTTATGTACTCGATTTGAAAAACAAATCAAAGCGTAAAATAAACGCGTGATATCTCCCTTTGACGTAGTATAATGCACAGTAAATAAAAAAAAAAATCAGCGAACAAATTTAAAATTTATCATTTCGATTTTTTTTTTATTTTTCGCTTCTCTCCTTTGTTTAGTTGTTTCTTGTTTATAAATAAATTTTTGTTACCTCTCTTTGGAAAAGAAATAAATCGATCGTTATTGCTATTTCATTCCCTATCCCTTTCCCTTCCCTTCCCATTGATTTTTATACGAGGAGAGAAAGAGATATTTTATTATTTTGAATTTCGTTCTCCAAATAAAATAAATTTTTTTTTGTTTCCTTCCGCAGAGAGAGATTAAAGAAGGGGACGAAAAATGAATTTTTAACATGAAAGATGAAACAAAACAATACACAAAACAAACAAAAAATCTTTACGTTACTACACTGCCACATAGCGGCGGAGACTTAGTGTATCGTCACTGTTTGTAGTCATAGGCCCGTATATTCAAGACGGAATTGCCCATTACGATCAACATAACCATCACTATCACCATCACCATCACTATCGCCATCACTATCACCATCACTATCACCATCACTATCCTCATCACTATCACCATCACTATCACCATCACTATCACCATCACTATCACTATAACCATCACCGGTAAAAAATAATAATACAAGCGTTGATTTTTTTTTTTGACTTAGCAGTGAACATGCAAAAATCAGCTCAATCTGTGAAGTTTTAAAAATATCTCTTTTAAATGGCGCCTCACAGGGGAGTATGAGGAAAGGGTAACATTTTTGACAACTAACCCCCTACGTTTTTTCTCGACTTCTAAAAAGTATTCGTATAAAATTTGGAAACAATCTCTCGAGTGGACCAAGAGCTTTTGTAGAACATACATACATATATACTTTTCTTCTTTATATAATTATATAGATTTGTGAATTATTCTGATTTTTGTGATAAAAGCAAAGAATTGAATTTATTTTTTGAATAAAAATTCTCCACAAATATCTACGACTTAACATCGGTAATTGATTAAATACATCCTAAACTGTAAGTCACCTTTCGATTTTAACAAATTTATGTTCTCTGCTATTGTTAAAAAAAATCAATTTGTTTAAATATATTAGTTTTAATAATTTCTGCACGTTACTTTTCTAATTGCTGAACCAACTGGTTTCATTTTTGTAATCTGAATTTTGTATTCGAACCAATTTTTACTCTTTTGTATATACTTACCTTTTCTTTGTATTTTCAGTTAATTAAGACTTCTATGAAATTATTATCTAATTCCTGATTGCAAAGCTTACATTACAAACTTACATAATTAAACTAACTAACTGTAATTTAAACATCCTTGTAAACTCCTCTTATGTACCAGGATGATTCTCTTTAGAATACAAAAATTTCGATCCACTTGAGTTTTTTTTGTTTTTAAGATATCAGCATTTCAACAGTTTCCATGTTGAAAAAAAATCTCTTCTTTCAGTATGTACCGTATAGGTATACATATACTCGTAGAAAATCTTTTAAAACAACTAAGGTATAAGGTATATCGAAATTTGTAATTTGAAACGATTTTACTTATTTTAAACTTTATTCCGATCAAAAAGTTATAAATACTATTTGTTGTTTTTTTAGTATTCCGTCCATACAAGTTACAAAGAAAAATTCTTTTAGAAATTTTATCTTTGGGATTTTCTAATCCTTGAAGAGTAATAACAATCTTTGATTTTTTTTTTGTTTTTACGATATCTTTATGTTCTATTAATTGATATTTTATTTTAGTTTCAATTTCAACAAAATATTTCTGTCAACAGTTCAACCTAATTTAATACGGGCAATTGTATACATAATAAATATGTATACTAAATGGTTATGTTTATACAAACAGACATGTTTGTCGCACTCCCATCACGATCTGATGTTTGAAAAATCGTTTTCATTTATTTACCATTTTGATGTATATAACAGATATGTTGTTTTTAAATAAACATATTTATCATTATCACATTTGCTTCTGTTGAATTAATTAATAGTTCATAAGTATTTTTTTTTTTTTTTTTGAGGGTTTATTTTCATGTATGTTTATGTATTAATTAATTGTATTACTTAAAAGTGAGATTAAATTGTTATTTGAATTATCGTTAATATAGACGAGTGTCGAGTTTATTGATATTTTTGGTTATTTTGGTATTAAATTCGACCAAATAAAAACTATGTATGTAGCATTACAAATTAAATCTACTCTTATGATTTTGGATTGTTTGATTACTGTTGCGGGTAAAAGGGTATTTTTTACCTAATATGCTAATAATCTAATACACAGGATGCATTTTTTAAAAGTTACCTCATGGGATACTAAGCTTAATATTTAAAGGGGAATTCTAATTTGGCTTGAAAAATGTATATCAGCAATTGGTTTCTTTCAAATTAATTTTAAAACCAATTAGTCCCTGCAAAATGTCAGCAAAAATGGGCATGTTGCTTATAAAATGGCCCATGATTTTACGTAGTATGCTTCTTACACTTATAGTATTTAGCTTTATAACCGTAAATATCATTAAAGACAAAAAGGGCAGAAATTGAGATAATTCAAGATGCATTATTTACACATTTGAACTAATTCACAGTTATTCACTGATTACTCACTCATTATTCACTCATAACTCACTCACTATGCATTCAATATTTACTCAGTATTATGTGATACCAATTATTAATCGATGAATAATCAATAGGAATAATAAAGTAATACTGAGTGAATATTATTTGAATGATATTTGAATAATGTGTTTCTCTTATTCACTAATGATTGACGAATTCACTCATTACACTCGCTTTATCCTCTCGTTAATCACTAATTTTCGATTCAATCTTCGCTCATTATTCACAAATTATTTAATCATTATTGATTGGGAAATTACTCGTTACCCACTGTAAAAGATGGTTTCAGTCATTATTCATCGATTCCTCGCTGATTATTAACTGAATATTGAAAATGACTTATGAGTAAATAATCAGTGATTAACGAGTAAACAATGAGAGAATAATGATTAACTAATAAATGAATTTATATTTTCTGAGTGACAAATCAGTTATCAATCACTCATCGTTCACTCATTATTCACTCTTTATTCTACTTTTACAATCAGCAATACGAAACTGGTTGTGATTCTGATGGGAACAGCCGCGTAGGATTTATTTTGTTACCTATAAAACCTCTTACTTTATATGCGTTCTGCTTGGTGTCATTTGATTCATGAAGAGTTCTTAATTAATAGTTCAAGGCTAGGAAATTTTATTAAAAATCTTTATTTTTACCATTATTTTTCAGTCACTGTTTACTATAATGAATGGATCTTGGCTAGACGAATTAAATAACACTTCGAAGCTTGGGTTATCATGTAGATGTGCGAAACTTTACTTGGGCCGAAATCATTCAAAATGGTAGCCGATCTCACTGCTTATTGCGTTGTTGCATTAACTTGAAATTAACCTTTACCTCAAAATTAACAGTACAAAATCGAATCCTTCAGCTGCCCATATCACTTATAACCTTTCGCTATTTTTGTAGATTTAAAGATATGAACGAAAGTCTGATATTCAATTTTTTGGGGCAACCATTGGGGAGACCAAAACTAGAAACGTATTCTATGTCAAAAAAAAATCCTTGTTGTCTATACCATCGAGAGGTTATAAAATGAATAAAGTTATTTAGTCATCTTAAGTCCCAGAGTTTTTTTCTTTGTAATCAGCTCAACGTCATGTACAAAACACACTGTATAGCCCGACAAACGCTAGATGGTAAAATTAAATGTTGCCCGATATATCCCAAAATATGATACGTCGACAGATAGCATGCATGTAAAAGTAGAACTCGCGACAGGAATCGTATATAGTATACCAAGTTATATATAAGCAAACAATACAGCTTCAGGTTTGAAAACGTATGCAGGATGCATAAGATCATTTCGACAAATGATTTGATAGTCTGGAATCATTGATTCTTTTTGAATTTAGCTTTCAGCCCAAGCGTTGGAAAAAATAAAATGTTTTATAGATTTTACTACACCATTCTTTTTTGTAGTTCCGCTTTCAGAGTATGTTAACCATCCCTTGCTTATGTAGCTGCAGAATCTGCTTCTTACTAGTAACGGCAGGCTCTGTAATTGAAGAAAATCCGAAAATGTACCCAAATAAAATTTTCCGAATGAATAAAAACGTAATACCTATAGAATAAATCACGAGGCAATACGCTCTCGAGGCAGCAAAAAACGTCCGCGACGTGTAGGATCGTTTCGTTTTGGAAAGTATTTTATAGTTTCTTCATTTATCATTAGAACCAAAAATATGAATGACAATAACAATTTTAAAGAAAATATATTGAAGAGACAGAACATACGAAATTTTAAAAAGGAGGAATAAATAATTGTATATACCCTAGAACATTATGGCCCCGCTTCTCACTTATAAAATTTTTTGTTATGTATGTTATTTTTGTTTTTGCACAATACAAATTAGGAAGCGGGAAAGAAGTAACATAACACAAATTTTATAGTTTTATTATACATATTAGGGGAGACATTTCTAAAAGTTTAAGATTTTTATTTGAATGGAAGCAGATTCGCTCCCAGTTATTTAGTTATGTCGTTTTCGATTGACCAAAAAGAACTAAACTCAGTGCAAAATAAAACTAAATTCGACTTGGAACCGGGTTACTGTTTTGTATTTTTTATTAAAGCTTGGTTTGCGAGGTCGGTTAATTTACCCTAGCTAATTTTTACCCGTGCGTCAACCAATAAAATCATTCAAATAACCAAAATTACCTCCCCTATTTCTCCTGGTCGAGATCAAATATTTTTATCTTTTGAGCAAAATATCTGATACGCATACCAACTCCAAAATAGAAATATAACGAGTAAAAACTTGCCCATTACTTGTTTTCCTATTTTTTTGACGTTTGTTTAAATTTTGTTTTATTTCTGCTGTGGCCGGTGTTGTGCGATTTTTTGTAGTTGTGGACCTTTTACGTTTATAAGTTCGAATTAAAATAATTAATTAATAATAAATTACAAAGCCAATTTGTATATCAAATACCTGCTAAGTAAAAATATATTATACATGTATTTTTTGTAATTTGATTACGAATGCAGCGCGAATTGGGAGAAAATTATGTTTATGACGAAACTAAAGGTTGAAAAGTTCCTTACTGGACAAATGAAATACATATTTTGTGATTCCATAATATAATAAATTATATAATGAAGTTCAATGTATGGAAGTGTTAATAAAAAATTAATTTTAATGGAAAACCTAAATAATCCAATATGTACGTAGTTTAAGCGTGATTTTTGAATATTTTATCATTTTAAATGCCAAAAAACTTATAAGCACAGTTTTGCAGAAAAAAATTGTAGAAAATTGTTATAAAGCTAATGCTTGCAAAAACATAAATGTTTAAAATTATTAAATTTTAGCTGGTAATTATCAGTTGAAACGTGATAAATATGGTCTAATACATAATACAGTTTCAAAAATGTTTAGTGACTCGAAGCTATATTTAGATATATGGTGAATTCAACAGTAAATTTGTTCAACTTTTAAGCACAGTTTTCGGCACTTAAAATGACAAAACTGTTCCAAATGAATCAAATATTCAAAAATCACACTGTAAGCTTCGTATGCACATTAATAAATAAAAATTAAAATTAAATCGACACTATCCCTATACACAACACATTAAATTGGACGCCTTAAATAAAATATTTATTAAAAAAACTTACCGAAGCGTCAAAGATAAACGTTGGCTGACAGAGATCGATTTCTCACCAACATCCATTTTGGTAATCGATTGTCCGATAATGGATAATAATTCGTCAAATGCTGCAGGCATCATTCGGTGAAAATTTGAAAAGGTTTCAGTAATAACCTGATTTCCGCGACAAGGTTGGCATAATATCCTTGTCGCGGTTAATTGGATTTACACCAAACCTTCTTTCATTATCACGGTGACGTCCAATACGGCGGCCTTGATAAGCGAAGTACAAATTAGCTACCGTATGTAACATTAACAGATCCCCGTGTAGCATGTTCAAAATGTTTTATCTTGATAAAGACATTTGTTACCCCTTACAAAAACTCAAAATTAAAATAAATTTTCAAAATGAAATACCGAATGGGAAAAAATGCTAAAAAAATTAGACCCGTAAATACTTTAAATGAATGAAATGACTCGAAAATGAAACGGATTTTATTATAAAAACAATTTAATTACCAAATGAAAGAATATGACACGAATTAATTAAAGTACGAAAAAATCACTTTAAAAACTTAAAAAAATCGTCGAAATCACTATGAAAGGAAATTTGATTTAACTACAACTCACAACAAAGCACAAACCGTAATAAAAACATTTCAAAAAAATAGCCTACTAAGAAAAATATACAAATTTTTGAGCAAAAGTCATTATTTGGTAACTTCATAGCATTGTAAAAAATAGCTACTTAGGGTAAATTAACCAAGCTTAAGCTTCCTTGCATCCTGCTACTGTTTGACAGTTATTTTGTTTATCGACCATTGTGTAGAATTTTTATAAATATTACAACCTTACGCATATTCTCGGTTCATGAACAGCTTGTACATTTGAAATAGTATGACTCATCCTTTTAATTTTTATTTTTGAATGTTTATTGCTGTCACCAATTTTATTGTTTACCACTCCCACATATTTTTATTGGTATATTTTGGTTTCACTTTTTGCTTTTTCCAACTATATATATATATATATATATCATAACTACATTTTTATTTTTTCAGTTTAGTAGATACTCCTGATGATGGCCTAATAAGCCGAAATCGATCGAGTGATTTTTTAAACCTTTTGTAATTTTGCGAAATATTTAACAAGTGTTTTTAAAATTTTTTTAAAAATGTGTGTATTAAGTGTGTTTCGCCAAGTGCCCACGGCAGAAAGTGTAAAATGAAATAGTATGATATGGTTGGAAAATGATATTTTAAAAATGAAAGGATAGCTGGAAGTATTGTTTATTTATTTATTAGCAAAGTAAGTGTGCTTTATAAAATTTTTAAAAAACTGTAACGCGTTTTCTTCCAAAGACACGAAAAACGACATTATTCAAAACAACGCTCATTTTTACAAGAAATTAGTTTAATTTAATTTAATTTAATAGACATATGACCCATCATAGCAATTAAAATCGGATTAGTAGCTTTTAAGAACGAGCATAATGAAAATTTGGATTAAAATGAAAAATACAGAAAATGGCAAATCGCTTTGTTTCGAAGAACAATGGTGTAGGGGGAAACACAAAAATAAGGATCGAACTTTTTATTTAGAGAACATTTTCACCGTTTTTCGTAAACATCAAAAGGGGTTAGGACTAAAGATATAAAATTTCGTAGGGAATGCCTGTATCTACCAGCTTCATGATGTTAAACTAAATTCCAATTGGAAAATATGACAACTTCAAACTAACTTCTAAGGGTAGGGGATGATAGAGACCTAACGGGCTTATTGGACGGGAAATATAATTAGTTAGTGTACAATTAGAATCTGAATCCTGTGGCATTGCATGTTGACTTATATACATTTGCCAATTTCAGTGAAAATTGCAATTTGAAGAGATTAAAATTCGGAGCAACATTCTTTCATGAGGATAGCTGATATTTTTTGAACTTGATGGAAGGTAAATTTGATCATCTATTACGTGTACTGTCAGAACCTGAAAAAATTATTTCTGATTTGAAGATCGAAGAATAAATTCTGAATTCTGGCAAGGACCGACGCTAAATATTTCACACAAACTGTAATCAAACAAATTAACGAAAAGTGTACATGTACAGAAAAAGTGTAGGCCTACATAAAAAAGTTTAAATAACCAGTAGAATCAGGTATATTGCGATATTTTTATAAAGGGAAAATTCTGAAAAGAATTCGGCGTGTTCGACAAATTTTTAAAAATTGTGAAGATCACTTCACTCAAGTAATTAAAACTAGTACCATTTTACTTAATCTTAGAGATGTTACCAGATGTGGGTGGGTCCATATTTCCATAAAGTGGACATGTCAAGTTTTCCAAAACAAATTTTGTTATTTTTATTTTAAAGCGGGCCAACTTTGAGAGATTTTTGAAAATCGTGAAAATGACTTAAATGTTTAAAATTTTTTTTAAAACTGATGCTACAGCAGTAACATTTTTCAAAATCTCAAAGACGTTACCAAGTGTGGGCCTATATTTTCTTAAAGTGGATAGATCAAACTTTCCGAAACGATTTTTGTTATACTAATACTTATCGAAATGTATACAACCCTTTTTATCTAACAAAAATCGTTTCGGGAAGCTTGAAGTGTTCAATTTATGGAAATATAAGCCCACACCTGATAAAATCTCTGAGATTTTAGAAAATAGCCATTATGTATCAGCAATTTCAATAGGCTTAGTAGCCTTTTCACAATTTTCAAAAATTTGCCGAACATGCCCAATTCTTTTTATCTTAATAACAAAAATTGTTTCGCAAAGCCTTATCTCTCCACTTTATGAAAATATCGCTACTGATTATATAAGTACACTTTTCGTTAATTTGTGCTATACTTTGTGCGAAATACATCACACTGTGACACTGGTCTAGCAAGGAGTCTTAATAAAACTGTAGCAATTTCAGTCAAAATTGCTATTTAAAGTTTAGGAATCGGAAAAAAAAATTCTGGGAATAGAGGCTTACTTTCAGAATTAATAGACGGGTAATTTAATTAGATATTTCGTGCTTCATCGGAACCTGGATTTTTTTGAACTCCCTAAATTTGAAAATTAAAATTCGCAACAAATTTTTCTAGGAAATTGACTCCTTTTGGGCATGTTGAACGGTGTAAAGATATGTAGGTATTAACTAAAATACATTATTGGCGACGAGTAAATTTGAATCCGCAAATAATATTGCGACATTGTTTGTAAAGTTGTGTTATCGCGATGGATGAAAAACACTCGAGAAAATGTTTAAAATACAACGGAAACCGTTTGAAAGAATTATTGCGGAAAATCGAGCATGTATTGAAGCAACTCTTGCGACTAGGATAATACCGGCATCAAATGTGTGGTAATTTCGGTCTTTTGATAAGAATGTTGAAACATGGAACGATTATCTGTTGCAAATGGATCAACATTTTCTTGCGTGTATAGTGTTAAAGAGAATAATCAGAAACGAGCTTGTTTTTTGTCATGATGTTCTAACGGTATGTTGGAGAAAGTTCAAAAATCCGATATCAAAGAGAGAACATACAAGGAACTAACGGAAAAGCTAACCGAATTTTATTCGTCGAAAATTCTCTTCTTTCTTGCTAGATATAAATTTAACCGTATCATAACGGAGCCTAATCAAACGTAAAAGGAATGGATTGCTGATTTGCAAGCCGTGGCAACAAAAAGTAAATTTTCTTGTAGTGTGGCCATATGGAATGCATCATTCGTTGATTTCATGATTCGTGACATGATTGAGATTAATACTCCGCACGTGCTCCAGTTAGAACAGCTGCATTATCGAAAACAAATCCAACATGAACCAACGTGAAAACGTAAGTCATGGCAATGCCATGTGATTGTATTCAAGGTAGGAAAAATGTTTCGATATGCTAATCAGTCGTGTCCTAATTTTGAAGTGAAGCACATTATTTTCATATCAGTTCCATCAGATACCAACACAAAAGTAATTTACAATATGCCACGTCCAGGAAACATTAAGAAACTTGAAGCCTTTAAGTAAAGCAAATTACTATAATAAGTTTATTCGAAATTTTTCATAGATCACAGCGCCACTTAATGCACTACGCCATAAAGACGTTGATTTTGTTTGGGTAGAGGACCAAGAACGAACATTTAAAGAAATTAAAGTAGTATTGATCCACAAAGCAAGGTTGGTTCATTTTGACGATAAGCTACCGATCGTACTCGCTGCTGACGCGTCTGAAGACAGCATTCGTGCTGTCATATCTCATGTTTTTCCGGACGCCATAGAATACCCAATCGGATTTGCATTTAAGACGCTAGAAAAACATCAAAAAGCATGTAGTCAAGTGAAAAAGGAAGCACTCGGTATTGTTTTTGGTATTAAAAGAGTTCACCAATACCTCTATGAAAGAACTTTCATATTATACGCCGACCATAAATCGTCGTCACGTTACATCGCTTACAGAGATGGGCAATAGCACTGAGGGTATACTCTTACACCATTAAATTCAGACCTACCTCCCAACATAGCAATCCTGATGGATTGTCACCTTTGCTCATTGGGGCATTACAATAATGAAGCAAATGGCTCGCATCATATTCACTTCGCCGAACCGTATCTCAACAAAATATTACTGATCGTCGTTGATGTGTTTTCCAAATTTCCATATGTTGTGTCGTTATCAAACACAACTTCAGAAAATACCATCATGGCTCTTCAAGAAATTTTTGCGCTTAAGCAACATTAAGAACCACCCCTGGGGCTAATGGTAAAACGTCTGCTTTTAAATTACACAACAGAGAACATCTTCTTCCTTTCTTCCGCTGGCGCTACATTCCATGAAGGGATTTGGCCGCCTCAACGATGCTCCTCTAAATAATTCGATCCGCCACAAGAGAACGCCAGACACGGATGATTCATCCAGTGCAAAATAAAAAAATAAATGACGGGCACTCGAGTTTAATATTGCGGGCGCTCCAAACTTATATGTGTTAGTGCTTTTGCTGTTTATACTATTTTTATACTTTTTTCTCGTGTAGATATTTATGGATATTTTTGTGTATATTGTGTATTGTGATATTTGTGTGTATTTTTGAGTAATACCGTTATTTTTTCATATTACAATTTCACCGTGGTGATGAAGCATCTTTATTATAATATGATCTTTGGTTATACTAAATGAAACACGTGGAATAATTAATATTTAATACTAGTTATAGTTAGTTAAACCCAAAGTAGTACAATCAGCTCGTGTAGAATCTATGTCTCGATTATATCCTTGGTTTAAACATCTCGTAAAAACCTTAATCTTACCATATCAATCATAATCGAATAACAACCAGATACATCATAAAATAATGATCGATTGTATTTTCGATAAACTCCTAAATAAACAAGCTGATTAACATAATTTAACGACTATTTACGTACAAAATTACAACCAATTCCAATAATTCCTTTTTTTTATGATACCACAAATAACACACAATTGATCTAAATGGATGCTCAAATATATTTATTGTTCGAATGTGTCATATGTTTGCAAACATAACTGATGAGCTTTAAAACGATGGTCGTACAGTATTTTCATTATACTCGTATATGAATGGCAATAGATACACAGGATATTTTTTTCTATTTTCTAACAGTCGTATTATAAATTGATATCTATTATTGTCTAATGTACCGGAACGGTGTGAGGTCTTTTTATTTTTCATATTAAAAATAATTTTGAGTTTGTGACAATCTATAGATTTTATATATACTATATAGCTTTCCGTGTGTGGACAATACAAAAAATTTATATTATTGCTATTTTATTTGAAAATATTCTCAATATTATAAATGTACGATGGTTTCTGGTTAATTCACACTACACAATTTTTATTTTAGTGTACGGGATATATGTTATAGGTATATAGGTATTGATAAACAAAGAAAGCCGCATTGATTCTGAATGACACAATGGGTGGTGGTGCATAGAAATTTTTTATTGTTGTCGAATTATTTTATTCCTAATTTCATTTTTAACAGAGATGCCATTATACCTAAAATCGTATAACAAAGTTGGTTACTGTACATTCTATGTTATGATAAATTTGGCTCCAATTTCATATTTATCTATTTTTGGCTTCCTGCAGGATATAAACTAATAACTAATATTTTTTTTTTTTTTTATTGAGATAAATTAATAATTTATTGTTTTTGAATAACTTCTGTAATTACTCAATAATAACTTTTCTCTGTATGCACTGGATATTACGGTCAAGATACATAAATATGTTATATACGATTCAGACGTAATGGAGACAAATTTTTTTATTTTATTTTGTTAGTTGGTATCTCTAAAAATTGGCTAAAACAAAAAAAAATAAAATAAAATTATTCATTTATTTTATGTAAGTTTTTGAAAACTATAAAGCATATTTTATTTTTGTGTGTTTTATGACAAAACTATATTATGATTTTTATTGTACCAATTTTAATTAAACTATATTTTTCCACAAAATCGTAAAATAAAAATATGAAATAAATTGACCGATAATTGGGTTAATGAATTATGCAATTATATTATAAAAACAATTTGTTTTTAGTTTAAGTTTGTTTTTATAGAAGTTTATGATTTATATTATTTTAAATAAATGTTGGTTATAGTGGGTTGGTGTATTATTTTCATATAGAAAGTTATATCATTACAGCTTTCGATTTTTTCAGAAGTTTCCTCACAAAAGATGGATTTCCATTTACTCTTTCTGGGAGTGATCCGTTTGCCCAAAAATTTTTTACCCAAAACATAAAAAAAATCTTTACCAAAAATCGTTTCCCCAAAACGAATTTTCCTAAAAGAAAAATTGCTCAAACTAATTCCCCAAAAGTTGAATACCCAAAATTATAATTTATTTATGTAGATATATATATATACATATATATATATATATATATATATATATATATATATATATATATATATATATATATATATTAGACTGACCCAAAAAAAACGCACATTTGAATTTTTCACGGGATTGTTCATGAAAACCTTTAATTACATATAAAAATAATTCCCTGAAATTTTTATTGAAAAATATTTAAATCTAGAGGTCGCTAGTTACCGATTTACGAAAGTTATATTTTTAGTTTAATACCCCTATTTTCAAACTAACCATTCTGCGAAAATGCTTACTTGATATTTGTTTTTATCATCCTATATTATATTTTGTGATCCTCTGACTACGATGGGTTAGATTATTTTGCTCTGCGGAAGAAATTTTTTGAGATATGAGCAAAATAACCCAAAAAAACCTACAAAAATATGAAAAAATTGGCGTTAAATCGCTAATATCTAACAGAAACGATTTTTTGAAAAGACGGGAAGTATAGGATTTCATACTCTATATTTGTTCGAATAATACTCAACAAATAACGTTATGTAAAAGCTATTGTTGAATGACGAATCCGACAGAAAACACAATAAAACATAACACACAAAGTGGACAATTTTTATAGTCAGGACTTCAGCTGTTACCCATTAAGCAACATAATTTTAAAGTTTAACTTTAGAAAATGGAAGAAATTATAAATTGTAAAAACCGGATTTTACGGGTTTTAATAATTATTCAGGAAATACGTGTAATTTAACAATCAACACATAATATAATATATAAAATTCGAGGTGGGCTGTGGCTTCTACACGGCCGTAGGTGTTTTCCGTGATAACGTTTATAAGAGGTGCGAGAAATGGCACGATGTATGGGTTTGTTAAAATAAATTTCTTTATTATTAGCATCAAGAAATGAGTGTACAGTGATTGTTTGCAAACGATTAAGTACTGGGCGATGGTATGAGAAGTACGATATGAAGCGCAGGGTCTCAGCGGTGATGTGCCTGATGAATGTGAGATCCAGACAAGTACCTTCCAAAGTCGCCCAGGCTAGTATGGTAGATACACAGTCTAGGTCAAATGTATATATCAGAGTCCACACTGACATATGACCTATCAGAGCACTTGTTTATATGATGGAAAATTATTACTAGACGTACTTCCAGAAAAATTGTGTAATGCAGACTACAGTAGCCAGTAGGAAGAATTATTACGATTATTTAAATTTACACTAATTTTAGTATCCATTTTACGAAAAATTACGAAACCCTCAGCTTATTTCAAAGGAAAAATATTTACAACAAATCCGGCTTAGAAAAAACCATTGTAGCAAATACGATTGGGTATAGTAAAATATTTGTTTTTTTTCGTTTACTATGTTTTGGTCGAAAATTTTCCAATTTTACATAACGTTATTTGTTTCGAACAAATATAGAGTATGAAATCCTATACTTCCCGTCTTTTCAAAAAATCGTTTCTGTTAGATATTAGCGATTTAACGCCAATTTTTTCATATTTTTGTAGGTTTTTTTGGGTTATTTTGCTCATATCTCAAAAAATTTCTTCCGCAGAGCAAAATAATCTAACCCATCGTAGTCAGAGGATCACAAAATATAATATAGGATGATAAAAACAAATATCAAGTAAGCATTTTCGCAGAATGGTTAGTTTGAAAATAGGGGTATTAAACTAAAAATATAACTTTCGTAAATCGGTAACTAGCGACCTCTAGATTTAAATATTTTTCAATAAAAATTTCAGGGAATTATTTTTATATGTAATTAAAGGTTTTCATGAACAATCCCGTGAAAAATTCAAATGTGCGTTTTTTTTGGGTCAGTCTAATATATATATATATATATATATATATATATATATATATATATATATATATATATATATATATATATATATATATATATATATATATATATATATATATATATATATATATATATATATATATATATATATATATATATATATATATAGGTGTGTCATAACAAACGTAACATAACATAACAGACATAAATTAAACGGTCAAATTTTACGCGATTGAACGCAAATTCAATCTTCGAATAATTCTGTTTTTTTTAATGATTAACTTTATGCTTTTCTCCCGTTTAACCCTTTCTTCTGATTTGGCCAAGATAAAAATTCAACGTCATATGTTCAATCCATCAGCCAACAGTCTGCTATTTCAAGCATTCGCAATGACTTAATTATGCGCATCAGTAAGTTACACTCACTACTAAACCGTTGTTCAGATAAAATAAATACTTCGCTGTCTACTGTTCTTATATTTTCAGGAGTATTTATATCCCGGACTGTATGCTCTTTAACTAAAGATTGTCGAGCTTACTTTATCTTGGATTTGTTTGCTTCTTTTTTGTTGGACACTTGACAATACTGTCCCTTATCAACACACCTGGATGTTTGTTTATAGTGCTGGCTGTCTCTTTTATTTATTATTGGCGTAGCGTCCTGGCAAGTTGCTCGCTGTCGTACCATGCACATGTGTTGAAGGGGCCTTAACGATAAAATGTTGTCCATTTTAAATTTTTGTTGTTATCCGTGCCGTACCTTGGTGTTTGCGACGATCCACACAACTCCAATAAAAGCGATTTTTATCCATTGCTTTAACATCAACGTAGTAACTGTAGTGTATCCTACATGGCACACCAAATTTTTGTTAAAACCATTTAATTTTATATTTTTTGTAATATGTAAATGGAAAATTTTTTAATTGTCACGCATTCATTCATTTTGTATTTTATTATTATAACAATATTAAACACTTTAATGGTATCTCCACAAAATGCCGAATCATAAAATTTCGAAAACATAAAATCCCGACTTTACAAAATATCGACTGCACAAAATCCCTAAACAATCTCAAGCTAATCAAATGGGTAAGCATCATAAGAACGAAAAAAAATATCGACTTAATGCAGATTTTATATTTAGAAAATGTTTGAAGAACCTGAAACAACTTTCCAGGAACTTAAGCAACAAATGAACTTGAAATTGTTTTGTCTTGTGCTAAATACTTTACTAAAAATACACTACATACTAACAAATTTACTAACTATCAACTACTTAGGTGTCTGGAATCGGGTTGATTCTTTGTTATTAATATACCTTTCCGTTCCTTCGATTTTGTTATTTGTAAAGGGTGACAAGAGGGCCTGGTATAATCCAGGAGTCTTGCTTAGGCTTGGTTGTAATATCTTGAAAGAATTTCAAATAGTGTGCCTAGCCAACAGTGACCCCTAGAAAAATTATCAAGTCAAGTTTTATGTGGAGAGCCCTAGAAACTTCGTTTGAATGAAAGGCGTATACAGATGTTTTGTACTTGGGCGGAAATATTTTAGGGGTGATTCCTTGATTAATTTCAAGCAAAAAATCGTTTCTGGGGGGGGGGGGGGGGAGGCGAAGGAGGGGGGGGAGGGTCCATTTTCAATATTTACTGAGATAAAGTGCGTTAAAGAAAATTAGTTTAAGATGTAACTTCACACATATTTTTCTTATTTACATACTTCAAAGTTAGTTAGCCATTAGCCTAAGCCAAGCGTTTGTAATATTATTTTCTAGGGATCAGAATTATCTTTGCTTTAATATATTATGTAAGTATACGTAGCCCATTCCGTTATTTAAATATCATTAAAATTTTGGGTTTTCATAGTTTTTTTACTCATAAAATATGACAATAATAAAGTGATTTTTAATTTTTACTTTTTCCCCATCCAAATACCTACCAAAATCATATAGAAACATTTGATTTACGTTTCTAGATAACATGAGAAATTAGAATCAAATTATTTATGTCCTGTCAATTAAACATCAATCAATTTTGTAGCTTTTTTATGATATTTTATTAGTTTTACGTAAATACTTTTTACAGCAGGTGCTCAAAATGGCCACCACTATATTGGATGCATTTAGACAATCTTTTTTTGAGTTTCGATTGATAATTTTTTATTATCCAAAATCTCTTTTACTTTTATTGCAGCCGCATCAATTCTTTCGTTAAGATCTTTTATAGTTATAATTTCAGATGAATATGCCAACTAATCCACCTCTGCTAAATTAACTGCTCGCAAGTGTCCTACCTAATTTTTCATGAGCAGATACAAGCAGTTACGTCAATATTCTATTTTAAAAATTAAACCACAATCGCATTATTTTTTTGTATTACGCGAATTAAAAATTTAGAGGTTATGCTTTGTTCATGTTATAATTTTTTGTAAAGTCATAATTTTTTTTTCTTCCAATCGAACATTTAGCCGTACATATTTTTCGCACTTATAAGTACTTGCGGTGGTCGGTTGTGGGGCGAGTAGACAAGAGAGAAGAGACGTATTAACTTCAACAACGATGTCAAGCAACATTTACTACGGTTAGTACAAATTTGGATGACCGCTTGGGAACTTGATGATGTAATGAAATCTCGCCCTCCCACCGCCCCACCGCCGATGGAAAAAATAGTGGAAGACACAAATACATACAGACATACATATACCATACACACACACACACACATCATACATACATACATATACACACACATAAAATTTATAATTAATTAAGGCTTTTCAGATTTTGCGGTTAGGGGCGCTGTATTACAAAAAAAATTGGGATTGTCTTGTGATTAATAATTGTCAAAAAAAAAAAAAACCGACCCGAGCCCACCCCGGCCCGAAGACGGCCCGGGCTTTATTTATGTAAAAACCATATCGAGCCGGGCCCGGGCTTTTAGTTTTAATAAAAAATTTGTCAGACCGGGCTCGGGCTTTGTCGGGCCGATCTCGGGCTGAAAAGCTATAATTGTAATATAAAAAATGAACTCGCGTGACTTTTCGAGTATTCATATTTTGTATATTTTATCCAAATTGATAAAGCGAAATGTTCATTTTATCCAAATTGATAGAGAAAAATTGCTTTAAATAGTAAAATTGGGCCGGGCCGGACCGGGCTTTTTTTATATTTGAAAAATCGGGCCGGGCCGGGCCTTTTTTTTCATTTCCATAAATTCGGCTCACCTCTTAGATTTTGCAGGGGAGTGCCGGGCCCGGGCCAAGAAAATTTCATTTTACAGGTCTCCAGTACGGAGGGCCCGGTGTTATCCGGGAGTCTTGCTAAGGGTTGGTCGTACATTTTGATCAATTAATCAATCAATTATAAGTACTTGCGGTGGTCGATTGGTAAACCACTAATATGTTCGCGTGGTCAACAAACCTGTTTTGGTATACGCTGCCGTTCGATGGATAACGCTATTTTTTTTTTTTTTTTTTGACGATTGAATTTTGTCATTCGAACATCATTTCTCTGTGGATCTTTAGATTTCGACATACAAATATCATTTGAAATTACAACGATCGTGTCAATGCACGTCATATTTATATGCGCTGTCGATTTGGTTGTCTGCTTGCATCAGTGATGCGATTGTCCTTGCCTTGACGTTGGTTGCGTTGTTCCTAAATTTCTTATGTATGTAACTGTGCCATATAATTTCTAGTATTTTCTTTGCCTTGCGAGCGTTGTTCTGCCGTATTGATTTCTCGTCCAAGCCGTACATTTCGATTATACTGTGTACGCGGACTAATATTTGATCGTGTTCTTCAACAATTAATATAAGAAAGCGGTATTTCCTTTTTATGTCGTAAATTAATTTATTGAAGAAACTTACACGTGGTTTAATATTCGGCAAACCGTTTTACACTTCACAAATTTTGCAAAATATTGCGAAAATTAAACGTTTTTATTGTATTAAATTATTATTGATTGAGGTTAGATTGAAATGCCGGCATATATTGAACCATTGTACGCATTGTAATAGGTACATACTATACATACATCGCAGTGTAATAATATATTTATTTAAATCATTTACATTTTATTTTGATTATAATTTCACTTAATTTTTTTTTTAATAATTGAAATTAAATTCCTCTTTTAAGAATAAATAAAAAAAATGTTGAGTTGATGAACGCAAAACAAATGATGCTTGTATGTTGAAATCCAAAGAGAAATGATGTTCATATGACGAAATTAAATTATTCACAAAAAAATAGCGCAATCTATCGGACGGCAGCTTATACCAAAATAGTTTAGTTGATTGTGTAAAATATGAATCATTTAAATTTTATTAATAACTCGGTCACTCTATCGGGTACAGATTTTGTGATTTTCTTTCTTGGCACTAAACCAATATATATTTGAATAAGAGTCATTTTGGTCCATAAATATAGAATTTGATAATAACTTGACTACAGCGCCACCTATCGGATCCTAGCATAGATTTGAACCTTTGTTTCAAGTTGTTCAGAAGTTTCACGATTGTCTGTTTTTTTTTTCATCGATGTCATTTTACTTCAATTTATTTTCATCAGAATAGAGAAAAAAAATATACGAGAAATTGTTATGCAAGATTTTGTATTGCAATATTTAATAATTGCAACATTTTGTAATTGCAATACTTTGTAATGCAAAATTTTCTATGCGAAATTTTATAATGTAATATTTTTTAATGCAAAATTACATACCCAAACCAATTTTTATACATATGTCCCTTATTTGAAGTTCATTTTTCACATGAGCAGGCATTTGTTTTAACTTTAATAATAAATTTAGGTACATACACACATTTTATTTAAAATTATAATTTCAGAAGTAAGTTTCTCTTCTTGAGATATGTTTGAAAAAATATAATAAAAATTAAACTAAATTTAATGGATTAGTGCTATAAATCAATGAAGAGCTTTATTATGTGCAATGCCTTTAAGGAAAGAATAGTTCGTAAAACAAGATTTTAGAGAAAAGATTTTAGAAACAGTCCTTTGTAAACAGTCTTTTGAAAAACAGTGTAGGTGGCCAGTCCGTGGAGAGGCCGAATTTTCATTAAATTTTCCTTCACTTAATTGATTGGCATTAATATTTAAAACCACTGAATTTATTTTGTAATGTAAAATGTAAATCCTGTGTATTTAGCATACATATTAATGTGATCAAATTTTGTCGAAAAAAAATTTATTTAAGAAGATTTTAATATTTAAGGCGATTTACTATTAAACATTTTTATACAAAAATTTTGATGGAAATATGAATTTTGTTTTTTCATAAAAATAAAAATTTTGAAAATTTTCATTCATGAAAAGATGAAAAATTAAAATCAATTTCGATATAAAAGGCCTTTCGACACATTCGGCCTTTCGACACATTCGGCCTTTCGACATTCGGCCTTTCGTACCATTCGGCCTTTCGACATTCGGCCTTTCGGCGTTCGGCCTTTCGACATTCGGCCTTTCGTACCTATTCCGCGTAAACGTATCGACTGTACCACAGACTTTAATCTTTACCAAAACCATGCAAACATAAATATCAACATATTTAATCTGCCATGCAATATATAATTAAACCAACACGTCTCTGCTCTGTCTTTACTCTGTACTCTCCACCTCCCCATAATGTAACAACATCAAATTAAAAAAAAAAGTCCATTTTGATTATTTTTAATTATCGCACAAAATTGCAAAATAATAAATAACAACTCGAATTAAATTTGAAATTCCTTTATGGCTGCGAACATTTCAATTTATTTCATATTATTGCATTGGAAAATGATCAGTTGAAGTGATGAAATTAATTTGTATATTTTATATATCCACTGTAATAAAGAACGTGGCAGGAGTTCGCGTTTTTAATTTTTTTTTTTATATTATTTCATTTAACCAAAATTGACATATTTATGTTATTATTACAAATTTGTTTTTGTATTTTTTTTTTCTTAATACACAAATAAAATTTATTTTATTTTATTATTTTCAATTTGATCTCCTGTTGTCTTATGTGAGAAAAGATAATTAATTAAAAAGAAAAAAATCTTCAATCGGCACTGTATAGTATAAACGCGCGGACACGGCGACGGACAGACATATTTATTTTTATTATTTCATATTATTATTATTTCTTATGTCGTTTTATATTGTAAGAAAAATATTTTTATTTATTTAAATTGAATTTTGTGTATAGTGTGTTTGTGTGGAACAAAAAACTTTACATATTTTATAATTAATCACAAGATTGCTGCGTAAAGTATTCATATGGAATTAAGTTTTATGGTTTTTTTCCAGAAAATGGGAAAACAAATTACACAAAAAAAAAACCGGTAAAGGTAGTAAACACATAATAAGAAATTCAACAACAAAAAAACCAACATTTTATGAGGTTTAGGTGACCGCCCAGGTGTTAAATATAATAAATATGAAAGTTGTTTTTTTTTAAAGAAATTAGACAGTTCGCTTGGTCTTTGACAAAAAAAAAAGTTACCCTTAAAAATGACTTCGAATTAAAAACCATAATAAATATTCGAATGTGACCGAAAAAAGGAAGCTAGCTATGTATGTAATTCATTGTAAATATTATGGTGCGGATGAACAATAAAATTCAATTTTTTATTATTATTTCTGGGTAAACCACATTGTTGAGTTGCATTTAGAAACGACTGTCATTTAGTGTTTAATATCGTTTTAGGTAACAATTTTTTTTTATTGTTCGGGGGTTTCTTATAAATTGTTCCTATTATTGCGACACCAAATGTAATTAGTTTACTGATGTTTTGACAATTGACAATCAATTTTGTTTACAGTTTATAAATGAAATTAGGTTTTATTGTAGAAATGATAAACATGATTGGTTAAAAAAGGAAGGCGTTCTAATTTTGAAAATTAACCGCCCTTTAGTAAATTTATTACACAAAATATTTTCAGATTTCTAAATATGCAACAGAATATTTTCCCATTATTATTAAGATAAATTTAAGCAGAGGTTACATTATGTTTTTGTATAAAATCAAAATAAACTATTCCCAGGTGTCCAAAGTACATCTTTGAGAGTTTTGAAGTTTTCAAATAGATAAATTTTCCAATAGTCCTATGATTACTTTATTTTATTTTTCAATTTAACTGATAGACAGAAGAATATCTTCCAATTACCTATCAATAAGCATATGTGCAATGATCAGATTACACCAAAATTAAAATATATGTTACAAATTTTTAGCTTAAAGAGTTAGTTCTGCTTTTTTTTTTGTATAAATAATAATAATATAAGCATGAATGAATAATTAATCATGGTACCAATATTTAATAATAAGAAACAACAGATTACCAAAATTTTAACTATTGATAAAAATAATGATTTAGTATGATATATTAGACTCCGAGTTTGAAATATTGCGTAGAAAATTGTCTAAGGAACGATCAAATAAGTTTAGATCATTAAAATATAAATTATGATGCAATTGTAACCGATTCAGTGGCGAATTATTTCTATAGTTTGTTCTATATGTAATGATGTACCTTAAATGGAAGAGGGTGTCTTGTAGTGTAAGGATTGCTATCAAATCTCAAACTTTTAAGGTGGCACCAGACGATGCAATAATTAACAATGTCCAATGTTCGTCCAATGTTAATTTAAGCGAATGTATCCAAGTACATACATAGTTACAAATGTTTGAAATAGTACATTCTAAATTTTAAAAATATCTTTCTGTCCATAATTTGAAATTACTTCGTTGTTTTTATTATTTTGACCGGATTCATGCGACCAAAACTTAACTTTATATCGAATTAAATAAACAAAAACGTTTTAAATGAAGCGCGATTTAGTATCCATCAAAATGCATGTTTGAATTTTTTGATATTGAATTTTATATATTTTAACTCATTGTATGGGCAAGGTAATTTCAGTAATTTGTTTACCAAAACAACAAAAATAAATTTTAAATTTCAATTAAAAGCTTTTATTAAATAAATATAAAGGAAAGTTTTCTTATCTTATGTCTTGACAGACACGTGAACCTAAAATTACATTTCAAAACAATTGGCTAAGTTAAAAAAAGAAAGTAAACTTCATTGCCGTAAAGAAACAAATCAATTTGGATTCTTAGGCCGTGAGTGAATAAGTTAAAAACCAGTTAAAAATTAAAATTTTGACATAAAAGTTAAAATTAAAAAATTTACTCACCACCAAAAATGAATAAAAACTGTATCATGGTATAAAATTTGACAAGCGAGTTAAAAAACATAACCTCGTATTTTTAATATTGCTTCAGTTGATACATAAGCATGACGTGTTCCTTTCTGTTTCTTCTTAAAACAGCTTCATTTGATAAATTACGCTTTTTATAAAGTAATAAAATAGATAAAAAACGAGGAAAATGATTGCTATAATTGCGCTTCATGTTGTTGCTTAGTTGTCACAATTTTAATTTTTAACTAATTCACACAGCAATATTAAATTTGGTAGATAAAGAAATTTCACCACGATAATTTGATTTACACCTAATTTTTAACCAAATATTTTTAAAATATTCACTCACGGCCTTAATTATAATTTCACATTCCCCAATCGTATTTACGAATTTTTTAAAATTAATATGGAATGCACTAAAATTCTAAATAAATTAAAGCGAATCATTACACACCGTCTGGACGGCATCACCTGTCTATCAACCAATGTTGGTGGTCTCCTTTGATGTGTATTGATTTACCGCCTGTTGAGCGAACGTATATACCAATGTACCAAATGTCATATTGGTGATATGAAAACTGTAAACACGACATGTCATACTATATACATATAACAAACATTTGTCAATTATCGCATCGTTTGGTGCCGCCTCTGAAGCCGGGACCAAGCGATGTGAAAATCAACAAAATTATGTAGTATGACCTGTAGTGAGGACAGTTTTCATATATCACCAATGTGACATTTGGTACATTGGTATATACGTTAGCTAAATAGGCGGTAAATGAGTACACATCAAAGGAGACCACCAACTAACGTTGGTTGATATACTGGTGATGCGGCCCAGACGGTGTGGCATGATTTGCTTTAGTTTATTTAGAAATTTAGTTCTTGACGCATTAGTGATCCGGATCAGATCAAAGTTTACATTGAAAACAACAACAAAAATGTAATTTTTTTAAATTAAATAAACTAAAGCAAATCATGCCACACCGTTTGGGCCGCAAATGTAATTGTTGTTGTTGTTTTCAATGAAAACTTTGATCTGATCCGGATCACGAATGCGTCAAGAAATGCGGCTAATGTTAAAATTCGCATAAATACGCGTATTAGGTAGTTATATGAAATTATAATTAAGCAAGCTAATTGATTTGTCATTTAAAATTTAACGTATGATAATTTTAAAATTTAGACTGCACTATTTCACACATTTGTAAATATGTAGTTTAGTACACATTCGCTTATATTTGCGTAATCAACATTGGATGTATCGTGTGTAGGGTACGTATGCTATACACATTACACATGAACGTACTGTTCATTTATATGCTACAACGTTGATCGATTTTCACATCGGCTGGTCCCGCCTTAAATCTTATTAGTGTGGGCTTCACACTCATAATGAGGGTTTTCCTTGAGTTTTTAGATTTGGTGAATATAATTCGCTAAATCATTACGTTCTTACGTTCATACGTAAAAGGAAGATACAAAAAAAAAAAAAATGGAATCGATGAAAATCGGGATACTTTACAATCTCTAACATATTTTACAAACAAATCGATGGTGTTGCGATGGGTTCTCCGTTATCGCAGATTATATTAGATATAATAGTGGCAGTTTTGCTAGATACAATACTCAGCTGTCAGCTCCATTTATTTTAATATTCTGTATATTAAAAAAATATGTCGATGGCCTGTTGTTATGTGTCCCTGAAGATAAAGTCAATGAAGTACTGTCGAAATTTACTTGTAATTATTTGGCCACAAATTTACTTTGGAAATAGAAACAGAGGAGAAATTACCTTTTTGGGCATGTTAATGACAAATTGGTATTGTCTGGTACGTACAAAAGCTATATTCCGGTCGTATTCCAAATTTTAATTCTAAACATTGTGCCAACATTCCCATGTTACGGGGCACCGATTTAATTTTAATCAAGTCGAAATCCTGCAATAGGAAACATTTTACAAGAACCGTTTGTTTTTAGAAATGGCCCAGATCGTCGACAAACAAGAAATTCTAGTGAACAAGTTTCGCGCGAAAAATCCAATTCAAAATTTTGGGATTTTTGGTAATCTTTTTGATGATGCAACAAGTATGAAAGTGGGGTATGGTATAGTTAATCCCGATTCAGAAAATCCGGAGTAAAATAATCCCATTTAACAAAATCCAGACTGACTCAATAAAATCGGGTTGGGCAAAGATGGTCGAAAAGGATGTGCGCGAAAAAAATGTCTCGAACTAGAAAAGATCGAAAATAAAATCCCTTTTTGAAAAGCTCGAAAAGAATTATCTCGAACAAAAAATCTCGAAAATAGAAATGATCGATTTTGGATAAGATTTTATATTTATAATCGGGCCGCCCGACTATAAATATTAAACCTTATCCAAAATCGATCATTTTCTCCAAAGATCAAGTCTATAGAGGACTTTATTGTGGTAAGTATTTATGTACAAACCTAAACCTCCAATTTATTTATCTTCTAAAGTACCAAAAGTGGCATCAGCTATATACATTTAGAAGGCTATGGTAACAAAATAAATGGCTGAAGTTAATTAAAATTAAAAACAAAAACTAGCAAATTTTCTAAAAATGGATGCAATAACTTTAAAAAAATGTATTAAACTAGCTAAAACCAATAAAAACAGGGACAAGTTCTTCAACGAGTTTATTAAACGGCTTTCAAGTCTTTCAACGAGTTTATTAAACGGCTGGCGTGTGACTCAATGTGACCGCCATCGCAAATTATCAATGACGGTTTGATCAGCTGTAAAAGTAATTGTAGAGTTTATCTCCTATAAAAAAAGAAGCACTGAAAAATAAGATCAAATATGTAAGGAGGAATACTATTGTATAAAGGAACCCTCTTCTTTGGAATCCATAATATTTCCAACTCATTTGATGCATGTTGAAGGTAATTTAACTTGAAAGTTGTTCATTATAGTAATAAATAAGTTTTAGGTGATTTATTTGTATTATAGGAGAAGATCTTCGGTAAAAATAAAATTATTGTAGTGGGTAAAATCAAAAGCATCTACTATTTATCAGAAAGAAAAATTTGGCTTATGGATGGAACGTTTAATGTGGTTTCTAGCATAATGACCCAACTATTTACTATTCATATGGGCGTATAGAAGATGTTACTAGGCCATAATTATTTTGCCTTATGAGTGCAAACTTGCAAGAATATTACAACGAAGTTTTTTATGAAATCTTGCATACAGCTTGCTGTAATAACATAGAACTAAAGTATATGATGAACGATTTCGAGATTGCGTCAAAAAATTACTTTCCAAGCACACTCTTTATGTTTTTGAGGTCGCTGAATTCAAATCTGATGTCAGATTTGAAAAATTGACAGTTGACAGCTGTCAATTAATTATTAACTTTTTTTTTTAAATTTTTTTTTTTTTTTAAATTTTTTTTTCAGATTTGAATTCAGCGACCTCAAAAACATTAACTTATATATTTAAATAATTAAAATATGCTTTTGACATCTATAAATAGTATTAAAAATGAATAGTTTTGTAACGGACCTGTGGAGCTTTGGAGCTCCGTAGCTGCCAAAATATTGAATTTGGAGCTTTGTGCCTATGGAGACTTTTGTTCAGGATGACAAAATATACAACATATCAAAAATTCAGAAAATTTGACCGAAACCCAATTTCCATAAGATTATTGCGGGGTCCTTTTGTCTATTTATACTTATAAAAATGTGTACAAAAACCAACGGAAATTTTTTCTATACGATGAATACCGGCAATTCTAGAATAATCAATACATCCTAAAACAACCGAGATCCATGATCAATGCAAAAATAAATATCCATACACACACACGCACCAATCGCAAAATACCTCCAACATCATTATGAGATTCATTACATGTATTTAATAAATACATTATAACGAAACTTACAATAACTAGTATCGTAGAACACTAAAACCAAAGATACCCTATTGTAAATTTTTATACCCCATGTAAAGATGTTTTCTTTATTTTTTATACAAAAAGATAGCCAACAAAATCCCCTTACCCAACTAATATCATTTAAAAAATATATAAGAACATTTTTTTTACACAGTTTGATATGACACATACATAAGTATGTATTCCAATACGTGTAATTCCAAAAATACCTCTCCAACGGTACTTGAGAGTACCGTTAGTTATTTTTGAGCATATTTTATGACGTTTTCCTTATTGGATCACACTTTCACAAAACTTATTCGAATTCCACTCACTCACTTTTATATCACATTTCACCAAACTATTTATAAATATATTTACACTACACTATTTATTTCACCAAATAACACAAACACAACATCTATTAACACTACTTTAATTTAATTTAATTTACTTTAATTTAATTTGACCAAAATTTAAATTTAATTTAATTTAATTTTGGCTTAAAGTTTAAAACTTAAAACAAAATTTAAAATTTTAATATATCAAATAAAATATATTTTACTTATGGAGGTAGATAATACACGTCCATCTTCATCGAGCGTTCATCGCCAACCAATTGAAATTCTTTCCAGATATGACACTTTAAATGTTGAATTTATGCAAACTTTTAAATTTCTTATGGGCCTTTAATTTAAACAAATTTGTCCGGGCTCTCCACATAAAGCTTGACTTGATACATTTTCTAGGTACAGCTGTCGGCTGGGCATACTAAATGAAATACTTTTCAGACAAGATACTAGAAAGGTCGAATTTGTATAAATTTTTAAATTTTTTATGGGCCATTAATTCAAACGAATTTTTCCGGACTCCCCACATAAAACTTGGCCCCATAATTTTTCTAGGTATAATTATTGACTGGACACAATAATTGAAATCATTTTCAAATATGAGACTTTAATTATACAAATTTGTAAAATTTTTATGGGATTTTCATTCAAAACGAATTTTTCCCGATTCCCCACATCAAACGTGGCTTGATTTTTCTAGGGATAACTGTTAGCTAGGCACACTAATTGAATCACTTAATTGAGAAACCCGATATAACCATCATATGAGTTTTTTGACATTTTATGAAATATCCGTTTTTAACAGCAAGGCGGATCGTTTGAGTTATAAACCCTACAAATCATTAACATTTATCAATAGCTAAACTAAAAAAAATTACAGCTTTCAATAGACTGACAGTTTTTTTTTTATTTTTTCAGAACTATGTTTATGGGACTTATCTGGTTTCTCAAATAAGTGATTCAATTAAAATAATTCTAAATATAACATTTTAAAGGTTGAATTTAAACAAATTTTTAATTTTATATGAGCTTTTCATTCAAACAAATTTTCCTTGGCTCCCCACATGAAACTTGACCTGGTAATTCTAAGTATAATTGTTGGCTGGGCGCACTAATTGAAACACTTTCCAGATAAGATACTTGAAAGTTTGAATTTATACAAATTTTTAAATTTCATATGTGCCCGGGAAAATTCGTGTAAATGAAAGGCACATAAGAAGCCTTTCATTTACACGAATTTTCCCGGGCTCCCCACATGAAGCTTAGCATCATAATATTTCTAGGGATAACATTGGCTATGTACTCCTATTGAACCACTTTCGAGACATGATACTTAGGTGTCAATCTGTAAAAATTTTTACATTTTATATTTGGCTCTTGTCATGAAGCTTAATGTGTAATGCGTATGTTAAGCACAAACCATAA
Organism: Tipula helvola; assembly: GCA_963556165.1. NCBI lineage: Eukaryota > Metazoa > Arthropoda > Insecta > Diptera > Tipulidae > Tipula > Tipula helvola. The sequence goes on along the minus strand of OY744481.1, from coordinate 67,284,866 downwards.
TGAATCTGTATCTAAAAAAATTTGCATAGTCACGACCTCTTATATCTTTTACATTTTACACAAAACAAAAGTAACCCTATATTAGAGCATCCGGCACCGAAAACCACCCGTTCAAAATTAGTTGATAATTGACGAGATTGCTGTCCATAGCGAATAGTTCTAATGAAAAACTTTTCTGCTTTCTTACTACACAAACAAATAGGAACGTTACTTGACAAATTATTGCCTCCTGTGAGAATTTAAACTCATGACTCCTGATTTATAAGATCAGTGCTCTGCGCCCCTGAGCTAAACAGGCTAGTCAAGCATCATAATTTTCTAAACATTTAGAGAATTTTTATTTTTTATTTTCTTATAAAATAAAACCAAAAATACCAAATACCAAGAATAACATATTACTAGGCCAATTATCTCTTGTTACAGTACCATTTACAACTTTGTTTTTGTACCATAATCGATTTAACATGAATTCAAAAAAGAATTTCCCTCTTGTGTTATGTGAAAATTCTTAAATTTATTTAAAAACAAAAAACAAATTATTTCTTAAAATAAACATCCACAATGTTGTTAAATTTTTCTAATTTCGTGCGTCGTACGAAGCAAAAACAAATACATAATAATCACTAAATGAAAAACTCACGTTTTTTTCATTCAAATTGACATTCAAAATAAACAGTAATAAAAAATAAAAACAACAGCGCGAAGACATTTGGATATAATATAATAAGAGTGTGTGATGATGATGATGCTGTTTATATAGATATTGTACAATATACACAGATGTAATTATATTACAAATACGGTTATCAATGACAATTTTCAGTTTCATTTAATTTCAATGGAAAATTGGAGAAGACACAAAATGAAAATTTAAAAACGGTATAGTAAATGCTCATTTTTGTCGGCTGCGCAATCTTAATTCTTTAAAAACGATTAAAAATTACAAACAATTCCAGTTCAAGTATAGTTTTTCGTCAGAGGAACAACACAAGCCGTATATACTATAATATGGACTAAAAATGGAAAATTTTTTATTGCTTTTTTTATACTTGAGTTTTCAATTTTGAATTTTTTTTTTGTTTTGTTGGTTCTTTTCACTAAAAATAGTTTTCCCCATATACATGAAATTTTATATAAGATTTCGAAGATTTTTATTTTTGGATTGCTTTTATTTTATTTATTTTAAATTGAAATAGTTTAGTGGTTTTCCAGTGAATTTTAATAGAATCTAAAAATCCGTATATAGTTTCTGTTCAACAACAGTGTTTTTCTTGTGATGTAATCTCAAGGATGGAATTAATTTTATATCCAAAGAGATTTGGTGGTCTATATATGTTTATGCAATGAAATAATCAATATGACGACGATGTTACAACTATCAGTTTGGATTTATATTTGTTTTTAAATTTGGCTACGTGAATACACGTGTGTATTTAGGATTTTTGGATATTCTCTCATTTAGAAGTCCATTCTCTGTCTTTTTGCATTGGGGTTAGCAATTATTCAAATGAACATTCTATGTTTTATTCTTAGTTTTTTATGTATCTAGTAAATTATAGCAACTTAATATTCTGAAAATTAAAGGAGCATTGACGATCCTGTCAATAGTGCAGATTACGTTTTCAGACGAAAGTTAACAGTGGAAAACTTTATTCCTTTAATATCGGGAAATCAGAAGAATCCAAGAAATATTTAAAATTGGATATCTACTCAAGAGTGTGCATCTGGAGTTGGACTGCCTTTATGTGATTTGCCAATAGCTATCGCTGAAAAAAAATTCAGTTGAAGTTTCCCGTGAGATTTCCGGAAAATTTTTTGGAAAATTGAACTTTCCAACATTTCTGATGAGAACCTTGAACTGATTTTTTTTTTCTAGCGATATCTAGTGAAAAATCATATCAATGCTGTCTAGGAAGTGAAGCGAGATTTACTATCGACTCATAACGACTTAATTTTTTATTTCCGACTGGCATAACACAGTCTGCATTACCGATTTTTACTTTCGGCAGGTATGTACACTGTTCTGCATTATCGACATTTTACTTTTGGTCGGAAACTTTCGGCTAACTTTTCCACTTTGCATTAACGACTAGTTTCTAGAGGATAAGCCTATAATTATGACAAAGTCAATTTTCCCCTCAGACTTTGGCCGCTAGACCCAAGTTTATAACTGATATTCTTTGCAAAATTTATAATGTACATATATAGCTAGCGAATTATAGTAATACACACAAAAATCTCTAATTTCGTTTTATTAACTCGTATACTAGATCAGAATATTGGAAATTAGAATTTTAAATTTAAGAACTGTAAACAAAAAATTAACAAATTTAAATTTTTGGTTTTCCGGCTAATTGTAAGTATTGGCGCCAAAAAATAAAACGTAACAGAAAATTTTTCGAAAAATACCCTGTTTTTAAACAGTATGTTGGTGAAATGTTATATAGTATAGATTAAAATTATTTTTTTCAGTCAATGGGCCAGTACCAAAAGGATGTCATTATGATTGGTTTCTAAAAATTTTTTACTAAGATCTTCTGGAACATGAGGTAGGAGTAGAAAAGTTTAGCAACCCAACAGCTCAAATTCAAAGGATTTACCACCGAAGAAGCTGGTTTCCTACGAATCTGGGATATTTTCTCCAAAACATAATACCTCGTATTTTCAGATGAAATCGTTTGTTGTTACATCTGTAATTCAATAAAAGTGGTGTGATACTACTTTTAAAGTGTAAGAATTAGCCTTTCATAGTAAGGTGAGATCTAGGCTTCCTTTGCCTTTTAAATTTAAATTTTTTTACAATTCATAAAGGAATAAAGAGCCAGAAGCCTAGGAGCCTATTCTTGAATTTCGGTCGAAAAGCTACCGGTGCCTTGTTCCGATCACAAAATTCATTGAAAAATTCACTGAAACTGATCGAATTTTATGTTTATTACAACCAACTACCAATTTCAAAGTAGTATGTGCTGCTTTGCTTTCAAAATTTAGCTTGCACAAATATATTTGAATATGATATGATATTCTTAATTCTAAACAGGCATATTTGTTTTAAATTACATACGCAATGCTGAATTTTGTTGGTTGTGTCTTGAAAAGACTGAACTTTTGCGAATATCATCCCCATGAGCCAAATGGCTATAATTGCGGGGTTCGACCTTGGATTTATTAATTAATTTTTTCAACAACAGACCAATGATATTTGACGTAGGTAAGCTAAACCTAAAAAATCAAAATGGCTCCAATTTTAAAAGTTATAATTGATATGAAGAGATTTCCGATAATTCAAGTGAATTTTGAAATTCGGCTACAGACAAAGAAAGAATTTAGAATAATGATTTTCTAATTAGTAAAAAGCTCAATGGACATAGGTAAGCCTAATGATGAATTTCTGTAATAAATGAATGTTGAACGTTGAATTCTAATGCTTTCCTAAACGTTGATAAGAGTACCTAATGCTTTCCTAAACGATGATAACCTTAATATCTATCGGCCTAGTGATTTGCTGTTGGGCTAGGCTAATACCAATAACCCTGAAAATTTGCAAAAAATAATTTTGTTAAATATAGAATAAATACAATTTGAAAAACAACTTTATATTTAATCCCAAAGGAACCAATAATTTGTTTTTCAATCCCAAAGGAATCAATCATTTTTTTTTAAATGGCCAGGATTATTGGTGATAGCCTAGCCCAACAGAAAATTTCCACTAGACCGATGGTCTTTATTTTACATAAACAAATGTCACACTTGTCATTGGAGATTTGGAGAAAAAGGTAATTGATGTTTTTTTTTAAAATTATTATTTTGATTTTCTCCTACAGAGTAAAGCAGTTTAATACTCTTTTAACAATAAATACTAGAGGACAAATTCTCTTAATACGGGCAGCCGATTTGAATGGATCGATTTCAAAGTGGCAATCATATTGGATCGGCTCAATTCGGTGCTCGAGCCCAATGGAAAGATGTTAATTTCCGAAAAGGGTATCTTAGTAAATCAGCAAAGTGAATTGATCGGAAAGCATCACAATTTTCGAATAATTTTAACAATACACCCGCGTAATTGTGAAATATCGCGAGCCATGCTTAATCGTTATGTCGAAATAAATTTCAATAGTGAAAATTATACCGAAAATGATTTACTTGAACTCATCTACCACGGAATACAGGAATTTTTTTTAATTAACACAATTATTTTGATTCTAATCTAAACTCGAACATTGAATTTAATAATTTTGGACTATCGCATATATTAAAATTTTCATTCTTCGTGTTGCACAACTTAAAGCTGAGCAATTCAACTGAAAATTCACTTCGCATAAGCTCAAATGAGTCATGTTATTTCGTGGACCGTGGATTTAATGGGATTTGGCGAAATTCTATCGCAATAAAGTATGCGAATTTATTGAATAGTCTCAATAATTTCAGTCTTCAATAATAATTGTAACTTTGATTATGTTTTGATAAAATCGATTCAAATGACGCCGATTAAATTGATCAAGTTGCAATACGAACCATATTTAACGGTATTGAATGGAAATAACGAGAGTTGGTTGAATTTGTCGACTAACTACAACCGGGCCGTGCATAAATTGGATCCTTTCAAATTTAATATTGACCATTTACTAATTTACTATTTTTTCTATTTTTTTTAGAAGCAATGATGTTGATTTGCGACAGATCTATTTGGATAAGGTTATTCAAGATGAGCACATAAAATTATAAAATTCAAAATTATACTGCGATATCAAGAAATCAGGTATTGAATTACGTGATGTGCCATGGAATGCAACCATATTTCCGCGTATTAGAGATTATATTACAAATGGGACACTTCACCCGCGTAATCATGAAATATCGTGAGCCATGCTTAATCGTTATGTCGAAATAAATTTCAATCATGAAAATTATACCGAAAATGATTTACGTAAACTCATCTACAACGTCGGGATAGATGAATTGTTTTTAATCAACACAATTATTTTGATTCAGTCAAATATAAAGTCGAATATTGAATTTAATAATTTTGGACTATCGTACTACTATATTAAAATTTTCATTCCTCGTGTTGCACAACTTAAAGCTGAGCAATTCAACTGAAAATTCACTTCGCATAAGCTCAAATGAATACGATGAAATGTGATTTAACACCTATCTGCAAAATACTTGTAAACATATTACGACACGTCAAAATTAAACGGGATCAATCGGGCCGATATGATAAAATAATCATCCCTACTATGATTGTCGAATCGACCGACAGTCGACACCACGGAAAAAACTAGAGTTGCTACCACGAAGAAAACGGATTTTTAATTGAAGAAAATGTACTTTTTCTCCATTTAAAAGCTAATTTTCTTATTTCTTTCGCGTTTTTCTTCATGTAAGATTTGTGTTTCTTGAAATGATAAAACAATTTTTGAGTTAAAATTTGTTGCTTAATTGTAATCTGAGATTTACTTTCTTGCATCTATAACTGCTCAAAATTCTTGATTGAAGAAAAAAAAAAACAACGAATGGAGAAAAAACGATTGTTTTATTTCCAATTTTTCTTGCAACTAGAAATTGACTGTTTTCTCAAACTATATTGTCCAATTTTCTTGGAATTGGTTATTTTAAAAATAAAAAATTTCTTGATCAACACAAATGCAATTTTTTGATTTAAGAAACTATTGAAATGTTAATGATAAGATTGAATTTTTTTTAAATCTAGAATCTATTTTCTCAAAATATAGGTATTATCCAATTTTCTTGAAATCATCCATTTTAAAAATTTAATATATACATATATTGAAATAAATAAATGAATTTCATAAAAGTATTTTTATGTTTTAATTCAAATTTAATTATTTATGGTTTGCAAACATTTATGGAGAGTACTGCATGCAATGAGGATTAGGGCATTTTGTACACATTCTGCTAACTTTGTTCTTTTTTATAGCTGAAATAATTGGGTTACAATACACAACTAAGTTGGGTGTCTAGAAATTTGATTAGCCGGTATACTAGTATAGTTCAGAATATGGAATAATTGGGAAAATATAGTACAGCATTCCGAATAATTTAGATTATTTTTAATTAGGTGCCAATTAGGTAACCAATTTGTCTATGTTATTCTTGAACTGAGAAAGAATCTTCAATGGAAGAAATTTTTCCTTAATAAATTCTATTAACAAGAAAACTATGATTTTACGTTTCTCAAGATAAGAAAACATTTTCTTCTCTTAAACGATCTTATTTAAAAATTACATTTTTCATTTGATTAAAAATTTCTTAATCTGAGAAAATATTTTTAATATAAGAAAATATTTCATAATATGAAAAGTTTGTTTCTCAGAACAATAGAATAACGTATTTCAACTAAGTAAGCCTTTCTTGAGACGAGAAAATAATTGTTAAATTGTTATATGATAATTGTGTGTATGTATATACCATTATATAATGGATGTTCGTACCAAAAAAAGCATTCTATCGCGAACCTTAAACAGTGAAAAACGTAAAATCTTTTTGATTTTGAAAGTGGGATTTTGTGAAAATTTTCGTTTATTAAAAGTGAACAAACTTAGATTTTTTAAACGGTGGTGTTTCCACTTCAAAGTAGTGTAAAGTGAAAACAGAAAAAGGATTTCTGTAAACATTTAAAATGTTTTTAACATTTTTTCCCGCCTTGCTCGATACTCAAATGTCTCAGATGTTCAAAACATATGTAGGTAAGCATTTCTGTTATAAAATACAAGAGAATTACTTTAAAAAAATCCTATTTCCTGTTTTACAGAAGAAAAAACTGCTAAAAATTATTGGCATTAATTATGTTGTCACAGAAGAAGGCAAAATATGAATTTATTACATGTAAAGAAAACAAATCTAACACATTTAAATCATTTGATTTACACTTCCAAAGGAATTAAAAATATATAGTGATACTTTTTGTAATAATGTTTGATAATTAAATTGTTAGTTAAAAAACAAAAATTGATAATCTGAACTTAGCATTATATTACAACGATTATAAGCTTGGTTCTAAGTGAAAATTATTTATAAAATTATAATTATTTATATTTAAATATAATGAAACAAATAATAATCGAAATTATCAAATTTGTATTTAAATATTATTTCCTGTATCTGATGGTGAATAAAAAAACACAAAAATAAATTTTCATTGTTTGTACATATTATTTTAAACAACCATTTCACAAATCGAAGAAATATTTCTGAAACGAAGAAATATTTCGTAACCACACCTGAAGAAATATTGCATTGTCACAAGAAACGTGTTTCTCTAGTGAAGAATATTCATGTTCCCTGGAAGAAGAAAACCGATTCATACAAGAAAATCCAAACAATAGATTGGTAAATTTTTACTCTACTCAAGAAAATATGTGTTTTCCAGCAAGAAAATATCTGTTTATTTACAGAAAATGCTACTTAAATAACGAAACGAGATTTCTCACCATAAAAATTTCTAGTTTTCAATCAAAAGAATCGGTTTCTACAAACAAAGATTTTGTTAAACTTAAGAAATAAGAATTAACCATGAAGAAAACCATATTCTCTGTGTAATCACGTTTTCTTGTATCAAGAATTTAGTTTTCTCATATCAAACAATTAAGGATTATTTTAATGTTTTAGAAGAATTTCAAATTGAGAAACGTAAAGTTTGTGGTGAGAAAAATTTCGTTTAGCTGAAAAATGATGTACAAATTTTCTTGAACTAATCCGTTTTTTCTTCATAATAGAAATTATTTTTTTCCGTATACCTGATGAGTAGACCGAACTTTTTGCTTGTGCGAGCTTATCTGTACGAAACCAAACTACCACATAGAAAACCCAAGGAAAGTTGTCATTTTTTAGAGTCGATACATTTTGTATTGACTCTCGGGTTAAAGTACGGGGGGGATTTTGATATTTCTACTTTTTTGGTAGATATATTATAAATGACTGGCCTTTTCATTTTTATGCCATTATTGTTAATATATTGTGTCTATAAAAAGGCGAAAGAATTTTATTGATTTAATACAGATAACAAACTTCTCTCTTTATAAAAAAATAACATTAAAAAATTTGATGCAACGTAACATGCAACGCGTCATGCAACAGATAAATCAACATTATATAGCTCGCAGGGTACTGCACATAAGTCAAGTTAACGTAATATCATAATATCGAAGCCTAATAAATAATTTAATAAATACGTAAACATTATGCCATAAAAATAATTAAGAACTTAAATAATATAAGTTTTTTGTGATTCATTAATTTTTCTTTGTCGTACGTACTCATTTATTGTTTTTTTTATTTAGCTATTAGAATATACCTATGGTAGCTTTTGAGGATTTAGGTAATTTCTATTCGAATCATTTTATTAAATACGTATAAATTAAATTAGCTCAATTAACGGTTATTACAGATCTCTTCATGTTCCGGAAAGACCACCCCAAGCTTCTGAGCCTTAGCCAGTCGTAATCGACCGATTTACAATATTAAGCCGGCAGACAATACGTCAACATTGATATTTTGAATGCAGGTGAATTTATTTAAAATGTGCTTTTAATTTATATTAAAAAACAGTTCTTTGTTTGTGATATTAATTTTTTTTTTCATGATTGGAAAAGCACGCGAATTTTAAGACATTTCTTCTGATATTATTTTACAAATTATGATGATAATGGTATCGAAATCAATCAAAATTTATTTGAAGAATTCGTATTCAGTCGTCAATGTCGTGTTGAGTTATTAGAAATACGACACACCCAAGTAGTGCTCATTGATATTTCTTATAATATCATTAAAACGACGTTTTTGTGAATACATCATCCGCACGTGAAGTGCGTCCTTTGCTACGAAAATTAAAAACAACAGTTGTTATTCGACAATTACAAACAATACCGGATTCCTTGGAGATTTAAGTATTTGGCGTAAATATTAAGACCAATTTACATAAAAAGATTTTTAAATATATTTTTTTTAAAATTAGGATTTAAAAATTTATTTTGGTGTTCAAAACAAAATACTTATTAATGGTGTTCATCTACTTAAAAACGATGAAGAAACACGAAAATTGAACGACAAAGATCGTCGATATGCTATCAATATAATAATTCCAAACCATTTAATTTGAGTTAGATCACATCCTAGAAAGCAGGATAAAATTATTTGGGCCAAATGTGCTGTTAAACTATTTCCGAGCTTAAGAGCGAGGGGTGTCGGGCAAGAAAGATACGTATGTCTCAAAATTAAAATAATTTGAGAAGAAGAAAAATTTGTAAGAGAGTTTACCTGTATTAGTATAATTCGCTAATACAACTTGCACAGTACATTCTGTATATATAGAATGTAAATTGTGGTATAATCAGTCCAGTCGCCGCGGCCTGATGAGAAGGATTGATTTTTTCATAATCATAAGCTCATTAGTTCGAAACTGGATTAAGTAGGTTCGCTTACAATTTTTCAGAAATAGTAACTTCAAATAAATTCAAAATTAAAATAAGTTATATAATTAATATTTAATAACTACAATTTATTTGTACTAATAAAATTGTGTATGATCCAACAAACAAAGTTGGTTGGATATACAATACAAACAAAAATTATAAGTGAAATGAACATTACTTTTTTAGACGAGATTACGCCCTTTCTTATAATGAGGGACTTTCCCAATATCGATTTTAGTTCATTTGTCCCCACGCTTGGGCAGCGCTGACTACTTTTTATTTTTTTTACATGCAAAAACAAGTAAAATCATGTTTACAAATACAAGTTTCTTGTCTAAATTAGTGGATGTCCCCCTACTTTTTTTTATGATGAATAAAGATGAGTATGTTGCGATTAATAATAAATATCAAATTTTAAAATTAATTTAGTCGAATTTAATAATTTAATGAAACATTCAAGGCACATTTTGATCATATAAAACTACATACGAAATATTTTAGCCGCCAGTTAGCAAGCGTTGCAATTATATTTGGGAAAATCACTAATTCGGCAGTCATTTTATTAGAGTATCCACGTTTTATAGATACTTACTCAAAGGTAAGCCTTTACATAAATTTAACTTTTATTTAAAATAGTTTGATTTTTTGGGATCGGTACTAATGGCCGCATTACAAAATCCAGAATGAACAAAATCCCGTAGATCACAAAAAAACCGTATTACAAAATCTCATAGTATGAATTTTTACGGAATTACGGGATTAATCAAATTAAAAAACAATTTTTGGTTTTATGTAATTATTTCTTGTAATTTTTTTTAAAAATAGTTTTAAAAATAATATTATTTAATTTACAACTAAATTATTCGTGATCTATGTATATTAATAAAAATGAAAATCTGTATGTATGCATGTGTTTTATACAATTCCAAACGGATCATCTGATCAAATTGAGTTTTTGCGTAAGGGTTTTATACCTAAATGATCAGGTTTTCGTAGTATTTTCGAAGGGCTGGGTTCGCCCTGGGTCTAGGTGCCCCCACACAAAATGTTTGTAAAATTTCGAGAGAGTTTCATTTTTTTAGCATTTTATTGCCATCTTTTACTTATGAGCAGATTTTTGTGGTATTTTCGAAGGGTCGGGCCCATGGATCTAGATGCTTCCGAACAAATTTGTTTCTAATTTTTTTATTTTTTATTTTTGACGGGAATGAGTAGGGTTAAATGAAACTAATTGTATACAGAATTTATAATCTCACTGGTTGCGCAAAAGGCGAAGATGTGTTCTTTGCACGGTTACCGCTATTACAGTCCGACACTCCAATCGAGTTCAAACGACTACATCTTGTACGACTTCCGCTTGCTATCACCATCAATAAGGCACAAGGACAATCGTTGAAGACAGCTGGAATAAATTTAGAGTCTAGATGCTTCCCTCATAGTTATTTAAATGTGGCTTGCTCCCAAGTCGGCAATCCAAAAAAAAACAACACACACATAGCCTTACACACGCAAATACATATACGAACACGTATCTCGTATTCCATCATGATACATCGGCTTCGGTTAGGTTACAAATCGTACGATTTTTAACCTAACCTAAGCCGATGTATCATGGTAGAATCAGTGTTACCACTTGGAAACTTGAAATTAGTAGCAAATTTGATACATTTTTTTGAAAATAAAGTACCAAAAATAAAATCATAAGAAAGCAAAAATATAAAATCATTTCAAGGTTTTTATTTGCAAAAATCACAATTATTTTCGTAGTACATATCACAAATATAATCAGTTTTGATTCAACAGTTGAAACATACAACAAATGAAACTTAATATGGCTCAAAAGCAGCGTCTTTAAATTTAAATTTCGCAGCAAATTTTCCCAAATTTTCTTCCGGTATATATCTGGATCCATATTTACTTTAACTAATGTTCTAGTAAACATCACATTACTAATAGTAAATATTATTATCAAGATGATCTGTTTTCTTATTTTTTATTAAATTTAATGTGGAGGCCTTTTCCGCTGCTGCACTGCTGTGCGGCAACGACAGCAGTGTTAGGATGTAGTCGGCTAATTCTGTACAAATAGGAAATTCTAAATTATTTTTTAAATTTTTAACTTTGATCCAATTTTGAACAGCGTCATCAGAATTCATGTGTGTCAACAAATTTTTATTTCCAATTAAGCTTCGCCACTGTTCCTTTAGTGTTTCAATTGTGTTATTCGTTTTTTTAAAAGGATATTTGTTTAACAAAGGTCGAATTGTTGGCATAGTTCCGGCTACAATTTCAGCTACATTTTAAAATTTTAGAATTCCCAATTTGCTGTCATTAAGTTGAAAACGTTTTTTTATTTGGCAGCAAAGCTCGCGATTTTAAATTCGTTTTCTGCAAAAAATGTTTCCTCAAATGAAAAAAAAACATTTAGGTAATTGGGAGATGTTTGTTAGTATCTCTAACATCAACTTTTAGATTAATGTTGTCCAAAACGATGAAATTTTTTAAAATTTCCAAATAAACGCGTTTGATTGTTTAATAAACGTTTTGCATTTCGGCTGTTTCAGACTGAAAAATTTTGTTAACATCGTTCACAATTTTTAAAATAAATGATAAAAATAGCAAATATAATTTAAATTCGCCGTTCGTAAGGAATTCGAGGATATCGTGGGCAGAATCAGTTTTATCCTTTACTTTGAAGCAATACAAAATAAAATAAGGCCTCCCATTGCTCTAAAATTCTTAAAATCTCAAGTGAAAGCCAACGAGTTTTGCAAAATTTTAAAATTTTGTGATTTTGAATATTGAAATCCGCTTGAAACGCAGAATATTCGTTTAGTCGTTTGCGACTGTGTGAAAAGTGATTATAAACGTTTCTAATGTTTCTTTCGATAGCCTCGGGAAAATGTTTTAAGACGGCGTTTACGCAAAGAGAAATGGAGTGGCATGTACAGCCAAAAACAAAACATTTTTTGTACTTCTTTAATTTTTGCATAAACACCGTTAAAATTACCTGCCATAACTGATATGTTATCACTGGCGACGCCTATTAAATTTTCAAAATTTATATTAAATTTATGAAAATGTACTTTCAATAAATCAAAAATTTCTGTCGCGGTAGACTTTTTTAATTTTATCAAGCCGAAAAAATTATCAATAATTTTTTGAGATGTTGGATCGAAATATATATCTGCAAATTATTGCCAGGCATTTTTCTGTCGTTAGATCGGTAGTTTCATCTATAATAAGTGAAAATTTTTGTTGAAGAATTTTGCTGATTTTTTCAGCGGTATACGGCCAAATTATTGTGTTTACGTATTCTGTGGATTTCGTGCGACCACATTTTATTTGTTGCGCTTTTATTGAACTAGGCGAAACAGTTTGGATCAATTTTGGTAGTGAATGCATAAGTTTATATGGTAAACCGTGTTAAAAAAACGAGCTTCTTGTATATGTAATTAAATAACACAAATTAAGTAGAAGTATTCAAAGAAATGTACCAAAGTTAAAAGGTACGTACCGAAATTCTTGGAGCGGAAAAATGTACCAAATTTGATACAATTGTATCAAAGTGGTAACACTGGGTAGAATACGGCATTTTGCGTACGGGATATTGGGATACTGTATTTTGGAATACTGGATTTTGGAATACGGGATTTTGTAATATGGTATTATGTTTACGGGATCTTGTAAACGGTATTTTGTCATACGGGAAACTGTACCCAACCCTATTTTTTTCTTCTAAATCCTCTTCAAAATTCATAACAATTTTGAAAAGCATTTTCCTTATAACCATACCAACAAAACAGCTTTTCGTCATAATTTTGCAAATTAAAACTGTATCGGAAGATATCGGAAACAGTAAATTTGTTGCCGATACATTCAGAGGTAAGTTATCTTTTTTTACCTACTGTATTATCTAAAAAATTGTTTTTAAATTTTTTATAAAAAAAAAACTTCAATGTGTCGATGTATACATTCTGTGTTTATCAATAAGTAAAAGATGGAATGCACGCATTGCAACATATTGGAGTAATATTTTATAAACAACATAAAATAATTTAAAAATTAATACTTTTTCAGAACATAAAATTTAATTAAACTGAAATAAATTTTTTTTTTTTAAATTTTTAGATTGGGATTCTGATATTCTAACAGTATTTTATCTATTAATTCTCCTACCGGAGGTCCCGGGTTCGATTCCCGGCGGGTGATGAAAAAATCACAGCTGAGTAAGGTAAGGATCAATGAATTAATCACTCATTATCCGTTAAAAAAATGATTACAATACTTCACAATGAAGCGACCAAATCCCTCTATGGGATGTATAGCGCCAGCGAAAAAAAAAAAATAAGTATCAATAACAAAATCAATGGCACCCAAGACTTAACTATTGTGGCACAAGGTGAAGATAAGTCCAATATAACTAAATTTTATATTTCTCTGGACAACAAGTTAATTCCCACAAATAATACGTTAATAAATGCAGTACATTTATTATTTACGTTTCATTACGTGTTTAATATTAAGTATGACGAAAACCTGGATAATTTTTACAAGATACTTTGAAATACCTAATTTAAATTTTCCAACTATCGTAAAGTATTACCACAGTTTATTAAATCCTGATATTTACAATTTTCTTCATTTTTTTTACTATTTTAGTACTACTATTATTATTTTTCTAATTAATATTTGAAATTACATAGTTGATTTATTATGCTTTCGAAAGAATGCTTATGTTGAAATAGTATGTGGTTATAGCTCATGTGGCAAAACTTTTCGGTCTAGTAATGGCCTTAAAAACCATATGATCAATTGTTTAAATCAAACTATAATGTAGTTGAATATAGTGTAAATGACATACAAATTTTGCCTTTTATTATAAATAATTCTGAACAGTCGACAATACCTGATCAAATTGTAATCCAAAACGAAGCCAACTAAATTTTAACAAAGTTTTTAGTTGAATTGTGTACTTTAGTAATTTCAAATTTTAGAAGCAACCCCCTTCAACGACCTGACGAAATTCATTCAATTTCGGATTTTTGGAAAATGTTAATTGTAATGTTCCATTGATTTTCATCGAAATTTTTATAATGAAAAAAAAATGTCAGCAAAATGTGAGGTAATTATTATGTTAATAAGATGCTTGGCAAGTGGATTTTCTGGAAAAATTGAGAAACATTGGATATTGGAGCTAGAGTCTTTAATATTCGAGCAGCATACCAAATTAATAAAAGAATTTCCATATACAAAATTAAAACAGAAACATCATTTCATGATTCATTATCCCAACATGATACGAAAAGTCGGTCCACTTATAAATATTTGGTGTGTGTGCTTTGAAGGAAAACACAATGTGTTTAAATCAATGACGAATGTTCAAAAAAATTATAAAAATGTTTGCAAAATTTTAAGTTACAAATATCAAGAAAATATGTTTTTGCAATAATGAAAGGATTGATAGGCAAACATTTTCAAAATATTCAGTTTTTTAAATACCTTTATCACACTTCTAAATATAGAGAAGGGATTATTATAGTTCAAACCAATATACAACTTCCGAGTTTTCTCAAAAAAATGAAAATATTTTACATTGAAGATGGTTATTCATTTAAGTTTAAAATATATTACATTATCTTTTCGAGATAATTTACAAGCATTTCATATTACTCCGACTGAAAATGTCGTTTATGATATTGTAAACATAAATTTTACTCTAAATAAAGTTGGCAGAGATTTTCATATTATGTCTAAAATATGAATTTCTTATTGAATTTTGGAAGTAATCAATTCCATTTTGATTATTATTTTTTCAATGTTGCAAATAATTTGTAAATAGATATAAGCATACAATATTATAGATAAAAAAAAATGTAAATTTATCGCTAAATAGATAAAACTAAATGAATTAAATATAGTTTATAAAATAAATAAGTAAATTAATTAAAATTGAAATTAATAAATAAAATCATGAAAATACAATTATTTTTTATTTAAACTTTTATAAAATCATATTCGAGGGTAAATAAATTCCCATTCAGTACAGATACAGAGTAACATTTGACGTCCGAAATTATAAAAATAATGGTTTTCAAATTATTAAATTGAAATGCTTCGAAATATTATTTACCACCAGAAAAACTAGTGAAAAAATATCGTCACGACGGTAGTTAAATTGAATTCTTGTCGAAGAATTAAGATTCAATATAAATGTTTGTTTAAAATCCTTATGTACCTAGTAAACTCAAAAATACCGTCTAAAGTGTTGTTTAAAAAAATGAATCTGATAAACGGCTGAAAGTTTAATATTCTGCACTTACTAAAGGTAAGTACGCGCTGTAATGTCTCGAAAGCAGTTAAAAGTAACAGCTGATTTTTGTAAATTATTTCTGATTAAAAATCCGTATTTTGCTATACTATAGAATTTGACTGAAACATTTTTTTCGATTCATGATAGATGGCGTTGTATTGTAACTGACGATATTCAATTTTTTTCGATTTCTCCTACTGAGAACCTACGCAAACGATTCTGCAATACGTCTGCAATAAAAATACCATGGTTTCGTTGTAAATACACGAAGTTAGTCTTAAACAATTTATTCATTTTGTAAATATCGAATAACTGGAAAAAGGATGCTTGATTTACACGAGTCTCCTCGCCTCATCATTTTTTCAATTAAATTAAGTACTCAAAATGATGGCCTTCGACTTCAATGCACTTACACTCAAAAAATTTGTACTATCCTTGGAATAAATCGGTTGTTAAATCGGTTGTTTCAAATCCTTAATAGCATAATTTATTGAAAAAACAGAGTTTTTTTTAAAATAATAAAATTGGTTATTAAATCAATAACAAAATATATTTTTTTATTATAGAAGGCAGTAAAAATGGTACTATAACTATATTAATAGTAAACAATTTTCAAACAACAGTTTTTTTTATTAAAATTATTAGATAATTATCAAATTGATAATTTTTATTGTAACGAGATCGTGGTGAAAACAATAACAAAAATTGTCATAATTTGTTATTAAAAAAAAACTTTTATTATTACTCCAACAACAGAAATTTTTAAAGTAACCGCAAATTATCATTTTGATAGCCATATTTGTCAACGCAATAACATATGGTTATTTCAATACAATTAAGTATTAAAATAATAGATGATTTTTCCTTTGAAAAATTTTACTATTAATTTGATGATTTGTTTTAAAGCATAACACAAAAAAATAATTTCAAAAAAGGAGCGAAAGGGAAAATATTTGTTTTTAATGTGTGGTTAAAATAATCACCTTACAGTCATTATTCCAACAATTATAGTTGTAAAAATAATAGAAAAGTATTATTTTTATCGTCATAGTAATTAAAATAATAAATCGAAAATACTGTCAAAGGCACTAATATATTGTCTATAATAAAGCCGAATAATCAATTTGATTAACAGACAATTTTTTAACTTCTTAATCATTCGTGTTGGCATAAATACACACAGAAAAATGAGATTTCTCCTCGGTTTTTTTTTATTTTAGTTAATATAATTCGCTAAGTCAGTGTGTTCTGCTTGATACTTAAGGTATTAAGCGAGAATTGTATTTTTGTAGTTTGGTCGTAGCTACCTGATGAGTACACCAAACTTTTCAGTACGAAACCAAACTACCACAAAGAGAACTCAAGAAGGGTTCTCATTTTTGCGAGTCGATACATTTGTATTGACTCTGGGGTAAAGTAAATCATGATATTTCTACTTTTATCCAGTATGGGTGATTGTCCTCTGTATTTTTCTGATTTGCCAAATCGAAAATACTGTGAATGTCAATTCATTTTATTATTAAATATATAATCATTTTTGTTAAATTCACAATGCTGGCTATTAAAGTCATAATCTCCATTCTTAAATTGATAACTTATACCATTAAATTTAAACTTCATTTGATAACTTTACTATTGAATAGACAATTATTAATCTTAAATGCATAATTTTTGCTATTAAAGTAATCATTTAAACTATTAAATTTACAGTTTCTACTGTTACATTTATAAAGTTTACTATTCAATCGATAATTGTATTATTAAATTTTTATCATTTTTTTTTTACGTTATTCTCACTCTAGGCGGCTCTCTGAATTATTACTATTTTAAGAACTGCTTATTAAATTGATAACAAGTTGTTATTGGACGTATAATAATACCTTTTTTATTAAATTAATTGCAATTTTATTAATTTAGCAGTAACAATTTTTTGAGTGTATTAATCCGCATTTCAAATGACTGTACACAACTGAGAAGTGTGTCTTCTTGAATTTCAGCACAAGCATTTCTGATTCGCTCAATCATATTCTCACGTGTTGTTGATTATTGATTGTAAATTTGGTCTTTCAGATAGCCCCACAAAAAGAAATCTGGCGAAGTAAAATCGGCAGGCCAATTTACCAGACCAGCTCTTCCGATCCAGCGACCATTGAAATCACGATCAAATACTACACGTGCTACCAACGAATGGTGTGCGGGACAACCATCACGTTGAAACCAGATGTTCCGTCGCACTTCTTAGCTCAAGTCTTCAAATAATATTGGCAGTTTATTTTCCAAAATTTCTCAGTACATTTGACCATTCAAGTTGCCTTCAA
The DNA here is from genome assembly GCA_963556165.1 of Tipula helvola. Classification (NCBI taxonomy): domain Eukaryota; kingdom Metazoa; phylum Arthropoda; class Insecta; order Diptera; family Tipulidae; genus Tipula; species Tipula helvola. The sequence goes on along the minus strand of OY744481.1, from coordinate 67,266,804 downwards.
TAATGTGGAGGCCGATGAGTTTATTGCCAATTATTCCACACCACACTTTGACAGTCCAAGGACGCTGGTGCTCAACTTGGCGAAGCCAGTGCGGATTTTCAACACTCCAGTAATGCATGTTGTGGCGATTAACCGTTCCATGGTTTGTAAAAGACGACTCGTCGGAGAACAAAACGTAACGAAAAAAAGTTGGGTTTTGCTGTATTTGTTCACGTGCCTACTGACAAAAAGTTACCCGATTTTGAAATCAACGCCGTGAAGATCCTGGTGTAAAGACACATGAAACGGATGAAACTTCTGACGTTTTAAAATTTTCCAAACACTGGTATGGGACAATCCGGAATCGCTAGCTATTTCTCGTGTACTAATATGAGGATTACGAGCTACTGCAGCCAATACATCAATTTCATTATTTTCTACGATGACTGTTGCTGGACGATTCCTTTTTTTCGGTTGAACACTTCCATCAGTAATAAATTGTTGGCAGTACGCTGAAATGACGCACGTGGAAGAATCCTATCCGGAAAACGCGAAGCGTAGAGAGTGACACCATTATCAAGACTCCGGTCAGCTTCTCCATAAACCAGAATCATTTCAATTTCCTCTTGTATAGTTAAATACACCATTCTGAAGTAATATTGATAGCTTTACACATGTATTGTTGTTTTCGAAATAATCAATCGGAAAATACCGATTCATATTTTTAAAACAAAATACAAACAATTTCATTAATTTGAACGCCGATTTAATCGCATGTTCCTGGGTTACGATAATGACAAGCCATTTTTCAGTAATTGAAAATTTAAGAAATACAAATTGTTTAAGACTAACTTCGTGTATTTACAACGAAACCATGGTATTTTTGTTGCAGACGAATTGCAGAATCCTTTGCGTATGTTCTCAGTAGGAGAAATCGAAAAAAATTGAATATCGTCAATTACAACGCCATCTATCATGAATCAAAAAAAATGTTTCAGTCAAATTCTACTTAGCCGTAGAATTCGAATCTGCAATAAAAAATAGGGGTTCCTATTGTAGTTTCAAAGTTTAACCCGCCCCACCTATAAGGAGGCGGAGGGGGTGCTAATTTTAACACTATAATGTATTTCCCCCGCGGAATAATTAAATTTTGATCTCTACCATTTTTTTCGTAGAGTAATTATTTTCCGAGATAGTTGAGTGTATCAGGTTAAAAAAATCACCCTGTATAACAATCACATCAAGTTTTACACGTACAACTATTGACAAAAGTTTTTAATGGAGTCCATGTACCTTGTATATTTTTTTGGGCTAGAAAGGAAATGACATTTGGCAGTTATATAAATATATATTTGGCAGTTGATTATCTTACAACGGGCTCTTCTAACAATGATGTTTTATATCGAGTACTACCATTATACTATAATGAACTCCATCGGAGCTTAAACAAATATGTAACGATATAAACGTTTTAGGTTCGAGCCACTAAAGTTCCATAGGAATTATACGTCTGACATTAAATGAATCTAAATTAATTCAGTATCCTTGTCCTTGTCAACGTACTCTACAATGATGTATGTATATAAAATGCTATTACAACACTGAAAAGTTTTTTTTTTAAACTAAAATACCTAAAAAGGTAACAATGTTATGATACTTATCTTTATTATATGTATACTTACTTACTAAACAATATTACAATTGACACAAAACGATTATTATTTTTCTACGTACATAAACTATGTATTTGTCTTTAATACTCACAAAAACTGTATCGATTTCCAGAAAATTCTCATCCTTTCTGATAACTATACGAGTCATCGTATGTACGTAAAAATAAATAATGAACCAACAAAAAAAAAAAATAAAAAAAATTATTTTATTCAATTCAAAAATAATAATAAAATATCAAACTTTATATATCGTCGTCTCAGGACTAGAGTACGCTAACCACCAAATTGCCATTTTTCGGGTTTTGATGGATTCTGAGGATTTAAAATATCCTCTTTCGTTTGCGCGTATTTACGTCTTAATCAGTCTACCCATTCCTGAGGGAACTGGTTTTGTGTTTTCCGCTATCCACTATGTCATAATGACCTCGCAAACTTTAATTTTCATTTTTCTCAAAATAGTGATTTTGTCGCTTAGCGTACTCTAGTCCTGAGACGACGATATGTACGACAAAAAGGATCTTTTATTTTACAGTATTACGACTGGCTGTATTAGCAGAAGTATCCAAAATGTATATATACAGATAAATTATTTATCGTCGAAACAAATCTTCTCGAAAACAATAAAAATTACACAGTAGTTTTAATATTTTTTAAGTCTTGCGGAAATGTTGATTGTTATGTGTTGTATGTATGTATCCATGTCCTTTTAAATATAAAAATATGTATCAAATGAAAACGGCACACACACAGAAGGGTATACCTACACATATTATGTGTATAGATTGTAACATAATGATAAGAGAAAATTAATAGACTTTTTTTTTTTTTACTTTTTCCGCTAGATAAAAGTAATATAATATATTGTTACATCAGTAAATTTTTATGATGGCAAATTTGAAAATGGATCATTTACAATGATTGATTGGCGGCTGAGATATATGATTGTCTTTGGTGTATATATCATACCAAATCGAATGAATGGAAATAGTTCAATTGTTGGTTGGCTTGATTCTTTCGAATTTCAAGGATCCAGGTGGTTTCCAGTATTTGAATTCATTGCCATCTTGAAATCGAGTATCTATATGAGTTTTAAACTGAGTGTATTATTTGTAACTATGAAACTCAATACTGGATCAAAGCTTCATTTATTCACATTTCTTTACAAAAAAAATTCGACAATATAATTGTAGCAATTAAATGAATAACTATCTGAAGGGCACTTTTCGGTTAAATTTGATCCCATTTTAATCAGAGTTACGTCGAAGTGGATTCGATTTAACTTTATTTTTGTTTTAATTTTAGTAAACTCTAGTTGTTTGTTGCAAGAAAATAATTTTAAATTAATCAGCAAGCCTTTTACAATTAATTTTCCCACTAAAGATCAAGAAGTCATTGAAAACAAAAATATCAAGGCAGATCAACAATATCGAAATTAGGGATTACCATTTACGTGAAAAATTTAGAATTCAATTAAGATTTGTAATCAACAATTTTATGCCACTTTTTTGCCCAATTTGCGCCGAAATTACTAATTATTGACTGATGAACCAATTTACACCAAGGCGTACCCGTATTCATCAACATGAGAACAATAGTAGAGGAGTAGGTCAAACAACTTCTCAATGTTGGCATGCATTATCTTTAAATAGCTCTTACAATACACAAATGTAGGTTATAGAGAAAAATTGATGCGTCAGGTATCGAAAAATACCGGATGGTAATTGATTTTAAAAGATTGAATTTAGCAACAATATTGGACCCCTAGCCAATACCGAATATTACAAATACCATAGCAGTGTTTACTATTTTTTCTGAAGAACGCGCCCCTGATTTGAATGGATATTAAAGGAATACTTAGGAAACATTTGTTTTGGTTACTTCAAATTATTGGAAGCTATAATCTTTGTGTTAATTTGAATGAAACCGAATTTCTAAAGAGGAAACAGAATTCTTGGACTGTATAATAACAAATGCAGGATAAAAGGCGGAACAGAAGAAATATGTTTGTGATTTATAAATAGAAAACGATAATAATTATCTAAATAATGGATCTTACTTAAACCATGAAAATTTTCAGATAATAAAAAAATATCTACACACGCGTACTTAGAATTATTTCCAATATTAAAATTAAATGACAATATTGTTTTCGATTTGGTGATTAAAAATTATTTTCATATCATATAGCACATTGTGATTAACAAATTTGAATTTGCAGTTTTATTCAGATGTAAAATCATTATATCGCGATATTCGAGAAATCAATACTTGGGATGATATACATATATGAAAATATCTTCGAGGAAGGTGAGAAGATAAAGTCTTTATACAAACATTGTTATACTCAATTTCATTTCGTTATTTAGGCGTCAACAAATCTGCAGCATGTGTAACCGATTGGCGGCGTACACGTTTCTGGTTTTCGGGTATGCTGTAGTCGGCATATGGGAGGTTGGTTCTTTTTCAATAATGGACTGTATTTTTTGTGCTATAGTTTTCATCGATTTTACAAATGATCAAATAATAAACGCTTTTTTTATTTTTATAAACGAATGTATAAATTGTATTTTTATTTTTTCAACGACAACAAAACAACGCGTCCTTCCTTCCTCGTAAAATCGATGCGACCGCTTTTCTTCGCTAATATTTTTATTACATCCAATCAAAATTACAAACTACTTCGTTATTTAAAATTAGAAAATTAATATTATCCTTATACCCCGCCTTGAAGGGTTAAGGGGACTCTGAACAATTCAATGAGAGCAATAAACTAAAAGCTAAAATTCATCAATGAAGGATTATGCATAGCTCTGCCAAATGCTATTCAAGGAAAAAATCACTACTCTTGGAAAATCAAATGACAAAGCTACTTACAAAGTTGAGTTAACTGAAACTATTGATTTTAGAAACAAAAATTCTAAACTATTCTTGATTTCTTCATGATGTTTGGTCCTCAATGGGTAGTCGAGCCAATTTTACTATGCCTCGTTTGTATTCTCCTTGTTTCGTTTTTACCATGGCGCAACGCACTTTACCATCCGATCCTGGAAACACTTCGGTAACTCTTCACATTAACCAATGCGTCGATGGTAAATTCTATCCTTTGCTATCTTATGTCTTTCTCGATTCTGGAGAGATTGGATGTACTCAGTTCTGAACCCCTTCCAGAAGTGTTGTACCATTTGTGTGACTTGTTTCCATTGATTTATTCGATTGATAGGGAAGTTTGTAATATCTGGTTCAACTAATGATGTAATAGCTGCCCCTGTGAGAAAATGACCCGGAGTAAGAGGCTCTAAGTCATTTGGATCCGAAGATAATCCGGTTAGCGGGCGTGAATTCATCACTCCTTCAATTTAAACTACAAGGCTTTACATTAGCTCCAGGGTCATTATTTTGGGTCCGACGATTCGCTTTAAATGATGTTTCCGAATTTTTATATTAGATTCCCGTAAACCCCCAAAATTTGGAGTTCGAGGAGGTATGAATCTCCATTGAACACCTTCATTGGCACATAACGATGCAATTTCCTGTGATTGACTTCGGAAGATACCTGCAATTTCCAGCATTTTGTTGTGTGCCCCTACAAAATTGGTACCGTTATCACTCCAAATGATCTCACTGCGACCCGGTCTGTTAAAGAAGCGTTTCAGACATGTAAAAAACGAATCAGTGGTTGCGCCCTCTACTATCTCGAAATGCACTGCTTTTGTTGCAAAGCAAATAAAAATACAAACGTAGACTTTGTTGTACGTGTCCTTACGTTGGTTTCTGTATCGCACAGAAAAAGGTCCACAAAAATCGAGACCTGTTGTATAAAACGGCCGACAAACCTCTAATCGTTCTTTCGGTAAATTTCAAATAATTTGACTCATACCTTTTCGTTTTGAATGATTTGCTTTGTTTGATTTTTACCATTGAGCGGCCAGTATTTTCGTCTAACTGCAGCCAATGTTTGTTGGACTCCAGCATGTAAATTTCTATTGTGTTCATGACGTATTATCAATGTGGTAAAATGATGTTGTGGTAATAAATACAGATGCTTTTGATCAAAACTTAATGAACTTTTTCCGACTCGGCCACCTACACGTAATAATTATAATTGTTTATCATCAAGAAACGGATTCAAACTCAAAATCTTGCTAATGTTGGATAGTTTTTTGTCAATTAACAAGCTCTTGATTTCAGCTTGAAATACATTTGTATCAACTCGATCCAATCTAGTGGGCCAAGTTTTCGATTGCCTTTTGGTTTTTTCTGGATTCTCATATTTTGAATAAATCGTAAACAGTATGCTGTAACATGAAGTAATCTTGTGTATCCACTATATTTTGGAATATCAATGATATCCTTGTTTTCGACATGTAAGAATGTGATCACATTTGGTTTCAACTCCGGCAAATCAACCAAATTATTCAAAAATTTATTAGGCCATGACGATTCCAATTGAGTCAAATACAATGATCCGTAAAACCAGGATTGACACTTCCCGAGTTCCGTTGGCGTGATTCCCCTTGATAATACGCAGCCTTGTTTTTGCTATCAACATGCCTCCAATACATATTTACAGTTAACTCCTGTATCATTGCCACACGATTGGCTACATAAGTCTTTAACTTTTACGGCGGCAACTTTATCCAGGCGAGCACAATACTCGAATCGGACCAGAGCACAATTTTGTCAATGCGTATACCGAAATTTACATACACCTTTTTAGCGAGATTGGCCAAGAGTAAAGTTGCGTTAAGTTCGAGCCTTGGTATCGAGGTAACCTGTAAGGGAGCCACACGAAACTTGGAACAAATCAAATTCACGACAATACGCTCCGACGTACAACTTCGCAAATATAAACAGGCACCATACCAAAACTATGAATCTCAAAATAAGTACCGAGACTGATATCATTAATGTAAGTCAATTCTGACTGAAACCTTTCCCAAGGCTGTTTGATTGGGACTGGCAGTAAAACAGTATACTTCACTATATTTCGAATAGTACCTATATTAGGTATTTAAAACATATAATGTTGGTGCAGTAATCATCCAAGCACAATGAATAAAATCACTGTGGCTACTTATATTGAATTTAGTATTTAATAGTTGTAGACAAAAGCCGCATTATTTTAAAGCGTATTTACTCATCCTTTAATTTTATTTTATACAAACATTACAGAAAGCGGAAATCCACGAAGTAAATCTCCTTAAAACCAACTGCGGAGATCGCAGCCAAGCGTAGTATTTGTACGCTATGTTAAAGAGTTGTCAGCCTACGTTACTCGTATTGACAAAAGATAATATTTCCAAAATCCAAGCGGATCAGTGGGAAACTGCATGACAATATTATTTAGTTTTAAATATTTTGTATCGCCCGGAAAGTTCCGTCGTCTGGAATTATGTCCAGCAATTCATTTAATGTTAAAACAAAATATTAAGACCTGTACATCAAAAATTAACCAATCAATAGTGTGCTAAACTTTTTGATTAATAAAAATGAATTTACAATGTTTTGCTAGTGGAGCTAGTTTTGTTTCCTTACAAATTTATGGAGATCATTTCAAAATAGAGCATTCATATTTAATTCGTTTTACTCACTTTCATAGTAAACTCACAAAATATCACGGTGGGCAGGATTTCAGCTTTCAGAAAAGTTTGAAACAAAAAAAACCGGGGATTTAATCAGCATCAAAGCCGCTATAGAATGAACTAAAAAGAAAAAATTTGGTTGAAAAATAACAAAATGGCCCAGAAAACCTGCTTGCTGTAACTTAAAAAATTGTACGCCGACTTCTTCATCCGTAGTTCATTCTGAACATGAACATGTGTAAATTAACGTGTTAAAATTTCAGAAAGATCGGATAAATATTTTTTTAAAATTTTGCCCACCAACTTGAAAAACGTTGTTTTGAGAAAATGGCGTTAAAGTTAAACAGACTAATACGTATTCAAAACGTATAAAATATAAATGTATAAAAATAAAATGTATAAAATGTCCCCCTCTACTTTTACATATGTTCTGTAAGAGAACAATGTATTATACTATATGTATGGATGTATATATGTATATATAAAGCGAACTGAACGAAATTCATTGAAAAACGACCTTGACGCGCCTTGCTATATACAAATAACTATTTTTTTTTTAATGAATTTCACTTTTATATTATTAAAATTTAAAACCATGTTCTGTAAGGTTTATTCTAACAAATTCTATCAAAAAAAAATAAAAATTCGATTTTAAAAACATTTGTAGGTGATATGTCCCTTAAGTTGCTCAAAACTTAACACCATTTTAAATATTTGCTTAATTTTCCTTATATATAATTTAATAACGACAAAGTTTAGGCAAATAGTTTTGCTCAATTAGTGAAATATAGTTGCCCAACTTTGCCAAATTTTTGTTAATGAAAGGATAAGGTTTTAAATGATATTTATTGCGTCGAGCGTAATATAATAACTAGAAATGTTTGCATAATTTCATTGATCTTCAAAATTTAGTTTAATTTAATTTTGACCAAAAACTGAGCAACTTCTAAAAATGAAAGATGAAATTTGAACTTTTACCACCGAAAAGTTGGGTGTGTCTTTTTTAAAAATAGATGGTATAGTAATCGCATATTTGCTCAATTTTTTGAAATCAAACATTTAACTAATTTGCTTGATAGAGTCAAAATATCAAAACACATTAATTTAATAAGTGAAATTATCTTTCCAGAACTTATTGAAAAATTATATTAAGTTGCTCAAAATTTAACACCATTGCAAATTTTTAAACGACTTAACTTTTACAAGAATTTTACCCTTATTTACTAAATTTTCCTTATTTAATTTAATAACGACAAATTTCATGCCTAATGGTTTTTGCTCAATTTGTGAGATATAGTTATTCAACTTTGTTAGATTTTTATAAGTAAAATGGCTTTAGACGATATTTATTTATTTTACAGATACGTTAAACCTAGAAATTGATCTATAAAGTTTAGTTTCATTTAATTTTGACCAAAAACTGAGCAAATTCTAAAATGAAAGATGAAACCTAAACTTTTATCAATGAAAAGTTGAATAAACATTTTTTTATAATATATGGTATATTAATTATTAATCAATGGTTGCTCAATTTTTTAGAATCAAATATTCAACTATCTAAATATCAAGTTTGCTTGATGGGGTCAAAATATCAGAAGACATTAATTTTTAATAAGTAAAATTAACCTCGTATCGTACTGAAAAATTATATTACGTTGCTCAAAATTTAACACCTTATTTACCTTAATTTCCTTATTTAATTAAATAAACACAAATTTTAGGCAAAAGGTTTTGCCTAATTAATGAGATAAAGTTACCCAACTCTGTTAAATTTTTATAAATGAAAGACTACGGCCTTAGATGATGTTTATTTCACCGAAACGTTATACAAGAAATGTTTATAAAATTTCTTGATCTTCAAAGTTTAGCTATAATCCGGTTTTAAAGCGTCAATAAAGCGTAAATTTTGATAAAATATATTTATTGAGCAACTAATTGAACTTCGATTACCCGGTATTTTGTAAAGAAAAGCAATTAATTTAAACAAAATATTTTGAAAATTGAAAAATTTTGTGTGTTTTGGAATTATTAAACCTTAAAGTATTTGGTATAAAAAATAGTGTAGGTACATTTTTTGTTTAATTATATGATTGATCTCTAAGAAAGATAGAATTTTTTCACATGTATTGATAAAAATAATCTTAACTATTATTTACGTGTTTTATTGCATTAAGATACTATCACGACAAACGAAACATTCTCTGGCTGTAAATTACATTTAATTTGGTACAATCGATATATTAGTATAGAGGCAATATTTTATTTGATTATAATATCTAATATTTCATTTGCCTGAACCAACAATTGATTATGTCATCTAAATTTTATTTCGCAGGTAAATTCATACGTTTGTGGCAACTAAACAGCACGGTAGAGGTAAACTTAAGTCGATGTTATTCGGAAGAAAAAAACATTGAGAACGAATGTATTCTCTTTGTTGTGGCAATTTCAATTTAGTTTATTGAACCGAAAATTAACTTTGAATCAACAACCTTAATTTAGTTACTACAACTGCTAAATTCGGGAGGCAGAGAATTCGGTTGCTGCAGGCAAAGTGTTTTCTCAGTGTACTCACAAAAAAAAATACTAATCCTACAAACAAACAAAAATGTATATAGCTATTTTATTTTTAGTGAATGCAAGATTTTTAATTAACCGCTTATATGGTTTTCAAAATTTTAATGATTTTCTTGCATTAATTGGAGAAAAGCTCTCGTCACTCGCTCTCAATATGTGATCGTTACGAGAACTAAATCAACAAATTTGGCGCTTCAGTAGAGATTAAGTTCACCAAAAATTTAAAATTGAACAATTTAGCCTAAAATCCATAGGAAAGAAGTAAAATCAAATATTCAACTTAATCGAAATTTAAAAACTTAACTTTAATTCAACAGACAGATCTTATTGATGCGGTTATTTTATACTTATATATTTAGAACCGCGTGCAATAAAATGCTGTCCAATTATAAACCCAAAATTACAAACGAAAATTGTTAACATATTTCGATGTTGTAATGTTGTTAATTTTTTTGTGTTGTTCAACAAAATAAAAAAACAAACAAATAAAATTTTATTTAATTTTCAATTCATTATACCAAACAAATCACATTGATTTCGCGCTTATTGTAGTTATTTTGCAGTCGCGTCGAAAGTATATGTTTAGTGTTTGTGGTATTAAACACCTACATGCCGTACTCGGTACATTGCATTTTGTAGGTACTCGTAAATAAATACCTTTTTGTTTTTATTTATTACCGCAAAAACAATAATATTTTTTTTTTATTATTCAAACAAATGCAATTAAAACGCCTGTGCGTGATAATGATCTGAAAGACAAGATCTTTGGTTTTCGTTTCGTTTTATTTTATCGTCTTTCCGCGTACTTTTTTATTTATTTTATCTTTCATTCATCATCATCAATTATATTTTGAAAAATTAAACATGAAATATTTATTTAACATGTTTAACTATACAGTATGTATTCAATTAATTTCGAAAAGTGATTGGAGTTTGTTATAAAAAAAAAAAAAATGACTGTCCTAAAGGGATGCAGGCTACATACATGGGAGAAAATTATAAACACTTTACCAAATTCATGATCCAGTTAAAAAAACTCATTATATAATTTAGTACACAATATATTGTTGCATGTCGTTAACCTGTTCAGTACTATACTACAAAAAAATCCTTCATACATACCCGTACATATACAGTAATCTTGTTGTTGTGTTTACAATAAAATAAATCTTTAATTAAGAATGTTTAAAAACATGTTTCAATTTTTGCAGTTAATATAAAATGATGTTTCTGTTGCGATAAGCGCATAAAAAAAAATTAAAATTAAAAAACAAACAACAAACACATAAACTTGTATGTACATAGAGAATGATGTAATTTTATTTTATCTTAAAGGTAATTCCATATTTCTTTTTCACAACACAATCTTGAGTACACTGATGATTATGGTGATAGAGGGTAATATTTAAATTAAAACGGGGTAATTAAATAAAAATTTATTTTGAAAAGTAGCATAAAATGTTGTATACCACACAGATGACGATGGTGGAAAATTCTGCGTATGTAAACATGAAATATGATATCATATTACATATACATACATGTAATGTGTGCACTTATCAAGGTATAACTGAACGAGACAGTTTTTTATATTCACCATCAGCAATAATCATGCGCCTATCTCGGGGATAAATTAAAATAAAATAAATTATAAAAAAATTGTGTTTTTTTATTGATTTTACAACACACACATTATACACGGTGATTTGGTGGGCATTGTAAATCTTCCCACATTTAAATTATTTTGTTGTTGTGTTTCCAGTGTAAAATAAAAAAATAAAATGTAAAATTTGTAAAAAAAAAAGGTTTTATTATAGCATATACATGAGAATGTGAGATGTTGGTTATGTTTAATTTTTTTTATTAATGTCTAAATTAATTAAAATTTATTTGTTCATAAAAATAACGCGCAAGGTTTGAAAAAAGAACAAAAACACCACCAGTTCAAAGAACTAATCTATAAATTGTTTCGGTTGATACTCGTAGTTCAATTTTATGCTAATCAAGTGATAGAGGTTTCATGTTTCGAAGAGCTACATATATGTAGAATTTTAATCTCGGGCTGCTCGAAATTATGATACAATATAAACGTTTAAAAATTTGTTTAAACCTGTAATATGTGGAGGTGGAAAAAAGCTTTTCGAAATATAAATAAGTATTTTTAAGCTATGGCGACAATTGCTTACATTTAAAAATGTTAAAAAGAGCAAATAGTAAGCGCAAATATCGATTTTTTTCTGATTGTGACAAATTAAAATTTTTTAAAGAAATTATTGAATTTACAGAATTTAAAAAATTTGTAGAATTGTTAAAATTTATAGAATTTATCAAATTTATAAAATTTACAGAATTCAAAGAAAATTTTAAAATTTATAGTATTAGAGAATTTTTAGAAGAAACAAAATTGGAAAAACAATTTGAGTTTGTAGAATTTTTAGAACTCTGTCAGTTAAAACAATTTATAAAACTTAGAATTTTCAAAAATTTAAAGAATTTGTAAAATTTTAGAATTTGTAAGATTTATAGAATTTAAAAAATGTATAAAATTGATAGAAAATTTATAGAGATTGAAGACTTACTAAAATTTGTCGTGTTTACAGAATTTTTAAGATTTATAGAATTTAAAGAACTTAATGAAGTTTTAGACTTTATAAAATTCATAGAATTAATAGAATTTATGAAATTTACCGAATTTATTGAATTTATGGAAATTATGGAATTTAAAACAAGTCGAATTTGCTTTCGCCGAATTTATAGATCTAACATTCTATAAAATATAAAGAATTTATAAAATTTATAGATTTTTTTTAGAATTTATAGAATTGATGGAATTTATAAAATTTATAGGATTCATTAAATTATTCAGATTTTTAGACTTTTTTGAATTTACAGAATTTATAAAAACAACTTATTGAATTTTTAGACTTTAATCATTGAATTTTCAAAACATAAAGAAATTATAATATTTATAAAATTTGTAGCAATCAAAGAATTTATAAAGTTTATAAAATTTATAAAAACTATGGAATTTTTAGAATAAGTAAAATTTGAGTTTGTAGAATTTATGGAGCAGACAGATCTGAAACAATAGTTTATAGAATTCAAAGAATCTACAATACTTACAAATTATAAATTTGAATTTATACGAATCTGTAGAATTTACAGAATTGATTTATTTAAAGAATTGATTGGATTTATAAAGCTTATCGAATTTACAGAATTTTAGGAATTATAGTTGAGTTGTAGTTTTAAACAAATATTTTTAATTTATTGGACTAACGAATTACAATATAAATTTTGCAGTGAAATTTAAAGGTCTGTCTGTTGTTAATAAAATAAAAATAAAATTTTAAATATTTTAAACATTGGCGCTAATAAAATAAAAATGTTCACCTTATTGAAAATACATTATAAATAAAAACAAGTTAATCAATTATTTAATACCAAATTAATTTGGTATTTTGAAATCATGTTGATTCAGTAGTTAAGTCACAATCAAATACTTATTTGTTTATTTATGCGTTTACAAAACATCGTGTTGGTTAGAATACTTTTAATTTTGAAATTTGGTTAGAATACTTTTATACATGCATATGTGTCGCGTCGCTCTTAATTTCGAATTTGACTTTAATTCTTTAATGGATGTCCATAACATCCAATAAAGTTAGATCCAATTAAACACAAGTTTAAATTCCATATAATAAAAAATGATTTAAACAGTTAAAAATCAGGTTGATTTAAATCATAAATTCTTTATAAGTGATGAAGAAATATTTTTTTTTTTTTTCGATGGTTCCTGATGGTTGACTACTCCCAAAGTTGGGTATATTTAAAATACTGCCTGTATTATAGACCTAATTTGTAATTGAGGCTGTTTCTCTTATAATATTTTGCAATATAAAACTTGCTGAGATAATTTTATTGCCCATCTTCAGGTCGCTAATATCTAAAATTTTAATTTTCTAAATTTCGCTTTCAATATTCAAAATGTTCCCCCTATAAACACCCGTGCTGACAACAGTTTGATATTAAAGTTAGTTCGGACTGTTATTAAGTTTCCATTTTCTCTATAAGCTGTTAATAAATTAGGTAAAAGGTGGTTACCACAACCCACATGTTCCTCAGGTGTTAATAATGCATTATCCATTGCTGTAATTATCTCAAATAGTTGAACTATATACACACCTTAATTTATGTTGTTTTATCAAGTTATTAATACCTTTCAACACACACACAATCGATTTAAACCCTTTTCTGTTGCAATATTCATTTGAATTTCCAACTAGATGGTTTATTTCAATGCGCGAGCCATCTATATAGCATCAGCAACTCCAATGAAGTAACGTACTGTTTCTTTAGAAATATTGCAACGATTTCTCCCTTCATCAAACAATGTTTGACAATATTCTACAAATAGTTTTCATTTTATGTTTATTTAGATATAATTGAGTTTTACAGTAAGTTGACTCATTCTAAAATGATCTTGAAATTCTTTTAGCGAGTCTTGAAGCTATGAAAGTCAAATTAAAGCGATCAAAGGCATTCAGAAGGGTTAAAACACTGACACTTTATTATTTACGACACCTTATATTTGCCCAATTTTTAATGATTTAAACGAATCCAAAGTCATGAAAATATTTTGCCTTTCTATTTTTATACTTCAACTTAAAGTTAAAATCCAACCTACATACTTAAAAACGTTTGGATGAAATATATTTGTTACAAAGAAAATCCTACTATTTCGCGGCGCTATTCTAAACGCGGCCAATGATTTGAGTTATTTGATTTCTGTGTGGTTGATACAAAATAATCACATATTTCTAAAAATTCAGTGGCTTGAGTGTTTCCATTATTTTTAATGAAACAATTATAGTGTTTTATAATTTCTGGATATATCTCTCTAAACCGTAATTTTTTATTATATGATGCAAGTTGCAATAACAAAAAATAAACCACATCAAAATAACTAATTTACATACTCACAATTGAAAACCAAATATTGCATCCAGATTATGTCCAGTGAATCCATGATTTACTTTTCTTACTACGTATGTAAACCGCGCTCCTATAATATCTGACATTATAACTTTTCAACATTTTGCTTCTTCTCGCACGATAAAAATATTCTTTCGCATGTGCATTTATTTTCGTTACAAGCTTTGCAATAAATATCGCAATAATTTGAATCAAATTTATTTTGAATCAAAATAAGACTTAAATTACGTCGTAAGCGTCTCGATGAACTTTAAATACGCAAGCGCAGTATATATTTAGTTGCAAAGTCAATCATCTACCAAATATGTTCTTTTATAAATTATTTAGAAACAAGCGAGTAGGATAGCAAGGCTCCTTCACGATGAATTGTTTTATTTGCAAACAAAGTTTTCTAACTGTAAACCTGTTAATTCATAATTTGAAACAAAAGCATAATTTGAAAGGTTGCTGTACATTTAGATGTTTTGAAGATTCTTGCCGTCAATTGTTTAATAATTTGAACTCCCTTTAAATTCTCAGAATAAGATCGACGAACCCGTGCATTGTATTGGTAATGTAAATCAAATAAAAATTCCACAATATGCTCAACTGCCGCATAAAAATAATCCAATTGAGATTACTACAAAGCATTCATGTTTAGATAAATCAATAGAACAATTATTAAAAAATAGTTTAGAATTTTCGGTTTCATTGCACGCAAACAATAATTTTACCCGAAAAGATGTATACGAAATACAAAATAGATTATTAACATTAATTGTAAATCCTTTACTCGATATTATTCAAAATTTCGCTAAACAGTCCTTTGAAGCTAATTTTCATATTATACATAACGATTTTACGAGCATAATCAGCAAATGTATAGAAACCCTTTTATAGAGATTGTACTTCCGATTTTTCTCTGTGTAAAAATTTGAAACTCTCTGGTTATATGGAAGACATAAACGATTATTATTATTATTATTATTACTTGAGGGCCATGTGGGGGCTCAAGCCACCCCGCACTGCGACCTAAAAGATCTTTTGTGCATTAAGCCCTACTTAATTATCCGTCCAGTCAATATTCAGGCTCTTAATGAACCTGATAATACTGCCTAACGGTACGTGATACATACTATCTGGGCTCATTGCTCTCCCTCCTAGATGTTTTAATTATCCGTCCAGCCATTATTCAGGCTCTTAATGAACCTGATAATACTGCCGACCGGTACGTGATACATACTATCTGGGCTCATTGCTCTCCCTCCTAGATGTCTACTGTAGAAAATACTTCTACACGCGTTACATACTATCTGGGCTCATTGCTCTCCCTCCTAGATGTAATAACATTTACTTCTGCTAGAAGAGCGGTAGCATTGGGACTCAAGGACTTCGAGAGGGCAGACCCACTCCCGTATATTCCTATCCGTGCCTCGTCTACCGTTTTGATTTTACTCTTGCGAGTTGCTGGGACATACTATCTGGGCTCATTGCTCTCCCTCCTAGATGTTTACTGTTGGAAGTACTTCTACACGTGATACATACTATCTGGGCTCATTGCTCTCCCTCCTAGATGTCTACTGTAGGAAATACTTCTATACGCGTTACATACTATCTGGGCTCATTGCTCTCCCTCCTAGATGTAATAACATTTACTTCTGCTAGAAAACGGTAGCATTGGGACTCAAGGACTTTGAGAGGGCAGACCCACTCTCGTGTATTCCTTCCCGTGCCTCGTCTACCGTTTTGATTTGACTCTTGCGAGTTGCTGGGAATAAAAAAGTCGCCTGTAGGTCACCCAGGTTTACTACAGGAAGGCTAAATAAAACTGGAGGGTGCCTGGTATCCAGAGTCCGCATATATAGACTGATGAACCTATCAGCCATTCATCCATCGGCATATGCTGTTCCACCTTAGATTAGGGATTTTTTGTCAAGGTTTTCTCCTTTAGCGCCGTACTTTAGCCTGTCACAAAAGTCTATATTCAGCCTAATGGTTACAGTTACCGGTGGTTGCCACGAGGAGGCAGTACGTACACTTGCGCCTACTGGAAGGTTACGGAGCCCCTTCCAATAGACGCCAAACCACCAAGACATAAACGATTATACAATTAGTAATGAAATAGAAACTATTTATCGAAAGGGAGCATCCCAATACTGAGAGAAAATAGTAAAAGCTTCGCTATTACCAATACAAACTCAATTTCGTTTATTATTTGAACAACCGAATGTTTTAACAGAAACTCTAAGAACAATGGAAAATTTACAAACTAATGAAGAATTTACTAATTTCACTCAGGGTTTAATTTGGAAAAACAAATGTAATTTGTATCCTGACAAAACGCTGATTCCATATTTTTTATACGCTGATGATCTGGAAATTAAAAACCCACTTGGGTCACATTCCTCAACTCACTCTATTTGCAATTTTTATTATTCTTTTCCATGTCTTACCGAAAAAAATTCTAAGTTAGATAATGTTTATTTAGGTTGTGTCATCAAGTCTCAAGATTCATTTATTTCGTACTAGGGCTGTTTTTAGGTGATAATTTTGGTTTAAATACACTTTTAGATTTTAATAAATCTTTTTCGAGCAACTCATTTTATCGAATTTGCAAGGTTTTGAAGGTTGAAGCTCAAACTTTATGTGAGGAACGATTATATATGATTAGAAATCAAGAAAATTATTCCGAAGATGTTTTACTAGACAATCCTCAATTAACGGGCATTGTAAGAGAAAGTTGTTTTAACAATATTCCGTCATTTCATGTTACCCAAAATTATGCAGTAGATGTGATGCACGACATATTAGAAGGGATTTGTCATTATGATTTATCACATATTTTAATTTATTTTATACAAAAAATGAAATATTTTACGTTAGAAACTCTTAATCTAAGGAAGCAAAACTTTGAGTATGGCCACGGAAATTGGCAACCTCTCAACTCAAGTCAAGCTGACCCATTTAAAAAACCATAATTTCAAAATATCTGCGCGTGAGATGCTTACTTTAGTTTTGTTTCTACCTTTGATCATAGGAGATTTCGTACCATCAGGAGACAATGTTTGGGAATTTCTTAAAACTTTAGTAGATATATTATAGACTTTATTTTGTCTTTTAAAATTACATATTTCCTAATTACATCATTAAAACAAAACATTAGGATTCATAATTCTCAGTACATGCAACTTTTCCAAGATACGTTGAAACCAAAATTTCATATTTTGACACATTATCCAACTATTCTTAAGCTATGTGGGCCGCTTCGAAAATTTTGGTGTTTTAGATTTGAAGCGAAACACAAGCAATTTAAAATATATTCGCACAGTATAACTTCACGAAAACATATTGTTTAACAATTGGAAAAAAATATCAATTAAAATTTGCACATCAAATTATGAGTTTCAAAAATATTTCTGTTTTTCTTCTTCATTTTTTGAAAGAAAAACAGGAGTGTATCCAGCCATTTATTATTGCTATTGGGGATCTCAAAAACGTCGAAAAATATTTTATTTACCTGGATGGTATTAAATTACCATTCAATAGTTTTTTAAGAGCCCTAGATATTTGTTATAAATCTTTTTTTTTATTTAATTTGAAATACCCCGTAGCGGATGAATTTTTTTGGAATTTTATTGAGTCATATTTTTATAAATCTTCTAGTACATATTTTAAAAAGTAAATCATCGAAAGTCAGTTTTATTCTTGAAGAACTTAGTTCAATATAGACTATTTTATAAAATTGACAACGATAGATTTGTTGTTCTGTGTCGATAATTTTTATTGTTAAATTAAAAAAAAACGAATAGGGTTCAAGCTTCACCTGAACCGCAAATGTTTGGTAAAACATAAAATCAAAAATAGAGGTAAATATTGTGACGATTTTGGCCATCATACAACAAACAAGCTCACGTTATGAACAGCAATAGCTTAGGCGGTTAAGTGTGATAAACACGACCGAAGGTAAGCAGAGAACAGTTTTTGGTTTATTTTAAATCGTTAAATAAAGAAATAAAACTGTTGTCATAGCCCCCACCAGTAGCAAGCGGACAGAATTAAATGGTAAAGTCAAAGCAAATATCAAAGTGTAAAAAAGTAGAGTGAAATAAAAAGCACACAGTGTTTTTAATTGCAAAATCTGGACGAACTCAGAAGCCCAGTTCGTAACAATATTTTTGCTACATGATATGATTTGTTTTTTTATTTTTTGTAATTTGAAAATGATGATCATTGAAAATTTATGTTATGCAATTATATAACATTGGGAAAAGTAGACGCACAGAAATATTTAGCCTCAAAGATGTCGTCATGACATTTTTAACACAGCCTACATGTAACATGAACACTGAAAGTACTATCGCTATGTTTTTTGTCTTTTTTGTTTCTATTTTAATGTGATAAATAAAAAGAGACGAAATATTTTTATTTAATATAACATTTTACATGACACGTAACATTTTAACGCAACATTTAACATAACATTCTAACGCAGCTTGTAACATGAACCCAAAACTAGTACCCTAAATGTTTTACCAAACATAAAAATAGAGCTACGGTTTGCACACGCATCTCAAGTATAACAACACAGAACTCAAAATTGAGCTACTGTATTTCCTTTGGATTTTGACAAAATATCCGAAACTCAACAGAACTATTCATTAGAAATACAAGGTAGTATTTGTGTGTATATACATTTTAAATAACAATTTTTTTATGTTTGGTAAAACATTTAGGGTACTAGTTTTGGGTTCATGTTACACGCTGCGTTAGAGTGTTATGTTAAATGTTGCGTTAAAATGTTGCGTGTCATGTAAAATGCTATATTAAAAAAAAGTAACGGGGTTCAAGTTCCACCTGTACCGCAAATGTTTGGTAAAACATAAAATCGAAAATAGAGGTAAATATTGTGGCGATTTTGGCCATCATACAAAACAAGCTCACGTTATGAACAGCAATAGTTCAGTTAGATGGTTAAGTGTTATAAACACGACCGATGGCAAGCAGAGAAAGTTTTTGGTTTATTTTAAATCGTTAAATAAAGAAAGAAATCTGTTGTCATAGCCACCACCAGTAGCAAGCGGAGAGAATTAAATAGTAAAGTCAAAGCAAATATCAAAGTTTATACACGTAGCGTGAAATAAAAACTACACAGTGTTTTTAATTTCAAAATCCGAACGAACTCAGTAGCCCAATTCGTAACTATATTTTTGCTATATGACATGATTTGTTTTTTTTTTTTTTTTAAAATGATGATTATTGAAAATTTATAGTATGCAATTAGCTATATAACATTGAGAAAAGTCGGACGCACAGAAATATTTAGCCGCAAAAAAGACGTCATGACATTTTAACACAGCAAACATGTAAAATGAACACTGGAACTACTATTCCTAAGTTTTTTGTATTTTCTGTTTCTATTTTAGTGTGTTAAATAAAAAGAGAGAAAATATTTTTATTTAATATAACATTTTACATGACACGCAACATTTTAACGCAACATTTAACATAACATTCTAACGCAGCGTGTAAAACATTTTAACGCAAAATTGCTGTATTGAAAATGTCATGACCATCTTTGAGGCTAAATATTTCTGTGCGTCTGACTTTTCCCAATGTTATATAATTGCATAACATAAATTTTCAATGATCGTCATTTTCTAAATACAAAAAATAAAAAAACAAATCATGTCATGTAGCAAAAATATTGTTACGAACTGGGCTACTGAGTTCGTTCGGATTTTGAAATTGAAAACACTGTGTACTTTTTATTTCACTGTTGTTGAGCTTGTTGTATGATGTCCAAAATCGTCACAATATTTACCTCTAGTTTTGATTTTATGTTTAACCAAACATTTGCGGTTCAGGTGGAGCTTGAACCCCATTCGTTTTTTTTTACCTTCGTAATTTATCAGTTTGTTTTTGTATCTTGTCCTAATAGATTTTTTTTTTTTTTTCACTGGCTCTACATCCCATAGAGGGATTTGGCCGAACAGATAATGAATGATTAATTCATTGATCTTACACATTAACCAGCCGTGATTTTTTCATCACCCGCCGGGAATCGAACCCGGAACCTCCGGAGCTTAAAGCAAGCATGCTAACCACTGTGCCACCGGGGCGGCAAAAATAATAGATTGGTTCGTGATTATTGATTTTTTGTGTTATTACGCTTGACGCCATTTTATATTGTGTTTTTTTTTGTGATAATAATTATTTCTATGGACACTCGACGCCACTATAGCTTTTATTTTGTTACATTGAGTGTTTTAAATAAATACATATTATAGGTACATTTATATTTTTGAATATTCGATGCCATATCAACTATGTTGTGTTGCGTGATATTTAGTTAGTAAAAATAAAGTCTCCGTGTATCGTGTATAGAAATACATACACTACAGAACCCGTACCGTAAGTTAATATTTAGAGGTAATTTGTTTGTAGCAGATCGAGCTACCAAATTTTATATTGGTTTAATTGTATTTTGATTTTGTAATTATTTTCTATTTCTTGTAGGTACATATTTAATAAATATATAAGATGTCGAGAAGAACCAAAGAACGGAGGATAAAAGCCGTGGTCGTTAGAAAACTAGAGTTACCGCAATATTTCGAACCAATTGAAAATCCAAACCCACAATCTTCATCTATTTTGAAATACTTCCTAACAGTTGTGATTCCTATCTCTTTTCGGATAACGAGCATTTTCTAAACCAAAATAATTCCCGTTCCATATCATCGTCATTTTCTGATTGTTCCAATAGTTTAGACCGTAATATATTTAAACTATAAGACGATTTACAGCGTATAGCCGTTGATACTACTATATGTGTGTCAATGATGAATAAAATCCTAGTACATAGTTTTGCACGACTATTTTCCATGGCTTCCCACAAATGTTAGAGTGTTAAAAAATATTCCACGTATTAGTGATGTTACAGATTTGTATTCAGGTGTTTCCTATTTTTATTTGGACTTGTCAAGCGCACTTGACTTTTTTTTTAGGAAATATAATTTGATAAGTTTTGATGTAGTTGAAATCGATTTAGGTATTGAAGGACTACCCATATCTAAAAGTTCAAACAGTGAACTATGGCCGCTAATGGCGAACATAGTAGGATATTCAGATATTTTCGTGCTCGGTTCGTGTCATGGATCAAGCAAAAATATTGAATTTCGAAAATTTCTAAAAGATTTTACTGAGGAAATGGAGATATTAGAAGCTTTTGGATATGAATTTAACAATAAAAATGTTAAAATCAAATTAAGGTCTCTTATTTGTGATGCTGATGCAAGATCTAAAGTTCTCTCAGTGAAATCTCACTCTGCACCCTGATTCTCTAAAAAATAAGATAATGGGTAAACGTGTAAACTCGTAAAAAGCAAAGCTTTCTTTTATTAGTTTGCAATTTTACAATTTTATTTGAAGTTGTAATCAGATCGAAAAATGATGAATTCATTAAAGTAGGGTCCTGTTTTGCAAGTTTACACATTTACCCGTTACCTTATTTTTTAGAGAATCAGGGTGCTGGATATTTTGCATGTACAAAATGCACAGTTAAAGGTGTAAAAGTTAACAAGGGCCATATTGTTTTCCCATATTCTCAGGTATCAAACGCAATTGAAAGAACTGACGAGAGCTTCAAAAATAAAGTAAATGAAATACATCACAAAGTAACTGATCCGATACCACTTGAAAATTTAAATTTTGATTGTGTTTCTCAAGAGCCTGTAGATTATATGCACTGCGTTTTGTAAGGTGGCACGAAACAGCTAATATCTTACTGGATTAAGAAGATAAAATTTAATTTTTCCTTGTCTCCAGGCAGAATTTAATATAATTTCGGATAATTTACGAAAAATGAAATTACCATCGGAATTTAACAGGCAGCCAAGAAGTTTTGAAGAATTCGAAAGATGGAAAGCAACAGAATTGCGTCATTTTTTATTATGCACGGGGCCAGTAGTATTGAAGGATCGAGTCTCTTTAGCACATTATAGAAATTTTTTAAGTTTGGCTTGTGGAATTTCAATTCTCTTAAATCCTAAGCACTGTCAAACTAAAAAAGATTTAGCAATCTCAATGTTGGATTAATTTGCTAGCAAACTAGAAGAATTATATGGCGAATCTAGTGCTACATTCAATGTTCATATAGTCTATTGCACTTAGCAAATGAACGTCAACAATTTGCTACACTCTTAAACGATATAAGTGCTTTTAAGTTTGAAAATTATTTATCATCTATTAAATTAAAAATTAAAACCGGCTATTTACCGTTAGAACAATTGTATAATATACTTATAGAAAAGTATCTGTTAGAACCCATTCTAACGAAGAAAACATTCCCTATCTTAAAAATTCACCTCGGAAGTCGATATTATAAAACTGTCGTATTAGAAAACTATAAGCTATCTATCGAATTTCCCAATAACTATTGTTTAGTTAAATCACAAATTTACAAAATTGCATCTATTTTCAAAAGTGAAAACACTATATATTTCGAAGCCTTTAGGATTTTAAATTTATCAGATTTTTTCGAATTACCTATAAAATCGTCTCTTTTAGATATATACGTAACAAAAATTGAATCCATTACTTCGCAAGCTACACAATTTACCATGTCCGAAATAACTGCGAAAATTATTAAAATTTAATCAGAAGACATTATAGTATATTATCCATTAATACACACTTCTACTGATTCAGAAAATCCGATCCACAATTAAACCATGGAAAACAACGAGACTGAAGTAGATTCTCAAGCTTTTATTGAAAGTATGTATTCTGCTAAAATTATGTTTTATATAGAAAATAACTGTTTTATTAATGTTGCCTATCTTTCTTATATTTTCAGCACAATTTGATTACCAGTTTGAATATCAAGATTTTTGTCAAGTTTGCTTTGGTGAGAACAAATTCTTACATTAGTTAAACAAAGCATTTATAAGTAATACTGCAATTTATTTTATTATTTTATTCATTAGGAGAACGAGTGCCGTATACCTCGACACAAAATGTGGCGAGACGAGGACATCAAACTAATTATTTAGTAGAGGAATTACTGAAATTGAAAGTAAGTATATTTGGTATAAAACTAAACATAACAAGTTTAATGTTTTTTTGAACTTAAACTAAAATAATCATTATGCTCGCGTTTTAATTTCATTTCAGTATTGGACATGCAAGGAAATGAAGATACGTTACCGCTTAAATCTTCGATTGCAGTGCAGACAGAGTCCGATGATGGCACTGTAACAATTGAAAAAAACCCAGTTCCAACATTTAATGAAATGTATTGAGAATATACAGAAAAGCCAACATAATTTAATCAGGGAGTTCGTGAATTTACGAGACAATCGGCTAAATGTAAGATATTTGGTAGATTGTGAAAATAAAAAATTCATTTTGCCATTTAATGAATTGGACGTGTTTACAAAATTTGACACAAATCTTACTGAAGATCGGGCGTTAGTTTAACAATTGGTAATTATAACAAATTTTGTGAAATTTTCATATTTTAATTTTATTTCATTTTTCAGAAATCAATAATAATGAAAGAAGGATATGACCTAAAAAAGTTCATTAGATTAAATTTTAAAAATATTTTTACAGACGAGCTGTCTCGGATATTTACTTTTAATGGACGGCAAGGGAATTTAAGTGCAAAACGTTTCAACGTTATACAAATTTTGAGAGGTAAATTTTGTCGCACAAATTTATATAATCAATATTTAATAATTTTAATATTTTATAATTTTAGATTGTACTTTGGAGAAATTTCCAAACGCAACACAAGCAGAATTCAATCAGATCTCTACCAAATATTTTTATTATTTAAAAGATAAACGAAACAAAAAAAATGATGAAGGCTGAAATTTGTACCTGTTCCTTTTATATGTATACATAAACTAATTTAATTACATTTTTAAAACTAGATTTAAGAATTAAATGGCAATCACAATTTCCTGTGATATTTTGAAATATTTATGTTTAATATGTTTTATTCAAATTTTGAATTTCTAAATAATGTTAAGAAATGATAAAAACTTATGAATAACTTAAATGTTGTATAATTTAAAACTAGATTTAATAATTAATGTGATATTTGAAATATTATATTTATTATTATAATTATATTTAATTAAAATTTTGAATTCCTAAATAATTCTAAGAAATGATAAAAATTTATGAATATCAGAAACGTACTGTGATTTACGAAGCAAGCAAACATTATAATATTTATTAACTTTAATTATATTTTGAATTATTTTCACTAATAATATCTAGATTTAATAATAAACTTGAATTAGAATTTTCTGTGTTAACATGTAACAATGAAAATTTGGTTATGAAAATAAAATTATGAATTTTGTTTCATTAATGAATTTTTTGATTTACCCGCCAAATTTGGAACTTGATATTTACGCACACACATACACACACATACACACACACATTAAAAAATATTCCCGCCATTATTTTTACACACATACATGTGTATATAATTTTTATATAGTGAGTTCTGTGAGTCCCAATTGCGACACAACATTTTCCCAAATTTCAATAAACCCAAAGGATTAGAAATTAATAATATTATATTGAATAAATAACTATTTCTTTTATTACAACAAACTACAAATGTGTGAATAAAATTAAAAGATTTTTTTTTTCAATTTCCTCGATAGAATAGTAATATGAAGCTAAGTTCTAAAAAACAATTGAAAATTATTTCTTATTTTAAGAGTACATTTTTCAATCCAAATTTAAACACTTAGAGTTAAAAAAATAATAAAACTTCAAGATAAATTTGTTAAAATGAAAAATGTTTCATCAATAGTAGTAAATAGCAATGAATTGTTTAAACCAAATTGTTGAGAACCAAATACTAAGGAAAAGTTTTCCAATTAAAAAAATTTGTCATAGTTTTGAAGCAAACAACTTTCAAGAGGATAGAAATGTTTTATAAAAATTGATGAATTCAAATTATTCAAATTCACCTATTTATTTTTATGAGTGATGTGGCTGATTCGCTTTTATTTATTCTAAAAAGAATAACTATCCAACAAATTTTTGGTTTGAATTTCCTAACAAAAATATTTTTTTACATAAGAATCCTAAGGCCTAACAAAAAAAAATTTTAACCATTGCCTCAAAGTTCCCAACTGCATAGTTGCCAATAATTGAATTTACTTACACTAGAAAGTTAAATTTTTTGAACAAATTTAAGCTATAAATTTTAATTTATCATGCCTTATAGTAGGCTGCAGACAAACAAATCTAATTTTTTAATTCTCCATTCCCAGTATTTAAAATAGTTTCCCAATTTCAGTTTCGGAGTAGAATTCAAATTCTAATTTTTGGAGCCCTATTTTTGAAGTTAAAATTTACTATAATTTTTAATATTATTGTGTGAATAGACTCTACTGTGTACAGTGCCCATATAGTACCGTATATAAATTTATTATTGCGGCTTCTGTATAGAAACCCATTAATTTAATTAACTGCGTAATATTATAAAGGGTGTGCATTGATAATTCGGACCAACAATAAACAGCTGTCAACGATTTTTAAGGAAATCGAACAATACGAAACTTAATACTGTCACCTACCACAACGACCCATTAAACGATTATCAAACAATACTGAACCGTTCCAATAAAAAAAAATGTTATACAATTCCCAACTTGTTTCAGCGAATCAAATTGCCAGTCAATATACATATTTTGGTTCTCACACAGCATAACAAGATAAAATTAGGGTTCAACTGAAGTTTTTTTAATTTTACATGCATATGCATACACCTGCTTTGGGTTGGTACCTCGTTAATTAGAATCGCACATTTTATGACATTTTAACGGACAAAATGGTCGTCCAACAATATTATTTAGTTCCATTAAATTTTAAATTATTAACACGACCTTGACATTGACATCACCGTCTTATTTATTTATACAATAGAATAAATTAAAAAAACTCAAAATCAACATAAAAAAAAAAAATAGAAAATGGCTGATGTTATTAAAAAAATTAATCATTATGTTAATTTTATTTATTTCATATTTTTGTTGTTGTTGTTTAATTAAATTTTTTAATAAAACATTTTATAGTAACCAAAAATAAGAGGGAGGAGCAGATTGAAATGAATGAATGATTGAATGAATGAGTAAACGTAAAGAACCAAAATGAACCAAAGAGAAAATAATATTGAGTAAAAGAGAATGCAACATAAAATTCTCTCGAAATTTTATGTTTATCCCTACTTTTATGAGAGCAACCAATCACGTAAAATAATTTATCCCCGCTTAATTAATATCGTGCTAAAGAGAGCAGCTGAGTAAATATTTATAATTTTTACATGATTTATTCTATCCCCACTCCACAAAAATAAAATCGAAAACATAAACCTCTCTTATATAAATGAGAATTTATGTTGTTTGTTATTTTCGTTCTGCTGGGTTTTTGGTCATTTTTTAAGATGCGCGACGACAAAATGCGAAGAAGTAGAAAATCTACAAAATTTGTTAAGTTAATGCCGAAATTTTTTGTAAGTTTAGTTCTCTTCGAAACGCGACCGAGTGAAGATGAAATTTTATTTGCTTTTTGAAAACATATAAGTTATATAAATGTATTAAATATTTATATTGTGATTCTTGTAACATAATTTGTATTATAAATAAAAAGGATTATGTGTTTATTGCAATTTTGATATTTGGATTATAGTGAAACGATTTTTTTTTTTTTTTTGGTTTTTGGAAATAATGTGAATTTGAAAATTTTTTTTATCAAAAATAAAATATTTGATTTGTGATTTACTAAAATAATAATGTTTTCTGTGTATTTATGTGTAAGAATAAGATGAAGTGATTTGGAAAAGTTTTCTAAAATGAAATAAGAAAACAAGTTGAAATAATATATTTGTTAAGAAATACGTACAGTGATTTTTATTTTTTTATGTTTGGTTTGGTTCTAATACATAGAAGCATATGTATACACATAAAAAAATGATGCTTTGTTATAACGATGAGAATAAAATAATTTTATGTGTAGACAAAAGAATTTTATGTTATAATAAAAAGTGTAAGAAATATATAAAATCTTAAAGACGTACACACAGTGGTTTGTTTACCATTTGCTAGATTTTTGTGAGTGAAAATAAAACGAATACGACGAACTTTAGAAGCATACAAAAATAAAAAAAATGTCGCTTAAAAATACATTAAATGTTGTTATATTGGCAATATTTTGGTGTATGATCTATGCAAAATCTAGTCTAACAATACGAACTGGTGGAAATGGAGGTGGACAACAGATTCCACGCGGTTGCAAATGGCAACGAATTATTAGTGATGGTGATTTAGGTGATAATGCAAACGAAATTACAAGTATATTAGCGTGTAAATTACGAACAATTGGTGGTACCGATAGTTTATTAGGCAATTTAAGTTCATATCAAATTGATAAGATAACATCATTGAAACTGGAATGCAATGATGTACTATTCTTTGAGAGTTCACTGGAGACTAGTAGTAATAGTAATAATGGAGGATTTTTAAGTTCCTTAAAACGGTTGAAAGATTTACGAATAGAATACTGTAAAATACGATATGTGCCTTCAATGGTTTTATCAGCGCTCAGGGATCTACAATCGTTATCGCTGCGGACGCACAACACCGATTGGAATGCAATGAATTTGGAATTTCATCCGGAAAGTTTTCGTGGCATGAGTGAATTAAAATATCTAGATTTGACCGATAATAATATATGGAGCATACCGACTGAACTATTTTGCCCACTGTATTCGCTCAAAAGTTTAAATCTGACGAAAAATCGTCTAACCGATATTATACAACTTGGATTCTCGGACTATAGCAATAATGGGCCGAGCATACCGGGTAAAGCGTGCAATACCGGGCTTGAAGTACTCGATTTAACCGATAACGATATTACTGTGCTACCCGACAATGGGTTATCAGCCCTCCGTTCACTGGGCACTCTAATGCTGCAGGATAACCTATTGACGTCGATCGGTGATCGAGCCCTCAACGGACTACAATCCTTACAAATGATGAATATATCAAATAATCGTTTAATCGCACTGCCACCAGAACTATTCAAAATCAATAAGGCCCTAAAGCAACTCTACCTACAAAATAATTCCTTAGCAGTATTAGCACAAGGCCTCTTAGACGGCTTAGATAGACTAGAAGTAATTGATTTGTCACAAAATGAATTAACATCAACATGGATAACGCGTGACACGTTTGCCGGCCTAGTACGCCTAATCGTGATGAATTTAAGTTTTAATCAATTGACCAAAATCGATCAATTTGTCTTCCGTGGCTTATATAGTTTGCAAATATTAAATCTTGAAAATAATTTAATCGAACAAATTGCCGACAATGCCTTTAGTGATTTAAAAAATTTACATGCACTCACGCTATCGCACAATAAGCTAAAATCAATCGATTCATATCACCTATCCGATTTGTATGTCCTCAATCAATTATATATTGAGGCGAATTTAATTGAGCACATAAATCCTAAAGTTTTTGAGAATTTAACAAATCTAAATGATTTAAGTTTAAATGATAATTTACTGTTAGAAGTTCCGGTGGGACTTGGTAAATTACGTTTTTTGAAAAGTCTTGATTTGGGCAAAAATAAAATTAAAGCGCTTACAAATCAATCGTTTGATGGACTAGAACAACTATTGGGATTACGGCTCGTCGATAATCAAATTACGAATATAACGCGAGATACATTTATCAAGTTGACGTCGTTGCATATCTTAAATTTGGCCTCAAATCAAATTAAACATATCGATCAGTTAGCGTTTAATGCAAATCCAACGCTACGCATTATTCGCTTGGATAATAATCAGCTGCAGGATATATCGGGCATATTTAATTCATTGCAAGGATTAGCATGGTTGAATGTTTCCGATAATAATTTAAATTGGTTTGATTACAGTCATATACCGGCGAATTTGGAATGGTTGGATATACACAAAAATAATATTACCGAGCTGGGTAATTATTATGATGTGCGGAATACATTAAAAATACGGTGGCTCGATGTGTCACACAATAAGCTGACCATGATCAATGAGGCCAGCATTCCGGATAGTATTGAAAGTGTTACGCTAAACAATAATAAAATCAGTATTATTGAGCCGGGGACATTTTTAAAAAAGCCACAACTCGAAAAGGTTGTACTGAATAGAAATGAATTAAATAAATTGGAGATTGCATCGTTGGCGCTTACGCCAGTGCCCGAAATTAAGGATATACCACAATTTTTTATCGGTGATAATCCGTTCCATTGTGACTGTCACATGGAATGGTTACAACGCATCAACGAATTGAGTCGACTTCGACAACATCCACGTGTTCCCGATTTAGATATGGTAATGTGTACGATGGAATTAAAAAGGGGGTCACCGGTACGTCCGCTGATGGAATTAAATTCAAAAGATTTTCTGTGCAAGTATGAAAGTCATTGTTTTGCATTGTGTCACTGTTGTGATTTTGATGCGTGCGATTGTAAAATGACGTGTCCCGATCGCTGTAACTGTTACCATGATCATGCGTGGAGTTCAAATATTGTGGATTGTGGTAATGCATCGTATAATGCGGTCCCCGAACGTATACCAATGGATGCGACCACAATATATTTGGATGGGAATGATTTGCAAGAGTTGCCGAGCCACATGTTTATCGGTAAGAAAAAACTTGAAATATTATTTTTAAATAATAGCAATATTCAAAGTTTACATAATCGGACATTTAATGGGGTGCCCAGTTTAAAAGTGCTCCACATGGAGAATAATAAAATAAAAGAGTTGCGCGGATTTGAATTCGATCAGCTTAAGAATTTAAATGAATTGTTCCTAAATCATAATATGATAGGTTATGTGGGTGAAAATACGTTTGCATCGTTGAACGAGTTGCAAATATTGACGTTAAGCAATAACAGTATTATTGAGTTTGTACCATGGAAGTTGATTAAGAAACCGAGTGATATGCCTACGCTGAACTGTATCGAGATGAATGATATTAAGTGGAAATGTGATTGTATGTCATTGCGGAAACTACAAGAATGGCTCAAGGATTTGGGCTCAATGAACACGTTTGATGTGAATAAAATGTTATGCACGGACAACCAATTTATTAGTAATGCGATAAATGCATGTCATGGTAATAATGAGCATGCGATAGCCACACCTGCTGTACAACGAACTGTGTTATTGGGAAATGGTTTAATCGGTGGCGGTTATGTACCGCTATTGGCCGCAATTTTGGTTGCCGTTATTGGGACGGCGCTGTTAGTAGCGCTCGCATGTGTTTTTCGCCAGGACGTTAGACTCTGGGCACATGCTAAATATGGTATACGACTATTCAAGGATCCAACAATAGCCGTATCAAATCCGGTCGATAAAAATAAACTGTACGACTGTTACATGGTGTACAGTATAAAAGATACAGAATTTGTATCACAAGTAATCGCTAATGAGTTACAACACAGCGGTTACAATTTGTATATGCATCATCGTGATATACATGCATCAGCATTTTTGACTGATTCCATACAAAGTGCATGCGATGCGTCACGTAAAATAATGTTACTACTGTCCATGAATTTTTTACAATCGGATTGGTCACAACCCCAATTCCGTGTCGCTTTACATCAAGTTCTGGAGAATATACATTCGTCGCAGCGGCGAAATCGTGTCATATTAATATTAACGGCACCCGTCGAATTAATTGCAATGGATCCGCTAATGCAAATCTTAATACGTACGTGCACCGTAATATGTTGGGGTGAAAAACGATTTTGGGATAAGGTACGATTTGCGTTGCCCGATGTGAATATTAATAAGGATACGGTTAAAAAATTAGGTAGCCACGATTTGAGTAGAAATCCAAATTTACACCGGTATACACCGGGCCCATTAAATTATGATACGTGGAATAAATTGGCGCATCCAGGTATTGCGGTACAAATTGTTGATCAGCCGGCCACAACAAATGTTACACCGTCACAGACCACAAGCAATACAGAAGATGAATCATCGTCGACCATTTCGTCACAACACTATGAAGCAGCGCCAAATTTAAATTATATGTCACGTTCACAGGCATCACTAGGCCATGTATATTCAACGATACCCGAAACACCACAAATGGGACGTGGTGGACGAG
This sequence comes from Tipula helvola, assembly GCA_963556165.1. Taxonomy (NCBI): domain Eukaryota; kingdom Metazoa; phylum Arthropoda; class Insecta; order Diptera; family Tipulidae; genus Tipula; species Tipula helvola. The sequence goes on along the minus strand of OY744481.1, from coordinate 67,234,818 downwards.
CTTATTTTGTATAATATTAAATTTAATTTTTAGTTTTTAAATTTTTTATTTTTTAATTTTATTTTAAATCTGAACGGAATATTCGTATTAAAAAAAATGATGAAGAAAAGGTATCAATTTTGAAAATCTAATTTATTTATAAAATATCTCTCTCTCAAACGTAACAAAAAAAAAAAAAAAAAGATACTGTAAATATTATTACTATTATTATTTATTTCTTTTGTTGTATATATTATTATTAATTTTATTTTTATTTTTATTTTCAAGAAATGAAAAGACTTAAAGTAATATAAAACGAAATCGAAATCATTTGTCTATTATTTCTTATTTATTATTCGTCTTGAGTTTTTATTTTGTGTGTGTGTGTGTGTGTCTGTGTATATCAGAATATAGAGATTTTATTTTTTTATTTCGAATTTAATTTTATTTTTATTTTTGGAGAAGTAAAATTGTTATAAATTAAATTAAAATTGATGGAATATTGATTACGTACCTTATAGATATAAAATGAGCGCGCGTGAAGGTTTCTATTGTAATGAAATTAAGGTTTATTAAAATTGAGGTGTGAAATTAATCTGCCCGCCAGCTATTTTTATAGCTTTCATATCTTCAAAGTCTGCATCTCATTCAAAAATATTCAAGTTGACAACGTTTTTTTTTTTCTTTGACGATAAACCAATTACAAAATTCCCCCCTTCACAAAAATCCAATTTTATGACTTTACAACATCATTTGGTTGTGAATGTGAATTTCCGTTTGAGTCACCATAGTTTATGAGTTTTACCGGCTAATCGATATTTTCATCAATAAAGAGACACAAAAAAAAATTTACAAGTCAATTCAAACCTATATAAACAAAACTAAAATATTTATCAGTAGTAAAAAAAAAAAGCTTCATAAAATCTAAAAAGCTCGTAACATAAAAAAGTCCTCATCATAAATATGAAAAAAAAGTGAAATATATAAGAAAACGTGATATTAGCTTTTAATTGCATAATTTTTATTAATATTATTTAAAGAAAAAATTACTCTTATTATTAAGATTTTGTAAATTAAATTAAATTAAAAAAAAAATGAAAATAAACAACAAAATATATACAATACATAAACATTCTTGGTATCCAAGTTATTTTTAAATAATTTTATTTTTTAACTTTTATTTTTTAATAATACAATAATAATTTTCTTTATCATATTTAAGAAAACACATTTTATATCAAAACAACTTTTTATTTTAATTTTATTTATTTTTTTATTTTTATTAAAACAAAAAAATAATTTATAATAATAATAATAACAACAACAAAAAATACGCTTATTTTCGCATTTAAGTAATATTCTTATATATGTATAAGTATATTAAAAATCTTGATTGAATTTTTTCATTATTTAAATATCTCATATATTATATAAATAAATTAAAAAGTTATTTATTTATTTATTTTTATGTCTTTAAAAAAAAAAATCGAAATGATTATTATTTATACATACAAATTTATTAATTCGCACAAAACCTATAATTTATAATTTAGTAAACGTTCCTGTCAAATTAATTAATTAACAAAATTTTTTTAATAAACATATCATTAACGTTAAAAATAAATAAATAAATAACTTAAACTGAACGAATTTTTTTTTATATTTATAATTATAATTATTTTGTTTTTGTCATAAATAAGAATGAACTGAATTGAAAATAAATAATATAAATTGATTGATGAATTATATATAAATAAATAAAAAAAAAACTACAAAAAATTAAACAAAAAATCTTCTAAATTAAATTAATATATAAATAAAAAAATAAATAAAGTAAAAAATAAAATATAAAAAAAAAACTCATTGTAATTTTTAATAAATATAATTTGTAAATATCTTTTTATTATAAACAAAAAATAAAAAACAAACAACAATAAAAGTAAAAAAAAAAAAATTAATAATTAATTATTATATGATAAATAAAATTTAAAACAAAAAAAAAACAAAGTATATATATATATTATAATAATTATTATATTATAATTAAATTATTTATAAAATGAAAAAAATTAAAAAAAAAAACAACAAAAACGAAAAAAAAAATCAAAAATTACAAAAAAAAAAATATATTTCAAAAAACTTTATTGAAAAATTAAAATTTTCCTTTTGTTTTATTTGGCTGGAACACAAACAAAAAAAAATTGATTAGCTTTTTTTTTGTGCTTTTACATATTTTCGCTCGTTGCTCGGAGCTTTATTTACAGTGCGCTATTTCTTTTTGTGTGTATTTCTTGGAAATCGAAACAACAACAAAATTAATTAGTGATAAATATTTATTTAGAAAATATAATTATTGAGTGTGTATTGTGATTGTTAGTGCGTGAGATAAGGAAAGGTAGGTATAATTTTATACGTTTATAACATCAACTTTAATTGCTACTTGGATTAGTTATTTCTGAAATAGGTAAATTAATAGAGTTTTTTGTAAAATAAATGTTTACCTGAATTTAAATTCCATCTAAATACTTAAATTTTAATCAAGGGAAGTTCAAGAATTTTTTATTAATGGAAGTTTAGAACATCAAAATTACACCCAAGAAAAAGTTTACTAAAATTAAAGAAAAAGGAGTACATACCTACTTTAGGAAGCTAGGTCTTGATTTCGATTCGATGGAGGGGGTTATTGAAAGAAAGAAACTTTTTTCATTATTTCCACTAAATGTTAATTTCCTACTATTAAAGACTACTAGATTTTCAAAGAGTTGTTTCTAAGAATAATAGACGCCTATTCAAGGAAATTGCTTAAATATTAATGGAAAAATATAGAACACATTTAAAGAAAAATTCTTAACATTAATGGAATGGGCTAATTAATTTCAGTCAATTTTACTCAATTCATTTGATATCCGTTGATAATTTAAAAATCTCTCTTATTTGATGAAATGTATATATGGATATGTATTATCATAGCCATCTTACATATATCATAGCCGTAAGGTAGAAATAGAAGCTTTATATATGAGGTGAACATTTTTCTGTTTCCCATAAGAACCAATGTAAAATTGTTAGTTTTGATTTATAAGTTTATTAATGAAAATTCAATTAAATGTAATAACAATACTTTTAATTTGCATGTTTAATATGTTTCGTAGATATGGTTTTAAAATCGTAGAAGAAAATATGTCTACATTTTCAAATAAATTGAAAAAAGAAAACCTTTCCATTTTCAACAACTACATACAAACCATTAAATCCTTATATAAAAAAAATGTAAACAAATAGCATCATCCTTGTCTTTTCAATATAAAATTGACAAAAAAACAAAGAAAGCGTAAAAGTAAAAGTTCGTAAATAAAAAAATAAAAGCAATATTTAGATTGCCTTTGCTTTTCAATATAAAATCATTAAAAATGACAAAGAACAGTTTAAAGTAAAAACGGGCAAACACGAAAATATAAAACAAAAAAGGTATAGATATCTTTGTCTGATCTACATATAGAAAACAAAAAGGCGACAACACGTTAAAATAAAAATAAAATCACGTGTAAAAATAGAATAAATAAGAACAATAGACATCCTTGTCGTTCTAATAGATATCCAATATATTAAATATTATATGAGTTGTTTATTTTTCTCGTTTAAAAAGCTTTTGTAGTTTTGCATGTAGTTGTGAATAAAATTAGGGAAATTTAAATTGTATTTTACGGATTAATTGATAGATTCCGAGTTTGGTTTTCGTATATGTCTAAATATGATTATTCACCTACAAATGGGTGAAATAAAATTGCCGAAAATAACGAGTTTTCATTCAAAAAATGTAAATTTAGAAAAGTCATTTTTACACCGGCTTACATGGAACATCACAAAATCTACACCTCTTATAGAAAGCACGTTTAAAAAATGGCGGCATCATTAGGGCTCTTATATATACAGAGGGCTCTGGTATTATCAACTAAAAAATATATCAACCGGTTCCTTTTATGTTTTGTGCTTTAAAGCTTATAGTTTCAAAATATAAGTTTTTACTATATTTCAGTTTTCTTCCCGTAAAAACAAAAACATTTACTTATAAGTGAAAATGTTACGGGTGCACTGAAAAAAAAACTATGTAATATTAAGAAAAATCATGCTTAGGATTACAAAAATTTTGGGTAAAGAGAACAATTAGTTATAATAAGAAAAGTAATAGTAGAAAAGTAGTAAGTTTAGTTAAAATAAGATATATTTCAAAAGACCAAAAGTTTCGTTAATATTACAAAATATTTTATTGAACATCAGTTACGTCATGTTTTAATGATGTCATAATATATAAAAATGTTTAAAAAAATTTTGTTTGTGATAACGAAAGTATTTGAAACAACAAATATGGGTCTTGTTAAAATTATAAAATACGTTTCTTTCATTTACAAAAAAGTTTATTTAAATTAAAAAATTCTTTAGGTAATTCGAATACCTACATAATTTTAGAAATTTCATTATTAATTATTTATTACATATCGTTTTTATAAAAGTACAGCTTATTTATTTATTCAAATAAAAACAATTGTACAATAATTGTATTATTTTATTGATAAATCTTAACTATTTAATATTTCTATGAAATCATAAATAAATTTGTATATTTCAAAATTTAGCATAAAGTTGAACTCTTATTTTAGATAAATTTATGCAAATTCTTAAGCAAACAGTATAATAAAATATTTACTATTTCAATCGCCATTTTCTAGTGAATTTATTAATAATTGAACATCCGAATGAACAATTTGATTTTTTACGTTTATTTTATAAAAGTATAATTGAATAAATTGCCAGATTTTCTGGCATGCTTCAGGGTACTTAAAGTTAAATAAAAAAAAGTTTTAAATGCTATGTCAATTGCTTCTTGCACCGAAGAAACGATGTAAAGGGTCTTTCAACAAGAGCGCTTCAACTTTTTTTTTGAATAAAACACAAACTGTTCGACTTTTGAACTAACTTTTTTTTTATTAACGAATTTGAACATATACATTTAAGTATGAAACTCGATTTCTTTTGCATGACCACCGCGTGCACGTTTTACGAAGTCCAATCTTTGAACCCAATTTTCGATCACTCTTTCGGATAAATCGGCCGAAATTCCAGCAATTTCACGTTCAATATTGGCTCTGAGCTCTTGCAACGTCGCCGGCTTATTGGCATAGACCAATGACTTCACATAACCCCAAAGAAAATAATCTAGAGGTGTTAAATCACACGAGCGCGGCGGCCACTGGACGGGCCCATTTCGCGAAATAACACGCTCATCGAACTTAGTTTTCAATAACGCGATTGTATCGTGTGCTGTGTGGCATGTGGCCCCGTCCTGTTGAAACCACATGTCGTCCAAGTCCATTCCATTCAATTGCGGCCAAAAAAAATCGTTTATCATATCGCGGTATCGATTTCCATTAACAGTAACGTGGCGATCGTTATCGTCGATGAAAAAATATGGCCCAATGACGCCGCCGGCATGTAATCCGCACCAAACAGTGACTTTTTCGGGATGCAACGGTGCCTCATGAATCACGTGTGGGTTGCTTCCTGCCCAGTAATGCATATTTTGCTTGTTGACAAATCCATTTAGCCAAAAGTGAGCCTCATCGCTAAAGATGATTTTTCGGTGAAAATCTGCATCATTTTCGATTTGCTCTTGAGCCCAATTCACGAATTGGCGTCGATCAAATGGTCAAACAACTTTAGTTGTTGTGTCAGCTTGATCTTATACGGATGTAGACCAAGATCTTTACGTAAAATTCGCCACAATGATGTCACAGAAAGGCCCAATTGTTGCGAACATCGTGTGAGCGACACATTCGCGTCTTCTTGAACTGAAGCCCTGGCGGCTGCGATGTTTTCAACACTTCGAGCACTTCTTGCTCTCGAGGGCACTGGAACATTATGTAGCGAAAACGTAGACTCAAATTTTGCTACTATACGGTCGATTGTCGAACGGGCTGGCTTGTTAAATGAACCGTAAAATGGCCGTAATGCTCTTAAAGTAGCAGCAACAGAACGATTATTTTGATAAAAAATTTGCACGATTTGCAATCGCTGTTCACGTGTGTAGCGTTCCATGATGAAATGTATACTAATGAAGTTTCCAAATGACAAAAGAACAATAAAAAATATGGCGTCGTTCGCCGTCCCTATCGGAAAAAAGTTGAAGCGCACCTGTTGAAACACCCTTTATTTGATGTCGTCAAAATATACTATGATTTTTATTGGATTGGTAATTTCTTCACCTTCCAAAGCAATAAAAGGCTAAATACTGATAGCATTATTTTTTCCTTTTCGAGAAAGTATAATAATTCTGCACTTGTTTTGTATACTAAGAAAAAACTTTCTTGCGAATCGTGAATAGAATATTTTTTGAATGTCCCTTGATGTTTAGACCGATCGTTTTTCGCAAAGTGCGGCTTTAACACGGCAGAAAGTATATGGAATATTGCAGCACAGCTTCCTCCTGAAAGTGGAAAGATTTATTAGTAAAATGATATGTAGTTAAGTTAATTACTATTTTCATTTAGGTAAGTTTTTTCTTAATGTAGTTTAGTGTCAGCCAACACACAAAATGAACACAACAAAAGGGCGCGTTACTGGGACTAACTACTAAGGACTACCAGCTTCGGTGCCTTGGAAAAAAACAATGTGTAGCTTAAAGGAATTTAGGATTCTATAGAAAAATTAGATTAAAAATGTAAATTACTTTGTAGTGTTAAACTAGCTTCAGTAATATGTAATCGGTTTTAATTTTTGTGATTATTGCTTTTGGTACACAATTTTTGAAGTTGTCATTTGAAATTGTTAGAGATTTCTCGTTGTTTGAACCAATGATCATAACATGACTCACACAAGTCGGATTATTAGTTAGTAAAGAAAGAAAAAGATCGACTTATTAAGTTGTTTTAATTAACTGTCCATAAAAGCTAAACTTTCCTTTTTCTTTTAACAATAAAGCTAAAAATTATTTTTGGCACTGCCAGATTTATAAAACAAATAGCCTATACGTATATACCTACTTCCAGATGTATTTCCATTTTGTGAGATAATATTGTTAAGGATAGCTTTAGAAGCATGATCTTTAACCTTTTTTAAATATACATTTATAATTTTTCTTTTAAATTCTTCATAATGGTCAAATATTCTTTTAGTATCCACATATAATCCAGTGAAATCTATATCGATCTAAAATAAATAAATAATGTTGTTACCTAATATCAGTTTAAAAAGATTGATATTCAATATTACCAATTTATATCCATCAGCTTCCTTGTAGTTCGGCCAGGATTCCATTATTTCTTTTGTAGTTGTTGCATCGTTTATTTGATTTAGCCTCACGTACATACTTCCTTTCCAATGATCTATAAATTCTTGTGCCGATAAAGTCTGGTATTTTAGAGCTCTAATGTGATTTTCAGCCGTTTCGTTTGCTATAAGAACCCGTTTATTGGTATATGTGGAGCTGTCTTGAGGTGTGTCTTGTATTTTGTTTTTTCCATAAGTTAAACCATTTCGTTTGAATTTGTATTTACGGTTGTGGTATTTTGTGTATAATCGACCTATTGGTGCCGCATTTTTACGTTTCTGATAGTAGAACATCTAAATGAAAATAATATTATTGTAATATAAGTAAGAGAGAATAATAAGTTCATATTATACGAGTAGCTGTTGACTCTTATTATTTATTTTTAAATGCATACTGTACCTCTTCTTCTGCTGGAAACATTAATTTAATTTCGGAAGAAAGTTCAGCACACATATCCGTAGTTAGAGGTATTTTGTTTTCTATAAAGTATTCCACTATTAAGTCTGCTAATAATTTTTAAGATTGCGGATCATTTTCTGCTACATCTTTAGCGTAATTATTTCTGTTTCTGAGGCTGTTTGGATTTTCTTCGCATAATGTTTTCGTACTCGATTTTTGCTCTTTGCATAGCCGACAAAACGAATTGCTAGAAAAAGAACTATTAAAATCTAGTATAGAATTTAGACCCAAATTATCTCCTAGTACTAAACCTAGTAAAAAATGAACGTGTTTTATGCCCTCACTTGTTTTAATCTTTAATCCAGTTTCATCCAATAATTTAAGCTCGTTGACCAATTGTTTAAGACATAATATCGTCCCTCTAGTAATGAAACAGCGTATAAGAAAAATTGTAGGTTTAAAATAATTCGCATTTAAATGTTTATTGAAAAAGCTTTTTAAAATAAAATCTTTTATTTTATAGAAAATTCAATTTTCTATGAAATAAAAGATTTTATTTTAAAAAGTTTTTTCAAAAAACAGTTATATGCGAATTATTTTAAAACTACCTTTTTCCTTATACGCTGTTTCATTACTAGAGGGACGATATATTACCGTGTTGCTTTAGATCAGCCGATTTTATAGAAGCTGCCAAAAATATTGTGTTATGTTTTGAGCTATTTTGATGAATAGGAAAAGAGTAATATATATTTGCAACTGACTTGGACTTAGCGTGTGAGCCTAAAGGGTTATTGACCTCGAAATCGTCTATGTACAGAAAATATGGAATAATTAATTGATTACGTCCTTTCAGTTTTTCTTGCCAAAGAATCCCTTGCACGAAATTTGATATTGTAGACTTTTCTAGTTTTAACCTTTCAATTTCATCTAAACATTTTAATAAAACATCATTGTTTTCAAAAAATTTTCGAAACTGATATTGTATTGGTAAAAGGCTTCCTACAGTTTTTGATTCATCGAACCCGATTTCACCGAGAGTGAATCCTTGCACAACTTTATTAGTGATGCTAAATTGTTTAATAGCTGACGTTAAATCATTTTGTTGAAGAAGTTTATAAAATTTATAGTTTGTATCAAAACTATAAAATGGTTTTTCGCAAAAATTTAAGAATTTTTCATGGTGGAAATGTACGTTAAGTAACTTTTGATTAATTAAAATTTTAATAGCTTTCATAATAGGAGCTAAAATAGAATCTATGATCGAATTTTGAATTTCTATTACGTCACAACTTGTTAGATTATTTTTATTATATAATCCTAATAAAAAATTGCTGATTTTTGTCTCTATTGATTTTTTGATATCAACAAAATTAAATTCATTATTTCCAATCTCTGAACTGGTTGAGTTTGTCAATTGTATTGTTGGACTATCACAAAATTTTAAAGGTTCGATTGAAACGTTTCGAGATGTAGAAGGTTGTGAATCGCTTGCTTCATTATAACATTTATCAGAATTTGTGTTAGGCATAGAATGTTTCATAAGGGCATGTCTACGGAACGCTCTAACGCTTTGAAATGAGCTGCTACAACTCTCTTCTACACAACGAAATACATCATAAGTTCCAAGTTTATGAACTTTTCGTAAATGAAAAATCAAATCTTTAATTTGGGCAAATTTTATCGAGCACTTAAAACACTTCATTTCTTAAACTTTGTCAACAAAATAATAAAGTACAAAACAATTAATTTAAAAACAAAACCGTAAAACCCGTTCGGTATACTACACAGATTAATGAAAATGGCTGGTTGAAAATGAAATAAAAACAAGAAAAATTTGCCATTTACTCTTAACACAGAAAGTAGTGTTTTATTTTTTGTTTTAATTTACCTATACCCTTTTCACAATACTATTATTAAATTAAATTTTAATGATTTTCACTGTTAATATCACTATTTTCACTTTTATTTGCACAAAATGTGTTTCACGCTGCTTCTCCAATGATACAAAATTAACACGATTCGATGATGCTCCAAACTTATGCAACCACGAAATGAACAAAAAATCTTTTCGTACTCAGTCGTAGATTCAGGAAAACGGTAAAAAGATAAAAGTTAAATAAAATTTTTGTAGTGACAAAAAATTTTTTGTTAATTTTCTGTTCCTCTTACTCTATTTTTAAATAGAACTGAAACTTTTGTTTTTTTTAATATACAAATATTTAAAAAAACAAGTAAATGTTTTATTGATAGTAGAAACTTATATTTTTAAATAAAATTTTGTGAGTTTTCTCTTATTTACAAAAATTTTGTTAATACAGAAAAAAGAGTAAAGGTTTTTAACAAATATTTAGTAACATTTAATTCTAAATTTAACGATTTACTGTTTCTTGGGTTAAAAGAATGTTCGCTTAACCAAGAAAAGAAATTTTGCTGCAATAAATAATAATTATTAAATACTAGAAAATTATTTTAACTAAACCTCTTTTCTAAATATTACCACAGGTTTTTTTTCAGTGTGGATTCTTTCTTTAATTATTGACATTAAAATATTGTTTCCATGTTTTGTGGACAGATTCGAAACCGAAGGCTCATACATAAATCACTTACATGCCCATTGATTTTTATAATCATCGGGTGATGGACCGTTAGGTGATCTTTTGCTTTTAAATAATCAATAAAAAGTTGCAAATATGTATTGCTCATGTAACTAAATGAAATTTTTTAAATGAAGAAATTCGTCATATGAAAATATTGATGCTACACAAAGATTTATTGTAGACAAAATATTTAATAAAAAATTCCAAACTTTGTTATTATTCGGGATAAAGTGCCCAATAATAAGAGGTAAGAAATGAACACAGCACGACACAATGTTAAACTTAAATTTATTCGAGTGCTCTTTACTGATTGGCTTTGAATAGTTACCAATTTCATCTATGTTATAGCTAAAGCCCTGATTTCGTATATGTACATATTCAAGCCTTGATCAAGTCGTGCATAATATCTACTGCATAATTTTTAACAACGTGAACCGACTTTAAAGATTGAAAACACAATTTTCATAGATTCCGGTTAATTTTGAATGGTTCGTTGCTACTTGATCATTATAAGATGAAGTGAATCGAAGTGTAATTTCGTTTTTGTGGCATAGAATTTCTGCCTCGTCGAAATTACTTCTACAAAATCTGCAAAATACTTTGGAAGAGAGTGATTTATTAAAACCTAAAGAGCAGTCCAATGCCAAATTTTTTCGCAAAATTAATCCTAATTTAAAATAAATATTACGTCCAAAGGTATTATAGTGGCCCCATTTGTTGAATAACTCTTGGGTAAGTCCAATAGTTTGTTTAACATAGCATTTGGGATTTTTGGAAAGAAGAGATACAAAAGCTGCAGAAATAGTTGGAATTAAATGATTCAAGAAAGCCACTCAAAGTGCTGGCCCCTAGATTTTTATAAGCTACTGATAAAATATAACCTTTTTTGGTAAACTTTTCTTTAAGATATTCAACTTCAATACCTATATGTTCCAGATACTTTAAATCATCAACTATTGGATGTAATATCGCATCAAACTCAATCGACTTAATATCCCCATAATATATAGTGCTACCACTGAGCATAATACTAGAGGAGTCATTTGTATGAACGACAAATGATATAAAAATCGATTTTTCCTCGATTTGAATTTCGAACTTGACGAAACTATAGTGTACATTTCTGATATTTTGTAATGCCTCTTTCTATCTTTCATATTTTCTATAAGCAAAAATTAAAAGGAGAAATTTAAAGGCGTTAGCAAATTTTACGCTAAACAAAACCAACAAAAATATATGAACTAGCCCGAGTAATTACGTACTATATTGTATACGGCGATTGTCATCTTGAAGTTCAGTGTTTGCATAAAAAATCAAGGCATTCCTGATTTGTTTTAATTTTTTTTCCTGTATACACAAAAATTTTATTGTTTGATTGTGTAAGTGGTGAAAAATGGTGGTATTATTTTCTCATCCTACCTGAAAAAGTAGAGCGATTTTCTTATACGATTTTTCAATTATTCGTTCATTAGTTCTAAACCTATTGAGGACGCAAATAATATAAAAATAAATCGAATAATATATTCAATTCGAGTGAATTTTATTTTATAAATATTTAAGTCAAAATGACCAAATTTAAAATTTACATTAGTTCTTGGCCCAATACATATAATATCAAGATAAACACGAATGTTTATGTACATGTCCAAACAATGCAATATAGACGATTTCTTTTCCTCGTTTAGTGTAGTTTAATTGATGCCAAATTATCTATTCAAAATGATTAATTTTCACTAAGTAGGCCATCGAAGCACTGCACAATTGACATTTTATTAAATTAATTAACAATTGAAATTAGTAGATTAGAGGTTAGTAATGTTTTCAATACTAACCGATTACGTCTCAATACTAACCCCTTTTTTACTATTACTGACCCCTTGAAGTGTATGCATGGAAATCGCTCACAACCTTTAAAAGGTTGGAAACGCTGTATGTTACTAACTGATTGTGAAAAAAGTTAGCTTTCCAATAGTTTTCTAGTAAGTAACAATAGTTTTCAGGTTTACATAGTGTGTTGGAAAACGAGTTCTTAGAGAATCAGAGGGCAGGGATTGATATTTTTCGTAATCTTGTCGAGTAATCGAAAACTGAATACTATTTCCGATAAAAATTTCATCGCTATTAGTACAAACAAAACATAATAATAATTCCTTTTATTAGTAGGTAATTTAGGATTGGTTGTTTTTAGGATTTGACGTCTTAGTTTGTGTAAAAAAGGTATTATTTAAATTATTGTTTAATATTTACTGACCTGTAAAATAAAAAACTAGTTTTTATTGGGCATTTCGACTCGGTTTAAAATAATAACGGTTAAAAATAATGGTTTCTGCTGTAATATCTAGTTTCAGTGTTTATAGCATCTTGATTACAAGTCACAAGATTTTAAATTCGTAGAAACTTTGTCAGTCCCATAGAACGAAAATTTCAGTTTTATTTATATTTGCCATTGAGAAACTGACTCAAAATTCTTTGAAAAGAGTGGGTTCTTTAATTTTTACTTTTACATTTGACCGTCCGCATTGAGTGCGGGCAATTCTACACTTAACAAAATACTACACATTTTCGTTCTTCACAATTCATATTCAGACCTACAAACTTCTCGGTATAAAACATCTGAAAAGCCTTATTTCGATTTTATTAATCGAACAATTTTCGCTCAGTATGATGCGCCTCATCTCATTAAAACGGCTCGAAATGCTTTTTTAAATAATCAAATTTCTCACAGTGAATATGGAATAGCCGATATAAATGTGGTACGTAAAATATTTGATCGTGATTCGACACAATCTTTTAAAATATTTTCAGAATTATCAAGAAACATTTGTACCCTAACTGTTAATACCGTATATTGCGCTATAAATACAGCGGTATAAACTTGCCCGGACATTTTGGCTTCTTACATCGACAATGCACTACCAACTGCAAAGTTTATCGAGCGATTCAATGATATATTTGACGCCATTTGATATACAAAGGCGCCTTTTTGAACAACCACTACTAGTGGGCAATAACGTGTTTAATTATTTAAACGATAGTTTAGAGTTTTTAAAAAATTTGAAGATATTTCAAAAACAAAAAAAAACGCAATTTTACTACCACCGAGTAAACATTTAAAATAATTTACTTATTACTTGTGTGAAAAGTTGAATCAGCAGTTTTAAATTTTTTTTTTATTTTTAAAAAAAAATTTTGTGATGTGAAAAGTAAGTGAAATCGTGATGTTCAATTCTCCGCCTCAAGTAAAAAAGGCTGGGTTAAATCAGCAGACAGAGATGTCCGCAAGCGATTTGCCACCGAACGTCACGACCTCAATTATTAATAAAATTGGAAATGTGCAGCATAGTCCAAAGCGACAACAAATTTTAAATGCTCAAAAAATTGCTTTACCAGGCAATTTAAATCAAAATGAACTAGAAATTAATTTAAATAACTTTGGTGTGTTGAACCATAAAGAAAATAAAAGTGCATCGTCGACAAATATTGACGATAATATAAACAATGGAAGTGCATTGACAACAAATGAAAAAAAAATGAACAGTGATGTAGGTCAGTGTTTAGTGCAAACGGGAATTGACCGGTATATTACTGTCCGATCAAAGCGAAGGAGAAGCCCTAGATCATCGGCCAGTGCAAGCGCGAACAAATTCACTAAGTTAGCTTCCGTTGAATTAACACATGGCAATAGGTATTCTTGCTTGGTTGTTGAAGATCCGCCGCCCGAAAAAACTCCAAAAATTGAGAAGCCGCCACCAATCTATTTGAGGGAAGAATCAAATAGAGAACTTGCAAAAACCATCGAGTTTATTACGGAAGGTGCATTTTATATTTCCGTTATCAAAAGAGGATATATAAAAGAAACAAAAATTCAACCGCTCAATATTGATGCTTACAGAGCGTTAATCAAGCATTTTGATCAAGTTGGTAAACATTACTACACGTACCAACTAAAGAGTCAAAAAGGATTAGTTGTAGTATTGAAAGGAATAGAGAGCTACGTAGATGCAAACGAAATTCAAGCTGCTCTCGCTGAGAAAGGTTTCCAATGTAAATCTATTACCAATATTATTAATCGGGAGAAGGCGCCGCAGCCATTGTTCCGCCTGGAATTAGAACCAGATAATAAAAAGGTCAAAGGCAAACATGCAATATATGACCTAAAATATCTACTGCACAGAAGGGTTACCATCGAAGAACCCAGGAAAAGAAATGGGCCGGTACAGTGTGTTAAGTGCCAAGAATATGGTCACACTAGAGCATATTGCACTTTGAACGATGTTTGTGTTATATGTGGTGAACTCCATAACGCAAAGATTTGCAATAAAGCCAAAACGGAAGCATCAGTGAGAAAATGCAGCAACTGCAATGGAAATCACACAGCTAATTATAGAGGGTGCCCAATTTATCTTGAATTGAAAAGAAGAATCAATCCAAAGCAGCGAGCTGAACAACGAATGCTTAATCTCCATTCTTCAGCTAAAAAACAAGCACGCCCAGAAATTGTAAATCCAAACGCTCAAAAATGGAAATCAGTACGCAACTGTCAACGGTAGTGTGCACCAAGGGGTTTCATACGCAAGTGTTCTTAAAGGTACGGCCCCTAAAGTGCAAGCAAGTGAAGAGGGAAACATCTCAAAAGCTCTAAACAAATTGACTAATATGATGCAAAGCCTCATGGCGATGATGGAGAGAACCATGGATCTAATGATACAGAATATGAACACGCTGATGCAGATAGTCGTAAAAAGTCAAAAATGACCATCATCAAAATAGCTATATGGAATGCAAACGGCCTAGCACAACATAAAGCGGAGGTTCAAGCATTCCTCACTGAGCACAATATTGACATAATGTTAATATCCGAAACACGCTTCACCAAAAATAGCTATTTCAAAATTAATGGGTACTCTATTTATGACACCAAGCACCCAGATGGGAAAGCACATGGAGGCACAGCTGTATTGATTAAAAGAAGATTAAAGCACTATGAGCTGACGAAATATGAGAAAGAACATATACAATCAACGAGCATCTGTCTTCAGGAGTGGTCTGGAAACTGTGTCATATCGGCAGTGTACTGTCCTCCAAAACATGCTATAAAAAAACTCCAGTTCTTGGATTATTTCAGCCAGCTGGGTAATAAATTTCTTGCGGGAGGTGATTACAACGCCAAACATACTCATTGGGGCTCCAGATTAACATCGCCGAAAGGCAAACAACTTTATCAAGCTATAGAGGAACAGTCCCTGGATTATTTATCTGCTGGTAATCCAACTTACTGGCCGACGGATAAAAAGAAAATTCCTGATTTAATCGACTTTTGTGTAACTAAGGGCATTCCACGTACATATGCTAAGGCCACCGATTGTTATGATCTGTATTCTGATCACTCACCGGTAATAGTAACAGTGAGTACCGATGTCTTAAGGAACGAAACACCCAACCGTCTTACAAACAAGCAAACTAATTGGGATCAATATAGGAGGCTAGTCGAACAAAATTGCCTACTTAATATTCCTCTGACCACACCAGCTGATATTGATGCGGCGGCTGAAAATTTAAAAGACATCATGGCATTATGAGCTGAAAGGGCTACACCTGTCATAAGTAGTTCCGAAAAAGTTAATAAGCTGTCACATAATATACAGGAACTAATCCAGGAAAAACGGAAAATTCGCCGGCTATGGCAGCAAACAAAATCACCGTTATTGAAATGGAAATTAAATCGAGCTATCAAGGCCTTAAGATTTGTTTTGCGGGAAGAAGAAAACCAGAGCGTCCAGAACTATTTAAGTGATCTCTCGGCAACCGAGAGGACAGATTTCTCTTTGTGGAAGGCAACAAAACATTTAAAAAGGCCAACAAATTCGAATCCACCGATTAGACTACCAACTGGAAATTGGGCGAGAAGTGATGAAGAAAAAGCCAATGCTTTTGCTGATCATCTAACAACAGTATTCACACCACACGAAGAAGATAATAATTTCGTGCTACCCCAGCAAATGGATGATGGTTTATCCTACAAACCTATAAAGTATAATTGGAAGAAAGTTAAGAATACAATTAAAAATTGCATAAGCCCGAAAAAGGCACCAGGACATGATCTCATTACTGGAAAAATGATAAGGGAATTGCCAGACAAATGCATAAAACTAATAACATTCATATTCAACGCGATCATGCGAACCAGTTATATTCCTCAAAAATGGAAAATATCTTTGATCACAATGATACATAAGCCTGGAAAAAATGAAACGAAGATCTCATCATATCGCCCAATAAGCATGCTGCCCACAATATCAAAGCTATTTGAAAAAATGTTACTAACAAAATTGAAACCAATATTGGAAGAACGGCGCGTTATACCAGACCATCAATTTGGGTTCCGAAACCAACATGGTACCACAGAGCAAATTCACAGAATTGTAAACGCAATCAAAATCACCTTCGAGGAAAAGAAATATTGTTCTGCTGCTTTCTTGGATATAGCACAAGCATTTGATAAAGTTTGGCACGATGGGCTAATGTACAAAATTAAAGAGCTTCTACCGAAGAAATTTCACTCAATTTTGGGAAACTACCTTATTCAAAGGCAATACATGGTCAAACAAAATGGCGCAACTACTTGCTTAAATGATATTAATGCAGGTGTCCCGCAAGGCAGCGTTCTAGGGCCAATATTATACTTGTTGTACACAGCCGATTTACCTGTAACCAACAAAGCAACAATATCAACATTTGCCGATGATACGGCCATCCTGGTGTCACACAATAATCCCGAAATTGCCTCAAAGGAGTTACAGAATCATTTAAACAAAATAGCGGACTGGCTAAAGACATGGCGAATAAAAGTGAACGAAAACAAATCAACTCACATCACATTCACGCTGAACAAACGCACTTGCCCGCCAGTGAAATTAAACAATAAAAATATTCCTCAACAAACGAAGGTCAAATACTTAGGTTTGCACCTGGATAGAAGGTTAACGTGGAAAACCCATATTGAAACTAAGCGCAACCAAATAAAAATGACATTTTCCAAAATGTATTGGCTAATGGGAAGGAAATCTCAGTTGTCATTAGCCAATAAAGTTTTACTGTACAAAGCGATAATCAAACCCATATGGACATATGGTATTCAGTTATGGGGATCCACCAGCGCTTCAAACAGAGAGCTCCTGCAACGAACTCAAGCGAAAATACTTCGAAGTATTACTAATGCTCCGTGGTACATTCGAAATAGTAATATACATGATGACCTTGGGATTAAAACCATTAAAGAAACAATTAAAGAATTCAGTTCTAAATATTATTCAAAACTAGAAGCGCATACCAACGAATTGGCCAGGGAGATATTAAAACAGCCACGATTTAGGCGACTGAAAAGAACAGATCCACTCGGACTGATGAACCTGTGAACCTGTAAATTTATTAAATGTTGATGTTATACATACATATGTATGTATAAGTATAATCTAAATTAATTAAATTGTGAGCACCAACAATAAGTATTAACATTGGTTAAGACTTAAAATATGTAATAATTTTAGCTTAAGATTTGATTACTTCTTGTTAGTTTCTTATGTAGAAAGATTCAAGAATAAAGCCATTGGCAGCATTTAAAAAAAAAAAAAAAAAAAATATTTCAAAAAAATGATAATAACGGTAAAAAAATTTATTAATGATAATAGAATTTTTAAGTACAAATTATTACGTCGAATATTTACTGAATGGAAAAACAAACCAAAACTGTCTTGAACATTTCTTTTCAAAATTACGTGGCAAAGGTGATTTTAATCACAATCCTACCAGCCACGAGAAAGGGGTACATTTTGCAAATATAATTGAATATGCGATTTCGAAAAGGGCACATGTCTGAAAAATTAAATTTTTCAGGAATTGAAGAAAACTAATTATTTTCTAAAGTAGTAAATAAATGTATACAATTTATTTTAAGGTTACATGTAGGGTCAAAAAGTAATCGAAAATTATATAAATATTTAATGTTAATCTTTATTTTATATATTTTTTTATATATTTTATACATAAGAGATGTGCCCTTTTCGAAATTCCTGAAACATAAACGTACAGTGATTTTCAAAATAATACCACAGTTAATTTCAAAATTCATTTCTACTCTTATTTGTGCATGATTAGATCTAATATGCGTTTTTATTGAATAACATTGGTCGTGTGCTCCTGGCATTTGTGAACGGTCATTTATTCCAAATTCGACAAATTTCAATTCAAAAATTTCTGTTTATTTTTATGTTTCTCATTGTTAATAGACTTTTACTCGATTCTAAAAATGTTCGATCGGATTCAGATCAGGTGACTGACTTGGCCATTGCGCGACCCCCATTTCATAATCATTAAACTAATATTTTGCTACCTCGAGGTATTCTTTAGGTCGCTATCTTGCAGAAAACACAAGCGTATAGGTTTATCTTCTTCGGTATAACCAAGAATTAGATGAGTAATGTAAACAACCGCAATCATTCCATTTTCCGGACAATAAATTGCCATTTTCCATGCCTGAAAAAGACCACTACCACGTATATTGCAGAACCAAACAGATTAGCTTTTATTTTGTCAATTCATAGTACTTTTTTCCTTCTTTTCGGCATCAAAACTATGTTTGGATAAACAAGGAATGGCTCGGGTCTTTCAAACTATTTCGAGCAACTGCTTGTGAATGATGCTGGCGACGCTGGAAATCAAGTTCGCCACTTACTTTTAGATTTTAATTATGTGGACTGTATTATTCGTTCTTTATTATTAAATATTTATTTAAATTAATATTTTTATATTTTTACATTAACAATTTATTTGGACATTTTTTATTTATTTTATAATTATATTTTGTATCACAAAATGATGCGTTCTTCACGAGCGTTGAAGATGGAAGAGAATGAAAATTTACAAAACAATCAAAAATTAAAGGTTGGAGAATACAATACAAAAGTGCGAGAATACACAACTCGTCTACATATAGTACATATTTTATCATAGACGGCTACCAACTGCATGAATTACAATTTTTATTTAAATGTTGGTAGCTATCAAAATATGAAGTAAACAAACTAACTACTACATTTTTAGTTATTTACATAATTTATAAGTAATAATAATTACCAATTTATCAATTTTTAGTATGAACCCTTTAGATACATCTTGGCGTCATGAATTTTATTAAATATTTATTTTAGGAACGCTGGTACACGATTCCGGCGTTAACAGATGCCTTCTAAATAATTAAGATTTTTAAACCTTCATTCGTTAGAGGTGATAGAAGAATGTTTCATTGCAGTTCGGATAATTAAAGTCCCCAGTAAGCTTGTATTTTCAGCAAAACAACGACCAACCATACCTCAATCAGAGAAAACGACAGAATTAATTAAGAAAATTACAACGGCGTGATCACTCAGATCTGAATTCGATCGAACATTTTTGGAATCGAGTAACAGTCTATTAACAATGAGAAACATAAAAACAAAAAAGAAATTTTTGATTTAAATTTGTCGAATTTGGAATAAATCACCGTTCACAAATGCCAGGAGCTGGTGAAGTGATTCGGAAAGAAGATCACACGACCAATACTATTCAATAAAAATGCATATTAGGTTTAATCATATACAAATAAGAATAGAAATGAATTTTGAAATTAACTGTGATTAAATATGAAAAACTATATATTTATATTTAATTGTAAGTAAAAAAAAATTAAAAATTGATAAGCAGCTTTTAGTTAATTAAGAATTTGCAATAATATTATACCTAGTGTGCTGTATAAACTTTACGAAACTTTTATGTATCAAAATCACGTCAGCAAGAGACGGAGATATATTACCTTCGCCGATTAGTAAAATGCATTAAATTCGAAAAGGGCACATCTCCAAGAGTTGTGACCTTTTCGAAATTATTGTCATACACATCAACACTGGTAGCAGTATTAATACAAGAGATGTGCCTATTTCAAACAAAATAGGTGCGGGGATATATTTCCATCACATTAACGTGAAAAAACGGTTTTGTCAAAATTTTCGAGATGTGCCCTTTTCGAAATTGCATATTCAATTGTAAATAAATCTTCCATGAAGATTATTAATCAAGTTTGATAAATACGAAACCTGAAGATGAGAGTTTGCCTGAAGAATTTAACTTAGAATTTGATACTGGAAGCAACATACATATTAAAAAAAATGCAATATTATTTTATGCTGGCTTTTGTGCATATAGAACTAAACTTTTAAAAGTTAATGACGAAGTATCAGCAACAGCTGAAACCTTTATAGTGTTGAAAATTTAAATTAATGAATTTTGGAGCCCTCAAAGCACCAACTTCGGAATACGCTGATGTGGCATTTGTTTTATTGATCATTTTTGAGCAATCTTTTAAAAAACTACGTTATTTACCAAACATCTGTTCAAACATAACAGAAAAGTGTCTAACTGTTGTGGAGCAGAGTTATTCAGGGTTACTACCATTAAAAGACAATGCATGTTATGCACCTATAAAAAATTTGGTCTGTGTTGAAAGGTGAATTTGAAAAATGTAGGAAGCAAAATCCGTTAAAGTCAACTCAATCATCCAAAAAAATGAAAATTTTAACTGGTACATAAAAAGTTAAAATAAAATGAATTTAAATAAATATGTTAAACCAAAATATAAAATTGTATTTTTGTGTTATTTTAAATTTCTTTTCTAGCTTGGTTATATTAGTGGCACAGATAAATTTAAATAAGTAAATTCAAGCTATAGAAATTAATCCAACGAAATCTAACGCAACGAAAAATAGACTGATCTGAGCAGAAATGCATATTTTGATCCCTTCTTTAAATCATTTAAAAAAAATTAAAACAAGCAAAAAACCACACCAAAGTTGTGAATGCTTCGTGTTTTGTCGAATTCACGAATTTGCTTATCTCTTTTGTTTTGACACACATTGTTCAACACCACAGGCATATATTATAGAGTATATATATACGCCATAACCTACTTTTACTATGGAAAAATTTGGACTAATTTTTGTGACCTTCATTTGAAAATACGGGAGGTTTTATAGTGGTTTGAAACATGACTAGTGTACAAAATGGCGAAGCTACATATTAAATTGTTGTGTGGCTAACTTCATCATGTCAAAAATACGGGAGGAAAAAAAATCGTTTAGTCCACGTAATGTCGTATATATATACTCTATAATATATGCCACAGGTCCACAGTACACATAATAAATGTAATATACTCCGATGTTTCATTTTCGTTCTATGTTGCGCATCCATGTTAAAAATATTTTAATATGGCGGACATTGTGACCAAACAAATCGAGTTTGTTAGTTTTGCGTAATAATTTTGAGCGTTGAGTGAATATAATTAAAATTGTGTGAAAAACTCTACTGACTTTAATTCAAAATAATTAACAATGGGTGCATTCAGCTCCGCCAACTGTTGGCAACATGTTGAGTAAACTCAACATGTTGAGTTCTGAACGCACCCGATACAAAAAGTTGATATGGTAACACCGCTCTATTAAATGTCATTTTTTCAATCAGCGTGTAAGTGCCGATACTTTTAGGTATCAATAAATTATTATATACAATTTTAAATTTTTTATAAAATTATATTATATTAAAATTTAAAATCAATACATTAATTCTTTTTTTTATTGACAGTGGTTTAGAAACAATTTTAAAATGGAAAGTAAGTGTATTCTACATATAAAACAAACGACTTAACCTCAATTTAAATGTTATTTATTTTAATATTTCTTTAGTTACTTTCAAATGGACGAAGGAGAGCAACCGCTTAATAATTGAAGAATACCGAAGCAGGGCCACTAAATTTCGAGACCCAAAATACAAAAATAAAGATTTGTGGACCCAAATAAGTATTGTTTTTGGTGAAATGGGGTACACAGTTTCCGCCGAAATTCTCGATAGGAAATTCCGGAATTTAAAAAAAACGTATACCGAAATAAAGGATAAACATGGTCGGACTGGTGAAGGCCGAATTAACTGGGAACACTACGACGTGTTCGACGACATTTTCAGTGAGGATAGGGCCATCAACAGTGATATCACAATGTCGTCAATGGATACGATTGAGTTCATAGAAGTTGCAGCAGAAGATTCAGTAGGTTCGTCGGGTATGCCTAGCCGAAAAAAATCATTGAAGGATTATCGTGAGCAGCAGCTTGAAATTGAACGGGCTAAGCTGACTAAGATGGATCGGTTGATTGACAACATTGAAAAAAACACAAAAGTTCATGAAGAACGAAATAATTTACTGAAGCAAATTATACAACTTAATAATCCATAGGTCTAAACTTAATCTTAATGTACATAACTACATATATGTTTTCGCCTGTGTGTTAGACCTCAAATTTGCTTGAGTAAATTATTTCGTTCTTCGTGAAATCTACAGGGTCTATAATAACATAATATAAAATAATAATAAAGTGATGAATTGTGATAATGTTACCTACATAGTATTGTGAATTTACAGAAAATTTTTATAAAAATAAAATGAAATAAATTTTTTAGTTAATTCAGTGGTTTATTTCGTTTTTAATTAAAAATATTAATGATTTAAATTAAGCTTAATAAATAATTTCTTTTATCATTTGAGGTTGCAATACCATCAGTTACTATTCCAATTGGATCGTCAGACCCCCATTCTATTTCTTCTATAAATTCATCACCGGGAAGAAATTCGTTGGCCAATATAAAGTTATGTAGAATGCAAGCCGCAGTGCACCGAAAAAAAAAAGTTGGTGTAATTGAAAAAAAAATAAATTGATTGGATGAATATGACATTGATAATGCTCCAAGTCAAACAGGTCGTCAAAAAGAGACATATTCCTCTTATTGATAAATTTGATTTTTTCACTAAAAAAATATAAAAAAATATTTTAACCACAGGTGTTACGTGAGGGTTTGAAAATATTTTTTTAAATTTATGTAAAACTTTCATCAAAATGAATATAAGTTTACTTAAACAAAAATAAAAAAAGATTCTTTAATTCGGAACTTTTAAAAACCTTCCTTAAAATTGCTGCATGTTTCATCAAGTTCCATACCTGATCTATTATTACTGTAAGGTGATTATCATGAAATTGATGACATTGTTTCAAAACTAGCAAACTGTATTATCAAAATGAGGAAAGCAACATATGAATGGATATCTTCATTGATGATTCTACCATCATTCTTAAACTGCCGTTTCATTAAAATTGATACTCATTTCATCAATCGGAATACTAACGTTATATATATATATATATATATATATATATATATATATATATATATATATATATATATATATATAATATATATATATATATATATATATATATATTAATATTATATATATATATATATATATATATATATATATATATATATATATTATATATATATATATATATATACATATATATATATATATATATATATATATATATATATATATATATATACATATACATATATATATATATATACAACATTTTGGAACTAAAACACATTTCAAAAACATTTCTACTGACAATAACAAAAACTTATGCAACTCAAACAATTTATTTCAAAGCTTTTTTGAATTACAAAAATTAACGTACATTTATTTTGATTATGTTTTGGGTTAAGAAAAAAACTTCACTTGAAAACGAATTCAGACATATTTCAAAATTATGAAACAGAATATAAATAAAATAAATATAAAATTGTAAA
Organism: Tipula helvola; assembly: GCA_963556165.1. NCBI lineage: Eukaryota > Metazoa > Arthropoda > Insecta > Diptera > Tipulidae > Tipula > Tipula helvola. Next base: position 67,210,791 of record OY744481.1, on the reverse strand, counting down.
TGTCAATCGAGAGATTTAATCCAACAGTGGCTATTTCGTAAATTTATCTCGTTTCATCAAACACGTTTCAAACTGTCAGATTTAAACTTTCGATTAGTGTTTGTTTTTTAGTTATCTTCATTATCAAATATAAATCATAAAATTCTCCACATTACTTATATGTAAACAAATCATAATAATTAAAATTAATTTTCGGTGTTCAGTTTAGCAATAAGCAACTCAATTGCTGGATGGTTAAGATCAAACTTGGTTTGTATTTTAAAAAAATATTTTTGAATAAAATTCCAAATTAAAATACTAGGTTTGGGATATGCCAAATTAAATATTTGGTAAATTTTAAAACACGAGTCAACCGCTTGCCTCAGTAAACAGAATTTGAATTTTATACCATCAAAATAGGTGCATATTTCATTGGGGTTTGTTAACGTTCCTGTGATTAAAATTAACGGCTGTAACGGCTCGGATTTTTTCAGAATAGTCTGTAACATTTCTTCAGTCTCACTTGCAGTACTGCCAATTATTAGAAACGAGTTCTGCGAATCTTTTATTGAATGTTTTATAAGAGTTCGCTTATTATTTACAAATTTGAATTCTCGAGATGTTGGGGTTAAAACCGCATGGAAAATGTAGAAAATCACTGCGTCTCGTCCATCTGTAAATAAACAAATTTGATGTTTAATATTAAATTAAGTAATTTAAGATAATATTTGATCGCTGATACTCATGGCATAAAATACACTTGCCAGCAAGCGGACAACGAATACCCATAAAATTTCAAATTTAAAGAATAAGAAGTTTAAAACAATACTGATGGCATTAGCAGAAGATTCTCATATTTATGACACCATCGTTAGATAAATAAATAAATAATTTAATAAATAAAACTAAAAATAATTTCAATTCGCTGCTTCCTCACTTCTATTTAGGTTTTATCGAAAGTCAGCACGAAAAAGTGCGACGTTTCAGACCAAGAATAACTACTTATTCCCACTAAATGTGGTATTTTAACGAATAAATGGATGGAAAATGGTATTCGCAGTCTGCGTTCGCACTGCTTGTTCGGATGTTGTCTTCCTAATACTTACTTTCTGATATATTTGGAGTTTCTTTGTACTGCTTATATAACATACGGCACGATTGATCCTTTATTTTTTTGTCACAGATTAGTAGTAGTTTTGGTACACATAGTTGGTATCCATCTAGAAAACTGCCCGCATGTGGATATAAGTGCTGAAAATCAATGTTGATCTGAAAACAAATAATTCATTATTTTTGTTGTATTAATCATAACTATTTGTAAACATTATTGCATACCAATTTATACCCCAATGGACTTTTATATTGTTTCCAGTAGTTTGTTATCTCCGACGTCGTTTTAGACATTTTAATGAAATTATTCACCCTATATGCTGCCGTTTCTGCCCAATGAAACTCTAAGTCTTTCCAGGAACAATTATTTCGCTCGATTTCTTCTAAATGTATTTGTATAGATTCATCTACTTCTATAATGAGAAGAAAGATATATGAAAATTACGGTTGCTATTAATGGTTTTCATTTGCATCAAGCCCGAAAACTTGTTGGCGAATATTTCTCTTATCTAAATTTGCAGACAGAAAAAGAAAATATCTTACCAGAAGACTGTGGGTCAGCAAATGGCTTTTCGCTCTGAGAAACGTTATATGATCTTTTACCCTGAACTCCACCTTTTTTCAATATGCGTTGCTTAAAAAAAACCACTGTATAATAGCCCCTTCGGTTTGCATCCATGACACTTTAAATATCAAGTGCTCTGCAAAAAAATAATGTTTACATTTTAAAAGCTATTTAAAATATAAGGACGTTAATTTACCTGTTGCTCCGAGGTAAATGTATTAATAATACTTTCCGATAATTGTTTTGCCAGCGTAACTGACATACAAATTCCGTTAGTTACTAGATGATTTAAAATTAAATTTTTCAAAATTTTTCGGATGCTGTCATTTAATTCGCCTGCTATTTTGTAGTTTGATTTGATTTGTCGACCTAACTCCACTGAGTCAAGAATAGCATTTAAATCTATAAATTTTTTGTCAGAAAAATTTTGTTCCTCATTATTAAAACTTTCTGAGAGAGACTCTGATAGTGAAGCTGTGGTTTTTTCAGACATTTGCCAATTTAGCAATTTCATTTCAAACTTTGTTTGAATTCCAAGTTTGAAAGTAGTAATAGCAAAAAATTTTTGGATATGTTCTCTGGTCATACATCGCAATGCTTCGATATCAAACTCGTTCTCTGGAAATATAAAAGCAGTAAATTGTGTCAATCATTATTAAATTCGAAAAACTACGTAATTACCTTTTAATGCTTTGTACATTGTTTCAGTTCCCCAAGATTTAAGCAGTTCAAGCATTTCTTTGTCAGTTTCAGCTAAATTATTTTGTTTAACGTTATTGTTTTGGTTTAACTCCGGTACTGATGTTTCCACAGCTTGATTTAAAATGTCATTAGCTGAAAACATTGTTGAAGTAGATGGCGAAACGGGCTCAAGTATGGTATATTCATTTAATTGTGGTTCGTCCAGGTATTGAAATGTAGGATATGCCATTTTAAAATAATTATTTTCAATTCTTAAACGCTATATTAGAGGTTCAGATTTAATTAATTTACTTTATAAAACAAAAAGTGAAACAAACTAAAAATTTACAAACATTAAGAAACTTAACCATATATGTAATTAAACATTTATACTTAGCTATAATATACATACAATATAATACGTTAACATTTATAATATATGTACTTAAATCAGATTCAAATAAAGCGCTTTAGTTTTTAATTTTCTTTTTCAAAAATATTCCTTTAATCGAAGAAAACATTTCCCGTTAATAGTTTTAGAAATAGTAACAGGAGGTCCAGAAAATTTATCTATAGCGATAAATAAATTTTTAGAAATTATTAATTGAGGTGATGGTACTTCAAAAGAAAAATAGTGAGAATTAAATTTTTCGGTTAAAATTTCATCACATAAAATAATAACATTTGTTTCATTTTCTACAACAAAAATTTCATTGATTTGGAATAGGCTTAGCTCATTTTTAAAAATTGTAAGATATAAGCCCTTTTTGTAATTTGTTCCTTTAAAATTTATGCGTGAAAAACACCGAATATTTCGATCGAAGAAACCTATTTTATTTAAAAGTTCCTCTGTGCATGTACTTTTAGTTTCATGTTTCTGATCTAAAATACAGTCAGATTGTCCAGGTGACAATAAAAACCGAGAAAATTTCATTTGAAATTTTTTTGTCAACGAGACTATAATATTTTTTCGACAATAGTTCACTCTAGCATACTCCTTAAACTCTTTATGTTTGCTTTCATAACGAAAGCACCAATATTTTTTAGGGGGACCTGAATTTAAAATTACTACTGCATAATGCAATAATAAATGATGTTTGTATTTGAGTGTATCATTAAAATAAGAGGATATTTTGAATTGTGTTCTTTTATTAGCTGTCTTAGAAGTGAAAGTTTATCTTGATTGAAATTATCTGAAAGTAGCAAGTCTATTATTTCTAGAAGGCAAAGGAAGAACTCCCAAATAGGATCATGTTCAGGAATAAGATCGCCAATCATAAGCGGTAAGTAATGGGTGAAGCATTTCATTTCGCTTGCCGACATTTTTAATTTAAATTTATTTAAATGTTTAAGATGAATAGGGCCAGATTTATTTTCTATGTCAATTGAGCCATAATTAAAATTCTGTTTTCTATGGTTTATTACTTCAAGAGTTAAGACTTTCATCGTTATATAATATTTAAGGATATGGCATACATCATAATGGCATACACCCTCGAATACGTCATGCATTATATCAACACTATAATGTTTTACAACGTGAAAAGCTTTTATATTATTTAAAACAGATGATTTCGTAATTCCAGTACGAGCAGGGTCCCCAATTTCTATATCTAATTTGTAATTTTCAGGAGTTCGATGATTTTCTAAATTATCCTCAGATTGTTGCTGTATTACATTTTTAGGATTTCTGCAGAAACGGCAGAAATGTTTGCTAGAAAATGATTTAGTAAACTCTAATATAGAATGTAAACCAAGGTTATCTCCTAAAAGAAGCCCCAAAACAAAATAAATATGAAACTGCTCTGTTACAGTCTTAACAACTATTCCATTTTCACCCAAATCGTTAATTAATGAAATAAATGCTTGGAGGCAAATGTCATTTCCGAAGTGTTTTATATCAGAAGAATTTAAAAAACCAGCTAAAAATATATTCTCTAAAGAAGAAACATTTTCTACCAAAGGTATGCTGTAGTATAATGCAGTTACAGACTGAGTATGAGACCCTAATGCATTATTAATTTGAAAATCATCTGAATACAAAAACAAAGGTAGGTATATTTGATTAGAATTTCTTTTGGATAATAACTTTTCCTTCCATAGTTTACCATTTACAAAGTGTTTAATATTTGGAGCCTGATTATAATATTCCAATTTATTTAAAATTTTTAGTATATTATTGTCTTTCTCTAAAAAGGCTTTTAGTTGAAATTTAATTGGCAAAATAACACCTTTTGTAGAAAAGTCATCGTAAAATGTTTCACCATTTTTGGATATTAAATTAATTTCGTCATTAATTAAAAACAACGAAAAGTCAGCCATATATCCCTGTTCAGTTAGCCACTTTTTTAATAGATATTCTGAACTACATTGTGAAAATGGCGTTTCGATTGTACTGGCGAGCTGTTTAAATAAGGTTAATAAATCGGGTTCTTTTATATGTTGCACGGCGGCATTTCGTATTGAGTCAGCTATAAAACTGGTTAACCTAGAAACTTCCTGTTGAATTTGATTGACATTTTTGGAAGTAAAGTTGTTATTGCTATGCATGTTCATAGATAAAGAAACTCCCAACAAACCAAATTCCTTGGATGTTTCTTTTAAATCAAATAAATCAGTGGCTGATGTTATTTGTTGCGTTTGTATTGGATTTTTTAATTTAATTAATTGATTAGAATTATTTTGAGGTAAGTTCTTATTGGAATTAGAGTATGAAGCACTTGACTGGTTTTTCCTAGTTTCTGGCTTAAAAGTGGCATGTTTTGTAGAAAAATGTTTCTTTAAACTTTTTATATTGCTAAAAGTTTGAGAGCACATTTGTTCTGGACACTCGTAACTACTCACGGCTGTCAGAGGATGGTAATTTTTCAAATGTATTATAAATGTTTCAAAATTAGAAAAAGATGTTTTACATTTAAAACACTTCATTTGAATAAATATAAATTACAATTAATTAAACGTAATAATAAATGTGAAATTAAATGATAAAAAAAATCTAATTTATAATCACAAAACATGCTAATTATTAAACTAACCTGACACTTAATTTTTTGATTGAATAGTGGATTTACAACTTATATTAAATAGTTATCTATTTTTTCTGTTTAAAACGAATAAATACCCTAGAAAAATTATGAGATTAATTGTTAATAGTAATTTAATCGGAAAGACCCAGTAAATCACACATAATAATAATTTAATTATTGTTATAAATGTAATTAACATTATTATTTATTATTATTACTTGAGGGCCATGTGGGGGCTCAAGCCAGCCCGCACTGCGACCTAAAAGATCTTTTGTGCATTAAGCCCTACTTAATTATCCGTCCAGTCAATATTCAAGCTCTTAATGAACCTGATAATACTGCCTAACGGTACGTGATACATACTATCTGGGCTCATTGCTCTCCCTCCTAGATGTTTTAATTATCCGTCCAGCCAATATTCAGTCCCTTAAAGAACCTGATAATACTGCCGACCGGTGTGTGATACATACTATCTGGGCTCATTGCTCTCCCTCCTAGATGTAATAACATTTACTTCTGCTAGAAGAGCGGTAGCATTGGGACTCAAGGACATCGAGAGGGCAGACCCACTCCCGTATATTCCTATCCATGCCTCGTCTACCGTTTTGATTTTACTCTTGCGAGTTGCTGGGACATACTATCTGGGCTCATTGCTCTCCCTCCTAGATGTTTACTGTAAGAAGTACTTCTACACGCGTTACATACTATCTGGGCTCATTGCTCTCCCTCCTAGATGTAATGACATTTACTTCTGATAGAAAAGCGGTAGCATTGGGACTCAAGGACTTTGAGAGGGCAAACCCACTCCCGTGTATTCCTTCCCGTGCCTCTTCTACCGTTTTGATTTAACTCTTGCGAGTTGCTGGGAATAAAAATTTCGCCTGTAGGTCACCCAGGTTTACTACAGGAAGGCTAAATAAAACTGGAGGGTGCCTGGTATCCAGAGTCCGCATATATAGACTGATTAACCTATCAGCCATTCATCCATCGGCATATGCTGTTCCACCTTAGATTAGGGATTTTTTGTCAAGGTTTTCTCCTTTAGCGTCGTACTTTAGCCTGTCACCAAAGGCCACATTCAGCCTATTGGTTACAGTTACCGGTGGTTGCCACGAGGAGGCAGTACGTACACCTGCGCCTATTGGAAGTTTACGGAGCCCCTTCCAATAGACGCCAAACCACCATGTAATTAACATATTACTACACATATTATGTTATTATCAACTTATATCAATGTGTCAAAATTCTCTCTTTCAAATCATAATAAGAAGTCAAATTATGATACATTTTTTTAAAATTATTTTTTGCAAATTTTTTTGTAATTTTTTTGATTTATTTTAAATATTTATGGCTGACTTACTGTATACTTTGTTCACAAATAAATTTATTTTAAATAAAAAGTAACTTACATTAATTTTTTGCCAAGTTTGTACACGATGTTCGATTATAACTTGAATACCTAACGGTACGTTATATTTAAAAAAAAACTGATGCAGCTGTTCTTTTTTTATTGTTTTTAGTTTTGCACTGTCAATATCACAGGCTGCGAAAGAATGATTAAATTTCAGTTATGTTTTATTCTCAGTGAAATTATTGTAAAGGAAATGAAAAAAGACAAAATAAAAATAAAACGGGATAAAAAATACTTGCAACAATAGATCTGTTTTTTATTTATATCGTGCATTGTTCTTATTTCTCTAATAGAAAACAATCAAACGAGACAAGGAAAAATTATGAACTGCAATGCACAGTGTGAATAAAAAATAGACCTAATGTTCGCACACGCATACTATTACAATTGAGCATTAAAACATAATGTTATTACCACAGCAAAATCGACACAAACAACTTAAAGCAAACATCAAAACCAACAAAAATGTTTATACGAGTCGTATACACGTTACAAACACAAATAAAACCTACTACTTAGTAGAAATACTACATACTATAAACTTACCTAACAACTTTTCTGATATTTTATATTCTTGTAATATACGTTCTTTTAGATGAAGACACTTTAGCAAATTATCCAGCTTTATTTTTTTTCCATTTAACTTATTTTATTTAACAAAACTTCTTAATTTCTAACCGACACTTACTTCACAAAGAAACAAAATGACGCCTTGTAATAATTTTACTACATTTTTTTCATGTACAAAAAATACAAAGTTTAACAAAAATTATTCTCAATTTTATTCCAAAATCTTCAACGAGATGCCATTTCTATTTCAATATAACTTGTTTTTTATTCCGTTATAATTTCAATAAACCCTGAGGATTAGAAATTAATAATATTTTATTGAATGAATAACCATTTCTTTTATTAAAACAAATTACAAATGTGTGAATAAAATTAAAAGATTTTTTTTCTCAATTTCCTCAATAGAATAGAAATATGAAGCAAAGTTCTAAAAAACAATTGAAAATTATTTCTTATTTTAAGAGTACATTTTTCAATCCAAATTCAAACACTTACGAGTTAAAAAAATAATAAAACTTCAAGATAAATTTGTTAAAATGAAAAATGTTTTATCAATAGTAGTAAATAGTAATGAATTGTTTAAACCAAATTGATGAGAATCAAATGCTGAGGAAAAGTTTTTCCAATTAGAAAAAAATTGTCACAGTTTTGAAGCAAACAACTTTCAAGAGAATAGAAATGTTTTATAAAAATTGATAAATTCAAATTATTCAAACTCACCTATTTATTTTTTTGAGTGTGATAGTCTCATTAATTCGTTGATGACTAGACATATCCATAAACTTTAATTTACGGAACTTGCCCTTTAATAAAGCAAAAGCGCGCTCAATGCAAGATCTCATCGTACTTATTTTAATATTGAACTGTTCTTGTGCCATGGTTAGATGGCCATTTTGTTTAAAGGGTGTTACCAAATAATTAGTATTTGGATAAGCCGTATCACCAAGTATGTGGTAAGCTTCAGGCAGCAAAGGTTCATCCGTGTCAATTATTTTAGTATAAATAGAGCTTTTTTTAAAGACACGTGCGTCATGCATTCGCCCTGGACTACCAACAAAAATATCAATGAAATTTCGTTTGTCATCGCATATAGCTATAATTAAACAAAGAATTGTGTTTAAATGAATGTGTTGAAATAGGATTAGTAAAAGTTAACCTTGCAGAATTATGGAATGCACAGATTTACGGTTATAAAAATCTACAGCATTTCCTGTTGGTTGCTTGATCTGAATGTGTGAACCGTCTATCGCACCTACTACTCCAGGAATACCAGACTTTACATAAAACTCCTAAAATATTTAGAAAATTGGTATGAAAATTAGATATGATAATTTACTTCAGTGATTCCATTCTCACATTGGAAATTTCCACCTGTTTTGCGGTATTGGGAAACCGAATAAACAGAGACTTCAATTTTGAAATTTCTTTAATAATTTGGGTAAATATTAAATGGGCTGTGCTCCCAGCAATTCCAAATCTGTCGCTAGTTGACAAGAAGCATTCCTCTTTAGCAAGAAACCAAATTGTAAATAAATTTTTTTTTTCGAGTGGAACTTTGCCATTATCTCCTAATCTTCCTCGCAATATACTGTGAAGTTTCTAAAACAAACATAGATTATTTTAAATAAAACATTTGTAGTAGAACAAACCAAGCTTAATGCCTTACCTCAAATGTGGATCTAGACATACGGAAATGTTTAAAAAAATCATCTAAATGATACTGAGGTATGACGATTTCGAAAAAAATTTCAATCCTTACGGGTTTACACGAATCTCTCACTTGTTCCATATCTGGGGTATCTAAAGCAATCTCAATTACTCCTATTATGGACTCCATCCCATTGTTTTCACTTTCACTGTATTGCAAAAACCGCAACAAATTGTTTGAAAGCATTTTATTTAAATTAGTTTAAACTATATTTATTTTAATGTATTTTAATTGCCTTCTTAAAAATGGCACACCGTTTGAATAAGAATAATACAATTTTTTGACAAATGATCCATCAATTGCATTCAGGTTACATTAATGATGGATCATGTATCATAATAATGTGATACCGATTAGTGATCACAACATGTTGGCGAACCTGAATGCACCCAATGTAACATGTATCAAATGTTGTCCAACATTTCAGTCACGATCTCCGTCATTGTTGTTGTTGTAATTTTTTGACAACCTGCGCAATATATAACCTTTTATATGTGTACTGTGGTTCAACACATGATATAATACCATGAAACGTTCAAAAAATGAACTAACACATATTATACACATATGCACAGAAATAATACTAAACAAAAAAATGAAAAAATATAAGGTCACCATAATTCATATAGTAGCGACAATGTATTTCTAGTGAGTTTTATTATTTAATAAAAATTATATTTATTTGGTTTTTTACCCTTGTGTCAACACGACATACCAGGGTGTTTTTTTGATTTTTTGTAACTGAATAGTTTCTTTTTCTAATAAAGTTAAATGGCATTTTCATTATGATATCGTTTCTATATTTAATGTTTATCAGTCTTTGATGCAAAACTATTGATTAAATGCATACACACCAGGAGTTGAATATGTTGGTGAGAAGTCATTTTATTCTCGTGTTGACACAAAGGTTAAACTTATTTTTTTTATTTTTTAATTCTCCGACGTTTCGGTGGTATTTTCCACCATTCTCAAGGAGCAATCGAAACCAACAATGCTGTTTTGTTGGTTTCGATTGCTCCTTGAGAATGGTGGAAAATACCACCGAAACGTCGGAGAATAAAAAAATAAAAAAAATAAGTTTAAAACCAAATAAATATAATTTTTATTATTTCTAGTGAGTCTATCTAATAAAGAGAAAATCGTTCTATCATGGTTCAACAAATGGTCGCGAGTATTTATTCTTGATTGTTCACATTATGTTTGTCCCCATGATTCAATAAAACCAAGGTTAGCTCGAAATATGTAAACAAAAGGCCATCTTTTTTTTTTTTGACGTCACTCAATTCTCAATACGTATATAAATTACAACAACAAATAAAAAAATGAAAAGTAAAACAGAATTGCATGACGTCACGAACACGTGTTTTGAAAAATCGAGCTAACCTGGGATTTATAGAATCATGGTTTGTCCCTTCACTCGAAAAATATTCACAAACAAAAGTTTTTTATACTATAAAATTGCTCCGATTAGATGAGGCGTTTTCTCACTTCAATGCTGTCAATAATTGTAAATCGCTATTTTGTAGTTTGTATGTAATTTTAATTAAAATTTATGTGGAGAATAATTATTTTAATTTAAAATAAATTAATTGCCACTGTTTTCTTACGCAAAAATTCACATCAGAATGGCTCCGATCATATTGGGCATTCTCTCTCTATAGTGCGGTTCAAACATTCTAAATTGCTCGAAATCCAGGTTCCAGGCGGTTTTCCTCGCCGCCTGGCATAAAGTCTAAAGATCAACCTATGCAATCATACATTTAAATTTAATGTAATGCTTACTGTTGATAAGTAATTGCCCACGACCAAGGACAAAATTTCGTGCTGCTCACTTTTCAAACATGAGGTTGTGACTGTGAGGTGTAAGACTGGTTTAAGGAGAGTTACCATAATAGATTTTAATACTTACAGCTACTCGTTTGACGAAATGATGAGCTTCAAAATACCTGGTGTCTCTCGTCCCTCACAATGGCAATATGAGTAATACGTTTTTTCAGTTACAAATTCAGATTTACACTTTTCTGAAAGGGTGTTATGTTAGCTATTAAATACTGTTTTGAGTATATTAAGATTCTCATGGCAGTGCCATCTAGCGGCAAAAACATAAACACAGATTTATCAGTTCATAACTCCTTAGATAACGGTACTTTGTAAAAATAAATTACGCTTAACTTTACGATGGATTAATACGTTTTCAATACGGTACTCCTCTAAAAATCGAATATATAACACTACGGTGAAGCCAAAAATCAGATTGAAAAATTGTCAAACTAAAATATCGAATAACGGGACAACCGAAGGTTTAAAAAATAAATAAAATAATATGTATCCGTTATTTTGAACTGAGGAATACGAAAAAAATAAAAAAATTAAAATCTAAGAGGTGAAGTTTGGGAATTGTAAAACATTGACTGTTTTACCGTGGAATGACTTATGTATATAGTTTAATTAATAAAGTTAAAAAAAATTACAAAGTTCGGCTGAAATTGGCGTAAAAAATGGCGGAAACTTGTTAGACCATCCAATAAATGAACATCATATCACAGATATAAAATTTTAATTCAAATTTTTTGTAAAAGTTCATAAAACCGTCAATACGATTTATTTTGAATAATCGTACTAAATTGTACCTGACAAGGTCTTCACTTCAGTTCAACGACTCTGTAATAAAAAAATAGTGGTTGCCATTCACATTTGTATGATGACCCTGAATGACTGTTTAATGGTAAACCCTAAGACGAATTAAATACCATTCTTCAATAATAATTTTCAAACCTTATCAATTTTGTAAGTACACCAATACCTCGATTTGCGATGTTTCGAGTTGCGACGTTTCGAATTGCGACGGTACATTTGCTATTACCAAATTTTAGTTCTGAGTCGCTTAAATTATTTGTTGCATCGTTACTTAAATGTTTTTTTTCTGGAAATACGTCAAGGTTATTTAATTATGTTGCAATTTTATTTACAAGACGAATTTTTATCGAACGAATTACCGTCGCAAAGTGAGGTATTGGTGTATATTTTTTACCAAAATCTCGCTCCTCTCGAAATAATTGACCTTACCGGTAACTTTTGATAACCCCGCGTGTAACTATAACTGGACCGCTACCACATACAACAATATCCATTATCGTAAAACCCAAAATCGTAAAATTCGATCCGCGATGGATATATCGGACAAATTTCATAATATGCTTATGAACTATTTATAATGGAACTCGATAAACTTTAGGCTTATTTTCTTCTAGATAAACGGAAAAAGTAAATGCCTTAAGCTCGAATATGCAATCACATTTGCACTTTACATAAATTTTAGGTAATTACTGCAATGAAGCTTTTAAATGAAAGCGAATTTTTTAGTTACACTCGACCATTTTTCCAGTGCAATTGATTGTAATTGAAATCCAGGTATAAGAAGCTGTACGTATTACTTTCTTTTACGAAAGTAAAATAAAGTATAGTAATCATGAAAATTTTCGACCTTGAGATTATTGAAGATTTATCTGTTTTGAGGTCCCCTGAGTCCGAAAAAGTGGGTTTCGGAATGATGTCTGTCTGTCAGTCTGTCCGTCTGTCAGTCTGTGTCTACTCTACAGCCCAGATGGCTTAACCAATCGAACTGAAACTTCAGATTTAAGCTTTCTTGATAAATTGGGAGGTCCCAGTGAATTTTAATCCAAATCGGTCAACCGGAAGTGGCCACTCTCTTGGGCCAGAAAATTTGTTTTGCAAATATCTTAAAAAGTATAAGGTTTACAAACAATTACTAATACAAAATATTTCCAAAAAATAAAAATAAAAAAATTAAAAATTTAAAAAAAAAAATTTAAATATTTTATAAAAAAAATTAAATTGTGTGTGGCCGGCCAACACATTTCTTCTACGAGCAGGGAATTTTGAGAAACCAATTACGCAAACTTCTTACAAATTTATTATTTTTTATTACTTTCTTTTATATCAGTAAGCTTAAATCTAAAGTTTTTGTTCGATTGGTTAAGCCATCTGGGCTATAGAGAAGACACAGACTGACAGACAAACGGACAGACAAACGGACAGACTAACAGACAGACATCATTTCGAAACCCACATTTTCGGACCCAGGGGACCTGAAAACAGATATATCTTCATTAATCTCTTACATAATATTTGGGGTTTCAGCTCCCAGATTCCGTAAAACAGAAAATTTATTTTGCAAATATTTCAAAAATATACAATTTACAGAAAACATGAAAAAATAAAAACAATCTTAATTAAGTTTGCAAGAAATTTGCATTATAAAAGTCAGGTGTTTTGGAACGTTTCAGACTTTTTTAGAATTTTTCGGAATTTTCCAGAATTTTCAAGAATATTCTCAAATTTTCTAGGTGTTCATTCAGAGAATGTTACAGAATTTTCTAGAATTTTCCGGAATTTCCAAAACTTTCTAGAATGTACCAGGACGTTCCAGAATTTCTTAGGATTTTTTATACATTTTCTATACATTCTCAAATTTTCTAGAATTTTCCAGAACTTTCTAGAAATTATATGTTTCAGAATTTTCTAGAAACTTTCAAAATATTCCACAATTTTCTAGAAAGTTCCAAGTGTATTGGAATGTTCCAGGATTTTTTAGAATATTTCGGAATGTGCCAGAGTTTTCCGTAATTTTCAAAATGTTCTACAGGGTGGGCCAAATAGGACCTACCAATGTAAAACACGTATAACTCTTGTAATACTATTTTTTTATTATTAATTTTTTTATGTATTAAATACATTTTATGGAAATTTAAGGAGACTATGAATGAAATATGACATCAGACAAATGTCCACCATTTTGCTCGATACAAACATAGGCTCTTTTAAGCGCGTTTTCCGTAACACCACGTAATGTTTCTGGTTGCAGGCTCAGTATTTCGTCTCGAATATTCTGCTTTAGCTGTCTAATTGTCTGTGGCTTATTGACATACACTTTGTCTTTTGTTGTTCTGTAAGAAGCCCCGGAAATCGATTCTGGCGTTTCATCTTCATTCTCGAAAAAATATGGACCGATAACTTTATCGGCCATAACACCACACCAAACAGTACATCTGGATGGATGTAACTGATGCTGGGCCTTGGATTTTCAGAGCCCCACAATCTACAGTTTTGCTTATTGACATAACCGCTTAAATGGAAATTTACAAGATCTTCGACAAGAATAAAAAAATTCGATAATTTTAACACGTTGTTCTGTACTGTGTCTATCCATTATAAATTTCCAAGAACTCAATTATAACCTGCAAAGAAAAAACACAATTATATTAGAAAACAAAAAAGTTATTCGGGTTTTACATTGGTAGGTCTTATTTGGCCCACCCTGTAGAATGTTCCAGGACGTTCCAGAATTTCTTAGGATTTTCCACAAGATTTTGGAATATTTCAGAATTTTTTAGAAAGTTTCGTATTGTTCCGGAATTTTCTAGAAAATTTTAGGTGTTTCAGAAGTTTTAGCCAGTTTCAGAATGTTCCAGAATTTTTCGGAACTCCCAAAATATCCAGAATATACCAGGACGTTCCAGAATTTCTTAGGATTTTCTAGAAAATTTCAAATTGATCCAAAAGGTTCATTTATTTTTAGAATGTTCCAGAATATTAAAAAAATGTCTAGCAAACTCCAGGTGTACTGGATTGTTTCAGATTTTTTTAGAATGTTTGGCAATATTCAGAATTTTCAAGAATATTCTTAAATTTTCTAGAATGTTGCAAAATTTTCTAAAAATTCCAGGTCTTTCAGAATTTTTAGAAAGTTTCAGAATGTTCCAGAATTTTCTAGATTTTCCCGGAATTTCCAAAATTTTCTAGAATGTACCAGCCGAATTTTTCAGTATTTTCTAGAAAATTTCAGAATGTTTCAAAATCCAGGCCTTGGTGGTGGATCCATATTTACAAGCCGACGTATTGGCGAGCGTCTTCAAATCGAACTCGACATTAGTTGTCCCAGATGGAATTGGACCTCCATTAATTCCATATTGTGGTTCTAAAATGAGCCCCGTCGTCATCTCGGAGGAAATTGTCTTTACTAATCTAAAGTCAATGAATGCAAACAAGGCCACCGGACCTGATGGAATTCCAGTTCGAATATTGAAGGAGTTTGCCAGTGAATTGGCTAACATATTATCTAAAATTTTCCTACTTTCATATAAGCAAGGTGACTACCCAAACGCCTGGAAGAATGCAATGGTGCAACCCGTGCTGAAACGGGGTTGTGACAAAACTGACCCTTCGAGCTACCGGCCAATATCAATTGTGTCAGCCGTCGCTAAGGTCTTTGAGAAATGGGTCAATCAACATATAGTTAGATATCTTGAAATTAGCAAACTAATTTCGGATAGACAATACGGCTTTCGTGAAAGCCGATCCACGACCGATCTCTTGACGTATGTCACGAACAAATGGATTCTCGCCCTAGAACACCACGGAGAGGCTTTTGCAATCGCCTTGGATATACCCAAGGCTTTTGATAAAGTATGGCATGAGAATCTTATTTGTAAACTTGTGGCATACGGGCTGGACTCGATGACCACCAGGTGGATTAAAAGCTATCTCAATGACCGAAAAATCAGCGTCGTGCTTAATGGGAGATCATCATCGACGCACTCCCCAAATGCCGGAGTCCCTCAGGGATCACCTTTGTCACCGACCCTGTTTTTGCTATATATCAACTATTTGCTGGACAGCACTGTAAACCCTATCCATAGCTTTGCGGATGATGCCACATTGCATTCTTCTATTTCATTCGAGGCGCAGCCTAGTATTACAGATCTACATAAATAATAAACGGTCAGAAGTCGTAACTTCTCTTAATTCCGATTTAAGTACAATATTTGAGTGTGGTAACAACAACTTAGTACAATTTAACGAAAAAAAGACTCAAATATGCACATTCTCACGTAAAAAAAGTCGCAACGACTACCCATTTGTGGTAAAAAACCATATCCTTGTGGGTTGCGACTCAATTCGACTGCTTGGTGTTCAAATAAGTAACAAACTCAAATGGAATGAACACATTGTTGCATTGGCTAAATCAGCTTCAAAAAAACTCGGGTTCCTGAATCGATGCAGAAGATTTTTCAAATCGCATCAAGTTCTCCAGATATATAAAACCTTCATCCGACCATGTATAGAGTATTGCTGTCAAGTTTGGGGAGGTGCGTCTGGTACCACCCTCCACTTATTGGACAGGGTTCAAAGCCGCGCTATCAGAATAATACGAAATCCCAGACTTACTCAAGAACTAGACAGCTTACAGCATCGCAGAGATGTTGCAGAACTCTGCGTCTTCTACAGATGCTTACATGGTAAATGTTCTGCAGAACTATCGAAGAAAATACCACCATTCGTTACAACAACAAGAGTAACAAGAGGAACAACCAATGCACATAGGTTTACGGTGAAGCTCCCGAAACCTCGAACTGAAGAAATCAAGCGCGAATTTATATACCGAGCATCAAAAAAGTGGAATTCGCTATTACATTTCAAATTTCCGAAGGAATATAAAATGAATAAATTTAAGATAGCTATTAATCTTTACTTGCAGGATCGCGCATTGGGTGCAGAAGCTCTGACAGTTACAAGGAGCTAGGACCGTTAATAAGTCCGCTCTGCACCCAATTAAAAAATTTATAAAAAAAAAAAAAAAAAAAATGTTCCAAAAGGTTCCAAAAGAAGGTTTCGGAATATTTCAGAATTTGCAAGAATATTCTCAAATTTTCTAGAAAATCCCAGGTGTTTCTGATTTTTTTAGAAAGTTTCAGGTGTATTGGAATTTTTCAGAATTTTGTAGAATTTTCAAGAATATTCTCAAATTTTCTAGAATGTTCCAGAATTGTCCAGCAAAACTAAGGTGTTTCAGAATTCTCTTGAACGTTTCAGAATGTTCAAGTAATTTATTGAATTTTCTGGAATTTCCAAAATTTTCTAGACGTTCCAGAATTTTTTAGGATTTTTTAGAAAATTTTAGAATGTTTCAGAATTTTTTAGAAAGTTTCGGAATGTTCCAGAATTTTCAATAATATTCTTAAATGTTCTAGAAGAATTCAGAATTTTTTAGAATTTTCTAGAAAATTCTAGGTGTTTTAGAATTTTTACCAAGTTTTAGAATGTTCCAGAATATTCTAGAATCCGGAATTTCCAAAATTTTCTAGAATGTACCAGGACGTTCCAGAATGCTTTAAGATTTTGTAGAAAATTTCAGAATGTTCTAAAAGTTTCCAGAGTTTCTTAGAAAATTCCAGGATATTAAAAAATTGTCTAGCAAATTCCAGGTGAACTGGAACGTTTCAGATTTTTTTAGAATGTTTCGAAATATTCCAGAATTTTCAAGAATAGTCATTTTCTAGAATGTTTTAAAACTTTTCTGGAAAATTCCAGGTGTTTCAGAATTTTCTAGAAAGTTTCTGAATGTTCCAGAATTTTCTAGAATTTGACGGAAGTTCCAAAGTTTTCTAGAATGTACCAGTATTTTCGAGATTTTTTTTAGGATTTTCCAGAGAATCTCAGAATGTTTCAGAATATTCCAAAAGGTCCCAGAATTTTCTAGAATGTGCCAGGTTTACTGGAACGTTTCAGATTGTTTTGGAATGTTTCAGAATTTTCCAGAATTTTCAAGAATATTCTGAAATTTTCGAGAATGCTGCAAAATTGTCTAGAAAATTATAGGTGTTTCAGAATTTTCTAGACAGTTTCAGGTGTATTGAAATGTCCAAAAAATGTTTGAAATGTTTTAAAATTTTCAAGAATATTCCAGAATTTTCTACAAAATTTCAGATGTTTCAGAATTCTCCAAAAAGGTTAAGAATGTTGCAGAATTTCTTAAAATTATAAATGTTTGTAAAAATTCGCTGTACGTAAAAGAAAGTCGTGTGTTGGCCACACCTCAATTTTTTAATAAAGTAATAATTCATTAAAATGAAAAAAATATTGTTAAAATTCTGTCGTATTAAACAAAAAGTGGCTAACTGAAGGAAAACACTTCTTGGGATACCACAATAAATTCTGTTCAACAATCCTAAGCTTGAAATGCTAAAATTTTATGCTAAAATTTTGCTCAAAAAAGGTTATCTTGGGTCAAAAACCAATAATATCTTGTATATAATCTGTTTATCAGACGGATAAACCATACGCTTTGCAAAACAGAATGATAAAAATTGTAAAATAGTGAGTTTGCTACTTTTGTTATACCGTTTAATGCATCTATAAAAAATGTTGAATGAATAAAGCGATATCTTTAGTTAAATACACAAATTTATTTCTATGACCTATTCTAAATTCTTACAATGGTTGTTATAAAAACGAGATATCTGGACAATTCTACATATTAAGTTTATGCGAAACAATATTTCGAATAAAACTTTATAATAAAATAATTCGATTGTTATTCTTTTTTATTTAATAAATAATGTTTGTATTTATTGTACTCGTTTTTAAAATCGAGTTAAAAACTTTAACTTATATGCAATACGTAATTCAAAATATTTAAAAAACATTGAAATACGATTTCCCAATATTTTGTTTTGCAATTTCATAAATTTATATGTATCGATTTCTAAACAAACAAATAAAAATAATACCAACACTGTAAAATGGTAGTTTGTTTTATTTTTAAAGAAAATTGACAACATTGTCAATTCATTGATAAATTTGCGGTTGTGTATATTTTTAATTCTTTGTTTTCAGCGTAAAATTTGGTAACGCCTTTAAACTCTCCTTTTAATTTTTGCTTATAGAAAATATGAAAGATTGAAAGAGGCATTACAAAATATCAGAAATGTATACTATAGTCATGATTCTATAAATCCAAGGTTAGCTCGATTTTTCAAAACACGTGTTCGTGACGTCATGCAATTCTTTTTTATTTTTTTTGGTTTTTTTATTTGTTGTTGTAATTTATATACGTATTGAGAATTGAGTGACGTTAAAAAAAAAGATGGCCATTTGTTTACATATTTCGAGCTAACCTTGGTTTTATTGAATCATGACTATAGTTTCGTCAAATTCGAAATTCAAATCGAGGAAAAATCGATTTGATTTTTAATTTTATTACATAATTTAGATACTACATCGGACAATCGATGTAGTATCTAAATTATGTAATAAAATTACCATTTAACGTTTAATTTAAACCAAAATATTTAATGTATTTTAAAATTTCAGTAAATATTATATAAGTTTTCTTTTTTAGTCAATTATTATGTTTAAACTTGATATATGTATGTATACAACAGATAAAATGTCGATAGCTGAATGTATCACAAAAAACTAATGATGGCAAAAATGACATTTAACAAATCAGTGTTGCCATAAAAAAGTTGTTATTCAGAACTCAACATGTTGATTTTATGCAACATGTTGCCCACAGTTGGCGGACCTGAAGGCGCTCAATGTTTGTTTAACCGAGTAGTGTACGGACAATTTTTTGATACAGTGAAAATTGATCGTGTTGTTTTGCATTTTTTATGCAATTAATCTTTTCAATCAATTATTTCAAGGAAAACTCGATAGATTCAAAAAACAGTCCACACAACAGTCTAGTTGACATAAAAATAATAGCAGAATAGAAGAAAAGACAAATAGAAGATTTACATTGAATTGGACCTTATCTTGGATTTTAGGTTCTTATCTATTTGTTGGTGTATTTTGTAAATTATGTTTTCATATTCGACTTTGTGGAATATTTTGGGTAGATGTAATTGTGTGTTGTATGTTTCCAATGTAAGTTTTTTTATTTTCCCATACAACTGTTGTATTGAACTTTTTAACCAAAGTCTCTCAGCTTTTTTCTTTATATTTTGTGCTGTTGTTGTGTAGCATTTGACTCTTACGTTATGAAGGAGTGAAGGAGTCACCTTTTAAAATGTTATTTTATTTCACGCGAATAATAAAAGTGGTTATTTATTAACTCCAATAGAGTCTATTGAACTTTGTTTCGGTATGTCATTAAATCTTCTTATATTATAAGAGTGTACCTTTAGGTAGAAGCTTTACCTCAGTTTGAGGTGCGAACAATGGGAACTGAATTATGGTTGTGAGCTGTAAAAGCATACCTATTATAGGTACGAGTACATAGTTTGTTGGAAAATTAATAAATAGTTGCAGTTTCATTGGAATTGCGAGTCAGAACCTCGAAACTTATTTGTCTACCGCACTTACTAAATTTAAACTTAAACACCGTATCAAACTCTCCATTATCACATTATCACCCAACGAAGCACAACCAACCAATAAATTCTATTTTCCACATTTTTTCTTTTGTTTTTTTTTTCTTGTTATACAAAATTAGATAAAAATTTATATAAAATTATTTCTTAAGAACTTTAACGTCGTCAACATAAAGAAAATTGAATACAACAAAAGTGTGAATTCCAACAATTTCAATTTTTTTTTTATCTACTTCTTACAACTTTTGTTTTTTATTTTTATTGTTTTAACATTTATGGTGACACATAATGCAATTCAAAATCAATTACAGTAATTTATGATTTGTTCAACTATATGTAGATATTTAAACATAAATGGGTTTTTTGTATATTTGACTTTTATGTAAAATTTTACGTTTTTTTTTATTTTATTCGTTTGCTAATTGCATTTTAACGTATTACGACCATATAGGTGTTGAAACATTTACTTTTTACCATTACGGTGCGCGCGGAATTGATTTAATGAGGTGCCCCAGCTCGATAAAAGAACAACAAAAAAAACACATTCAGTTTAGTTCACAGAAGGTTAATTGTTTATTTAAATTATTATTAACCTTTTAGATCAAAACACAAACAGAAAAGCAAAAAAAAAAAAAATTAAAATTTAACTATAAACGCGAGATAATTGGGATGACGGACAAAATTTTTTTTTGTTTTGTTTATAAATTTGCTAAGGTGGATTTTTATAAATTTAATGAGTTGCGTATTTATTGTGTGTGGTCTTTGATGTTAGCACACAATGTGTCAACCAACCGTATGTAACATTATAGACAAATAAAATAAAAATTCTCATGTTAGAACGATAAATACGTTTTGTATACATTATAGGTATGTAGGACGTGTGTATTAAAAATATTAATAAACAGAAAATTGTTTTATTTTAATAAAAATTGATTAAAATTAAAAAATTTAATTCGATAACGTTTATGGTTGATTAGAAGATTTGCACCATTTACAAAGCTAATTTAAATTGATCTGGTCATTCACCATAAAAACTAATCTAAATATATGGAGAATGGAATATTTATGGAGCACCCACGTTTTATTTTTGTGTTGTGAATTTTAAATGAAACAAACTAGTAGAGCGACAATTTAACAAAGATGTTTACGGGCACAATTCGGGAATTGACCGCGCGCGAATCGTGCTAAACTAATAAAATAAAATGTTCTATGATACGCGGAATTTTTTTTTTACATTTTATTTAGTTTAGATATAGCCATAAAATATTTAATTTAAAAATAAAACATCCTACCAGCAATAAAAACTATAAGCGCAGAAAAAATGAAAATTAAACGATTAAAAAATGATTTAGTGAACTTCGTGATAGTTTGTTATCATGCAAAGCGAAGCTACTTCTCGTTTTTTTATTTTAATATTTGTTTTACTTTAAATTATAAATTACATATTTCCTATTTATTTATCATATAATAAATAATTATTTCGTTTTTGTTGTTGTATTGTTTTAAGCAAAATATTTTATTATACACAGAGAAGAGAAGTTGTAATGATTTGTTTGCAAATTATGTTTTAGTTAAATTTATTGGTTTTATAAAATTTGTTGAAGAGTTTCATGTTTACTGTTCGGTTGTTGGTTAATGGAATGTTTGTTAATCTTGAATTTATTCTATATAGAAAATATATATACTGTATACCATAGATTTAGATACATATTATATTAACGGATTAAAATTGTAGCTATGCAAAATGAAATAAATAATAGAATCTGTGTGTAATTATATTATATGCAATCATATATTATGTTTGTACAAATAAACATTGTGTTGTTTCGTAGAAATGAATATTGGCTTCAACATTTTAAAATTACATGGTGAATGCAGTTTATGTTTGGTTGGCTTGCAAATGTATATTAATATTTTTTTTATTTTTTTTTTTATTTACCTAGACCATTGGTTTGCAACATGGGTTGTGTAAATATCAAGATTCATTGAATTGCTAAAATATAAATTTTAATTTGAAAGTTCATGTTTTCATTATTTGTATAATTATGTATCGGTTACTGTACCGTGACATGCGATTTTACAGTATATTACAGAAAATTGAAGAGTAACATTTATATTGTATATGTACCTACGAGCAAATGCCACTTATCGTAAATCTATTAATGGACAAAGCAGAAGCTATACGCTGTGTCTGCGCAGTACCAACACTTGGTTCTGAGAACAATTTAGCATATCATTCGACGACTAACGAAAACGCGCACAATTTATCTAAGCCATTCACAGTCTACCATACGCTATTGCATAAATACAAGATCCATATAATCAAACACATATTTAAAAATATTTGAGTAAAGTTTATTATCTGCAAAGCAAAATAAAAATTATTTGAGTATCAAGTGTTTGTTGGTATTTTTTTCTATTCAAGATTAAAGTTTTCCTCCTTACAACGAGGTATAAGTCAGTTGGAATGAAAATGTCTCTAGAGACGGTAAAAAAAATTAAATATTGTGTATATATTACTTAATTCGATTTTCGTCCAGATATCACCAATGCGATAATTTAACTGAACAAATTAACGAGCCTAGCCTTCAACGAGTAACAACTTTCTGATTGACTTAATTGAAGAAAGTTTCAAATGGAACCAAAACCTCTTTACTATAACTTCACTTTGGCAGTCTGCACAGAACTATATCGCTCTATTACAACGACGCTGTATAAAAATGCGAGTTTCAATAAAATTTGGAAATCCAGAGGCCAACAATTATTTTTTTTGCCAAACGGTCAAATCATTTTAAAACAACAATTGCTCCTTTATCGATAATTTCTTCAAACGACAAATACTCCTTTTATCCAAAATCAAATTATCATAAAAAACAAGAAAAATCTTAAACTATACCTCTGAACCAATAGTGATTAACCGAAAAAAGCAAAGCAATGATATTGACAACAATAACTATATACAGTTTGTAGGGTTTATGAAGAAATAGTTGTTGTATTTGGACTATCCAGTTAAGACCATGAAAACCTCAGTTATAAAAATAAAATAAATAAAATAGTTAATTATGATTTAAAAAAAAAACAAATTTAATCCAGTTTTGTATTCGGATTCAACTTTAAAAAAAAATCAATTTTATAATTCTAATGTAAACTCCGGTAAAACTCCCGCACATTTTTCGAAACTATTTCTGGCCCTAACTATTGCTGTTTTTTGTTGTTCTCACCACGAAGAGGTAGTTTTTTCTTCTTTGCGGTTTCTAAATTTCGATTTTTTTTATTTTTATAACCCTAGTTTTACAAGCACCAACTTTTTTCGCAACTTCATTGGCCGATAGTGACGGATTATTCGTACAAAGACGAACAACTTTATTGGCAGCCCTTTTGTTCATCACACCACTCGAACGATCAGATCTATCTACGAAAATATCTTTATCGCAAATGAAGACGGCGACAATTGTAGTCCACTAGAAGCGGGCGAGACAAGGGACGCAGAAACAGAAGCAAGAGATGAGATGGAAGAAGCGCTAAAAATAACAGCACAGTTAGGAGGAAAGCGTTGTTATACTGAAGGGACCAACGATGCAGAAGCTATAGCGGGAGGCAAGTATCACCATCTGCGGAGGGATGCAACATGAAGAATTTGCATCAGGAAATAAAGGGTCGTTAATCGACTCGACCAAAAAAAAGGCGAAAGAAGGAAAGGAAACCAACGAAGGGTCTAGCACAGGAACAAATGGACATCAAAATAAGAACATGGGAGCACTAGGGCAAACATAATAAAAATAAAAGTGCCTTCAATAATCGCAGAGAAAGGACTCAACACGATGAAATTAGCAAAAATGCTTAAAGAAGAGGAAATAAAGGATTTCCAAATTAAGATTCTGGCAAATAGACAAAAGGTGATTAAATGCAATAACATGAAGAGCCATCATAAAGTGGGAGGACACACATACACTCCAAAATATGAGAAACAAAGGGTATACTTAGTCAAAGGCATCCATAAGGGATACGAAAATGAGGAGGTGCAGAAGGAATTTGAGGAAGAATTTGGTCTTATAGCCAAAGTAAGCAAATTCAGCACACTTAGCAAGACTAGGGAAGGGAGGGAAATGGATGCTAAAGTAGTATTAGTCGAGGGCAATACGCCAATTAAGGATATACAGAAAATAAAAAGTCTATTCAACCACGTAATTGAATGGCAACATTTAAAAAAAAATGAGATCATACAATGCATGAACTGTCTACGGTATGGACATATTGCAAAGAATTGCCTGAATAGATTCAGATGCCTAAAATGCGATGAGGACCACGAAAGAGGCAATTGCATAAAATTCATTTGCGATATATGCAAGGTGGATCATGGAAAGGAGGAATGGAACGCCAGCACACAAGAAGATAACACAGAAAAAAGAACGAACAACAGGGAAACTATGTACTGCGTGAACTGTATGAACACTGGACATCCAGCCAACTATAAAGGGTGTCCGGCATATACAGCAATAGTAGAAAATAAAAATAAAAATAGAAACAACAAGCTGATAATCGATAAAAAAATGGAGGCGAAAGAATTCGCAAGACAATCAATGCATAACTTGGTGCAAAAAAATGTCAGTTTTACAAATATAGTCAAATGAAAAGAGGCAGTTGTCTATCCAACTAGTAACAAAATGGATGGGTTATCTTTTCTACAGGAAGAGTCAAGTAGTTTATTCGGAACAAGCTTGACAAACACAATAAAAAGTAAATGAATTCCTGGTAAACTACAAAAAAATAGAAGATAGAGAGGAAAAGCAAGTTGCTTCATCCAAAATAAAGAGGAGGAGAACAACGGAACAGCAATTGCGGTAAGGGAAGACATCAAACTTAAAATCACCAGGATTAATAATCTAAGCATATTCAGAACCACTGCAGTAGAGTTAACGGGAGTGGAATTTGGAAGCTTCTTAGTGGCGTCGTTACATAGTCCTAGCCAAACGAGGATCGATCACTCTAGATCAGAGCTTAATAAAATAAACGCATTGCGGGACAGGTACGATTCAGTGATGATAGGAGGAGACTTCAATGCACGGAGTAAGAGATGGGAGGGGACCGAACACCAGAATGGAGTGGCGCTTACAGGATGGTTAGAGAGTGCGCAGCATGACACGGTGCATATAATACCAGGGAGATCGACATTCCCAAGGTCGGGGTTTAAATTGGAACAATTTTTAGTGTCAGCAAACCTTTTCGGCGGGGGTTTTGTACACGACAATTACTCGTTAAGATGCGAAGACTCGTTATCGGACCATCGAATGGTGATGTTGGCCTTTAGACCAGCTAAACAATTGGAGTTTTTGGAAAAGGTCGCCCGACAGGATTTAGAAACTACAACAGAGCAGACTGGGAAGCATTCGGAAGAATAATGGAGACCAGAAGTAAGGAACTCAACATTCCAGAGGACAGGAACCTAGGGGAAGTTGAGCTTGATGTATGTATAGACAAATTTACCGCAATTATTAGTGAAGCAACGGAAATAGCAGTGCCTATTACGGAGAGAAAATATCACAAATATAATGGCATTCCAGAGGAGCTACAGAAATTGTTCAAAATCAGGAGAAAATTGAAAAAAAAAAATTAAACAGTCTATACAATCAACACTTATCAAACAGATCCATCAACTACTACACGGTGAGGAGTCAAATTAACTGCCTAACCGCAATTATTAAACAGCAGCTTAGTAACCATTTAAACCAAAAATTTCACAACATGATTGAAAAAATTAGCCCTGGACAAAACGTATTCCAAGAAATCAACAGAGCAACAGGCAGGAAGTGATGGTTACAACCACAAGCGATCAAAGTGGGGAAAGAGAAGATATGTGTAGATAAGAGAATGGCAGAAGAATTCGAGAAATACTACAAGCAACTATACGAGGAGAGAACACCAAAAGTAGGGACAGAAAAAATGGAAGGCATTAGAAATATAACACAAGATATAGCAAAGGAAGCAGGGAGGCCACTGGTAAATTTCGACAATACAAATATAGCATCGAAGCCAAGAGAAGACATATTCCTAAACATAGAGGATACTACAAGTTTGGTCAAGGCAGTTAACGCAAAAAAAATCAAGCGGTACAGATGGAATTTCCAACTATGTACATCCTGAAAAAATTACCAAGGCCAATGCTCGAGAAGTTGACGATACTGATCAATAATTGCATAAACAATGGATACTTTCCAAAAGTATGGAAGGAGGCGATTATTCTTCCCATTCCTAAAAAGAGCAGGGCAGAGAACATCAAGGACTTTAGACCGATTAGTCTAACATCTAATTTGGTGAAGGTTCTAGAAAAAATAATTAAGGATAGGCTTTGCGAGGAGATTTACCAGAAAAATCAAATGGTACCCGACCATCAGTTCGGGTTTAGACCGGGGCACTCTACAATAGACGCAGCTACATCATTGTCGGGCAAGGATTTGAACAGCCTGAACAACCATAGGGCGGTGGCGATCTGCTTCCTAGACATAGAGAAGGCATTTGATTCATTGTGGTCAAAAGGACTCATTTTCAAAATAATAGAATTAAAAGTGGAAAAGAGGATAGCTATACTACTTATAAGTTTCCTGAGCGACAGGAGGGCAAAAGTGAGCATCAGCAAATAAGAGTCTAATTTCTTCTCTGTCCTTAGAGGTGTTCCGCAAGGTACAATGTTGGGGCCCCACTTATTTAATATTTATATGGCGGATCAACCAATGAAAAATGAAAACGGCGCGGAAGTCATTATGTTTGCGGATGATACAATTATAACAGCGTCATCGATTAAGGTGGAAACAGCTACAAAAAAAATACAAAAGCACATCGAAATCATACAAGAATTTTATAAAGAGTGGGGTTTACAAATGAACGAAAAGAAATCGGAGTATATGGTAATCAGGCCACCAGCCGGTAGATGCCCAAAAACCATGGTGGCAGATAGTGAAAAGGCATTACCATTAACGGGAAAAAAATCGAAGCAGTCAACACCGTTAAATACCTGGGATTTAATTTAAATAATCGTTGAAAATTTAACGAACATATAAACAGGAATATCAATAAAGCGTGGGGAGCCTATAGTATGGTGAATACAATTTGTAAAAGACTAGAGTTACCAATCAAAACTAAGAAACTGATTTACAAACAAATTATAAGCCCGGTGTATACATACGGATTCCCAGTATGGGACACTATAACACCAACAGCGTACAAAAAATGAACCATTTGAAAGGAAAATATTGAGACATCTAGTGGGAAAATGGGATAAGGAAGCCATCAAAGAAGGAAAATTTAGGTTAACCAAAAACAAAAAACTGTATGAATGAATGGAAATAGAGGATTGCATCAGCCACCTGAAAGGAATGCTTATTAGAGCCAAAGAAAAGGCGCTAAAGAAAGGAAACAAAGAAATCAACGTAAAAATGGAAAAAGAGGAGACAGATTACTATTTGGACTTTCGGAAACTGGAGGAGGAGGAGTTTGACAGGCGCTTCTCTAACAAAGAGGGAAACGATTCAATAGGCATTGAGACCTGTAATTGTCATGCCAACGGCCATTTGGATCTGTCAAATATTTCTACATGTTTCGTGGAGAATTCGATTTTTTTGAAAATCAACTGAACTATAGCCCACAAATTCAGAGCCACAAAAATCGAAAATCTGCAAATGTGCTCCAATTTCGATGATTCATACCTCTATCAATAGGCGTTGAGACCTGTAATTGTCATGCCAACGGCCATTTGGATCACACGTTTCGTGGAGAATTCTATTTTTTTTGAAAATCAACTGAACTATAGCCCACAAATTCATAGCCACAAAAATCGAAAATCTGCAAATGTGCTCCGATTTCGATGATTGGTACCTCTATCAATAGGCATTGAGACCTGTAATTGTCATGCCACCGGCCATTTGGATCGGTCGAATATTTCTACACGTTTCGTGGAGAATTCGATTTTTTTGAAAATCAACTGAACTATAGCCCACAAATTCAGAGCCACAAAAATCGAAAATCTGCAAATGTGCTCCGATTTCGATGATTGATACCTCTATCAATTGGCGTTGGGACCTGTAATTGTCATGCCACCGGCCATTTGGATCCGTCGAATATTTCTTCACGTTTCGTGGAGAATTCGATTTTTTTGAAAATCAACTGAACTATAGCCCACAAATTCAGAGCCACAAAAATCGAAAATCTGCAAATGTGCTCCGATTTCTATGATTGATACCTCTATCAATAGGCATTGAGACCTGTAATTGTCATGCCAACGGCCATTTGGATCACACGTTTCGTGGAGAATTCGATTTTTTTGAAAATCAACTGAACTATAGCCCACAAATTAAGGGCCACAAAAATCGAAAATCTGCAAATGTGCTCCAATTTCGATGATTGATACCTCTCCGGAAACCATAGAGGATAGCTGACATATGTTTCACCATTCTGGCAATTTATTATTAGTATTATTATTGTAAATATCATTATTACTTCTCTTTATTATTAGTAGCGTTAACATTAGTCAGAATTATTATTATTAGTATTATATAAAAAAAAATTAAATCAAATTGCAAAGATTTGATTTAACTAAGAGGTGAAATAAAAGCTAGAAACAATATACAGCTAGGTAGTCTTAAAAATTCAGTAAATATGTAAATTTAAATAGAAGGGAAAATTATAAATACGTAAATAAATAAAGGTGAAGGAACTAGGGTAAATTTCCTTAAAGATTGGGCCCTTATGATTAAATTTAAAATAGTGTAAGCTTAAAATTTTGCTTTTATCAGAAAGATTTAATATTTAAATAAATAAATGTATAATGTAGGATTTCAAAGTTGGTAATTTAGGCAATTGCAATTAATAGCAAGAAAAGAATTAAAAAAAAAAACTTAAGCTGTCTGACCCGTTATTTTAACAATTAACACTAGCTGCAATAATACTTTAGAAAAGCTTACATTGTTGGTAAGGGTGACGAAGACATAGATATGTAGCTTTTCTATGTTTATTACATGCAGGAAGAGAAAATTAAAAGAAAATTTGTGTTATACTACATTATAAATGAAATTTAGAAAGATGGAATTGAAAATTCCTTTTGAAATGGATTTTAGAAGATTTAACGGCTGCCTCCCAAAGGCCGCCGAAATAAGGAGCATTTAGAGGCATATACAATTCCACTTGATGTTGATCCTTTAATAAAGCAAAATAAATATCATTAGTGTTATTTTTAATAAATATAAATAAGTGTTGCAGTATCTTGTTTGCCCCAGTAAAATTGGTTCCACAATCCGAATAAACCTCTGTACATACCCCTCCCCGACCTACAAATCTATCTATCAATCTCATACTAATTCGATATCGACTGCCTTAGTACTTTAGCAAACGAATATGGAAATATAAATCTTGGTTGGGGTCGTCCTCGTTTGAGATACACCATAAGGGGCCCGGAAAAATCGGCACATACTGTTGGTACATATTATTCCCGGGACACAGGATTGTGATTTTCTGATTCCCGGGAATTCCCAACTGGCTTTGGATCTCATTTCCAAGATGTTCATGGATAACTATACCTAACAGGATCTAGTACGACTAAAAATAAATTAGAAATTAAACCAGAATTATGGAAACTATCAGGCGAGGGTAAATTGCATTGAAGAAAGTTTTCTTGAAATGTCCATGAATTTTCTTCACCTTCTAAATCATCGTCTAATGTTTCGAGAGTACTAGATTTTTCTTGGAAACATTACAAGTTATATTTTAAAGAATTTTTCCAAATTGTTCATGTACTAAACGAAATGTTTTGTCAAATATATAGCAATTTTTTTTTTTTTTTTTTTTTATCAATTTTTTCAATTGGGTGCAGAGCGGACTTATTAACGGTCCTAGCTCCTTGTAACTGTCAGAGCTTCTGCACCCAATGCGCGATCCTGCAAGTAAAGATTAATAGCTACCTTAAATTTATTCATTTTATATTCCTTCGGAAATTTGAAATGTATTAGCGAATTCCACTTTTTTGATGTTCGGTATATAAATTCGCGCTTGATTTCTTCATTTCGAGGTTTCGGGAGCTTCACCGTAAACCTATGTGCATTGGTTGTTCCTCTTGTTACTCTTGTTGTTGTAACGAATGGTGGTATTTTCTCCGATAGTTCTGCAGAACACAATTGTTTTATACTTTGGGGTTGTGTTCTCCGCTGATGTTATTCGCTAAAATCATATAATGCAAACAATATGGACATTTCGCAATATATAATGTTGGATGGCGCAATCATGATTTTTGGCGTTTGTTCGGATTCGGATCAAATCGTGTTTCGTGAAGAGCTACTCGGATCAAAATTTAATGTAGAAGAAAAAGCGTGAATACGATTCAGAACAAAGTACGTACCGTTTCACTTTTCAAGAAAAGTTACAATTCATGGCAAAAAACTAACACGAAAGAATTCTCTATATAAATTGCACAATAATTTTTACTGAAGACAACAAATCAAAAAACTTCAAACAATATAATATACATTTTATTAAGTAAAATATTGTTAATTGTTTAAGTAATTGATGAAATGTTGTTTCTAGTTGATGCAGCTCCGAAAATTGTAAATTTCCAAAAATTGAAATAATACGAAGAATAAAGTTGATCCGACTCGTATGAAGGCAGAATAGAAAAGAGAAAGATTTTTAGTTTAACATGACAGTCGCCAATTTTGGTTGTGTCAAAGACACTGACATGATTATTATAGACACCCAATATACATTACATAAAGAGCAGCGAATTCATACAACGGGCAATACCTTACATCAAAAGCTTAACAAATATTATCGATCTTCACATTATGCTAAACAATAAACAGAACATTTTAATCATCTTAATATTAAGAAAATTACTCTTAAGTACAAAATTACAGATTAAGCTTTTGATTAAACATTCCTTTTGTAATGTATATAAATAAGTATAATATTTACAAGATGAAACAAACTAAACATAAAACAGGAATTTTTCAGTAAGTTTAGAGATTTTCTGTATTTTGTGTAAAAAAAAAAGTTATCATGACTTTATTCATTATATAAGTCCTTAAATATTTGATAAGAAATTGATTTTTTTTTGCCGATATACAAACAAAAAAGTTTTCTCTATTTATTTATTTGAAATATAAATATTGCTCTTTGTATCTCTTATTTTTATATTAGTTTCCAAGTTTTGTTACTTATATCGATCTAAAATTTGTGGATTTGGATATAAATACCTACAAGATACAACCGATTCTTTATTACACTGTAACATGAGATAAGATGGTTATAATCTCAAAAAGTCAAAGTATTATGTGTTATAGTAACTTATGTTTCAACACTTTTATTTTGATCATGTGTTATAGATAAGTAATATTAATATGGTGAAGAAAGGAAAACGACTGTTGGTGGCACGTGGCTGGTGATTTGTTTTTTTTTTTTTTTTTTTTTTTTTTTTTATTTTTTTTTTTTATTTATTTATTTATTTATTTATTTAGCTATTTAGCTATTTATTTATTTAGTTTTGTAATAAATTATAAAGTTTTTCGGTCATATGCGTACAGATAACTTTTTAAAAGTTCCCGTGGGTGTTATTTAATATGTTGGGGCAAAATATAATTCAAACCAATCAAATATTGTGTTTATTAATATTTTCTTTATGTCTGATGTGTCTACTTATCTTTCATACGATATTACCCACCAACAGCTAAGCCCAAACTATAGCTTGCGAGCCATATTTGGCTCGCCGGCTTCAAATTGTTGGTCAGTAACAGCTGCTGATGAGATACCGGAAAAAGGTATTTAATTCCTGAACTCGAAGATGAATTTTGGTTGTGGAATGTGGAAACTTGTGATTTTATCTTATTTATTTATTTATCATTTAAAGAAATCAATTTAGTAAATACATTTTAAGGTTTTATAGATAGAAATTTGACAATAAAAAAACAAAACGAAAAAAAAACTGTTTGTTAATATTATGTTGAATTTAGTTTTTTTAAATTTAACAAGTTTTTCTGTAGCTTTAGTAGAAGTAGAGTTTTTTCTTGTGGTCTTTAGATAAGTTGAAAACAAATAGATGTTCCGCAATGTTAAATGATTTGATAAATCTTTTAATAGGGGTTTCTCCCGTAATTTGTGATCCATAAACCGATGAGAACGCCGCCCCTACTTGGAACTTGAGTTTAGATGTTTTCAGTAATGTACGATTAATCAATATAGCCAAGAAGATCGTATAAAATGAGCATCATCTTCTATGAGCATCATCTTCTATTTTCAAGAGAGCAGATTTCATAGCCTTGGCGTGCTACATTTTCATAATAAGGTATATCATATTCGAGGATTTTTTTACTATTAAAGACGTCATCTTTCTTTGTTGGAACGAGAAATGCGAGCTGAACCATTTTACAAATTAAAAAAAAAAACAAAACAAATGCTTGAAGACTATAAAAGACCTTACGATGACAAATCAAATCAAATATTTTACTGAAGTCTGTGTAAAATACAACCATCTAATAGAGCGATCCTATTTCGATGATCGTTTTACTCGAAAATTCCCCTAAATTTGTGAATTGTGTTCTGCCTGATGGAAATGGATCCAGGTATGTCATACAATCAGCTCAAATAATTTTGGAATAGATAATGTCCGCTCTGTAACATCAAATGTCTTCTCTTTTACCCGATTTAAAGATTGGTGTGATTTTTGCTATTTCCCGTTTATCATAGAAAATACGACAATTAACACTGTCAGTGCAGATATAATAATTGCATCAGTAATGCTAGGAGGAAAGATCGATATGTTGCTATTGATATTCAATGTTTGTGCCTGTCTATATACAGATTTAAAAAAAAAAGCAAACATACCAGCTATTTCCTTGGCATCAGTAGGTACTGTTGAGTTATTGTAAGACATATTTTCCGGGTACCCCTCATATTCTTTTTTAGATCTAAAGTATTTCCAAAATTGTTTCGGGTTAGTTTCAATTTCATCTTAGACACAAGCTACATACATATATATAGGAAGTGTATTTTAACTTAGTCCACATTTAAGTTTTTTAGCATAAGTTTCGAATTGTGGTTTTTTAAATTTATGAGCCCTCGATCATCAAATTACGGAGGATCTTATAAAATTTCATGTTGATCATTGATCATCATAAAATATCATCTTATCCATCCATTTAACTGCCTTCAATTATTGTTGATGATGACCAGAATTTTTTAGTATTACATTCACAGAATCAAATAAGATTTCGATCGACTTAATGGAGATAGACATGAGTAATAAATGTCATTACGCCCAAAATGGCTACAACTTTAAATATAACTGCTTCATTGGTAAAGAAAACATCTAAAAAATATTCCCGTTCATTCGGTTTATTATTAAGTGAAGTTAAGAATTTATTGGAGACTTCACCAAATTTGATCAGAAATATATTTACCGACCGCAAGAAAGAAGCTGCATAAACGGAATATAAGAGAATGTAAGATTAGATTTTAAAAATTTGGAAGGTTCGTCCGTTATCCAAAGTTAGAAAGGAACCTTTTCCCAACAGTTGCCATCCAGAGTGATAGTAAACGATTCATCTATAGGCTCAATTTTATAAACTTTGGTGACTGTGTTTATAGTTTTCATAGAGAAATTGTTTAGTTTAACACCATTAATGGACAGAAATTATTTTATACTGCAATTGTCTAATTTCTTAGGCGATCTACGAGTAGCTTTGGATGAAGTTGGTCTATCATCATTCTCAGTCTGTGTTTCACAATGGTGATACTAAATATAATTTGATAGCCTAGAAGACGTTTTGATGTATAGTTTGTGATTTTATTGATCAGTGGTGGAATTTTATACAAAAAATAACTTAAGAAAAGCAGCTTGTTTACGCTAAATTTGACACTAAGTGTATTTCCTTGACAAATTTACAACAACAATTGCATAGGATAAGCCCTCGCCAGAATAACATTAACCCAAAAAAATATTGGGTTAAATTAAACCCAATTTTCATTTTGGTTATGATACCTGCCACCAGGTTATATTACATATTAAATTTATATTTTATTTCGAAAAGTTGGCTTTTGCCAATTAAATCAAATTGGCTATTTTCTTGGGAAACAATAAACAAAAAATAATTCGAATTCAATTTTTTTCAACAAAATACGCTTAATGCCTCAATTCCATAGGAAAAATTGACTGCCAGTCAAAAAAATCGAAAAGAGAAAAATAATCTGATGCTCCATATAAGAGAAAAAGACAACAGTTTGTTTTATTTTTTATTTTATAGTAAAACAAATTTGCTATAAAATAAAAATCACGTTGGCTTTGTCTCTTATATGGGCGTCAAATTATTTTTCTCTCTTCGTTTTTTTTTACTGTCAGTCAATTTTTCCCATGGAATATAGGCATAATGGCGCTATTCCACTTGACTGAATTGACAGATAGTAAAAAAAGAGGGAAAGAGAAAAAAGTTCGAAACTTTATGTAATAGACAAAGGCAACGATTTTTTTATTTTTTATTTTATAGCAAAATTTTGAGGAGAAATTTTGACAGCACACAAAAACATAACCAATAATTATTTAAAAAAATTAAATATTCCTATTAATTCAGTTAATTTTGTATCTCAAAATTATCTAAAAAATTAAATATTATTAATAGTCACATCAGAATTATATTTTTTAGTATATTTTCCGTAAAAATTAAAAAAATGTCTACCAAAAAAACGTCATGGGTTTTTTTATTTTTACTTTCTTATAGCAAAATTTTAAGGAGAAACTTTCAAAAATATTTTAACCATAAAATTATTAGTGTGCGGGAAATATTACTCATCATATACTAATTTTATGCATATGTGTTAGTGTGACTGCTATAAAATTTTCTCAATTTGATACTTTTTATTGCAGTCACACTACAACAGACACAAATATTCATTGACTGAGAAGGGTTTTTGTTTCATTCGCCCATCTAGCAAATGTATATTTTTATCTTCCTTTAATTTTACTATCAGTCAATTCAGTCAAGTGGAATAGCACCTTAATGGTGCTATTCCATGAAAATATTTTACTGAATAGTAAAATTAAAGGGAGAAAAAAATATATATTTGATAGATGGGGAATGAAACAAAAAACCGAATCAGTAAAAAAATGTTTGTGTCTGTAGTGTGGCACTACTTTAAAAAGTATCAAATCAAGAACTTTTTATAGGAGTGTCACTAACACGTGTACATAAAATTTGGATATGATGAAAAATAATTCTCGTACACACAAATAATTTTAATAGGATGACGATTTTATGGTAGAGATTTTTTTAAATTTTTTATTCTGTGACGGAAATTGTTCGAAAAAATGAAATTCTGAAGTGAGCATTAATAATATTTAATTTATTAGATAATTTTGAGACGAAAAAATAGTCGAATAAATACTTAATTACCAAATACTCAATTTTTTTTTAGCAATTATTGGTTCTGTTTTTGTTTAATGTCAAATTTCCCCTTAACATTTTTGCTATAAGACAATACAAATAAAAAACACATGACGTTTACGTTTGTTTCATCAAATTTTCATTCCGACAAATTTATTTGTACGTGGGACAATTTTAATCATCAACAAATGGAATCTAAACAACAAATCGAGATAAATTAAAAATGTGAGTGAATAAAACTGTGTGTTTGATAAGAATTCTGTGAATTTATCGTATTTTTCTGTACTTCTAGCAATTGTAAAGAGTACAATGTAATTGGATTCGATTGTGAATGGTTGACAGTTGGTGGTTCACGTCATCCAGTAGCACTAAAATTGGCCATACATAAAGGATTCTGTGCTTTAATTCGATAGTGCCACTTGAAGAAGATTCCACCGGAATTATGAGAAATCTTTGATGACAATAATATTAATAAGGTGGGCGCAGCACCTCATGATGATGCTTCGTAAAATCAGATCTTCCTAAAATTCTACTGTTGTGTATCCAGTGTCATCAGACCAGTAATATGAGCGATCTCCGTGTTCGTTGCACATTAAGGATAATCAACTTAAGGACATCGAGATACAAAATCAAAACTGGATAAATCGAATTCTGAGAATAATAACGTGTCTCAAGACACAACTATTACGACGATGAAATATCAACGAATGATGAAAATTTTAACCGAAACACGCTTAGTTTGGACACTACGGTTACGTTAAGTAATTCAATTTTATCATTGGAACATGAGTACGATTCGGACGATTTGAATTCATTGTTGTCGCAACCAAGGTCACTATCGGGAAGTTTATCCGATGAATTTGAAGAGGAAATGAATTAAATTCGTTATACATATTTCTAAATTGTAACATTAAAACTAATAAATTTTATCGATTATAAATTTAAATGTGGTTTAAAATTGAAATCGGTCGTTTAAATTTTATAAATTCAATTTATGAATTTAATTTACAATTCATGACATGTTTTAACTTTTTTCCTTGGTGGAACCCTTCCCTATATCTGGCTTAGACTTTTCGACGAGTCCCCCTCCCCTCCCCCCATCACTGGTCTCGACAGCAAAGGTGACGCAATTCACTTGTACAATAAGAAATATGTAATTTTGATTTTTTGTAGGTTAAGTTACAATTGCTGTCAAAATTCCAATTAAAATTTTTGCTATAAAATAAAATAAAAAAAAAACACCTTAAGGTGTTTGATATTTTTTCTCTTTTTGGCGTATTTCACTATTCAGTAAAATATTTCCACGGAATAGCACCATAATACTTCAGAAATTAAGAATCGTTCTTTTTAATGCGATCTCAGCTAGCTATAGACTAAATAACATCCAGCCTTTATACGTACACATGAAATCGATTGCATTCCTCATTTCTTTCTCCTTTATGCCTCAATTCCATGGGAAAAATTGACTGACAGTCAAAAAAAAACGAAAAGAGAAAAATAATTTGATGCCCCATATAAGAGACAAAGCCAACGTGTTTTTTATTTTATAGCAAAATTATTTGCTATACAATAAAAAACATAAAAAAGCGCTGTCTTTGTCTCTTATATGGAGTATCAGATTATTTTTCTCTTTTCGATTTTTTTGACTGTCAGTCAATTTTTCCCATGGAATTGAGGCATTACTTACAAAATCGATTTTGTGAAGGCCATGTTTTGATTTCTTTTTAAACCAAATTTTTGGTGGATCTCGTGATTTCATGCGCTAACACAAACAAAATTAAATCAAACAAACTTTCAAGGAAATATTAAAACATTACACATACAGAGAAAATTATATTGTGATACGTGGATGCATAAAAGTTAATGTCAACGATAGTTGATTTCATGTTAATAGAGAACAATAAGTGATTCTATTGAAATTTGCAGTCTATGCACACTCCACTTGTTTACGTTAAAGATACGAAGAAAAGAGAGATGGTCACATACAATCGCTGGGATGGTTATTGCAAAATGTATTCTTTTGAAAAAAGCATTAGTGTCCAGCAAAATAAAATTAAAACAATAAAATCTAATTCGTATTGAAAAGCAAACTAATTAAAATAAATGTTTAATAAAATACTGGAATTAGTTCGATGAAGTAATTTTTTGTTCTTTAACAAATCTTGTAGAATTACTATTCATCATCAGTACGGTGTACCTATATTACACATGTTTTTTTTAATAATTACTTTTTTCAGACAGGTAATTAGATTTCATAAATCCTGATATCGATTATTTTGCATAATTTTTCAGATTTTCACAGTTGTAATCATTTGTACGTCCTTGTTTTTGAAAGATTTTTTTCGGGGCTCCTAAAGCATGAGGAGCCAGGTTCTTTGCACTCGCTGCATTCCCGTAGTAGGCAACACAACCAAAAGCAAGTTTCAAAAAATTTTACAAAATGTGTTTGTGAAATGAAATTTACTCACTAGAAAAATGCGTACATGGGTAAAATATTTGAATTCGCGTTTTAATTTTTTTTTTTAAAAAGGTTAACTATTTATTATTCATAATGACACAGCAGTTTATTAAACGTATAGCAAATTTATTTAATATTCTAAATATGTCACAAATATGCATCGTATTTAATTTCTAAAACAGAGAACTCCACAAAGTTGCTTAGCATTGAACATTTTTGCACAATCGCATAAATAAAAAAATTTCTGCAAAATTGGAAATACAGAATCACTTCGTCAACCTTAGATTAAAGTGATTTAAACTTTCTTATCGCATTTTTTAATAGTTCCACCACAAACGTTGAACAAATTTAATAAAACAGATTAAAACGTAAATTTAGATATTTTTGATTCGGTGTATGCAATTTTCCATGTGACCATTATTCTCAGTGGGCATTTTTCTCTGCGGTTACCGTATTTTGATATTGTTAATTGTTAAACGTAAATAAAGAGAAATAACCCTATTGATTTAAAAATAAATCAATCTCTTTTCTTTTTTTTTAAATTTCAATATTGTTTAATTTAAAAACCAGACGGTGTTTCCAGCCGTTACTGTACTTAAACTCGAAAAAAAAAAATAAACCGGTGATAGAATTAATTCATTCATTATGTTCGTTACAAATTTATTTATATGGACACCAAAGGCATCTAATAGTCATGTATTTTGCACTAGCTTCGGCAGTTTAAGTCCATCGATTCAGATAGTGTGGCTTGTTGTCAAACAATGTTTCGCGACGTTGCTTTTTGCACTTCTGTTATATCTTATGTGACTGAAGTGAACTCTAGTGAGTCCTTATTTACCTTTTTATCTGGACAGTATGCATCGAAATCAATCCAGTAGACACTTGATTTTTGAACATCCGAAAATGTATGTTTTATTTAACGTAGTGAACTTTAATGTGGTTGAATCTCTCATCAGGCGTTTTCTTTTGTACGTTTATATTATACTTGGATGCCCGGAAAGGAAAATTTGTTATTCACTTCTCAGATGTGAACTCATTTATTCCGCTCCCTGCTTCATATTATTTGACGTATTTGGAGTTTTCCGATAAAAGCGAAAAAACTGTCGAAGTATCTACACTATCTACATTATTGTATGAAATAATTGTCGGTTACTTGGAAACAGTTATGTTCCAACGAGGTTAGAACCATTTTCATAAGGAGGTTACATTAATAATTACTTCGTCTAAAAATACCAAAGTATTTTTAGGTATTGAGGCTCGATCCACTTTTTCATACAAATAAAAGCTTGGCCGATCGGAAAATTGTCAAACATCGCATAAAAATACCAAACTGTATCATGTAAGTTTTTTCTTATGGTAAATGACCGATATTTCTCTACTAATTCCAAACTATTCCTCACATAACATGCTTTCGCTGGTTGTAGCTGTCGAATTTCGTGTACAACAAATTTTAATAGTTTGAAATGAGCAGCGTTTGAAATTATATAGTTGGATAAAACATTGGACTGTTGCAGTTTTCATTTTACTTCACAACCCAAAACTTTAACCGCCAGTTTTATTGATTCCTATATTTGTGATATAATCTTTGATAATCGATTTATGGCGACTCGATATTTGGGCCTTCCTTTACCAATTTGTCGAAGATAAAAGAAAAATCTTTGTCAGCTTTCATATAGTAACGATCTTTGTTTTTGAGCGATTCGAACAATTTCTAAATTCATTTCGCATACTGCTTTCTGCAACTGTAACAGACTGGAATTCATTAAGTGCTGAAACAAACATTTTCGTTTTACATCTGATTACTTGAGAAACATATATGAAATCCATGTTTAATAACGAAGGTTGATCCCTCAAAAGCTCCTGTGGAATAGTAAATTTTTAAATTTTTGGACAATTTGGCAAGGACCGAAAGTTATTAAAACCCAACCAAAAATGTTTTTTTAATCAAAAATATTTTTCTAGCTTTTGAAACCATTACATTAAGAAGATCGAGCACCTGCCATACGAATTGACGCAAAACACATGACAAGAGCTTGTGATTTTCGATCCATGTTGACCAATTTTATTTTATGCTGGTTTGAGGATTGCGTGTGGATTGAATAGAGGCTCGGTTGGCGGGTTAAGTTGGGGTTGAGCTCGGCTAGAGTTGGTTAAAGAGGGTTGAATACAGGGTTGAGTTAGGCGTAGCTTTAGTTTGGGATTTATTTGGGAGTTGAGTCAGTGGTTGAGTTGTGTGTTAGTTATTGAGTTCTTTTACGCTTGCATTTTTCGAACCATGTTTATTAAAGGATTGAGTTAAAGATTAAGTTTGGGGTTGGGTTGAAAGTTGACTTAACTGTTGAATTGAAGCTAGAATTGGGGTTAAGTTGGAGTTGAATGCGGGGTTCTAGTAGGTATTAGGAAGTGAGTTGGGGTTGCGTCGAGTACACTTGAAATGAGTTCACGAATGTTGGTAATTTTTCAGTGGAAGACTTCATGACGTTTCTTCAGCCCTTTATATTTTGATTTTGTAAATTCGAATCTCATCATTCGTTTAGGTGAAAAGTATACAAAAGTAGTATAGTAGTTAGCGCGACATCGGTCTCAGCGAGAGAATGAAACTCCCGAAGAACATCTTTCACGATTTCAAGTTGATGCATCTAGGCACCGTTCCCAGTGGCTGAATGAAGCTCACGGAAAGAATTTTGCCCGACTTGAAGGTGATGCAGCTCGACATCGTTTTCGATGTGAACAAGAAGCACCTGATGAACGTAGAGCCCGACTTGAAAGAAATGTTGAACTAAGACTGCAAGAATTCAGTAAACCTGTGGCCTTTCAAACAATTGCCAGAAATTGCGAATCCGATGAGCCAACAGTTCCAGAGTACTATTTAGGTAAAATGGACATACTTTGCTCCAAATGCTCTTCACTCAACTTTGCTGAGGAACGAACGAGAAACGACAAAGATGTGTTTACCCGATGCTGCGAAAAGGGTTAGGTGATTCTGAAACCTTTTACTCTCTCAAGTCCTTAATGAAGAACGAGCAGCCAGAAAGTGCAAATTTCATGAACTATATTCGAGTTTACAATTGTTAATTTGCATTTGCGTCGACTGGAGCAAGCATTAAACCGCCGCCTGGATTTGGGCTATATTGTTTTCGAATCTGTGGTCAAGTTGTTCATTTAGCTGGCACCTTGCATCCTCCAGAAGGTGAACCGAGAAAATTTGCACAAATTCACATTTTGGATCTGGATGCTGCTGCTGTACAAGGAATGTCCTTGCCTGACAACAAAGATTGTACGAAACGTTTGATGAGACTGTTGGGACAAATAATGAGTGCCAGTCCATTTGCCCACGCGTTCAGGATGATGCACGAGGTAGAACAGCAGGCAATTGTTGCAGCTGAGCAAGCTGGAATACAAATTCCTCAGATTATGCTTGAAATAACGAGTGATAAGGATAAAGATCGCAGCCGTTATAATTTACCCGTGTCCAACGAAGTCGCAGTCTTCTTTCAAAGTGAGGATGGGGAACCACCTTTTGACAGAGACATAATTTTGCATTTACGACATGATCTTAATAATCCGAACGCAAATTTGAAACGAATCGATATATTGAATCCAGATTTGGATTCCATGACTTATTCCATCTTCTGTCCTTCTGGCCAACGAGGATGGCATCCAGACATTGCCAGATTTCATACTTGCAGAAATCCCCCGTTACTATGAGGGACACATCGTCTATCTCGGCGCCAGCAATTCAATCCCACACTTAATCGGGGTAAGTTAACTCAGCAATATATTGTGGATGCCTACGTTCGTGCCGAGGCTAACGAGTTGTGATGGGTTAAAACACATCAAGACACTCTGCGTGCTGAAAATTACAAGGGGGTGATGGATTATGTGAACAATGGAAATGAAAATGCTTTAAAAGTAGGAAAGGCAATAATTTTGCCGAGTACCTTTCAGGGGAGCCCACGAAACATGCATCAAAATTATTACGATGCTATGGCTATCGTGACGAAGTTTGGGAAGCCGGATTTATTTATAAAAATGACGTGCAACCCAAAAGGGAAGGAGATTACGGAGAACTTGGAACCTTGGCAAAAGGCAGAACATCGACCAGACTTGGTTGCCCGTGTTTTTAATTTGAAATTAAAAAGCCTGCTGTCCGATATCTGTGATAAGGACAAATTTTTGGTTGGGCGTGTAATTGCCAAAATTCATGTTATCGAGTTTCAGAAGCGGGGACTACCTCACGCTCACATTTTAGTTATTTTGGACCCCAACGACAAGTTCAACACGGAGCAGGATATTAACAATATAAGCTGATGCTCCTTAAATATAATTGCCTTATCAACGTAGAAATTTGTTCGTTAGTGAAATCCGTTAAATATCTTTGCAAATACGTCTACAAGGGTCACGACTGTGCTAACCTCGCAATTGAGGGTAAAGCCAGCAATGGGCCACAAAACTTTGTAGACTCGAGATATGTGAGTGCTCCGGAAGCTATTTGGCGAATTTTTAGCATGCGAATGCATGACCAAACCCACACAATTTATCGGTTGCCTGTACATCTTGAAAACGAACAATCTATTTGCTTCAGAGAAGGTGCAGAACAGGTTGCTGTGGAACGCGCTACCTCGAGGGATACAAAACTTACTGCATGGTTTAAACTGAATGCACAAGATGTGAATGCGCGACAGTACAAATATACTGAAATTTCTGTACACTATGTGTGGGACCAAGAAAAAACTCGATGGAAAGTTCGAAAAATGGGGTTCGACAAGGTAATTTCAAGAATGTATACGGTGAGTCTCAAGGATCCTTGAAAGATATTATCTTAGACTGCTACTCTGTCATGAAACAGGGGCAACTTGCTACGATGACTTAAGGACTTATGCCACAGAAGACGACATTGTTGTTTGTTCAATTTTTAAAGAAGCTGCCAAAGCCAAAGGATTGTTGCTGGATGATTCAGTGTGGCCGGATACACTCGATGACACGCGAGTTTTTGCAATGCCATATCAGATGAGACAAGTATTTGCATTCATTTGTGCATTTGCAGAGCCCTCGAATGCAAGATTGTTATGGGATAATAACAAATTGGCCCTGATTGAAGATTACTGTTACCGGTTACACGGTAGAGAAGAAGAGTGCTGGGACCATGAATGTGAGCAGCATGCTTTACGGGATGTAAGAGACACGTTTGTGTTACTATTACTCGACTGGAAGGACTTCAACATGCCTGAAGTAAAAAATAACTTGCCCAACATTGATACAATGGCACCCAATCCCCAGGAACACCATCAACGGGCTCAATAAATGTATATAACGTTGAATACTCAACAAAGGCGTGCTTTTGACAAATTTATTGAGGCTGTAGAAAGCACCGAAGCTTGAGCAAAATGTTTTTTCTTGGACGGACCTGGAGGGAGTGCCAAGACTTATCTCTACGCTACATTAATCCATTACTTTCTTGAGAAACGAGAGATACTCTTGCCCGCAGCATCCACCGGAATTGCAGCCAATCTCTTATTGGGAGGAAGAACTTATCATTCTTTGTGCAAGCTTCAAGTTCTTTGTGCAAGATTTTGGAGAATAGTGTGTCGAATATGAAGACAAATTCAAATGAGGCAGGCTATATAAGAAGAGCTAAGCTGTTCATCATTGACGAATGCACAATGGCCTCATGTTATGCTATCAACACGGTGGACAGATTATTTAAGGAAATAATGCAAAACGATTTACCTTTTGGTGGAAAGGCAATTCTGTTTGGAGGGAATTTTAGACAATGCCTAACTATTGTTCCTCATGCAACGCGTAGTGCAATCGGGGAAAAATGTGTTCAGAAGTGCAAGTCTTGGATTTATTGTGAGAAACTTACCTTAAAAGACAACATGCGATGTAAGGACATAGATTACAACAAATGGCTGCTACAGTTAGGAGATGTGCAGCTTCCGAGGACAGAGGGTTTA
Source organism: Tipula helvola (assembly GCA_963556165.1). Lineage (NCBI taxonomy): Eukaryota > Metazoa > Arthropoda > Insecta > Diptera > Tipulidae > Tipula > Tipula helvola. The sequence goes on along the minus strand of OY744481.1, from coordinate 67,166,739 downwards.
GCAGAGGACGTCGTAAAAATTAGGTCACAATTTATTTGTAACGGTTCTTTAATAGAAGAAATATTTGGAACAAATATACGTTCATATAGGATTGCGTCAATTTCGAAATGAGCTATACTTTGCCCTAAAAACGTGGACGTGGACAAATTAAATGATGAAATCGTTAGTATGCTGGATGTAGAGAGCCAAGTCTACCTGAGCGATGACTCGGTTGTGGAATTTTTAAACAGTATTAGTTTGTCTGGAATGCCTGCGCACCGACTAATTTTGAAAAAAGGGACTATCATCATGCTTCTGAGGAATCTCAACACAAAACGTGGGCTTTGTAATGTAACCCGGCTGATTATTAAAGACCTGAAGAGGAATATATTGAAAGCTGATGTCCTAACCGAATCTGGATCACAAAACCGATATGCCGTTTGAATTTAAAAGAAGACAGTTTCCCATCAAACCAGCATTTGCCATGACTATTAATAAGGTACAGGGGCAAACTTTGGACAAAATCGGAATCTATTTATCCGAGCCGGTATTTGCACATGGCCAACTATATGTCGGATTTTCAAGGGTTAAAAAATCTTGCGATGTAATGATAAAAATATGTGACTCCTCCTATCAAGGACGCCAAATTGATTGATCTGAAGACGTGTTTACTCGCAATGTAGTATATACCGAAGTTTTGAAATGGAACAACAACGAAAATGAAGCATGAACATTTGCGAGAAATGTTGGACGAGTATGAGCGTGATGCTTGGTTAGTTAACCAAAACAACGAATCCGGAGTCGATTTTTTATGCCCGCGCTGAATGTTTTAAAATTGATTATGATGAAATTTTTCATTTTTTTCATGAATATGACATAATTATCTGTGATTTTTTTGAGAAACTAGTTAACTGCAAAAAGACCATTTTTGGGAAATTGCAGTTGAAATAAAAATGACTATAATTCAAATAATTTTGAAAAATTTATTTATTTTGTTTGTATTATCAAATTAACACGATGGCAGAAATCAATTTACATAAACATATTATGTAAAACCAGTTTTGTTATGCTGTAAAATGGAAATATGTATATCAGATATCCTGTTTTGAGTTATCTGAATTTAAATTCATATAAAGTCGATATCTGCAGACAACTAGTTTTATTAACAAACAAGAGGCTCTTTATAAATATTTAAGTAAAGATTACTAGTTTTAAAAAAACGAAAATTCTTCCTTAAATTAAAAAGTTTGGATGAAAATTAAAAATTATTGTGTAAATTTTAGGATTTGTTGATGAACATAATGGAATGATCAACATAATAATCATCTTCGTCTGATGATCTAAATAATTCGTCAATAGTATCCATAATAATATTATTACCGACGTTGCTACATTTACAAAAATTACGAACGTGTTTTATTAACAACTAGCTGAGTTACCCGGCGTTGCACGGGAGGTATATAATTCAAATATCTTGATTGTTATGCAAGAATTCTCTCTTTACATCGCTGTAGTTGCAATCATATATGAAAAGAAAATTATAAGTAGCTGTATTCAGTAACGGGTGCCTCTTGGTTTGGTATTTGTTACCAATTGCCACATAATTATACTCCATTTTTACAAACCTTCAAACAGATCTAAGTGAATAATAAATATAAAGATATTTAGTTAATAATTTTTATTATAAAGCCTTTTGATAAACAATATTTTTGGTTTTTCCATTTGGTGTGTAAATAAATAAATTTTTTGGCTTTCCCACTCTGGAGCAAGCAACATACAGTTGGCCATGTGAAAAGCATGAATTTTCCAAAATAACACCAGCTATTTTCAATGATTGCCCCTGGGCTTTGTTGATTGTCATTGCAAAAGCAAGGCATAATGGGAATTGTAGTCGCTTGAATTCAAACGGCGAATCGGTGGGAATCATAGGAATGCGCGGAATTAGCACATCTTCTCCTTTACTTTTACCGGTAATAATCGTTGCTTCAATCACATTCGGCATCAATTTCTTCACACAAAGCCGTGTTCCGTTGCACAATTTCGGTGGATCTAAATTTCGGAGCAGTGTAAATACGGAGAGGTATGATTTGGTGTATAAATTTGCGGCTAAGGCGCTATTTCGGAACATTTAAATAATTGTATCTATACATGTAAAAATGAATTCTTGATCCAGGGCAGACTTCCGGATTGGAGCATGTCACTAATTTCATATAACTCCTTTCCTAAAGTCATTCCCGTCAAAAAATCTTAAAAAAATTGAAATTTGAGAAACAAATTGTACCATGGCCCCTAGACCCCGGGGTCCAGCCCCTTTCACCATATCGTAAGATTGGTCCTGAACATGCAACATTTGCATGGTAAACATTTCATGGCGATCGGTTGAGCGACTGAGAAGTAATTTTGAAATAATCAAATATTTGTATCTACTATACATGTAAAAATTAATTTTTGATCCAGGGCTGGGCCCCTCGGATTCGAACATGTCAGTAATTTCATATAACCAGCCCCATAAACTCATTTTCGTGGAAAAATTTAAAGAAAATTAAAATTTTCGAAAAAATTTGTACCGCAGCCCCTAGACCCCGGGGTCCAGCCCCTTCCAAAATATCGTAAGGTTGGTTCTGGAAATGCAAAATACATGGTAAAAATTTCATGGCGATCGGTTGAGCGGCTGAGACGCCCATTCGGAACAAACAAACAGGAATTCATTTTTATATATATAGATATAAAACAAAATTTAAAAATGGGGTTATGTAGAACACAATATTTTTTTAAATCACAAGAATTTTAATATATAATGTGCAACTTACGGTTTACTAAAGAATCAAAGTATGTTTATTATAATTAAGATTATACGAACAATAAATACACAGAAAAGTAGAAAAATATAAAGACATCCGATCGATTGAGACATCCGATGCGTAATGGCGAATTAACTACATTTAAAAATCCTATAATCATTTAGGCGTTTTTTTTTATTTCATAACAGTAATTGAACTTTTTTATATTTAATAAAATGGAATAGTTTAAAAAAAAAACATTTTTTTGTTTTATAGAAACTATATAACTTATTATAACAAGTTCATTGAAAAAAAAATTATTTAAATTTAACTAATATAGTAATAACTTCACTTATCTTTTTATTTAATAAAAATATTTATTTTTTTGAAGCAGTTATTCACTTTCAATAATTTTTTTTGGGGGAAATTAAGGGAAATTTGAAAAATTGGGCAAAGTTATCTGAAAATTTTCACAATTTTAGGATGATTTTCATTCATAACTCAAAATCAACAAAAATGCAGTTAACTAGTTTCTCAAAAAAACCACAGATATGTTTATGACATATGTCGACTATTTGTGCTTTATGTATTTACGTGCAAAACTAATTCAATCTGCTACATTATCGTTTTCTAAAAGATGCTAATAAATTATATACACGTTATTAATTAATTTTACCAAATTATGATGTGGCTTTTTCTTTTAATTTATTACGTTTTGTTCGTGCGCCTGTTTACACAGGCTTTTTCTTACTAGTTAAATATATTTCACAGAGAAATGTAACAGAATAGTTTTCGACGAAACATCTTGAATTATTTTTCCCTTAGATTTGCAACTGTGTTCCAGCCAAAAAAGCAAGATTTTTGTTGTGTAACGTGTATGGGACTGGATATACATATCAGTAAACATAAAAAACTTCTTTTTTACTCAAGACGGGTTGAAAATTTTTCAAATTCTGATTGTAGCTTGGAGTATATACAAAAAGAATTGCAAAACTACGAATGAAAAGAAGTTCAATCTTGATGATCCTGACGGGTTGCATAAAAAAGGTAGAATATCTACAAGCATTTTCTCAATGAATATTAATGCCATAAAGTAGAATTTTTGGATGGTTTACTAACAACCTATGGAGACTTGGATAAGGCTTAAACTTATATTCCATTACAAAAACTTATGAGAACCTTATGGCTATATTTTCGGTACATGTCTCTAAAAATCGTCAGTTTGAATAAATTTGATAACTAAAATAAGCCGTAAAGACCAAACGGACCAAAATTAATCAGGAAATAATGAAAATGCCAACAAATTCTATGCCACATCGTTTACAATATACCATTATCCATCAGTGTGCCAAACATTAATAATTTTTTTTTGCTATAAATTATTGAGTTGTCAATTCAAGCTTGCAAAAATCTAACTATAAAATCTGAAATTTAATTTTTTGACCCGAGTAAAAATAAGTTTGAACATCACTGGCTTACAACCAAAATTATTAGGAAATCAAACACGTGTGTTCTAGACCAATTTTATTCTATTAAATTTTAAATTAAACCTATAAAGACTACTAGGAGTTCGTTTCATATATCCTTTGCCGTATATAGCATGTACTATACATTTCAAATTTAAAGAGCAAAGCACAAAACAAGACCAAAATAACGAAATTCGATTTTCCTCCAAACCAAACATGTATCTCCTTATGCTGCCACATCGATTCGGTATACATTCCCATATATTTCGTATATAGTCAGTATAAATAAAAAAACATTTTGTTTACTTTTCATTATAAATTGTAAATTTGCTGAGAACGAACCGAAAGACGAATTATCGACTATACACAAAACAACAAAACTTTCACTTAGTAATTTTACGGAACAGAAGAATTTTCAAAGAATTCTTTATATAGGTACGAGTATATAATACCCAATACACAGTGCTATGTGATATTTATCTTAACATGATTATAGTAATCTTATTTATTTATTTTGTACAATATTCACAATAGAGATCTTCTTTATACATATAACACAAAATAGTCTAGCATTTTTGATGATTGAACTTTAACGTATTTCACAAAAATTTATTTCGTGTAAATATGTTTTTGTGTTACCACACAGAATTGTAAAAATTAATTAAATTTTCAGATTTTATTTTTCATAACAAACAAACAGATTTGTAATAAAATGTCATATACTCTCGTTTTGATATTCTATACGTATATACAAGATTAAATGCAGCCGACACCCAACAACAATAAAAACTGTCTTAATCTTTTCTCTATTAAAAAAAAAATAAAAATAAAAAATATTTAAAGAAGAAAGAATTCGACAAAAAAATTGGATAATCGTATTTTTATTATACAGTTTTCGTTTTTTTTTTGTGTTTGGCAAAGATTTTCCTGAATTGAAATTGTCAAAAAATGAAAAAAAAAAAAAAATAAAATTTAATTTAATTTTAATATTTCCGGTTGAAATAAATACAATTTTTTTTTTGTAACTGTTTACAGCGCAAGTAGCTATATAGAAAATGAGCAACAATAAAAATTGAATTTTATTTTTATTATTTTGGGATTATAAAAATAAAAAATAAAATTTTTTCAACAAATTTTTCCTAAATAAAAAATTTTAATAACAACAAAAATATTATGTCAACGGATTATGCAAAATTATTGGATGTGTGCTTCCTTCTTTCATGCATATACATTTAAACCTTTTTTTCAGTAAGTTTTGTATTAGTTTGGGCTTATTCAGTAACTTGGAGGGATTTTCATATTTCTCATTAAATTTACATTTTAGAGTTTGTATTAATTATAAATGATGATTTATTGGTGGATTTCCACCATTCTCTGATTGTTCTAAAGTTGATTAACAAATTTTAATAACTTTAGTACTTAAAACTTTATTTATTCTTAAAAGTTTCAAAGTTGCATCGCGGTTGTTTAAAAAAAACGAAATGCTTCCAATTATATTTATCAATTTTTGTTGACTTTTAGAAGAATAACGGATATTGGAATTTTTCGCCAAAATCCCCGAAGATTTTTTTATTTATAATTTATCAGGCTTCTCGAAATTTGGAGGGAGTAGTATTAAATTGCGTCTGAAGCTTATTTCGCACTTTGTGATTACCCTAAAGAAATTGTTTGCTATTCGACAAATTAGTTATTCACCATACTGATTATTCATGGTAAACTAAACTCTACTGTCACACCCTTTGATCTACTTTGCATTTATATTTTAGTCAGTTGACTTATTTGGCGAATTTAAGCTGTAATTTTCAGACAATAAGGAATTTCAATATTTCAAAACCAATATTTCGCCCGCAGTAATAATCACTTTTTTACTTACCTATTTATGATAGATGAAGCAAAAGAAAAACCTTTAAAACAAATTCTTCTACCTGTACTTATTGAGAGACTATTTGAGATTTAGTTGAGGTAATGATTATACATGGCTGACGAAATTAGTTCCTTTCACTATAACTTGTTCTCCTTCGCTCTATGTGTACGATAAAATGATAAATACTGCTTATCGCGTTATTGATTACATTTTTAAATGTATGCAAGGTGTTCTACAATTATCGTATTTAACCAGACTTTTTTCAGATCCTGCTTTTGTCAAGATATATTTGACAAAGTATAACACCAGAAGCATCAACACAAGCAGTACCTGTAGCCGAATTCCGGTTCAATAACAAAAATGATAATGAGAAAAGATTTGATTTTTCGATTAGTCTTCTAGGATTGAAGTACGTATCCACACATTTTTAATTTTTTTTTTTTAAAAACTCTTGTTAAATATTTCGCAAAATTACACAAGGTTGAAAAATCACTCGATCGATTTCGGCTTGTTAGGCCATCATCAGGAGTATCTACTAAACCGTAAAAATAAAAATGTAGTTATACAGGGTGTTCGGCACATGGACCGACACAATTTTTTGGGGAATTGGTTGAGTCATTAGCTAGTTTTCACCAATACAACCCTACGTCCTAAGTGACACGGTAACTGAGATATGAATTTTTTTCGTTTTTTATTTAAATTACCTGAAATTTCGCTTTTAAATCGTCATATTTTTTTTGTTTGTGATTGTAATAGCACGAAATAACTTTTATTGTATTCTGCAATGTATTTTTAGTCTAAATAAATCACTATTTGGTACAAATGGCTTCAAGAAAATAAATTATATGAGCATCGAAAGTCTTGAAAATGTGTAAATGTATGAAAAATTTCTACTTCTAAATTAAAAAAAAAAAAAAAATAAACATTATTTTGAACATAGGTTTGTTTCAAAAAGTTGTCTAGTTTATACTCTTTCCAACGGTATGCTACATGTTGGAGAAGTTATTTATAGTATGGTCAAAATAAGAGATAGAAGTTCTCAGGGTCAAGAAAATTCTTTTTATCTTTATTATGTTTTTATTAAATATAAGTTATAATATTTGTTCGAATTGTTCTACTCTACTCCGTATGCATGCACGACACATTTTCCTTATTTCAAATGTTATTGTGCGAAGTCGCATTTCTCTTTTCATTATTTCAAATGCAGCCGTAATTCGCTCCATTAAAATTTCTCGTGAGGGCACCTCTGTTGCATAAACCATTTCCTTTGCACGTCCCCAGACGTAAAAATCGAGCGGTTTCAGGGATGTAGGGTCGTATGGGTGAAAACTAGCTAATGACCTAACCAATTCCCCAAAAAATTGTGTCGGTCCATGTGCCGGACACCCTGTATTATTGTATTACTGAAATTGTAACCAGATTGTATATAAGTATAAAGTTGGTAAATAAATAAATGAATCCTAATTCCCAGAAAATTCCCAAAAATGCCTAAAAATTCCCAAAAAATTCCCAGAAAATGCCCAAGAATTTCCAAAAATTCCCAGAAAATTCCAAAGAAATTCCAAAAATTCCCAAAAAATTCCAAAAATTCCCAATAAATTCCAAAAAATCCAAAAATTCCCAAAAAATTCCCAAATATTATCAAAAAATTCCCCATAAATTCCAATAATTCCCAGAAAAAGCCAAAAACTCTCAAAAATTCCCAAGAAATTCCAAAAATTCGCAGAAAATGACCAAGAAATTCCAAAAATTCCCAGAAAATGCCCAAGAATTTCCAAAAATTCCCAGAAAATGCCCATGGATTTCCAAAGATTCCCAGAAAATGGCCTTGAACTTCCAAAAATTCCAAGAAAATGCCCCTGAACTTCCAAAAATTCTCAGAAACCAACCCTGAATCTCCAAAAATGCCCAGAAAATGGCCCTAAACTTCCAAAAATTCCCAGAAAATGGCCCTGAACTTCCAAAAATTACCAGAAAATAGCCCTGAATTCCCAGAAAATGGCCTTGAACTTGAAGATTCCCAGAAAATGGCCTAGAACTTCCAAAAATTTCCAGAAAATGCCCCTGAACTTCCAAAAAATTTCCAGAAAATAACCCTGAATTTCCAAAAATGCACAGAAAATGGCCCTGAACTTTCAAAAATTCCCAGAAAATGGCCTTGAACTTCCAAAAATTCCCAGAAAATGGCCTTGAACTTCCAAAAATTCCCAGAAAATTACCCTGAACTTCCAAAAATTCCCAGAAAATAGCCCTGAATTTTCAAAAATCCCCAGAAAATGGCCTTGAACTTCCAAAAATTCCCAGAAAATGGCCCTGAACTTCCAAAAATGCCCAGAAAATGGCCTTGAATTTCCAAAAATTCCCAGAAAATGGCCTTGAACTTCCAAAAATTCCCAGAAAATGGCCCTGAATTTTAAAAAATTCCCAGAAAATGGCCTTGAACTTCCAAAAATGGCCAGAAAATGGCCTTGAACTTCCAAAAATTCCCAGAAAATGGCCTTGAACTTCCTAAAATTCCCAGAAAATGGCCCTGAATTTTCAAAAATTCCCAGAAAATGGCCTTGAATTTCCAAAAATTCCCAGAAAATGGCCCTGAATTTTCAAAAATGCCCAGAAAATGGCCTTGAACTTCCAAAAATTCCCAGAAAATGGCCTTGAACTTCCAAAAATTCCCAGAAAATGGTCTTGAGTTTCCAAAAATTCCCAGAAAATGGCCTAGAATTTCCAAAAAATCCCAGAAAATGGCCCTGAATTTCCCAGAAAATGGCCCTGAATTTGGAAAAATCCTCAGAAAATGGCCTTGAACTTCCAAAAATTCCCAGAAAATGGCCTTGAATTTCCAAAAATTCCCAGAAAATGGCCTTGAACTTCCAAAAATTCCCAGAAAATGGCCTTGAATTTCCAAAAATCCCCAGAAAATGGCCTTGAACATCCAAAAATTCCCAGAAAACGGCCCTGAATTTTCAAAAATTCCCAGAAAATGGCCCTGAACTTCCAAAAATTTCCAGAAAATGGCCTTGAATTTTCAAAAATTCCCAGAAAATGGCCCTGAACTTCCAAAAATTCCCAGAAAATGGCCTTGAATTTCCAAAAATTCCCAGAAAATGGCCTTGAACTTCCTAAAATTCCCAGAAAATGGCCCTGAATTTTCAAAAATTCCCAGAAAATGGCCTTGAATTTCCAAAAATTCCCAGAAAATGGCCCTGAATTTTCAAAAATGCCCAGAAAATGGCCCTGAACTTCCAAAAATTCCCAGAAAATGGCCTTGAACTTCCAAAAATTCCCAGAAAATGGCCTTGAACTTCCAAAAATTCTCAGAAAATGGCCTTGAACTTCCAAAAATTCATAGAAAATAGCCCAGAATTTTCAAAAATCCCCAGAAAATGGCCTTGAACTTCCAAAAATTCCCAGAAAATGGCCCTGAACTTCCAAAAATTCCCAGAAAATGGCCTTGAACATCCAAAAATTCCCAGAAAATGGCCCTGAATTTTCAAAAATCCCCAGAAAATGGCCTTGAACTAACAAAAATTCCTAGAAAATGGCCTTGAATTTCCAAAAATTCCCAGAAAATGACCTTGAACTAACAAAAATTCCCAGAAAATGGCCTTGAATTTCCAGAAATTCCCAGAAAATGGCCTTGAACTTCCAAAAGTTCCCTGAAAATGGCCCTGAATTTTCAAAAATTCCCAGAAAATGACCTTAAACTTCCTAAAATTCCCAGAAAACGGCCCTGAATTTTCAAAAATTCCCAGAAAATGGCCTTGAACTTCCAAAAATTCCCTGAAAACGGCCCTGAATTTTCAAAAATTCCAAGAAAATGGCCTTGAACATCCAAAAATTCCCAGAAAATGGCCTTGAACTTCCAAAAGTTCCCTGAAAATGGCCCTGAATTTTCAAAAATTCCCAGAAAATGGCCTTGAACTTCCAAAAATTCCCTGAAAATGGCCCTGAATTTTCAATAATTCCCAGAAAACGGCCATGAATTTTCAAAAAATCCAAGAAAATGGCCTTGAACATCCAAAAATCCCCAGAAAATGGCCTTGAACTAACAAAAATTCCCAGAGAATGGCCTTGAATTTCCAAAAATTCCCAGAAAATGGCCCCGAATTTTCAAAAATTCCCAGAAAATGGCCCTGAACTTCCAAAAATTCCCAGAAAATGGCCTTGAATATCCAAAAATTCCCAGAAAATGGCCTTGAATTTCTAAAAATTCCCAGAAAATGACCTTGAACTTCCAAAAATTCCCAGAAAACGGCCCTGAATTTTCAAAAATTCCAAGAAAATGGCCTTGAATTTCCAAAAATTCTCAGAAAATGGCCTTGAACTTCCAAAAATCCCCAGAAAATGGCCTTGAACTTCCAAAAATTCCCAGAAAATGGCCTTGAATTTCCAAAAATCCCCCAGAAAATGGCCTTGAACTTCCAAAAATTCCCAGAAAATGGCCTTGAATTTCCAAAAATTCCCAGAAAATGGCCTTGAACTTCCAAAAATTTCCAGAAAATGGCCCTGAACTTCCAAAAATTCCCAGAAAATGACCTTGAACATCCAAAAATCCCCAGAAAATGGCCTTGAACTAACAAAAATTCCCAGAGAATGGCCTTGAATTTCCAAAAATTCCCAGAAAATGGCCCCGAATTTTCAAAAATTCCCAGAAAATGGCCCTGAACTTCCAAAAATTCCCAGAAAATGGCCTTGAACTTCCAAAAATCCCCAGAAAATGTCCTTCAACTTCCAAAAATTCCCAGAAAATGGCCTTGAATTTCCAAAAATCCCCAGAAAATGGCCTTGAACTTCCAAAAATTCCCAGAAAATGGCCTTGAATTTCCAAAAATTCCCAGAAAATGGCCTTGAACTTCCAAAAATTCCCAGAAAATGGCCCTGAACTTTCAAAAATTTCCAGAAAATGGCCCTGAACTTCCAAAAATTCCCAGAAAATGGCCTTGAACATCCAAAAATCCCCAGAAAATGGCCTTGAACTAACAAAAATTCCCAGAGAATGGCCTTGAATTTCCAAAAATTCCCAGAAAATTGCCCCGAATTTTCAAAAATTCCCAGAAAATGGCCTTGAACTTCCAAAAATTCCCAGAAAATGGCCTTGAATTTCCAAAAATTCCCAGAAAATGGCCTTGAACTTCCAAAAATTCCCAGAAAATGGCCTTGAATTTCCAAAAATTCCCAGAAAATGGCCTTGAACTTCCAAAAATTCCCTGAAAATGGCCTTGAATTTCCAAAAATCCCCAGAAAATGGCCTTGAACATCCAAAAATTCCCAGAAAACGGCCCTGAATTTTCAAAAATTCCCAGAAAATGGCCCTGAACTTCCAAAAATTTCCAGAAAATGGCCCTGAATTTTCAAAAATTCCCAGAAAATTGCTCTGAACTTCTAAAAATTTCCAGAAAATGGCCCTGAACTTCCAAAAATTCCCAGAAAATGGCTTTGAATTTCCAAAAATTCCCAGAAAATGGCTCTGAACTTCCAAAAATTCCCAGAAAATGGCCTTGAACTTCCAAAAATTCCCAGAAAATGGCCTTGAACTTCCAAAAATTCATAGAATATAGCCCAGAATTTTCAAAAATCCCCAGAAAATGGCCTTGAACTTCCAAAAATTCCCAGAAAATGGCCCTGAACTTCCAAAAATTCCCAGAAAATGGCCTTGAACATCCAAAAATTCCCAGAAAATGGCCCTGAATTTTCAAAAATCCCCAGAAAATGGCCTTGAACTAACAAAAATTCCAAGAAAATGTCCTTGAATTTCCAAAAATTCCCAGAAAATGACCTTGAACTAACAAAAATTCTCAGAAAATGGCCTTGAATTTCCAAAAATTCCCAGAAAATGGCCTTGAACTTCCAAAAGTTCCCTGAAAATGGCCCTGAATTTTCAAAAATTCCCAGAAAATGACCTTAAACTTCCTAAAATTCCCAGAAAACGGCCCTGAATTTTCAAAAATTCCCAGAAAATGGCCTTGAACTTCCAAAAATTCCCTGAAAACGGCCCTGAATTTTCAAAAATTCCAAGAAAATGGCCTTGAACATCCAAAAATTCCCAGAAAATGGCCTTGAACTTCCAAAAGTTCCCTGAAAATGGCCCTGAATTTTCAAAAATTCCCCGAAAATGACTTTAAACTTCCAAAAATTCCCAGAAAACGACCCTGAATTTTCAAAAATTTCCAGAAAATGGCCTTGAACTTCCAAAAATTCCCTGAAAATGGCCCTGAATTTTCAAAAATTCCCAGAAAACGGCCCTGAAATTTGAAAAATTCCAAGAAAATGGCCTTGAACATCCAAAAATCCCCAGAAAATGGCCTTGAACTAACAAAAATTCCCAGAGAATGGCCTTGAATTTCCAAAAATTCCCAGAAAATGGCCCCGAATTTTCAAAAATTCCCAGAAAATGGCCATGAACTTCCAAAAATTCCCAGAAAATGGCCTTGAATATCCAAAAATTCGCAGAAAATGGCCTTGAATTTCTAAAAATTCCCAGAAAATGACCTTGAACTTCCAAAAATTCCCAGAAAACGGCCCTGAATTTTCAAAAATTCCCAGAAAACGGCCCTGAATTTTCAAAAATTCCAAGAAAATGGCCTTGAATTTCCAAAAATTCCCAGAAAATGGCCTTGAACTTCCAAAAATCCCCAGAAAATGGCCTTGAACTTCCAAAAATTCCTAGAAAATGGCCCTGAACTTTCAAAAATTTCCAGAAAATGGCCCTGAACTTCCAAAAATTCCCAGAAAATGGCCTTGAACATCCAAAAATTCCCAGAAAATGGCCTTGAATTTCCAAAAATTCCCAGAAAATGGCCTTGAACTTCCAAAAATTCCTAGAAAATGGCCCTGAACTTTCAAAAATTTCCAGAAAATGGCCCTGAACTTCCAAAAATTCCCAGAAAATGGCCTTGAACATCCAAAAATCCCCAGAAAATGGCCTTGAACTAACAAAAATTCCCAGAAAATGGCCTTGAATTTCCAAAAATTCCCAGAAAATGGCCTTGAATTTCCAAAAATTCCCAGAAAATGGTCTTGAACTTCCAAAAATTCCCAGAAAATGGCCTTGAACTTCCAAAAATTCCCAGAAAATGGCCCTGAATTTTCAAAAATCCTCAGAAAATGGCCTAGAATTTCCAAAAATTCCCAGAAAATGCCATTGAATTTCCAAAAATTCCCAGAAAATGGCCTTGAACTTCCAAAACTTCCCAGAAAATGGCCCTGAATTTTCAAAAATTCCCAGAAAATGGCCCTGAATTTTCAAAAATTCCCAGAAAATGGCCTTGAATTTTCAAAAATTCCCAGAAAATGACTTCCTAAAAATTCCCAGAAAATGGCCTTGAATTTCCAAAAATTCCCAGAAAATGGCCTTGAACTTCCTAAAATTCCCAGAAAATGGCCCTGAATTTTCAAAAATTCCCAGAAAATGGCCTTGAATTTCCAAAAATTCCCAGAAAATGGCCCTGAATTTTCAAAAATGCCCAGAAAATGGCCTTGAACTTCCAAAAATTCCCAGAAAATGGCCTTGAACTTCCAAAAATTCCCAGAAAATGGTCTTGAGTTTCCAAAAATTCCCAGAAAATGGCTTAGAATTTCCAAAAAATCCCAGAAAATGGCCCTGAATTTCCCAGAAAATGGCCCTAAATTTGGAAAAATCCTCAGAAAATGGCCTTGAACTTCCAAAAATTCCCAGAAAATGGCCTTGAATTTCCAAAAATTCCCAGAAAATGGCCTTGAACTTCCAAAAATTCCCAGAAAATGGCCTTGAATTTCCAAAAATTCCCAGAAAATGGCCTTGAATTTCCAAAAATTCCCAGAAAATGGCCTTGAATTTCCAAAAATCCCCAGAAAATGGCCTTGAACATCCAAAAATTCCCAGAAAACGGCCCTGAATTTTCAAAAATTCCCAGAAAAAGCCCTGAACTTCCAAAAATTTCCAGAAAATGGCCCTGAATTTTCAAAAATTCCCAGAAAATTGCCCTGAACTTCCAAAAATTTCCAGAAAATGGCCCTGAACTTCCAAAAATTCCCAGAAAATGGCTTTGAATTTCCAAAAATTCCCAGAAAATGGCCCTGAACTTCCAAAAATTCCCAGAAAATGGCCTTGAACTTCCAAAAATTCCCAGAAAATGGCCTTGAACTTCCAAAAATTCCCAGAAAATGGCCTTGAACTTCCAAAAATTCTCAGAAAATGGCCTTGAACTTCCAAAAATTCATAGAAAATAGCCCAGAATTTTCAAAAATCCCCAGAAAATGGCCTTGAACTTCCAAAAATTCCCAGAAAATGGCCCTGAACTTCCAAAAATTCCCAGAAAATGGCCTTGAACATCCAAAAATTCCCAGAAAATGGCCCTGAATTTTCAAAAATCCCCAGAAAATGGCCTTGAACTAACAAAAATTCCCAGAAAATGGCCTTGAATTTCCAAAAATTCCCAGAAAATCACCTTGAACTAACAAAAATTCCCAGAAAATGGCCTTGAATTTCCAAAAATTCCCAGAAAATGGCCTTGAACTTCCAAAAGTTCCCTGAAAATGGCCCTGAATTTTCAAAAATTCCCAGAAAATGACCTTAAACTTCCTAAAATTCCCAGAAAACGGCCCTGAATTTTCAAAAATTCCCAGAAAATGGCCTTGAACTTCCAAAAATTCCCTGAAAACGGCCCAGAATTTTCAAAAATTCCAAGAAAATGGCCTTGAACATCCAAAAATTCCCAGAAAATGGCCTTGAACTTCCAAAAGTTCCCTGAAAATGGCCCTGAATTTTCAAAAATTCCCAGAAAATGACTTTAAACTTCCAAAAATTCCCAGAAAACGACGCTGAATTTTCAAAAATTTCCAGAAAATGGCCTTGAACTTCCAAAAATTCCCTGAAAATGGCCTTGAATTTTCAAAAATTCCCAGAAAACGGCCCTGAATTTTCAAAAATTCCAAGAAAATGGCCTTGAACATCCAAAAATCCCCAGAAAATGGCTTTGAACTAACAAAAATTCCCAGAGAATGGCCTCGAATTTCCAAAAATTCCCAGAAAATGGCCCCGAATTTTTAAAAATTCCCAGAAAATGGCCCTGAACTTCCAAAAATTTCCAGAAAATGGCCTTGAATTTTCAAAAATTCCCAGAAAATGGCCCTGAACTTCCAAAAATTCCCAGAAAATGGCCTTGAATTTCCAAAAATTCCCAGAAAATGGCCTTGAACTTCCTAAAATTCCCAGAAAATGGCCCTGAATTTTCAAAAATTCCCAGAAAATGGCCTTGAATTTCCAAAAATTCCCAGAAAATGGCCCTGAATTTTCAAAAATGCCCAGAAAATGGCCCTGAACTTCCAAAAATTCCCAGAAAATGGCCTTGAACTTCCAAAAATTCCCAGAAAATGGCCTTGAACATCCAAAAATCCCCAGAAAATGGCTTTGAACTAACAAAAATTCCCAGAGAATGGCCTCGAATTTCCAAAAATTCCCAGAAAATGGCCCTGAATTTTCAAAAATTCCCAGAAAATGGCCCTGAACTTCCAAAAATTTCCAGAAAATGGCCTTGAATTTTCAAAAATTCCCAGAAAATGGCCCTGAACTTCCAAAAATTCCCAGAAAATGGCCTTGAATTTCCAAAAATTCCCAGAAAATGGCCTTGAACTTCCTAAAATTCCCAGAAAATGGCCCTGAATTTTCAAAAATTCCCAGAAAATGGCCTTGAATTTCCAAAAATTCCCAGAAAATGGCCCTGAATTTTCAAAAATGCCCAGAAAATGGCCCTGAACTTCCAAAAATTCCCAGAAAATGGCCTTGAACTTCCAAAAATTCCCAGAAAATGGCCTTGAACTTCCAAAAATTCTCAGAAAATGGCCTTGAACTTCCAAAAATTCATAGAAAATAGCCCAGAATTTTCAAAAATCCCCAGAAAATGGCCTTGAACTTCCAAAAATTCCCAGAAAATGGCCCTGAACTTCCAAAAATTCCCAGAAAATGGCCTTGAACATCCAAAAATTCCCAGAAAATGGCCCTGAATTTTCAAAAATCCCCAGAAAATGGCCTTGAACTAACAAAAATTCCTAGAAAATGGCCTTGAATTTCCAAAAATTCCCAGAAAATGACCTTGAACTAACAAAAATTCCCAGAAAATGGCCTTGAATTTCCAGAAATTCCCAGAAAATGGCCTTGAACTTCCAAAAGTTCCCTGAAAATGGCCCTGAATTTTCAAAAATTCCAGAAAATGACCTTAAACTTCCTAAAATTCCCAGAAAACGGCTCTGAATTTTCAAAAATTCCCAGAAAATGGCCTTGAACTTCCAAAAATTCCCTGAAAACGGCCCTGAATTTCAAAAATTCCAAGAAAATGGCCTTGAACATCCAAAAATTCCCAGAAAATGGCCTTGAACTTCCAAAAGTTCCCTGAAAATGGCCCTGAATTTTCAAAAATTCCCGGAAAATGGCCTTGAACTTCCAAAAATTCCCTGAAAATGGCCCTGAATTTTCAAAAATTCCCAGAAAACGGCCCTGAATTTTCAAAAATCCAAGAAAATGGCCTTGAACATCCAAAAATCCCCAGAAAATGGCCTTGAACTAACAAAAATTCCCAGAGAATGGCCTTGAATTTCCAAAAATTCCCAGAAAATGGCCCCGAATTTTCAAAAATTCCCAGAAAATGGCCCTGAACTTCCAAAAATTCCCAGAAAATGGCCTTGAATATCCAAAAATTCCCAGAAAATGGCCTTGAATTTCTAAAAATTCCCAGAAAATGACCTTGAACTTCCAAAAATTCCCAGAAAACGGCCCTGAATTTTCAAAAATTCCAAGAAAATGGCCTTGAATTTCCAAAAATTCCCAGAAAATGGCCTTGAACTTCCAAAAATCCCCAGAAAATGGCCTTGAACTTCCAAAAATTCCCAGAAAATGGCCTTGAATTTCCAAAAATCCCCAGAAAATGGCCTTGAACTTCCAAAAATTCCCAGAAAATGGCCTTGAATTTCCAAAAATTCCAGAAAATGGCCTTGAACTTCCAAAAATTTCCAGAAAATGGCCCTGAACTTCCAAAAATTCCCAGAAAATGACCTTGAACATCCAAAAATCCCCAGAAAATGGCCTTGAACTAACAAAAATTCCCAGAGAATGGCCTTGAATTTCCAAAAATTCCCAGAAAATGGCCCCGAATTTTCAAAAATTCCCAGAAAATGGCCCTGAACTTCCAAAAATTCCCAGAAAATGGCCTTGAACTTCCAAAAATCCCCAGAAAATGGCCTTCAACTTCCAAAAATTCCCAGAAAATGGCCTTGAATTTCCAAAAATCCCCAGAAAATGGCCTTGAACTTCCAAAAATTCCCAGAAAATAGCCTTGAATTTCCAAAAATTCCCAGAAAATGGCCTTGAACTTCCAAAAATTCCCAGAAAATGGCCCTGAACTTTCAAAAATTTCCAGAAAATGGCCCTGAACTTCCAAAAATTCCCAGAAAATGGCCTTGAACATCCAAAAATCCCCAGAAAATGGCCTTGAACTAACAAAAATTCCCAGAGAATGGCCTTGAATTTCCAAAAATTCCCAGAAAATTGCCCCGAATTTTCAAAAATTCCCAGAAAATGGCCTTGAACTTCCAAAAATTCCCAGAAAATGGCCTTGAATTTCCAAAAATTCCCAGAAAATGGCCTTGAACTTCCAAAAATTCCCAGAAAATGGCCTTGAATTTCCAAAAATTCCCAGAAAATGGCCTTGAACTTCCAAAAATTCCCAGAAAATGGCCTTGAATTTCCAAAAATCCCCAGAAAATGGCCTTGAACATCCAAAAATTCCCAGAAAACGGCCCTGAATTTTCAAAAATTCCCAGAAAACGGCCCTGAACTTCCAAAAATTTCCAGAAAATGGCCCTGAATTTTCAAAAATTCCCAGAAAATTGCTCTGAACTTCTAAAAATTTCCAGAAAATGGCCCTGAACTTCCAAAAATTCCCAGAAAATGGCTTTGAATTTCCAAAAATTCCAGAAAATGGCTCTGAACTTCCAAAAATTCCCAGAAAATGGCCTTGAACTTCCAAAAATTCCCAGAAAATGGCCCTGAACTTCCAAAAATTCCCAGAAAATGGCCTTAAACATCCTAAAATTCCCAGAAAATGGCCCTGAATTTTCAAAAATCCCCAGAAAATGGCCTTGAACTAACAAAAATTCCAAGAAAATGTCCTTGAATTTCCAAAAATTCCCAGAAAATGACCTTGAACTAACAAAAATTCTCAGAAAATGGCCTTGAATTTCCAAAAATTCCCAGAAAATGGCCTTGAACTTCCAAAAGTTCCCTGAAAATGGCCCTGAATTTTCAAAAATTCCCAGAAAATGACCTTAAACTTCCTAAAATTCCCAGAAAACGGCCCTGAATTTTCAAAAATTCCCAGAAAATGGCCTTGAACTTCCAAAAATTCCCTGAAAACGGCCCTGAATTTTCAAAAATTCCAAGAAAATGGCCTTGAACATCCAAAAATTCCCAGAAAATGGCCTTGAACTTCCAAAAGTTCCCTGAAAATGGCCCTGAATTTTCAAAAATTCCCGAAAATGACTTTAAACTTCCAAAAATTCCCAGAAAACGACCCTGAATTTTCAAAAATTTCCAGAAAATGGCCTTGAACTTCCAAAAATTCCCTGAAAATGGCCCTGAATTTTCAAAAATTCCCAGAAAACGGCCCTGAATTTTGAAAAATTCCAAGAAAATGGCCCTGAACTTCCAAAAATTCCCAGAAAATGGCCTTGAACTTCCAAAAATTCCCAGAAAATGGCCTTGAACATCCAAAAATCCCAGAAAATGGCTTTGAACTAACAAAAATTCCCAGAGAATGGCCTTGAATTTCCAAAAATTCCCAGAAAATGGCCCCGAATTTTCAAAAATTCCCAGAAAATGGCCATGAACTTCCAAAAATTCCCAGAAAATGGCCTTGAATATCCAAAAATTCGAAGAAAATGGCCTTGAATTTCTAAAAATTCCAGAAAATGACCTTGAACTTCCAAAAATTCCCAGAAAACGGCCCTGAATTTTCAAAAATTCCCAGAAAACGGCCCTGAATTTTCAAAAATTCCAAGAAAATGGCCTTGAATTTCCAAAAATTCCAGAAAATGGCCTTGAACTTCCAAAAATCCCCAGAAAATGGCCTTAAACTTCCAGAATTTCCAAAAATCCCCAGAAAATGGCCTTGAACTTCCAAAAATTCCCAGAAAATGGCCTTGAATTTCCAAAAATTCCCAGAAAATGGCCTTGAACTTCCAAAAATTCCTAGAAAATGGCCCTGAACTTTCAAAAATTTCCAGAAAATGGCCCTGAACTTCCAAAAATTCCCAGAAAATGGCCTTGAACATCCAAAAATCCCCAGAAAATGGCCTTGAACTAACAAAAATTCCCAGAAAATGGCCTTGAATTTCCAAAAATTCCCAGAAAATGGCCTTGAATTTCCAAAAATTCCCAGAAAATGGCCTTGAACTTCCAAAAATTCCCAGAAAATGGCCTTGAACTTCCAAAAATTCCCAGAAAATGGCCCTGAATTTTCAAAAATCCTCAGAAAATGGCCTAGAATTTCCAAAAATTCCCAGAAAATGCCATTGAATTTCCAAAAATTCCCAGAAAATGGCCTTGAACTTCCAAAACTTCCCAGAAAATGGCCCTGAATTTTCAAAAATTCCCAGAAAATGGCCCTGAAATGGCCTTGAATTTCCAAAAATTCCCAGAAAATGGCCTTGAACTTCCTAAAATTCCCAGAAAATGGCCCTGAATTTTCAAAAATTCCCAGAAAATGGCCT